>JAAAKM020073195.1:206646031-206827566 GCA_010016025.2 Alatinidae sp. Z8VKAUB7J3
CTGAGTCATAGACCCAATGACCTATCTAATGGTGTTGTAGGGAGGACATTGCTCTCGTACGTCCATTGCTTGTACTTTATACGCTGGTTGACTTCTAAAGTAACTTTAAGCTTTGCAGTGTTTTAGAGCTATTTTGCCTAAATTTGTCAAGATCCTCTCTTGCTCAGCGTTTTGAAGTATTGGGAGCGCTCCGAAACTGCATGACCAAACTGAGTCCTTGTGATGTGAGGAGATGGTACCTTGCAACAGCAGACATAATGTTGTCGTTTGTTTAACCAAGCTAGTGCATCCACCTCACTTATATATCGTCTCTCGTCATTTCTGCTTAAGTTCTGTCACCACCGGGGATCGAACCTATGACATACGCTTTCACGGCGTGCGCTCTACCAACTGTTAACATACTCGATCTCTCTAGTCACCACATCACCTCCCAATCATCCACTGGTGGACATCGACATCCACCTCAACGAGACCTGTCTGCGCCATGTGACTTGACCCAGGAAGGACTGCCATCTGGCTCGTCATGCTGTCCAAAGCTGTTGAAAGTAGTATGTATCATCGAGAACAGAGGATTTGAAATGTCTGATTTAAAAAAAACAATAGAGAGATATAGCGGTCACGGGTTCGATCCCCGGTGGTAACATATTTTCTATTTCTCTAGTGTTCTTTTCAAATCTAAGATTTCAAATCCTCCCTCGATGATGCATTAAGTTCTATGACTTGACACCAGTCGTGGGATCCTCGCAGAACAAAACAAAAAAACTTACATCTGCGGTATACGTGATCAACAAGCAATGCTCAGTCTCTGAAGACAAGTGGCTCACCTGGGCCTACTCGATTCACAGCGTCATACAACTAAAAACTACCCGCAAGTATGCAGTGACAGCAATCCGCAAAGGAGAAAACGAGAAGAAATGATAAGAATGCCATGTCGTCAATTTTCAATTCTGAGAAGTACTGAGCAGTACCGAGCAGTACCGAGCAGTACCGAGCAGTACCGAGCAGTTAATGACAATACTATTCAAAGATAAAGCTATTCAATGACAGAGTTATTCAATGACAAAGCTAGTCAATGACACAGCTTGTCAACGACAAAGTTATTCAATGACTAAGAGAGTCAATGACAAAGCTAGTTAATGGCAAAGTTAGACAATGACAAAGCTAGTCAATGACAAAGTTATTCAATAACTAAGATAGTCAATGACAAAGCCACGCAATAACAAAGGTAGTTAATGACAAAATTATACAATGACGAAGCTATCAATGACAAATTTATTCAATGTCAAAGTTATTCAATGACAATACTATTCAATGACAAAGCTATTGGATGACAAAGTTATTCAATGGGAAAGTTAGTCATGACAAAGCTAGTCAATGACAAGGTTATTCAAGGACTAAGCAAGTCAATAAAAGAGCTAGTTAATGACAAAGTTATACAATGACAAAGCTATGCAATGACAAAGCTAGTTAATGACAAAGTTGTACAATGACATTACTATTCGATGACAAAGTTATTTAATGACAAAGTTATTCAATGACAAAGCTAGTCAATGACAAAGCTAGTCAATAATAAATTTATTCAAGGACAAAGCTATTCAATGAGAAAGCTAGTCAATGGCAAAGATATTTAATGACAAAGCTAGTCACAGACAAATTTATTCAATGACAAAGTTATTGAATGACAATACTATTCAATGACAAGGCTATTGAATGACAGAAATTATTTAATGACAAAGTTATTCAATGTCAGAGCTAGTCAAAGACAAAGCTAGTCAATGATAAGTTTATTCAAGGACAAAGCTATTCAATGAGAAAGCTAGTCAATGGCAAAGTTATTCAATGACAAAGTGATCAGGAAGACTGTCTACGTATTGCAGTTTCCGCTTCGTAGAGCTCACCTTCCAAACTACTGTTTAAAGACGCCATAAACATGGTCAACTGGACCGACTGGATCTTTTGCTTTAACTATTTGCGTTACCATTTACAGGCACTCCTTGAGCAGGACATATTCATTAGATGTCTGGCGGCAAGCTGTTTAGAAGTTGTCGTATTCTCGTATAATTCTCAGAGGTAAGTTCACAGAATCTCAAAGAGAGATAAATACTCATATCAAACACATACTTTCTTTTTCTTAGCGTGAGTATTTTGATTTATGTTAAAACAGTTTTGTTTGTGATCTGATCTCTGGTTGAAAATACATAGTGTAATGACACTTGGAAAGTTAGAGGCTGTTGTGTCATTACTCAAGCTTGGCTATGCCTCTCCAACTGTTTGGAAGATGCTGCGTTCTTAGATGGAGCAGACAAGATTTAAGAAACAGAAGAGAAAATACATTAAAATGAAATTGCTTGAAAAATTTATGATTCTATCCTTATGAGATACCAAAGTAGTTATTATACCTGGGAATTGCAACGATAACGTCACATACTTCTTAGCTTTTTAAAGTATTTTATAAAAGGTTTTGTTCGGTGTGTTAATTAAAAAGTACAAATGATAAATACTGCAGCAGTTTCACATAGAAATACTTTTGTCAGTCTTGGTCATTTTGGATGTTCTCTTTTTTGTCACGCAGGGAATTTCCTTGGATCCTTGGTGCGTTACATTTGCAAGCATATTATTTCCATAAGGTAATCATCCATCGATTGGAATGCAGTGCTCTTTCCTTGTATATGTCTTGTACCTTAGGAACCGCGGTTCCAAGAAAATGTGTCCGCTATAACAAGTGTCCGCTATAAAACTGTCCGCTATATAGAGGTATTTCAATGAGTGTTTGACCATGATTCTACCCGTTCCGAGAAAATGTGTCCGCTATTACCAGGTATCCGCTATATAGCATGTCCGCTATAGACAGGTTCGACTGTATTAAGCATGATTCCGCACTCCACACCACCTCTTGCTCCGCTTCCTGACAGCTTTCCACTTAAGCTCAGAGTTTTTAATTGTTACCATATGTCCTAGGAACCTTAGCTGTCTTTTCTCGATCTGTAATAGAAGCTCACGCTTCTTTTGTACTCTCTTTCGAATCACTATTTCTAGGCCCTTTCGAGTCGCTCGAAAAACGCAACTGTTGCCATGACGTCAAGTGAATAAAAATAACCGACCATCGCTATCTTTGCTTTTTACTTTGCCAATGCAACACTAATAGACACACGTTCTGAGGAATATCCTTTTTGTCCCTTTTTTCTTTTGACCCATTCACTTGAAACTATAAGCTATCGCAACAGATATAATACGCAAGAATGCCGTTCGTGCAGTGCTATTTGATGATTACATTAATGATCTGTTATTGATTAGGAGCAATGAATTAAAAGACATTAAGGGGAATGGCTTGCAAACAACTGCAGAGATATTTAAGAAGAGAAGGAATCAAGTGTATGGTAAATGTAATGTTAAAAAGGCCTTACTCACAGTAACTTCAATTAATTTCCCCATGAAACTAGACATTTTGCCTATTTTTGCCATAACAGGCATATATCTAAAGCGACAAAACCTGACGTGATAGGGAGAAATAGACTTTATTTTCAAAATGAGTCGTTAATTTGTAAGCTATTGTGGTAATGCTCCACTCTTTGAGAATTATGTATAATTGCAATGTGTCTGCTGAGAATAACACTCCGAATAACACATAGAAACTAAAAACAAAAACTAGACAACAAAACAAACCCAACAATGCCATGTAATCTACAGATATCTCTGAAATGCAGGCGATATTTTCATTTTCATTCCTTTCTGAAGTGAGCATTTTCTCTGATCTACACAATATCACTTCATGTTTTGTAATGGTTGGAAAGCTACTATAAACGCTACTGATTCTCTCTATTTTGGGATCTCAGTGAAAACCTTCTATTTTATCTAACTGATCCATGAGACACAATTCTACATTCCTGAAGACATCTGGTCTCAATTTAGTACTACAACTAGATTTTGTGAATCACAAGATGCCCAGTATTAATCCACTGATTATTTGTAACTAGGAAAACGTTTCCAATCTACTTTATGATGTCTGGTGCCGACGAATTCTGTGCACTGATTCTTGTGTACCATCTGCGTTAGTTGGGTGAGAGAAATTTATCGTTTAATAGTTGATAATATGTTGCGACATGTCTTTGGTATTTTCTGTTTTTTAGGGGTCGTACCTTGAGACAGAAAGCCTAATGCTGGAAATAGAGATGCGAACTTTAGCAGCCAGATTAAAAGGTCAAAGGTTTCGTACGGGACGGATAACTACTTTTGCGGATGCAACTTTTGTCGGTCAGACAGCACGAGCCCCGCGGCAATTTCCCTTCGTATACCCCATCTGGGCCGATATTCATAACAAATTACCCGAAGGTAATTCCACAAAGCCCAGCGTAATTCCCTGAAGCCTCAGGTAAATTTCATTCGTTGATTGTGTTGAATGTTTTTATTGACATACTTTACATTGGCTATGTCGTTGATTGTGGTAGTTATTTCGTCAGGATTCAGGAACATCTTTAAAAATATCGCATTTGATTCAAACCTTCATGATAAACGTTTTAGTAAACATGTAACAAATTCCTACTTTCAGGTCCCCATAATTACTTCTGGACCGCGTTTGCAGTTGCTGATTTGTGAAGAAACTTCATAGATGTGATTTTTCATATTAATCTTCAGGAGGGCGAGAAGAATCTAACGTCTCAAAATATATATTTTCTCCTAAAAACTGTATGTTTTATAAGGGTAAAATCGCCATAAAAAATACTCAAAATAGGGTTATGAAATAGTCCAAAGGCGAGATTTTCCTGACCCCTATGGAAGGCCTTACAACGCCCTCAGACACCCTAGCTGTATAACCACTCACTTTGCGAGTGGAGGCCCTCGCTTTGCACTAATTTGTCCAGGGGGGGGGGCATGGTGAAAGTGTCCTAGGAGCCCCAACTACCGTTGTTACGCGTCTGATTGTCACTGTCTCAGTCTTCGGTAAATTTAGTAATAGAATCAGAAGCTTAAGAAACTGAAGAGGCGTTGTTAAAAATTAGTAGTTGTTTGTACAACTACCGAAATTGTTACGTCAATAACATGGTGTCTCTGAATGTTAGAATAGTTTACCCAATATTGCTAGAATGGCCCGAATAATTACTCCCTTCCAAATATGAGTAGAAGGACTGAGCCTGCTACTTTGTATGCACGTAATGCATCATGGAAGTATATACAAGGACAGCATATTGCATTTAGAACAAATATGGCCCATAAAAATTTGCCTTAATCATCATTATCAGCATTATCATCATCATCATCATCTGGATCCTCATAATTACTGTTACCGTTATGATTTTCACCATCATCATTGTCAGCCATTTTTGTGTCAACATTTATCTCTCTTTAGGAGTTCCTGTCCTCGACTAACTTTATGTCAAAGGATCACTTTGAACCAGTTTTGTCCTTCACCATCCTTTTCAGTCAGGCTTTCATTAACGCTAAGTGCGCTTGGTGGTCAACTTTAACCTTTGAATTTCCCTTTGTTACTCTGCCTAAAACATAAAGGTTTTACCCTTGCGTTGTAAAAATCATATTTAAATTTTACTTATCAGATGTAATCTTAGCACGATGTAGATAGATTTATTTATGACAAACATGGACTCAAGCATGTATCAGGAGTATAAGACGAAGTGTAGTTATTGTTTTGAGACATTACATGAAGTAACAGTTGTCATAAGCCTTCCATTTTTTATATCTTTTTAGATGGGCTCACGATTAGTTGTGTGACCAAGGACATGAAGCCTGAGAAGACTATAATAGAAGAAATATTAAAGATCATCAAGATTTTGCATTGGAATGTAATGCAATAAATTGGAATATTTTAGTATCATTTCTAAAACATTGTTGACTACTTGCTAATCATTGTTGACTACTTGCTGATCATTGTTGACTACTTGCTGATCATTGTTGATTACTTGCTGATCATTGCTGATTGCGTACTGACAATTATGGATTATTTGCTGATTACTTGCTGATCATTGTTGACTACTTGCTGATCATTGTTGACTACTTGCTGATCATTGTTGATTACTTGCTGATCATTGCTGATTGCGTACTGACAGGAGTTCTTAACCTCAACTATGTTATGTTAATTTATTATGGCAGAATTTTGTATTAAAAAGGAAATAGATGTAGGGTACTAAGAGCGAGTAGATCCGTATCAAGTCTATGTTTAGGACTGTTCCAATATTTATAAGTTGCTGGTGAACAAACATATTTTGCTGAAACTTGTGGATTCATGTCAGACATATATCTTGTTTTCTCCAGTTGCTCCTAAATAGAGGACAGCAACACATCGAGTAGAGACAGGACGAACAAAGAGGTCATAAGTTAGTTTCAGAGAAATTAAAGATGATAATTAATGACGATGGTATGAAACAGGGGTAGTATCAACAGCTAATCAATCTGAATATACTATGCAAAATAGCAGAACTAATTAAAAAAACTAATAAAATTCGTTGTTGCTGACGTTGTCTCCGTTGCTCCTGCTAGGATCGCCGACCCCACTGCCACATCCTCGGCTAAATAATCCGGTGACACTCCGGTCGCGAGATGTTTAGGGAACGATTACTAGGTTCGCATAGGCGCATAGGCGCACGGCCAAAGGGCTGAGGGGGCTGCAGCTACCCAGTTTGTTAAAATGTTATATTTTTTCGGCCAAAAATCTTTCGGGCCCTTTTAAAATTCCTTAATAAGAAATAAAAATGACATGATTTTAAGTCTTACCAGCCCTCTGAATTAGCGTTGACATTCCTGCCGAACTGAAGTGCTTTTAGTCTATTCATGTCCCAATCTTTTTCGGGCAAATGTATATTTTGGAGGGGAAATAATCCACAGCACCCCCCCCCCTCAATTTTTTACGTCCGTTGCGCCTATGTCGGTTCATTGTCCTGTTTTCTGATTCAAAGTTAAATGAAAGCAACATGTAAAGTTTACTTGTAAGCCTACTCTCTTGTTAGTTGTTGATCGATTTGTTTTTTCACAGATTAAGTATGTATTGTTTTCGTTAAGTTAACAGAAATTAGTTAACAGAAATTGTAGATATATTACAAAGAAGGAAATTATCTCTTTAATTACTTGTGGTTGTTCGAGAAAGTGAGGCTGGAGGAAGGGGGGTGGGGGGAGTGGAGTTCGAAATAGTCAGAGTGGAAATCGAATACTTAATTTCTGTAGTTTCGAGCTACAGAAAACCTAGTTCTTTATTTGGAAAACAGTTTTGAAATATCAAAGGGCAATCTGGATTTTTTTCTTGCAATACTTTCAACTATTTTCATGTAAATACCCCCCCAAAATTAACTTTTTAAAATAGTAAATGGCTTTAAAGCTCTGAAAGAGGGGGTTGGGGGCTGGACCCCTTTAACAGGGGTTGGAAACAATTTCAAAAATTAATAGACGGGGGAATAAATGGGGTGGATGGATCAATATCTTGAAAATGGTATCTGATAGATGTAAAATGAAAATGTAACAGAAAAAATATTAACATAGGGCAGATTCAGCCTCAGAAATATTTACATAACTTCATAAATAAATTAATACAAGTTTTGCTTTTTACATTCTTAAATCTGATTTCCCAAAATTGATAAGCGGGAGTTGTAATAAGCCCCTAGGGGTTGGGAAATTTCAAAAATTAATAACGTTTATAAGAAACCAAAGAATATTTCGTGGTGAGATACGGAAAAATTAAAATTGTTTACAGGTCGCTCGAACATAATCTACATTAAAGCGTGAACGCCTATTACCTTATTAGTGCATGTACTTAGGTGATGCTGTCATTGTCATCAGGCGAATTGCTGTCCAAATGTTGCTTAAGCAAAACTCTACTTTTAGATATTTATTGTAAAACCTTTATAGTCATGGTTCTTCTGTCATGACATAGTCAGCTGTTTCCCTCGCAAAGTTCCTTTTTTGCATCTGTTAGAAACACCTTTATATGATCTATAAATTCTACAGTAGTTTATTAAAATTTCCAAACAGTCTGAATATCATTTTTCGTACTTGTAACTACCAAGAAAAACACATTTGCCAGTGCCATTACCGTTTTCATAAACTTAAACGTATCAGCTTTGATGTACAATTAGTTTAAAAACACTAAAAAGGTCGGTTTCTCTTATATAGAACCTAGACACCCCATTTTTGCCCAATTTTAGGCCAATTAGCTTTGTTGACAGTTTGATATCAGTTGCGTTTCAGTTTGTGAACTGTGCTTCAGATGTAGTCTCAGCACGTGCATAGTTTAATATATTTTTCATGAATCTCTAAAGAATTATTTTCAAGTGAAAGAAATATCCTACTTTTTTCAACTTCCCCTCAATCAGAAAGGAGATTTTGTCATAAAATGAATTTTGAATAGTCATAAAAGTGGTCAATGATACTCATAGCTCACACTTTTGATATCTTCTTAAAAGCAGCCCAGAAGTGAAGCTTTTTATTGTGTGTATTTTGCAGAATCCTTAGGTCGTCGAACATGTGTAGCTTTTTCTAATACAAGTCATGGAGTACTTTCGACACGTACAGAGAAAGCTGTACCCACTAAAAATTTTAAGCCCTTAAGTCCTACATTTATCAAAGTGGAGAATTAACTGCCAATTATTGACTGCTTGCTCTTTGATAAAATTTTCAAATTCAGCTAAGTGGTTGCAGTGTATGTCTTCAATTTTGTGTACGGAGAGAGCAGGTCAGCAGCATGACAGGAAAGTGGATGTAGAGGGCTTGCAGAGTAGGAAAGTATGGGTCGTATGGGTATGTTGGGCTTGTACACATTGGGCAGCCCATGGAAAGGTGGGAGAGGGGGATCCTTGGGTTTCGTATTATGATATACGTGGTTGTTTAAAGATCTGTCATTTCGCAATTTAAGAAGGGTGCTTTCGTTTTCACTTTGTTCATGGGATTCTTTGTCAGGATTGTTGATGGTCCATTCTCTAAGTGGTCAAGACACTTTCGAATGTAGTCAGCTTTGTTCAAGATTACTGTTGCTCGTCTTTTGTCCGCTAGGAATATGGAAATTGAGTTTTCTTCTTTTTTGGTCTTTAATACAGCCTTTGGTTTTAAGTAAGGTTGTGGGGAGGGACTTTGGATGCTTGAAGGGAAAGGCTTGTTTGTGCTCGTATTGTATTTGCTTCACTTTTTGGCAGATCTCTCATTACCGCTTGCATTGCGGATACAATATCCTTGGAAGAAATATTCCTGGGCGTCGCAGAAAAGATAAGATCTTTCTTAAGTAAGGAGTCCTGTGGTTGGGAAAGTGTGCAACTGGAGGGGTTGATGATCCAATTTGATCTGCTTTGGAATCTGTTCTTGAAGATGGCCTTTTCCTGCGATTCCCAAACTTCCAATGTCTGTCTCTGGCAGTGATTTATTATTTGCAAATAACAAGTCACTAGTCTCTGGTGGATAGCAATCTGCGTCTGTCTGTATTTTGTACAGCGGTAAATACATACATACATACATACATACATACATACATACATACATACATACATACATACAAATAATGTCTCTTCATGTCAAAAGAAATAATGCCTCGTAAGACAGGAACTTGAAAAAGATGGGATGGCATATTTTCATGAAATACCGCAGGACAGCACAACAGGAAATTTGCACTAGAAACATTAAAACCCTTGGTCTTATCAGAATAATGAAACCAGCCTTTAAGTTAAAGAGCTAAGCCTTCTCTCCAAGGAAACAGAGGCGTACTCTTCTTGAAGAAAGATTTACGTAAAGACTTAATTGTGGTAGTAAAGTCAGAAACAACACTGCATCGCCAGGCACAGTCAAGGGTACTTTAAAAGGTTACATGATTTACATATTTTTACCTATGACGGTGTAGTGTAAACACCGAGTAACTAAAAGCACCCCTTATTTTAGTAAACTGCATTTTAGAGTTGTCATCAAGAAAATTAATAAAGTCAACGGTTGGTATACTAATAAAATAAGTGAAAAGGTATTGAAGACTTACAAAGAGCAAGCCCAAGTATGCGTTGAACATTTAAAAAACGTGCCAATCCAATCAGAACCCAAGTAGGCCATGAAATCTGTATATATATAAGATTCAATCTGTCCGGATGTATGTTTCTATGTATGCTACTCTTCTTCTCCTGCACTGCTCGACCAAATAAAACCAAATTTGTAGACTTGACATTGGGACCCGTGGGCAGGTTTTAGGCAGGTCGGCATCCCTAAGGGAGTGGTCGTAAGCTTTGCAACTTTTTTTCATGTTGAAGGCCCAATTTGAGGTCAATGCTTAAAAACAAAAATTTTCAGCAACCCTGGGTGTGTCCTCTTGTAAGTGCAACATCAGAATAGTTTAAGTTTCGGGACAATAGTTGAAGCTATTTCGTGTGACCGTGTACTGAGGTGAAAGAATGAAGCGTTTTATTATTATCTCTTTGACGTAAAATAGAAGTAGCTGAATTTAACTAGTGTTAGGATAGTTTATTGATATTCGTTGCCCGTTAACATTTGCGCCGATATCAGGGGGAGGGGGCACTCCGGCTTATGAACTATAAGAAACTCTCGAATTTGTCCCCTTACACTTTCGGCCAATAACCACAAAATATAGTTGGTTTTTGTATATTTATTGGTTGACGTGGACCCAATACTCCTACGTGTGTAATAGGCTGTCAGTTTTTATATATTTTCTGCACTTTTTGTCTTGTTGTTTGTTTGTGTATTGCATTCGAATGCCTTTTTCGAAAACTCACTCCCACCCCCTCCTACCTTTTAGAGCTGTCCTTGTGCCGTTGTTCTTTAACCATTTAAAGCAGTTCTTTGACGGCCCCTACCTTTACCACCGCTTCGTTTTTATTTTGTGATGAAGCAGTTTACATCCTTCTTTGTCGACAACTTTTACCAAGACAATAATCTAAAATTTGTTCATTTGTAATCGTATCATATAGATACTTAAATGGCAAAAAATTGTTGAAAAAAGGTAAATAACAGATGGAATACATGGTGGAAAAGAGTTCTTTGCAATGGATAGATGCAATAACAGCTGTCAGACAAGACCAAACACTCAACCTTTGTTTTATAAGTCTAACTCTTTTGCTATGTCTGAACCAACGACTCTTGCTTCTTCGGACCATCTGACCGAATCTGATGACTGCAAACCATATCTCACGTTTTAAATATAGCCTAGTGGAATGCATAGTTGCGTCAGGGGCTTCACCACAAAACCAAGAGGGGTAGGGAGATAGATTACAGAAGGTTTCACTTCTTACTCTTTTCGTTGTTCAGAGAGGATTCTACGTGTATTGAAAATTAAAATTTGACATCAGGCTCTCTTTCGTTTACTCTGGGTTCTTTTTGCTTTCTTTTTTCTGTATTTTCTTTGCTTTTCTGTTTTCTTTCTTTTCTCTGCTTTCCTTATTTTCTTTTTCTTCTTTGTTTTCTTTGTTTTTGTTTTCTCTGTTTTCTTTGTTTGCATTGTTTCCTTTCTTATCATTGTTGCTTGTTTTCATCGTTGTTTCTTTGCAAGCTAAGGCAGAACTTTCCTAAGAAAATGTCGAATCAGGAGTCCACAGCCCTTTCTCTGACGCCGCAACTGTGAGATTGAGTACTTTTACAACTTAACGCCTCAAAGTGCGATGCATTCATTCAAAAAGGCTTAACAAACAAGTATAATGATTTTACCTCGAAGTCAACGGTTTTTCTTCTGCTTTTGTAGACTATTCTAGAGCAGCTAAATGGAGTATAGTCCTTATTACAATACGAAAACAATCATTTGTGAACACCGTAGGTTATCAAGTTAACAAGTTCTGTCCTATAGCAGAGCCACATGTCTTAACAGTGCCCTTTTAAAAGCATCCTGTCCATCCTTGGCAAATTAATGATTGGCCATGCTGCTTAGTTCAATCAACTAATATCAAGAGAATTTGCTCCAAACAGAAAAGGACAGGTGGTTACCAATTTTCCTTAAATCTTTGTATATCTATTAGCAACAGGTTTGTTAATAACTTATACTACTACTATTAGTACTATTACCATTTCTACTTCTACTACTACTACTACTACTACTTCTATTACTATTACTACTACAATTACTACTACTACTACTACTACTACTACTACTACTACTACTACTACCGATACTACTACTACTACTACTACTACTACTACTACTATTACTACTTATACTACTACTATCACTACCAGTACTATTACTACTACTACTTCTACTACCACTACTACTACTACTACTACTACTACTACTACTATCACTACTACTACTATTACTACTACTGCTACTACATCCTCTACTACTACTACTACTACTACTACTACTACTACTATTACTATCACTACCACTACTATTACTACTACTACTGCTACTACTACTACTTCTATTACTATTACTACTACGATTACTACTACTACTACTACTACTACCTCTACTACTACTACTACCACTACTACTACTACTACTACTACTACTACTACTACTACTACTACTATTACTACTACGATTACTACTACTACTACTACTACTACTACTACTACTACCTCCACTACTACTACTACTACTATTACTACTACTGTTTCTACTACTACTACCTCTACTACTACTACTACTACTACTACTACTACTACATCTACTACTACTACTACTACTACTACTACTACGACTACTGTTGGATCCGCCCAACATGGACATAATTAGAAGTCTAAGCGCGTGATTATTTCTTAGTTTCGATTACTAAGTTCCTCGTAGTTAATTAGGTAGGCCTATTCAGCTTGTGCATTTGTTTGTTTTCGTAGGATGTTTCGAAACATTTATTTCGGTATTTTCCGCATACCTACGCTAAAACCCCAGTGGTCACGCCCAATTCTGCTCGAACGCTTGGTCACGCCCATGATTGCACACACATACATTTTGACCACGAGCCGCCACTGATGAGGATAAACCAACAAAATATAAATTCATCATTAGAGGACGTGAAGACTAGAGCTTCTTCTATTCATGTGAAGAAACTGCGAAGTATCACGAAAGACATCCTCAATAGCTCACTTTTGCAAATCGCAACACCGTAAGTACACTGCAAATGTCACAAGACTAAAAAATTCATTACTTGAGAAACAGCTGATGTTCAAGACTGACAGGGACAGTAATAACGTGACATGTAGATAAAGTAGATATCCCTATCGAAAATTCAGCTACAACGGGTAGTGCAAAATAGGACTTGTTCCAAGTCTCTGATGACAGAGTTTTTCGGATGCCCAATGCAAGAGTGCTGGGACAATAAATTTGTGTGTAATTTTATTACTACTAAGATAAAATTATCATATTTCAGGTCTTGCTGCCTGATTACTGGAGAAAACCGTACAAAACGGGCCAATTTCTCGGGAAATGTTCGGTTCGGTGTGAATTACTCATTATAAGGTAGAGTCTGATAGACCCTTTCTCAATTCCAAGAACTCAATAGCGTAAAAATGGTGAAGATGGAAAGTCCCTTTTCTGCTCCATTTCCCCATTCCCCTGCATTAGATTTCATCGGGAGAAGCTTGTTAATGTTTTTGCCATTCGACTTAACACAAACTGGCTATTCTTATCTTCACTATATCCATGCCCTATGTCAAAAGTTTTAGTTTTCGAGGGTAATAGCTATGTATGTTGAAAAAATGAAGATATTCGACTATTTTATGATGCCTATAGAAGCAAAAGGCGAAGAGAAGGAGAAACTTACAACAATACATTTTTAACATAAGAAGTCGTTTGCGGTGTCAATAAACGTATTTTGGGATAGGGTCCATCCTTTTGCACACTTTTCATTCAGTGAGTATGCAGGCGGTAAAAGTTACATTAAAAATAAAATGTAAATTTCGTTTTATGGGAGGATAATTTGAGGCGTGCATTAGTTACTATACCGACAGACCTATACTGATGTGTTAATTGTTTGAATTTTTTTAAAACAGAATAAACAACAAACATTTTCCTTAAATGATATTTATATTAATCAGTTAATATAGTCTAGGTGAAGAATGTATATAATTGTTTAGAATACATTTTGATTGAATAGTGTCAGTACAAAATTTGTTCATGGCTTACCCAAAAAATTATTCAAGAGATGAAGTGCCAGCTCTAGAAGTACCATCTCACATCATCATCTCTGCTTGCATTGGACCTCGCAGAGATTTCATTGTATACATTGATACGTGAAGCTTGGCGAATCATATAGGGGTAGCTAAGATCAACATTATTTCCAGCTTATTTACTTTGTAAATTTTCACCTTAGGTCAAGGTATCAAAATTGGGATCCCATGGCACCACAAAATCTTCACTAAGTAAGCGGTAAATCACTTTTTAAAGTACTCGGAGGAATGAAAGAGGAAGCTTCGATTCATAATATTCTTTTTTTAAGTGATTCTTCTATTGAAGTTGGTCTAGAAGGGTAATCATAACTATTGGCGTCTTGGAAATATAGCAATATTGTTTAGCATAATACGTGTTCGTGCAGAAAGTCATGACTTAGGTGAGGATAAGGTTTTCTCAGGCTACTGTCTGTCGAGGATGCGGGACTACTAATGCGGATTAACTTAACTTATACTATACACCTACTTTAATTTATTGGAGATCTACTTCACTCGTGTAGTTGAGTTATAGAGGTTGTTTTTAACTCACGCTATCCACGATACTTAATATCAAGTCAAGCATTTCTAGTTCATAGAGCTAGAGGACGCGGGTTGTTACCACTGAACTTACAAATTTGGTAGACTTCGTAGGCTATGCTACAAGTACAAAGATATTGTGTAGAGAGTTTCGCTGTGGCGAACCAACTTAAATTATTTGAAAATCGTATAGGCCTACTGGCAGATTGTCATGCATGAAGTGGAAGTAAATCTTGCAATGTGAGCTCAAAAGTGCAAAAGGGAAGCACCATACCTACTTTTACATGATATTTATCTATAAAAGTCGGTCTGCTTTAACTGTTACGATTATTTGGTGTCATGCCATTGGCCAACGTTTTATTGTTTTAATATTTTGGTGCCCACTTTTAAAACAGAAGTGCAAGCATTGTTGCTGTGGTTTGATTTTAAGGCTAGAGTATAGTAATAATAGGCTATATATAAAGGACATTACAGAACAGATGGTTGTTTGTTTAAAGTCTGTGTAAACCCTCAACTCCAACTTCAGAATGCAAATGTACCACATCTCCTTTAATAGGCAATTAACTCACCTTGTCATTTCTAGCCACATTTTGTTAGTTGACGAATGGTTTAAGATAATAGAATATGTTATTTTGCACAATATCTAGTATTGGCTTCACTGGGAAATTTCAGACCCTACAGGACATTGGATACAACTTCAGCCACTATAAGTGCAAAACAACTAAGCGATTCTTGAATTGATGTCCAGAAAATCACCTCCTGTGTCATTATGCACTTTAAGTGCTCTGCCTTCAGAGGCAGTTTGGTTCTCTTTTTGAGTCATTCCATGTCTTGAAGAACTGTTGAGAATAATTCCCATCATCTGCGTCCTTTATTATACCTAGACGTTTTATCGATACTCTTTGGTGTTGGAGCAAAATTGAGTCCTTTGGACAATACTGCAATTTCATTGCTGGACAAAGGTCGCCTAGACAAATTCACTACATTTAGTGATACAAATGTACCAGTTACCCCCTATTGTATTTAGGGATTATCCTTCTCGTATTGCCCCTACCATTTCATACTCTTTTGTAAGCTGTTCTTGAAGCAGTTCTTGTTATCTTTAAGGCGTTTATCGTTCAATAAAACTTACAAAGTTCGTAGTGTCAAGTTGAAAATTTGTTCTTGATGAAGAGTAAATCTTTTCAATCCTTCGAAGCCTCAGACTTTGATTGTAAGGTGTAAACTGACGCCTTAAGATCTATAACAGCCGCTTTCGACAAGTGCAGGCCCACCTCCTAAAGTCTCCTAAAAGCAGCTTCTTTAGGTTTTACCAGCTGCTACCAATAATCAAAATCAGTAGCACTAATAATGAATTCTCCAGTTCAGAATTTCGCTCGTCCCATACTCGTTTTAAATCCTCCTGCAGAACTCCATGGACCACTGGAATATTCGTAACTCAATGACCATCCGGTACAGTACCTGACGATCTGCAACACTCCAACAAAGTAAGGTGATGCTCCACCTTAATAAATTGAACAATATATGTATATATATAAAACCTAAAACAGACTATAAAAGCTTAAAATTTAAATATGGGCCATATAGAATGTTTTTAAACACAACACAGCTATAATTAGGTCAAATCAAATTTTCACAATAAAAACGTAACTGCCAATATTGAAATGATGTTTATTTAAAATATGACCATTTCTTAATACCCTAATATTGTGCTGCAGATGGACATTGGGCAGACATCTTCTGCCTTATAAAAGTCACATAACTCATATGACCGCATTCTGAGGCATGGTTGCTTAAGCATTCAGCATTCTCTTCAGAGCAAAAAATAGCAGAATATCTAGTGTTAGAAATCTATGGACATTGATATTATGATTACAGGAGGACAGAGTAGAAATGAGGCGTTTTAAAGTTTTGTCTGTAAAAATAATAAGAATATTGCCTTCTTATAGCAGGGTCATACGAGTGCCAGTTTTCATATTTTAAAAGCCAAGGAATAAGTTTGGTTGTGCATATGATTACTTCATTTATATTTGTAAGTGGATGTTCATGGCTATTACTGATGCCAAGCTACAAAATACCAAGGTCTTTTGAATACATCTTAAATTACTGATAATTACTTTCTGTTTGTTTATTTAGATTAGATTATTTAGAGAAAGACTGGGTTCCAATAGTCTTACATGTAATAATAGCCATCAGCTGAATCATCAACCTAGCAAGCATTTGTTTATATGTTAGTATCATGACAATACACTTGATACCTCATCACCTTCTGTGTCCACTATGAACTTTCATTTTTCTACTAACAAGGCTTTAACTCTTCTTAATTTAAATATTGTTGGCATAGAAAATTGTAAAACAATAATTTAACTAAAAGTAGTTAATTTGCCACATCTTTTGTTAAGTAATATTCTATCAGCTTCATTCTATCAGCTTCATCTCTTGCACGAACTACAAAATTAAAACTCTTCTATCAAACGTTTCGTGTTTACGTCTGCGCCTTTTGTAAAGCTTTTTAGGGAAATGAAGGACGAAGGCAATTAGTTTTGCGAGTACAATAGAGCAACCGACAGATAAGACGAGCTTGAGTGAATGTGTTAAATTGCGGTTTTTTCATATCGGTTTAAAGTCTATGACATGAAGGATGTTTATCAACATGCCATTTGCGAAAAGGGAAGGAACTTGTTCTGGGTGTTACTCCTTTTCAATCCAAAACGAATGTTATTCTACATATGACCTTTTGTAACTGCTGTGTGCATGCAAGTAGTTCTAATGTTGAGCCTGATAACATACACAAGGTACCCTCCCTCTCAAACGAGGCCACTTTATGGCGTAAAATTTGATTCGATGTCGATAGAAACCACCGCTAATAGACGGGTTTACGTACTAATTTAGTCTGTTATCCAGCCAATAACTAGAAATTGATTCATCTCTTTATCCTAATACTTTATCTATCAATTGAATTGTGCGGCCACAAGATGAAAGGAAGGTGCTACTGGGTCAATCTGAGCTACTTACGTATCGACCGTGGATGCGCTAAGCCCCTTATAAGGCGATCTGGTGCGGAGGAGAATGATGTGTGTTTGTTGCAGCACAAAAGGTGTACAGAACATCTTAAATGAGCGCCTAGTAATGATGACATCAAATAGTATAGCAGGTCTGGTTATTGACGATGCTGCTGCAGTTGATTGACTCAGACAATTTGGAAAAATACCTATTGAAAGTATATAAATAAAAACCCAATCACACACAACAGTATGTGTTAGTCGTGAAGATATATATGTTGTTCGTATAAATGCGTTATTAAGTCGATCTTTTGGTTGATAGATGTGAGAGCGTATCTCCGTCTTACTAATACGCAAGAATTGTTGAATATTTGAGTGATGATAAGTAAAACATATTTCATTGCCTTTAAACTGTGGTAGCCGGGTATGATATATCCGACTTTGAAAGAAGACTAACAGTATGTGTTAGTCGTGAAGATATATATGTTGTTCGTATAAATGCGTTATTAAGTCAATCTTTTGGTTGATAGATGTGAGAGCGTATCTCCGTCTTACTAATACGCAAGACTTGTTGAATATTTGATTGATGATAAGTAAAACATATTTCATTGCCTTTAAACTGTGGTAGCCGGGTATGATATATCTCCCTTTGAAAGAAGACTAACAGTATGTGTTTGTCGTGAAGATATATATGTTGTTCTTATAAAAGCGTTATTAAGTGTACCTTTTTTGTTGATAGATGTCATCGCGTATCTCCGTCATACTAATATGTAAGGATCGTTGATTATTTGAGTGATGATAAGTAAAACATATTTCATTGCCTTTAAACTGTGGTAGCCGGGTATGACATATCCCCCTTTGAAAGAAGACTAACAGTATGTGTTAGTAGTGAAGATATATATATGTTATTCGTATAAAAGCGTTATTAAGTGGATCTGTTGGTTGATAGATGTGACAGCGTATCTCCCTCATACTAATATGTAAGGATCGTTGATTATTTTAGTGATGATCAGTAAAACATATTTCATTGCCTTCAAAACTGTGGTAGCCGGGTATGACATATCCCCCTTTGAAAGAAGACTAACAGTGTTTCCAGTCATACGCACAACTAAAGTGCTATATTTATTTGATTGAATAGAAATCAAGATCTTAACCCTTTGATGCACATGAATGAACTATTCCGGTCTCATTTTGGCATTAAAGCTAGCTCCTATAGTAAAGGAGTGATTAATCGAGTTTTCACTCACTATGAAAGAGTAAAGTCACATAGAAATTACAAGAGCTACATAGAATAATGAGTATTATTAAAGAATGCTTACAGGGCACACCTTATGGAAAGCCAAGGAAAGAAAATGTCAGTCATGCTACTATTTGCTGTAAATAAACGTTTTCACATTACACCTAGTTCTTACTTGTCACAGATATGAACAGTGATGTTTACTTCATAAAAAGTAAGAGGTACGTAGTCTCGAAACTGCTTCCTTAAAAATTGAGGGTTTTGGATGGGTTGAAGGGGTGCTTGCAAAGAAGGTAAAGCCATCACAGGGGGCAAAATAGGTACTTTCAGCAGCAATGTTATTGCGAAGCATTTTCTGTACAAAGTAAAAATCCCCCTAACACCACAGATTAAACAATCCCCCTAAGAACACACGTCAAAATCACCCCTTCCCCTCTCCAAATTTATGATTCAATCTATAGCAATTAGCTTACATTGCATCATGAAGCCTTTTTTCTTTGGTATAAATTTCTTCCAGTATAAAATAAAAATATCATTCAAAAATACTGGTTGATCTGTCTCCATTTCTAAAAACATGCCATTGCAAAAGTAAAACTGAAAGTGGTGTTGAAAGAGCCAAAATTCTTTCAAGTAAAAAGAATTGGTACAACTATTGATGACATATTTCATGCTCCTACATAAAATGCCTGAAAAATTGGAGAACCAAAGAACTACACATACCAGACTTAGGAGATTAGCTGCTATCAAGGGAGAACTAAAAAGAAGATTACTGGATGATAAGTGCACTGTAGGCGTTACATCATCCAGGGCGGCAGTGTGCTGAACTTATGTTTTTAGGGGCGTTTATAACAACTTGTTTGTAAATAAGAATTATTTAGGGTTCATGATCTTTGTGCCTGTTCACATGAGCAAAGCCGCTTCTTGCTCATTAGAATTCCCAAAGGGCCAACAAACAACGCTGCTTTTTGGGTTGAACTTGTTTAATTATTAGCAGAGTAGACTTAGTACATGTTTGAGTTAGGAGATAAACGGTTGGATTTGTGCGGAACTAAAGAGATATAAAGAAACGTTAAGTATTGACTCTTCATTTTTAGTCCCCTATTAACTTATCTTGTCTTCAGAGAAACAATTTATAACAGCAGGGATAACACAAGCATCCACAACCCATTTTCGATTCCATCGACTTGGAGGTTTATTAACGTGAAAGTTTGGAAAAACCACGGACACATAAATACTATCATATTACAGTAATAATATTAGATTTTCCGTGGGGAAAACCCCAACAATCACAATTGCAGAAGTGGTCCAAAGCACTAAAGGGCTTAAATATAACTTCCTCCTAAACTTTTCGAAATTGTCAGTATCACAAAGTGCTGATGAAGGAGACACAAACTGCTCAACACATGGGTGACAGAGGAGGTCGATAACATTTTCGATCAGATTGCCGCAATTCACGATCCAGATTTTTAAATGAGTAAAGGGGTTTCTTGATATTGACGAGAAAGTGTCAATGGAACTGCTACTAGTCGTTAACAGCCTACAAACAGTACTTAACAACAAGCAGAACCTTCTTGGGCATTGAACTCAGTACATAGAACTAGCAGTACCTAGTAATAATGAGTTGATGAAGAAGTCTTGGTATCAACAACACTTACTGGAATGTTTTATAGGTACAGCTATAGAGATGGTGCCAAAATTACGACATGCCTACAAACAGTACTTAACAACAAGCAGAACCGTCTTGGGCATTGAACTCAGTACATAGAACTAGCAGTACCTAGTGATAATGAGTTGATGAAGAAGTCTTGGTATCAACAACACTTACTAGAATGTTTTATAGGTACACCTATAGACATGGTGCAAAAATTATCACATGCCTATACATGATATTTGAGAACAATGAAAAAGATGTATTACTAAACAGAAGCTTCGTACATCGAACTAAGTACGCAAGACTAGCAGTACCTACTAATAGTGAGTTGATGAGGATGTCTTGGTATCCACAAAACTCACTAGAATGTTTTGGAGGTACATGTATAGACATGGTGCTAAAATTATCACATGCTATTTGTTAGCAAATAATATTTAATAACAAATAGAAGCATTTGGACATTGAACTCTACACAGAACTAGCAGTACCTAGTAACAGTGAGTTGACGAAGAATCTTGGTATCAACAACACTTACTAGAATGAAAAGTTGGTTTGTGCTACATAACTTGAATATTGCGTTGAGTAACGGATTCATTTTGCTAAAAGTTTTTGCCATGCACTGATCACAACAATCGCATGTAGTGAAATGAGAAAGCTATTACGATGAATTTATAGGAAACGAGAAGATCCTAGAAAATAACGGTCACGAGAGTGACACGTTTTCTGCAAAAAATGGCACAATGGGCTACTCCCACTACTATTGAAATAAACTAACCTTAATACATGAAAATTGATTTTGGCTTATCCTTTGGTCTTTTCAATATTTGATAACTGTGACTAATGTAGCACTTACAACCATGACCGTGAACAAAATCTATCCGAAAGGTATCATAAATCTGCAAGGATGTCATTTAATACCCTTTAATATCAGGCCACGACCACTAGCTGGGAGAAATGTAATTCATGTGCCTTAACTTTCCAATTTTTGTTACAGAGTTCGTTGAACTTAATATCTCTCTTGATTTTTATGAGGTGAGTTTGGACTCTCTCTAGCTTTCTGAACGCAGATTTTCCTTTCACCTATCTACGTAACACAACAAAAGAAAATCACTTTGTTGTAAAATGCCACAATCTTTCATCATCTATGCACGACGTTTCGGCACTCATAATTGCCATTATCAAGTGATTTACAGCGCAGCTTAATAAACTAGTCGAAGAATTTATAAAAGGAATGTAAAATGCGCACGGAGGAATTAAAATTCATAGCGAGTTAAAAAGAATATCCTAATACAATAGCTGGTGGGTAAAGAAATATAGGCATGTACCGTAGTCAAGGAGCGGGTGGGATAACTTTCCAATTTACTATTTAAGATTTCATTCTGTAGCATTTTAGAACACAAAGAAAGAGCAACACAAAACAACAGAGGATTCTCCATGGGAAATGCATCGGTAATATTTAATCACATAAATACACTGCACGTTAAAAAGAGATAACCAACGTACATGGTATCCGACGTAAATCTAGGATCCTACAGACAAAACATGAGAACGTAATTGAGACTAGATGTCAATGTTGAAGTTATTAGTTCAGTTTGGTAGAAAACATCAAATAAGCTCCAAAAACTGCCAAAGTTACCCCGGTTTAGGGTATCAACTAAGTATGAAGCATCACAATTACAGTCTTGAAATCCAAGGTTTGCAATGTTTATGGCTGTACGTCATAGGCTATTGTTTGGCTGACTGTCGTGGGCATCATGGGCACAAACAAAAAGAAGCACCACATTACATAAAGAAATACCTAGAAGGCTAAAGATATGAAACAGTACTGGACTGGTTATAAGGAAATTGGATCAAATGAGTAATTGCAACAGATAATAATTAATAGTCTGAGGGCATAGTGAAAAGCTCAAAGCTAACTTCCAACTTGCGTAAGGCAAAGTGTTACTCAACCAGCTCACAGTACCATTGTCATAGTAGTCTGAATAGCAACTTCTACTAACAATCAAATTACACCTCATCCAGTTATAACAATATGCTCCAGATCCCCTGAAGTTTTGCAAGTCACTCCTTAAGTGATGTTGATATTGATCCTGAAAGGTTTTTGCTATTAGGTCACCTGCTTAGCTACTGTAACATGTCATTCCATTGCACATCTCATGGAAGTCGACAAATTTGGTAACAATTGATTCACTTTGGTGTCAATAACAATGAGTGGCCCTAGTTAAGATAGATGCACAACTGGAATAAATTAGCTCTTAAAGTTTAGCAATTTCCAAGGACATAGAAACCCACCATTTTGACAAACCCCCAACTTTTGACACCCTTCCTGATGAAATGTGACTAAATAGTTTCTGTTGGTGTTGAATTTGGTAGCTATCATCAGTATACAAAATAATTTAAAAGATGATTAGTCGCTAAGCTTGCATTGCAACGACGCACTGGTACCCCTCAGTTTTGGCAGACACTCTCCCCTTTCTACTTTTTCTCCTAACTGAGCGAAACATTTCAGATATCTTGCGGTTTTAGTAGAAACCGAGTTTCATGGTATTTGCTGTTTAGAAAATTAAAGTTCCACCTCCAGTTCCAGCTCCGTTAATTTGACCCACAGTGTACAGCCAGGCACCACCGCAGTTGTCAGTTATTAGTTGTTAGGGCAAATACTTTCCCTATATTCATATTGGAGTAAGATTAAGCCCCTCGTCAAATAAGATCCCCTCGAATAAGCCCTAGCCCTAAAGTATTTTTAGCCCCTACCCTGTAATAAGCCCCCATGGGGTGTTATTCGATTTTAGTTAAAACGCAATTTCTTCTCGACCATCAAAGTTATTACTCAAAGTTATTAATCGATTTGCTGATTGATGAAGATAGCGAAGACGATAAAGACATTGATATAGCTGGATGAAATGTGATCATACGTTTATAGGATAAGCGTTTGATAGCTTTTGATGAAGCTCGATAACTATATTATTTTGTTACTTTGGATATTGTTTGTTATTTTAGTAAATATTTGTGATCTAGTAGACTTACTTGCAACGGATTTTGTCGGCTGATGAGATTCATTGAGTTTAACACCTGACCTCAATGCTATAGTCAGTGTAAATTAAACGTGACCTCAATGCTATAGTCACTGTAAATTGAACGTGACGAGGAGTACGATTGGTTTTCAAGCACACATATTATCTGTACAGGAGATGACGTTCAGTTATGTGCACTATTTCTTGAATTCACGCTTCCCTGCTACAGATGTTTAATAAGGGTTGCTTCGTACCTTCGCTTCTTCTTTCATGTTATTCAATCATATCGAAGGATCTGATATAATTTGTTTGTATGTAAGCACTGAAACTGGATATTTGCCAATTAAGGATATCTATATTGACTTTAAGGCAGCTACAATTCTTCGAGAGTATGTCGAAGAAAGGAACCTCACATACGAAGACACTAATGTCCAAATTGTTCTCAGAACAGCAAGGGAGTTCTACCAGGAGTTTATTAATCAAGTGCAGATTAGGTTCGATTTATCAGCACCTATATTTAAGCACTTGGTCATGCTTGAACCATTTAAGGCTGCAAACATGGAACCACCTACGCTGCTACCGTTCTTCCACTTTTACAGCAGTCCAGACTAGGACAAGAAGAGAATAGAGAGTGGGTCGAGGAACATCAGTACGCTAGAAATTCCGTTTAAGCTACTAGAAAGCCCTCTGCTTTTCTGGTGGAAAATTGTGTCAATGAAAACGCCTTGTGGGTCACTGAGATTTAAAAACATTCAGAAGGTATCTTCTTTCACTTCCGTTTTCAAATGTTGTGGTGGGAAGGTTGTTCAGCACCAGGCACATACGCAGGAATTTTTTCGGGGGGGGGGGGCAAAACCTTCAAAACAACAGATACTTTATTTAGTAGTTTATTTAGTTTACAGACTTTTTTATTTAGTAATGTAAAAAGCACGTATATCGGAAAATATAGATTAACTTTAATCTGTAGTATTGTAGCGGATGGGGGGAAGAAGACTGAAGCCTTAAAAGTACGTTTTAGGCTCAGGTTATGTTCATAGCGATTTAGAACCAGTGATTAATCTATTATATCCCACTGAAAGGACATTCGATTTATATTTACCCAATTTAATTAATCTGCCAGAGGACCTTTGACATTAGATTGATAAAGATTGACACACGGAGATATTGAGACATAATTTTTTCCAGGTCATCACGAAATTTGTTGCTTTAGACCCTACCCACCCTTATGACCATTGCGTAATTATTGAATGGCCCCTAAATTCATCTTTAAGTCATACTCAGACCTATTGATGATCGCAACTCCTCTCTCTTTGTTTGCCTTCAGGATAGCCAGGGAATTATTGTCCTGTAACTTTTTAAAGACTTTATAATCATCCTTGGAGAAAAGATTTTTAGGAGGGCTGTAACTTCTAAGGCCTGTTAAAACAATAGCCTTCAGTTCCATTCGCGGTCATGTCCAGATTTTCCACATATAGATAGTTTTTAAATTTCGATGTTGGAGTTCATAGGACAACAAAAACTGTCAATAGTTCAAATTCTTGTGAGGAGTGACGAACATTACGGCGTTACTCAAACTCCCTGTTCCTTTAAAATTCTGAGTGAGCTGACCCTTTCCCCAATGGAATCTCTTAAAAGCTAGGTTGTACGTATCAATCACCTCAATGGACCAGTTAGCAGGTCCATTCATCTTAAAAACTAAATTCCTTGAAAGCTGTTGTTGTGCCCTGTTCGTAATATTTAACTTTTCTTGTAAATCAAACAAAAAGATAAAAGACAACAACAACAACAATAACAACAAAGTAAATAAAGTAATAAAACCAAAAATAAGCGAGGTGGTTGACCGAGTGTGTGGTAGTGGTGGATGTAGTAACATGTTTGTATAAATTCAGGGGTCGAAATAAGCGTCCGGCTCCGGCTAAAGCCTCAAGCACTTCCCAATGCACACTTTATATAAGAAAGTCATTTTGCTATAGAAGGGAACTACTACGTCTGTTGCCTGTGTGACGCAGTGATGATTATTATTTACAAAGCAAGAAAAGTGGTGACACAATTACTCTAAATTACCTCCTCTTCACACACGACGATCATCCATTCTAGATATTTGAGTTTACGGTATCATAGTATCTATTTGTGAAAGCTGTCATAAAATCATTATTTTCCAGTTGACGTACATATATTATTTGCTTTTAAATAGCAACTTCAGTTCCGGGTCTGATCTCTAGTCTTTTGATTTTCGCGTTAAGATCAGTACTCACGTTTCGAACATAATCATTTATCATCTGCACATGCGTGGAGGTTAGAAACATAATATAAGGGCGTGACTATAAGGGGTTGTCGGACATAAGTCACATAAAGTTATTTTGTAGTTTGGGAAATCGACTTAAGTCTTGGTCATCCTTAAGTATCTTTAGCGAATATAAGTAAGAACATAAGATATAAGAACTTTATTAACAAAAATGTACTTTCAGGTGTAAAATTTTAACTCACTTACTTGACAAAAGCTTTAGGCGTGGTGTGGCCTAAAATTTCTAACACTTTGAGTTTAGTTGATTATGATATCGAAGCCTTCCTTTATTATAACAATGTTATGTAAGTAAGTTGTTAGTGTTATACCTTTCTCGTCTTGTAAATCCTTTTATTGCTGGCGAAAGAGGTCTGGCAGTTGAATTACATCCAAGTAGAGCTAGTATAAGGGAAAATCATGATAATTTTTGTGAAAAAAGCTAGCAAAGATTAACCGTCAAATAAATTTTTGAACCATTTCTATAATTATATTTTGTGCAATGAACAATTTTCATTTTCTCCCAAAAATGTCCACTTCACCGTGGAATCGCCCATTTAGAACTTAATATTACAATTTACAATCTCATTTTTGCAAAATATTTGTCAAATTTCTGAAAAACATCTCAAGTTATGTCCTTTTGAGACCATACATGATGAACCTTTTGATCATGATCAGGTTACTAGACCAAAAGCCTTGACGGCCAATTTTTTCGAACCAAAGGTCTGCTAGATAAAAGTTAGGAAAAGTCAGTAAGCCTGAAACTGATAAGTTAGGAAAGTTTTTAAGCAACTGAAAAGATAGCATTCAAAAGTTATTAATCAATAAAGACAAGCCCGTGCCTACTAGCCCCTCCCCCTCCTCCCGTGCTGGGTATGGTTAAAGGGCTACTTTCTTTGTCTTTCGCTGGCAATTAAATCAAAGTACTGGTAAACAGTTACGTTATCTCGTCTTCACCTATAAAGTAGATCAAGGGGAACTAATGATCATCACGTATTATGTTTATTTTATACTAAAACCTTTCTTGTTGCCTTATTTAGGTGTGCAGTAAATCAAGTCATTCCCAAACATAGACGCATAGCCTTTTATTGCAATCCACGAAGGCGAGGGCAGCACGTTCAGATCCATCAAGAACAATATGCAGTTCTAGGATTATGCGAAGTGGAAGTTTTCACTATAGGTGGGTCATATCAACTAGCTTTGATAGTAGCTATTGTTTAGCAAAAAAATGCATAAAGATTCATAACATTGAGGTTGTTTCTAAGAGACAAACAAAATCCCTTGATATTTAAGAGAACCCTAGCTCGAAAGACTTTAAAGAATACAAAAAGGCACATGTCCAAATCCACACCTTTGCTAAAAATACCTCATAAGTTCCGTATTTGGTGTCAGTTAGTAAAAACAAACAAACTGTACACTAAAAAGAACCTGTATTTACAGTACAAAAACAAAACTTTCAAACAAGGGGTTAATCAAAAAAAGGGAAGACTTTCAAACTTTAAACTTCAATTTTCTCAAAAACGAAAAAGTGTGACATGTGCCCTTTTCCCCCTGTAGTCTTCATATGCTTATTAGCTTCTTTCGAGCGCTTTGTGCACCATGAAATGTACGCATCTAGTTTATGCAAACTATGTCAAATATGCCTTGCTAGCAAATTTTGAACGCTTTGTGCACCATGGAATGTACGCATCTAGTGTATACAAACTGTGTCAATTATGCCTTATTAGCCTATTTGGAACGCTTTCTGTACCATGGAATGTACGCATATAGTGTATGAAAACTATGTCAAATATGTCTTATTAGCCTTTTTTCAACGCTTTCTGCACCATGGAATGTACGCATCTAGTGTATGCAAACTATGTCAACTATGCCTTATTACTCTATTTAGTGCGCTTTCTGCACCATGGAATGTTCGCATCAAGTGTATGCAAATTATGTCAAATACGCCTTATTAGCCTATTTCTGAACGCTTTGTGCACCACGGAATGTACGCATATAGTGTATGCAAACTTTTTTAAATATGAAGACTACAGGGGAAAAAGGGCATAAGTCACAAAACATGTTTTTTTCACTTTTCACACCCATGATATAGATCGTTGTCCAATGTTTCCTGTGAAGGTAAGTATTTGACTTAGAAGGGCATATGTCACATTTTATTGCCATAAGATTGGAGCTAATGTGGCGACTGGGGAAATAGAGTATGTTAGCATCGGGGTAAACTAGCTCAGTTGTTAGAGGACAGGCCACTATAGCGTGGGTCACAGGTTCGCGCCCTAGTGATTACACATTTGTATCTATCTAGTATCTAGTGCCTCTGACATTTCAAATCGTTTCGAACTGAAACTTGTTTTCCACCAGTTCTTGCTGACCCACTTTAATCATACTGAGAAATCATTCCGTGAAAATTGAGAAATAAGCACATCATGCTGGTTAACACCAAACAAAAGCAGGGCACTGTATGTCTTTAACATGTCACCTGTGATTCATCTGTCTTTGGGCAATGGAAGAGCTAACATGTAGCAAGGATGGAGAGACTAAGCTCAATTTTACTATATGCAGAGTTGAAAACAATCATTACATAGGTCAAGAACAGCAATTTTGTTATTTTTAAGGATTGAAATATATTAGCCGTTTCATTCGAAGTAATGAATACACCTCGGACAAAAAACACGACAGTCAACAGGAATATTCTTCAGACTGATGACAATTATCGACATCTAACATTACTGTTATGCCAGAGTTGCCTTCAGTCCTGTTTTGTCTGTTTAATATGCAGCACAACCAAACCTTACAAAATGGCTTCCCATGCATGCTAAAATTATTAAGTCGTTTTCAATATAAAAAACACAATAATTTTTCTTTCAGAGTTTTTTTATTCTTCCCCTATTGAATAACACATGACAGATTTGCAAGGATTTACTCTTAGACTGAGACTGTTGGTCTCCTTACAATTTTAGATGCCTCTGACATCCGTTATCGTGAGGGGCCACATGTATGACGTCTACAAAACCTTTGCATTAAGTACACCACATTTCTATCATTACTTTCACACTTGTGTATCTTATCTATCATTATAATGGCATTGAATTTCATTCCTTATATTCCACAATTTTGCTGCCTTAGTTCTTTCACATATTGCAATGTTGATCTTCATAATCAGTTCTTCTACCACATTGCTTTCTTTCATCTTTATGTTGATCTAAACATGCCCTTTGCATTAAGTACACTACATTTCTATCATTAATTTCACACTTGTGTATCTTATCTATCATTATAATGGCATTGAATTTCATTCATTATATTCCATAATTTTGCTCCCTTAGTTCTTCCACATATTGCAATGTTGATCTACATGATAAGTTTTTCCACCACATTGCTTTCTTTCATAACTATGTTGATATAAACATGCCCTTTGCATTAAGTACACCACATTTCTATCATCACTTTCACACTTGTTTATCTTATCTATCATTTTAATTGAATTGAATTTCATTCATTATATTACATATTTTCGCCGCCTTAGTTCTTTCACATATTGCAAAGTTTATCTTCATGATTAGTTTTTCTACCACATTGCTTTCTTTCATGATTATTTTGATCTAAACATGTCCTTTGCATTAAGTACACCACATTTCTATGACTACTTTCACACTTATCATATATATCATTTTAATTGAATTGAATTTCATTCATTATATTCCATATTTGCGCTGCCTTAGTTCTTTCACATATTGCAATGTTAATCTACATGATTAGTTTGTCTACCACATTGCTTTCTTTCATGATTATTTTGATTTAAACATGCCCTTTGCATTAAGTACACCACATTTCTATGACTACTTTCACACTTAAAGGAAACCATTAATCCCCATTTGTTGCCACTTCATATTTTTACTAATGGTTTGTTATTACACAATTTTATACTTCAGATTGGTCAATTGTTCCCAACTGGAAACATAAAAAATTAATTTCGTTTAAAATGTTTGTTTTGTAAATATCCCATAAAGTTTAATGTTGGGAAGTGTAAAGTGATACTTAAAGTTGCACAATAGTGACAAAAGATTAAAACTTGTTATATTTGTTTGCATAGTCTTCAGCACAGATTTTCATCGACTCTGAAATTGAACATTTTCGATATTTGGGTGCACGTGACTTCCGCATCGCTTAGGCATATATTGTTAAAATGTCATGTAGTGTGCCTATCCATACTGCTTTCAACTAAGTCTATTATAAAGATCTGGAATTGTTCTCAACAGTTGATGTAATTTCATAATAAAGGCAATGTTTTCAATTGGGAACATTGGTCAGAAATGGGTCCATAATGGGTTCATTTAAGTCCATGTCCGATTTACGACAAATTAAATTTGAAAGTTTGCTCATCCATGGCAATATAACTATCCATTTTGCCATGTAAATGAGAGATAAATTGTTTGCAGCAAAGGAAAACAGAAACATATGCAAGGGTCATTATTTTATCAAGTTGTTCATAGCAGCATCAGTTTGCCTAGCCAAAACATTCAAAGATCTGTCTTACTTTTTAGAAATTAAAAGTTTACAAATTCAAGCAGCTTGAAAACACAAAAATCCACTTCATTGGGCAGCTTTTAAAAGTCCGTCGTCATTGGGCAGCTTTTAACAGTCACGTAATAAGAGCTATTTCTTTCGGACTGAGGAATTAAACTGCCAATCGTTTTAAATGTTCAAAACTGTAATACTATCGCCGATATGCTCAATATTAAACCAGATTTTAAGATTATGAATGTCCGAAAATGTAATATCCGAAACTAAAATTTTCAAGTTTATTCCCCTTTTGCCCCGGTTTTTATAATATTGTGTCTGAGTGGAAATCGGGTTGGGCATGTCATGAAGATCACGAATTTGGACAGCGGAAAGATTTAATAAAGGCTGAAGAGCGAAAGGTCTAGGAAGCAGAGAATAGAAATAAATTGTACGTGGAAACGGGTATTGCACCTAATCGTTCATAACCATGGGAGGTTGACAAGAGTATCAATGTATTTGGAACGATTTCTGTCGGAATGAAAAGAGAAATTCGAAGGCTGGAAATATTGTATTTACAACTTTTTTATATTGACACCAGTAAAATAGATTAATAAACATGTTGGGGGGGCTAAAAGCAAAGGAACCTTGAGCATATATCTAATTTTATAGAACACCTTGATTCTTAGTCGATTAATAACCCTTTCCCGAAATAGCTTTTAACCGATAAGTCACTATGCGCGTTAACCGAGGTTTAGCTTTTTGAGTTTATTGTAATTATTAAGTCTCTTGCCATTTTTCTCACGTTTGGGAGACGACTGTGTTGATTGGTGCCTTGGGTGAAAAGGAAAGCTTTTTCGGGGGATAGATAGTAAAGCGTTGATTTATACAAATTTATACGAACGAAATTGTCTAAAAAAAGTAAATACAAGTAAATTGCTGCCCCTCTACTTGATGGAGATAATATTTGTGGTTTTCTTTTCTCGTAGGCACAATATCTGTTCTGCTATATTGTTTTACAAGACTACCTGGCATCTTGCAAGAAAACACGATCACAAGCAAAGTCAAATCTCCTTTCCACTGTGAGCTTCATCAAATACTGCTGAACAAACAAAACCCATTGTTTGCGTCAATTTCATCTCGAGCTGAGATTCTCACCTCTAAGCTCGAGATGAAAAGAACTCATGTAAACACACACCAATTCTAGCTCGAGCTGAAACTCATATCGAGCCAAGATTTCGTCTCGAGCTCGTGTAAACAGGGCCTGAGTCAGTACGTTTGCGCTCTAACCGAGGAAGTTTCTGTGTGAATAACTTGTGTGCAACTAATGGCGGATTGGTACAAGTACAAAGGTAAAAACAGGCCTTACGGTCAACACCGTAATTATTCGAATTACCGCGCCCCCTGCTGATAAGCACACCCCCGAATAAGCGCACCCCTTCTAAGCAAAAATTTGTAACAAGCGCACCTTAGGTAATGTTAAGCAATCGTGATGACAACTCAGATGAAAACCTAGATCAAGTTATTGTTGACATCTAATTTCGTGTGTTTTTTGTTTTTGTTCAACACTGATTTTCCGACTTGTCTCCGGTGTACTATCTGCTTTTATACAGTTTAGACGAAGAATCTTGTCCATGAAATTTGTGTTAAGCGCACTCCCTCGATCAAGCACACCTCCCAAATAAGCGCACTCCTAAAAATTTAACGGATTCAATAAACGCACCGTGCTGTTAATCGAATAATCATGGTAATTTTTCTACTCTTAAAAAAGGAATAATCATATCTTACGCCTCGTTTCTGTACTGGATCATTGTCAACCTCGATTTCAGAGTCTTCCTCTTGTTCGCTGTCTTCAAAATCTGAGTAAGATTTGAAGAAAGTGGAAGCGTAATGGAAGAGTAGCTCTCCAGATCGAAGCTGAATGGCTTCCTTTGTATTCCTGAACTGCATCAATACATACAATGGCAGATACGACTAGTGCATGGCTGCATAATGAACTACTGGCACGCCCATTTTTCTCGGAAAACAAGATTTTGGTAATAGAAGGAGTTTGGTGGACACTTGTTATAGTAGCGTCGATGATTGCCAATTCGTTTGCTCTAACTTCTCTCATATATTCCCAAGAGATAAAGATTTTTCAAAAACAGTTCTTAGTTTTGCTGTTCCTGACAAATCTACTGACATCACTTAGCACTCTACCTTTCTTGGCATTTGATTGTTACTTAGGAATACAAAGTCAAGCTGCTTTTATTATGTACAAACTTTTGTGGACGATATCGTTTACATCGAATAAAGGATTTCTCTTATTACTGCAATATGACAGATACCTCAAAGCAAGAAGACGCAATACTTATGCATCTTACATGACAAACAATCGAGTTTATTACCTCCGATGCATACCCGTGGTGGTTGCTATAGCAATGTCTGCTCTAAGTTTAGTTTTCTTTGAAGCCGTATTACAACTTCTTTATGTTGGAACTATTTTAATGATGACAGTTTTAGTATTTCTAGCTGGAAGGAGATATATTCCTCGTAGCTTGAATCGTCAAGTAGCTGATAATTCCAATACTACTCAAAACAACCACGAGAACTCTAATTGTAGAGGTGGATGTCAACCAAACGTGCTATCATCTTTGTCACATTCCATTTTACTTCTAACTGTACTACTTCTTTTTCCAGGATTCGTAACGTCAACGATATTATATATCCCACAATGCCAATCGAAAGCATTTTTCACTGTGCTTATCTTACATTTTATTTGTCTTTGCATCTGACGTTTTCAGACATATAATTTTTCTTATAACGACTGTACATTTTTTTCTGGAACGCACACAGGCACCTGGACACCATTCAACCCAGAAACAGTTCGGCTGATGATCAGTAAGTTTAATTACAAGGTTCATTGTGCACTAAAGGATTCAAATTCTTGTTTTTTCTTTAACAGGGACGTGGAGACCATTCAGTTCGGAAACTGTTCGTCTTATGATTAGTAAGTTGAAAGACATATGTGTGCTGTGTGGTGAGGAGTGAGACCCTTATAAATAGAAAGGCATCTAGTAATAATCTGATAAATTAACTACATGTACAGTTAAACATAATTGAATAACTAATACAATCTGAAAGATTGACCTAACAATTGCTTACAACCTGTTTAACATAAATTGAGCTCAAAGAATCTTATCAAAACCCGTCATCAAGCTTATTGGCCGCTGTAATGTATTGACTTTTATTCCCCACTAACTTGATGGCATTGTTGAAAATACTATGGTATTTATTGAGATTGTGGATATTGTTTTAAACCTCTCCTGCGGTATCAAGTGAAACCTGTTGGTCACTTCATCATGACAGAGAGCTTGTAGCAGCATGCTAGCCTACCTTGTATCCCTAATAACTAATTTTATGGTGTATCAAAGTATTATTAAACGTAGATATAAGCATATACAACTTGTTTGGGATTCGAGTTAGGGGACACAAACGTTGGTATATGGTGCAGAACAAAAATGACATGGAAACATAGTTTTGCTTTTAAGCTTTTTTCCGTACACTCATCAGAGTACAGCCATCTGAGTACTTACGTACTTTCTTTTTCGCCACCATAGCCATAACTGTACCGCTATTCCTACAGAACTAAGCTGAACAAACCGTCTCTTCTACCTGGTTTGTGCTGTGCGAACGACGACTCAGAAACGCCTGTCTATTAATTGCCAGAGCTGCTGTTGTCATTGAAACCAAAAACACGCCACCCGTGGCAAGGTCTTGGGTTTGTCGTAGTGTATTACTCTCGTACGATAACGCACGCGCGAGCACTCCCTCACCGCTATAAGTCCTCTTGAAACCCCTGCAAGTCTAATAACGACGGGTTTTTACAAATCACCCCCCTGGAAGTCAAAATCACCCCTAGATCACCCCTTTCCCGCCTTGGACCACCGGGAACTTCTCATTCACTCCCAGTGGTCCACTTGGACCCCGGTTGGGAAACACTGCTTTAGACTGTCTATACAAAAGTGTTCAATTGGTCTGTTGTACATCTTTAATTTTCATTGGTTTCTTTTCTTTGTCAATCTTCATGCATCAGAATTGTGATACGTCGATCCCGCGATTAGCAACATCTTATGAGAAATGGTAAACTAAGCTACGCAGTTAGCGAATGCCGTTACTCATTATGGCTACATCGTCTACATATCCGAGTTGTGATATCACCTGCCTATCTATAAATCTTCAGCGTGGCTTGTATAAAAATGCTTCGATGACAATGATGAAGAGGTCGAGTGTTATGACGTCTCCTTGATGTACCCCATTTCGGGTTTAGTATTCATTGTCAAGCCTATGCCATAATTACTATGGCACTTGAAGTATATAGAAGAACTGGAACCTCATGGAATAACAATCTTCAGTAGAATCAATCATTATGTTAGGTGAAACTGACATTTTAACATATTCAAAAGCAGTGCAGTATCTGGCCTGCAAGTAGATTTTGTTGTAATCTGCTAGCATAAATAAACAAACTATTGAAGTGATGAATTGTCGCTGTGATGAATTGTCGCGTGATAGAAAGTCGTAGCACCCTTATGTTCTGTTTTGGATCAATATTATACGTGTCATTCGTATTTTATCGTTTTACTTCATTGCATTCCTTATAACAATGGAAGGACCCCCATGATAAGCTCTGGAGCCAAACGGATACGATCCTGTCTGAAGACTTTAGAGTCACGTGTTTGGACAAGATCGAATCAATTTTGGTATGTACACGTTTGGTTCCGTATCCATCTAAACTGGGAAAAACAAGGCGTACAAACAAGGCCTTACTTCGCTACTTGTGGAGCTGGACATTGAAGGATATGATCTCCGTACTGGTGCAATAGGTTCTTCTTCGACTGTAGCTATTTCTACCGGAGCCCCCTACAAAACAAAACGATATTGTAAGTAACAAAACTGTTGTTAGAAAATAGAGCCCCCTGCGAATGCCATATTTGGTCATACCTCGTACGTAAAGCGAGGCTAACATACAAGTTTTATAGTTGTTGGTTATTAGTCGCTCAAAAGTTAAGCACCGATGTTGTGATGGACGTGATAACTCTCTATTCTAAATGGGACATGAATTGATGTAGTTAAAAAGGAGATGGTCTAAACAAATAATGGCACGCTATTAAGAAGAGCATATTTCAAATGTCTGTCTTGACAAGACGCTAGAGAAATAGAAAATGTGTCACCATCGGGACTATATCACTTTCAAAATCTAACATTGTACCTACTCATCCATTGATAAAGTATTTTGGACTTTATGTGCTACAGGTATGACATTATCCTTACCCTTCTTGGTAGATTTTAGAATTATCCCGGCCTTATAACAGTGACTTACATGCCAGTAATTCAAAGGGTACAACAGAAAGTACTACCCAGGTTGGAAATACGTTCTCTCTCTGGCGCAGTGTAGTAGTTCATATTTTAACAAGATACTTGTTGCCGTAGAGACCTTAAGTGTTTGTAGATATTGTTTTTTATACTTTGTTAGAGAAATGAAGAATATCCAGGAAATTTTAACCCCGGTCCTAAAGTTTCACGCTAGCCTAGGATGTGGTTCAAATACCGGTGACGACGTTAGTCATGTCTTAAACAATCCAATCGGTATTTCAGTAAAATTTAAGGATGTGGGAAATTTTATAGCATCTGGAGAACTAGGGGATTTTTTATCGATAAATGACCTGCGAATTTAACCTACGGTAATGGCAAGTTATTATTTCTCTCTTCAGTTTTCCTGATTTAGTTTTCGGCGACTTTTCCCATATAATCTCAATATCTCTCTGGAAGAATTTGGCAAATCTGTCACTAAATGTAGGGGTAGAGTAAATTAAGGCGGTCGTTCGTAAAATAGAACTGGCGTTAAGTTTCTACAAGGCAAACTCTCATATAGAATGACTGCATGCCTTCTAGCGGTTGTCCTTCTTTGGCGTGGCGTGGCGTGGCGTGGCGTGACGTATTTCCAGATGTGAAGTAGAGTCGCATGATATTATTCCAGGCTTGTTTGGGAAAGGTTCGGCAGGTATGTGTATTACTTAGGAACTCAAGATATATTAGTTTCGCAAAATTATATGTCGACAAACTTGCTGGTTAAATGGTCGACTCCCTCGGTACAGTGCTTCATAAAATGTCCATCGTTCTTTTCTAAAACAAATAGCTTAAGCTGGCAAATCCAAATCAAGTGTGAACCAAATCAACATCAGGTGTTAAGCAGAATTGATAGGTTTTAAGCAACTCATTGCAATCACTCTAACAAGGATGCAATACACGGGTCCGTCGGTCGTTGCGTCATGTTGATGACACTTCTAGTCCAGCGAGCATGTCATTGTTTGCCCGTATCAAACAGTGTTTTCATGGGCCACGGACTACCGATCACTGTCCATAGTTCGCAATTCAAAGCTGCCCATTAAATGCATAGTTTACTACAAATTTTTGCTGGGACTTTGATTTTGCGCCCGCATTTCAAAGCAGCCCTTGAAAGGAAGCTGGCCGCAAGGACAGAGTTGCCTGTATAAGACTAACAACAATAGATTTGTAGAGAGGACCCGCTCGACAAATTTTAACGTATTCAGACTTCACAAGACTTTGCTATACAAGGCTCGACAACCCTCGACTTGTACAAACGGGCTTGACTTTTGGTTCGACAAAAATAGAGAGAAGTTTAGGGAAAAGTAGAGCCCCTTTGTACGGGGCTTAACTTCATCAGCTGCCTTGATATTTCAGCCTGTTGCTATGGTTGCACTACAAAGTCGTTTTTTGGGCTGTGCATCGTCACGCACTCTGAATCTTGTCCTTGGTAATTGCTGCCTCAAATTACTTGATAAGGTTTGGCATTGCAGTAGTCTAACTCAATTACTCTGTGGAATGATAACCTAACGGCCTACCTAATGTCAAAAAATGGCGGACAATCTAATTTAGAGAAACCAACACAACTTAAAAAACAAAATTTGTGACCACACTAAAACTGAAAGAATGATCGATCGAATATAAATACAGCAAATTTTGCACCAAGCGGACGTGGGGTGTTTACGGTGTAAAATCCCCAAACCTGACTTTAAGATATTGTAATGTACGTGGCTTAGACTGCTACAAATTCACTCGATAAGCCATTACATTTATACCAGGAAGACTTAAAACCGTCTAAGAAATGTGCGTCCTTCTGCAGTTAAATTGAACAATGTGTGATTTGACTCGGCGCTGTTCAACTCTAGAAGTGCCTGCATTTCATGAATCAGCTTAGTCGAATCATAGTTGTTATCGTATCTGCATTTCAACAACAGAAGCTGGTACAGTTTTTGATTAAGTGCCACAAATCGTTATAATTTACAGAAATGATAGGTTATAAATCAGAACATTCTAGTGCAGAGTTTGCGTACTGATACATTAAATCAAATAGGCCTACTAAACATATATTTTTTTCGTATATCTTTCGTTTGGGTTTGAAGTTTTGATGTAAATACAACATACTTGAGTGTTATTGTAGGCCTACCCATCATCGATGATCATCAATTATTACCTCTTATACAGTTATAAAATAAAAGTTAGTCGAAGCCCTAGTGCCCTCCTTCCGTTTGACTATTTTTAATCTGTTCTCCACTCCAGTGCTAACTTCTGTACAGATCATGTTCGTGTTTAAAATGTGTACGATTTAAGGGCAACATATCATACTCGCCACCCAACCAAGATGGACGCGACGTTTGTTTGTTTTTCATCAACGTTTGATCAAAGCCTAATTAGAACTCGATCATTAATGGTAAGCAAAATTTTTCCAGTTTGTAAAACTGCCCGGTAGGTTTTTCTTTCCTTTATTAAACCATATTAAACGAGCGTGCAGAGAGCTCTCATTCCAGTGTTTCGTAACACCACAATTAGCCTACAATTACAAAAGTATGAATGCTAAAAGGCGGTAATGCAGACAAATACTCTCTATTTGTAGTGAATCATTAAGAGAACATTTATCAGCAGGCTTAAACTCTTAGTTGGTAGGCCTACAACTGCCGGTAGTTCTGCTCCTTTGTTAAACCAAATTGTACAACCGGCGTGACGAGAGATCTGAGTCCGGTGTTTCGTGAGGCCACAGCTAGCCTACGATTACGAAGGCGTTTAAGTAAGATCATCTGTTTATTCACATACCCTCAATAGTTGTACATAAAATACAAAAAGAACATACCTTTTCATAAGCTTCGATGATTCTTCGTTAGCCTCTGAATTTTTTACTGGGTTCTCTGCTAAGACATCCAGATTTTATATCTTTCTGTAGCACCTTTCATGCGTCATAATGACATAAGGTCCTCATGGAAACAAAGGAAAGACAACAAACTCGCTTTCTCTTCTTTTGTATCAGTGATACCCTCGTTAATGGCAAACAAAGCCAGGGTTCAAATACAAAGAATAATGCAGGAATGGGAATTTACGTTATTGTTTAAGTTTCAGTCGTCACAATTGTGCGAGGTACGAATAACGCAGCATCAAGTGGGCGTTGAAGGAATATGCGTCACTAAGGAGCCCTTTGCGTTTTCTGTCTCGATCATTAGGTAACTCCTCCTGGTTGTGTACATGATAGATGACTTCAGTGGGTTCAAGTATCACTATTTACATCAACCAATGGCTTTGCTTGTCCCAGCTAGAATTTAGACTATACAATGCCACTTTCAGTTGAATTTACCCACCTCTGATATTTTTGTATCGATGTAACCATCGGATGAATGGATTCTATTGTTAGGATTATTTCCGGAGAATGATGAAACTTATGACCGCCTCCCCCTTTCATATTTTGGAAATCCAAACCGCCCTCCTCTCTTAGAGAGCTAACTTCGTGACCGACCGTTATTGTGTTTCATATTGTAAAACAGGGATCTGCAATGTAGGGTCCGTGAATGATATTTAAAGGATCCGTAACCTGTTAACAACCGGAACAAATATGTTGTTATGAATGCCCTTCTCTTTTACGGCAACTCTGAGGAAACTCGCAGCCAGCGCTTCCAGTGAATCCACAAAAAAAGATCTTTCTTGATTTTTTTCAACGTATATATATATCTGAGATCAATTACGGGGTTAAAGACGCCAGAGGGCTGTCATAGAATTCTGTTATTGCTCATGGCGTTGTGGCACCATGGCGTTGTGGCATCGTGCTGTTGTGACACTATGGCGTTATGGCATCATTGTGCTGTGGTAACATGGCGTTGTGGCACCATGGCGTTGTGACACTATGGCGTTATGGCATCATTGTGTAGTGGTAACATGGCGTTATGGCATCATTGTGTTGTGGTAACATGGCGTTGTGGCATCATGGCATTGTGACGCTATGGCCTCAGGTCTCAAGCCAAGAGCAGTATTTTTAAGGGGGTACAAATCAGTACGTTGGGTTATCCACTTTGGTGAAAGTTTAGTAATGTACCCAGGCATTTAGAACAATTGATCACAACATCAGTCCATTTAGTGCTTAAGCCTCAACAGCGACATCCCCCGCTTCTTTCAACTGTTTGAATTTCCTTGCAGGATACTCTATCACGGCCAACCAATCTCCTGCACGGAGTGCTGCCAGGCTGATCACGAGGCGCAGGACTGCGAAGCTCCCCTTTGCATCCACTGTGGCTGCAAATCGCACCCACTCCCCCAGTGCCCCAAGGTTATCAACTTCTGTCACCTACATGACAGGGATGACAGCTGCACCGAACGCTGGACAGCCCCTCCTACACCACCCTCACCGCCAGCCCCATTCCCAGGGCCCTCATCCACCCGACCAGCATTCAGACCTGACTCGACAACACCACTGCCACTCACATTTGCGACTGCCACCGCCCAACGGCCACCTCAAACAACATACACATTTACACACACCACCTACAGCGCAAGCCTTAGGCAAACCATTAGTTGATGATGGCGATGCAGATTGCATCACTAAATGTCCACGAACAACAGGCGGCCCATTTCGAAAAGGCCATCTCAGGCTCTGTTTTCTGGAACTTTGGGCAACGCAATTCTTACGGCATTGCCACAGTAATTCGTTCCACATCAAAGCATCACCCCCTTACCGAAGACATCACGAAGGATACCAAGGGTAGGATACTCGTCATCCCCACTTTGTTTCACTCCAGGAAAGTGAACTTAATTAATATTTATGCTCCCTCATCCTTCCCTTTTCACAGGAACCTGTTCTTCCAACAGCTCCCTAGGTTCATCAATCCCTCCCTGGAAGCCATTGATGGGGGAGACTTTAACTGCGTCGAGAACCATCTTCTCGACAGGTCGACAGCATCTCTCCCAATAAGGCCCCCCCAGGTAACAGATCTGGTGATTTGACCAATCAATAAAATCTAGTATAATGCTACATTTAGCCCTAAATTGCCCCCAAAAGCCTCTAATCCTCCATGTAAGGCAATAAATAGGTCCACGGATATACAAAATTGAAATAAATGTAAAATATTGGGTCATTTGAACAACTTTCCAACATATTATAGCTTTTTGGGAAAAATTATCATTTGAAATGGCATACTTTCGCTGCTAACATATGGTCAAATTTGGGTCGGGATGACATATTTTGATTAAGAACAACAAAAAAAAACCGAGATGAATTTTTTCAAGCTTCACAGTTTTGAAACAGGAGATGGTAAGCTGTCTAAAACTGTTTGGATGGAAAAGTTCACTCTCGGGAATTATTTTAAATCAATTACAAAACAAAATTTTTGACTTAGCCACTTTTCCTGTTATTCTGCAGATCCCATTCCTACTCTAACCTCGTCTCCACTCATTAGGTTTGTACAATGGGGCATATATCCGTTTATTCCAACCACTATTACCTTCCCAGTTTCTAAGGAAGGAAAATGGACGTCTAGGAGGTGTGACTGTTAACAAAGAAAACATTGACCGAACGACTGTGAAAGCACTAGAAAGCACTCTTCTCGTGAAGAGCTTCAATTCAAGGTTTTAGTAACCTTAAGTAGGACAAATGGCATCCCCAATGTCAATCGCGCAATAATAGGCAACCCTTGTGTAGTGCAGTGGTAGTGCATCAAAGTTGCAACGACGAAGGCTGGGGTTGGATTCCCCGTCCTGCAAGTTGTTATTTTCGAGATCTTCTATCACGGATTTTATCATGCGATCACACCAGGGTTTTTTTTCATTAATAGTTCCGGGGAAGTCCAGTCTTTGTTGCGCCTATTAAAGATATAGTAAGATGTTCTGATGGCTACTTCAGAACAGTTCAACATAAGTCTATTTGAATCGATGTCTAAATTCTTTAAAAATTTTATAAAATCGGAAGAATCCTTAGTAAAAAACCTTGGTCGCGCCTATTAAAGATATAGAAAGATGTTCTAATGGCTACTTCCGGTTGGTTTGATCAATTAGGTCTTTTTTTTAAGATCACAGTGTTTGCTATTTTTATACTCCCTCGGCATAATTTAATTTGTCTCAAAACAAACTGTTAGTTCTATAACTGTGAGAGAGGTATCTCTATGGAGGTTACAGCTATATCCGGTCGAAGCGTCTTTAACAGTACGCCTGGATTTTTATATCCAGGAATATCTGCCAACCAGGAAACATCAGTTGATAGATAGGATGCAAATGTATTTAATACATTGATGTGTCTCCAGAGATTGCGATTTGCAGTGCTGCAGTTTGGCAATTTGAAAGATGTGGAATTGGGTTTGGTTTTTAACTTTACAAAGGCCACAAAGCTTTGTATATCTAGGTCGAGAGGTTGCTATTTGGCTTGAAGGGTAAGGATTAGTGCTCTCCGAACAAACGTAAAGATGTTGACAGGAAGTTTATTAGTCAGGTTTTGCCAACAGTGAATGGATTTTGTACTGACATTGTTTACCACAAATTCTATCAGTATACTTTGTTTGTCTAACTGATTGAATTGTAACATTTTTTTTTAACTTCGGGTGTTTTTTTTTCTTCTCATTGTTATACAATTTAGATAATCACTTTACAGGCATATCTAAATTATCTTAATACACGCAGAAGCTTTTTAAGTTTTAGCAGAAACATGAAGCTTTTTAAGTTTTAGCAAAAACATGAAGATTTTTAAGTTTTAGCAAAAACAAGAAGCTTTTTAAGTTTTAGCAGAAACATGAAGCTTTTTATGTTTTAGCAAAAACATGAAGCTTTTTATGTTTTAGCAAAAACATGAAGCTTTTTAAGTTTTAGCAAAAACATGAAGCTTTTTAAGTTTTAGCAAAATCATGAAGCTTTTTATGTTTTAGCAAAAACATGAAGCTTTTTAAGTTTTAGCAGAAACATGAAGCTTTTTAAGTTTTAGCAAAAACAAGAAGCTTTTTAAGTTTTAGCAGAAACATGAAGCTTTTTAAGTTTTAGCAAAAACATGAAGATTTTTAAGTTTTAGCAGGGACTTATTGTAAATGTTAACAAAGAATAATGTATATAATATTCCATCTATTTGGTTTGCAAGCCATTGCATTTTTACTATCATCTTTCATTTATTACTATTTTGTGACCTGGTAGTCCTGTGACCCAGTACTCTTGTATTCTATGTGAACCTACTCTTCGAGACCACCTGGTCTTTCAGGAGCAATTTATCATTACTCGGCAAGACAGTGGGGATGTACAAGTCTTTCCCAATAAGCTTAGTCTTAGGAGCGTAGTCAAGAGAGATATCACTCACCATTCGTTGTATTTAATTGTAATATGGTTTGTGGTATGATTTCTACTTTGTCTCATGTACTCATATTCAGTATGTGGTTGCCAGCACACTCAAATCTTGAACTGTGTTTGGAGAAGGAAGTACTATCCCTCAAGATTTGATAGAGAAGGAAAGAATGTTTCGATCATTGTTGAACCCTAGAAGGGTTTTTCTTGAGGACAACACCAAGTAAGGGCAAATAACGATCAGTGCTGCAAGGGAAACGGGGGTCACGTTTGTTTGTGGTGTATTTTTGGAAATTCCAATTTAAGTTTACTCATTAATTGAAGTGGATTCCTTGGGATGGAAAAATGTCAGGTAGCATATTTTAGCCCAATTTGAGCAGTAAAACACTTTTGACCACAGATCAAAAAACTCAAAATGGCAGCAGATTTAAATGAAGCTAACACCCCCTGATATTTAAAAGTCCATATTTTGCAAACTGTTTGTACTACAGATCTCAAACTGTTAGATAAGCAGTTTTTCATTGAGAGCTACATTTGCTAAATCAAGAGAGAAATTGGTGACCCAAGGGTCCCTAGCTCTGGACGATTCATCATGGAATGACCCACATTCATCTAACAATAATACTTATATATTTCTATTATTAATAGTATCAGTTTGACTAGATCATAGCACATTATCTGCTTCTTTTTAAGAGAGGCAATAAATTGCCGAAGGCAGCGTTACTAAACCTCAAAAAGCATATTACCACCCTAAAGCTACCAAAATTTCTAAACCCCCCTCCCCCCCCACACACACACCTTGGTCTATAGATAGGTGCATTTAGGATTGTCTGCATCAATATTAAACGAGTACCGGCATACCATGAAATCAACGGCCAATAAAGAGTCCTAGCTCATTTACTAGGTGTGAAACAAAAATATGCACAACGGGGGCAATATTTGTTTAAGCAACCCCTTTGTTTTGTTTTGGGGTTCTGACATAAGATAAACAATGGAACATGCGATTGGCTGCTAGCTCCCTAGTCCCCCTCGTCTCAGGTAACTTCGAAAATATTTTATGGAAAAATTGGGTAGCTTCAGTGGCTCTAGCCTTTCAAATCTTGTGGATGTGATGTCCTTAATAGGACAGACCAACACTACATCTTACATTTCCTGACTACCATCAGTTTTTGAGCCCAGTGTATTATGTGTGGGAAGCTCAAAGGAAGTTATCGTATTTCAGTTTCTTAAGGCATAGTAGTGAAGAGTCTTCTATTTCAAATATGTGGTCGTTTATTTTACTTATCATTGCGTGTTCTTGCTAACTTTTAATATCTACATTAGAGTATCTGAAGTGTTCATTGATGCCAATAAAAGGATCATAGATGTCATTATGGCGCAAGTAAAAGGAAGTTAAATATAGAGAAGACGTTAGTGTACACAAAGTAAAATAACTTGGGCGTTGAAATGCCGTTGTTACAACGAGCTTACGAAAAGGCGTATCACAGAAAGTATTTACGAGTATTTACGGGGTACCTTAGGCTGTGTTATTAGGCACTGCAAATATTTATAAATAAAACTGATCATCTTAATTCACTCCTTTTGTAGTTTTCCGACTTTCGTGAAACACTGTGATAAGAGGGCATTGAGAAGACTTTTCAAGGTGAGTAATAAGAACGGCGTTTTTATGAGAGTCTGATTTTTGTGGCACATCATCAATGCGAATATTTTTGTACAATAAAACTTTTTATCTGTAAATATTAGATTTATAGGTATTTTCAAAATTTACAAGAGAAAAGAGGCTTGTGTCAAAGGCCACTTCGTTGCAGGAATTATCTCTTATCTCACAAGAATTATTTCGATATTAAGAGTAATTCTAAAAAAACATATTAGAGATTGCACCGACCATAGTCCTGACCAATGACATTTTGCAGAGCATTGACCAGCGCAGCTGCAACTGTTTGATGGCTTGTCTTCTGAAAATATGAGCAACTATCAGGAAGACTTTTTCCGAATCATCCACTGGACCTGCAATAATATCCAGCATCAATCTGTTGTTTCGTCCACCGAAGCCCACAAGTATTTTCCGTCTAGCTTCTCTTGAATCTCTTGCATTTTAGACTTATACAACCCGGGAAAGTATTCCTTACGAATGGTGCTTTCGTCCGAGATTGGATGGCTCGTATAATACCACAGAAACTCTGTCACTGCTAGATTCGATAGCTTATGTGTGGGAATGTCCGCCACAACAAGCATCTTCGCTAATTCCTAGTTGAAAGACCTCTTCGGAGCAGACACAGATGATTGCTGAAGTGCTTGCTGCTTAGACCCACTGGATATAGCCGTGACATGCTTTTTTGTCCCCATGTGCTGAGCCAACTGGCTGCGCTGGTCAAACTTGACGGAATCGCTGCAAGCCGTGCAAATGAGAGCTTTACCATCAACGCTCAGCCATGGGAACTGTCTCGTATACTTTCGTCAAGTTGCCACTCGTGACTTGTCGTGCTTTGGCATCGTAGTAAACTCAAACAAGAACGATTCTCAAAACGCAAAACCGATCGATTAAATGAAGTCAAAATGCCGACGGCACAATTATAATTACCTTGTTCTCTTACAAACCAATCAAATGTTTGTTCGACTCAATGCGGTGCAGTAAGGATAAAAGCACCTGGGCCCGGTTTCTCGGTTTCCCCTATCTTTAAGTGAGCACCTAAGTGCTTAGGCGATTCCCTAGATAATTTAGCATGCAACTGTTTCTCTGTCCACTTGTCCTTAAGATCTTGTCTTTTCTTTTCCTTAAATTCTTTGTTTCCAATCAATTTGTTTTGTCTTATGTTTTCAAACGCAGCTATACCTCTCAACAGCCCTTCCTTAGATTTTGCCACGTGCACAGCAAGACTGTTTTCCTCCTCTTTTACACAACTTTCTACACTAATCAGCCCTCTGCCTCCCTCTTTTCTTTTCAAGTACAATCTATCCACATCACTCTTAGGGTGAAAAGCACCGCACATTGTCATAGTCTTTCTTGTTTTCCTGTCTAAATCTTTCAGTCCGTTATCTCTCCGTCTAATCACTCCTGCACCATATCGAAATATTGACACTGCCCATGTGTTTACTGCTGACACCTTGTTTCTTCTATTCAATTTTGATTGAAGGACCAATCTTAGCCTTCTTTTGTACTCTTTGCAGATGTATTCTTTCATTTCAGTCTCTTTAATATTGTCCAACTCAACAATCCCCAGGTACTTGTATCCTTCTTCTCCCACCATTGTCATCACTTGACCATCCAAAAGCTCAATTGCGTCCCTTTTTTATTATTATTATTATTTGTTTGATATAGCTACTACAAGAAAATAGCCCTAAAATGTATAACTACCAAAATTTGTTAGTTATAATTGGAAACAAATTATTATTATTATTATTATTATTATTATTATTATTATTATTATTATTATTATTACTATAAAATATCTTGTAAAGCTTATCAACTGTAAATTTACAGGAAGTATAAATGGTAATTATTACGTCCGTTCATGTGTAAAACTTTACCCTTTAAATATGGCGTATGGTTACAACTTTGGTCTTCAGAGACAGAACGTTGAAGCTTTTTAAGCTACAGGAAACGCGGTCACATTAAAAAGGAAGTTCCTATGTGCAGCAACCGTGTTGATAGTAAATTTTAAAACATATGGCGGTATTTCTGTTTCAGGATGACAAAACACTACTTTTGAATAGGATATACTAGAGAATCATTAAGAAGCTCTGAAAAAGAATTACTCTATAGGCAGGTCCGTCGCTCTGAATGTGCACTAGGGGTCAATGCCTCTCCATATTTAATATTTGTCCCCTCCCCACAAATTATACTTTTGGAAAAATTTCCCGTTTTGAAAATGATTATGGTGGAAGAGAAATGCCTATAAGGAAAGTACGCTAACATGATTGACGATCTTTACCAAAGAAATTGAAAAAAAAAACAAGTAAGACGAGAAGCTTCTTATTTTCTGGCGATATAAATATTCTGATTTGACCTACAAATGCCGGTCAATAAAATGTGTAGCGAAAATGAAAATTGCAGGAGTTGCGGTGTATCACTGTATCACTGTATTAGTATTTGCTGATGCAACACCATTTAGTGACAGTGCGATGTATCATTCTTCAAGCTCTTTAGTTGATTAAATTCTGTTAGGATAGTAATAACGTACCAACCACAAGCAAGCCTACGTTTTGAAGGAATACACTTAAACCATGGCTATAGACTTTTACGAGAAAACGCTCAGAAAATCCGGTTTTTCCAGCTTTTATGAAAGTCTTCTGTTTGGAATTTAAGAACCTGCACATGTACATATATATATATATATATATATATATATATAAAAACATAAAAACTGAATTTGGGCTCTGTGCGAGCTTTCGGAATCTCTTCCTTCTAATGCTTTGTAGGTGGATTGGTGTGTGTTCCTTCAGTCCTGATCATAAATTAATCATTGACCTTCTCTTTTAGCAGTTTGTTTAACGTGAAAAGTCCCATTAATTTGAGCAAGGAGTAGTATAACTTGAAAAGTAATAAATAAAGAGCATGAGCTCCTGATGTTAACCCGGGGATGAGCGCCCTAGTATTTGCCCCCAATTCATGTTATGTTATTGTAATATAACTGGTTTTCAAGCTGAAGATAAATCGTTGGATCTTAATGGCCGAGGCTGAGAGTATTTGTTATTTTCTGCCGGTGAGGAATGGCTTGTGTCGTTTGTGTAGCTAAGTCTCTCGATCAAAGATAAATTAAAATCAAACCTAAAATAAAATTATCCTTAGCTGCCAATAATAAGAGCATTTAGAAGTGGTCGTAAAGCTACGTGCTCATATTTGCATAACAGTTTCCTTTCTTATATGCATTGTTTTAACTCGCAATTCAAGCTAGTGAGCTCGGGGCCCGCTTCGGCCGTCACTATATTGTGCCATTGGAATATAAAGTTTACTTCTACTTCTATTTGAGAAGAAGTTTGTATACTGATTATGGCTCCATGTTACAGAAATGTTACGCTCATACTACTCTATTGTCTTCTGTGTGACCACCGTATGACCTGTAGATGACCTGCGTATGACGTATGTGTGAACTCTATGTGACTTCTGTGTGATCTCTGTATGACCTATGAATGACCTCTCTTTGACTAATGTGTGAGCTATCTATGACTTCTGTGCGACTTATTTGTATCCTCCTTGTCCCTCAGCCGACTGTGTAAGTTAAAAGAGGAAGGCCTTAAAGTTAGTTATACACTAGTATTCAACCAATCCAACGTTTAGTCGTGTGTCCCTTGGTTATGCGTTCCTTGGTCATGCGTTCCTTGGTCGTGTGGTCTTTGCTTATTCGGCCTTTTTTATGTGCCGGGTTGTTTATGTGCCTATTATTGAACTGCCTATTATTTTGAAGCCTAGGTATTGCATTGTCTGCTTGTAAAAGCACTCTCTTAAGTTTGATGGTCGTTTTTACTGCCCGTACTGTTAATGATTATATTATAAAAGGGCATGTTGACTCGAATACACATTCCCAAACTGTTACAACCTTCTTAGTGGACTGGTTATCCATGTATCGGTGTACGCATTATTCTTACAGCCAACAGTACATTCACCCCATCAGTAGTGCGTCCATTTGTTTGTTAAATGTTGCCTTTTGCAGACATCCCATAACAAACATATCGAACCTGTGTACCGACATACTAACATGCCAACCAACCACCTACCTTCTTACCAGGACACCTACCTATCAAACAACCTACCAAACAACCTCTTAAACTACCAATCTATTTAACTGTAAATTTACGTACTTAACTACCAACCCTACCTACCTAACTAGCCAAGTCCATGCCCTAAACTGCCCTTCTGTCTTTCTGCCTTCCTGCCCCACTTCCTGCCTATCTGCTTACTAATCTACCTACCTATCTAAACTAAATAATGGTGAATCAACTGAAATTACAGTGCACGTAGCCCTCCATACATCGCTCAATACATCGCTCAATACATCGCTCAATACATCGCTCAATACATCGCTCCATACATCGCTCCATACATCGCTCCATACATCGCTCCATACATCGCTCCGTACATCGCTCCATACAAAGTGGAGCAACGGTTAAGAACCGATTTGTCATTTAAAATTAACCTGCTGTTATTATCTGATTAAGTGCTCCCCTCTCTTGCAAAATTTATCATAAACGCACTAAAGTGTAGTCTCAGATAATCAAGAAGAGCAAGCAATGGTATACAAGAGGAGCCTATTCTCCGATTTGACATAATTTTGGTATCAGTTGATTACTACTAGACACAATAGACTCACGAATACACAAATTTGAAACATTTTCTTGTAATTTGTAATAAGCATATTTCCTCAAATAAACGTAGCCGCCTGCCCTCTCAGAATAAGAGCAACCCTACAATAAGTGGTAGAATAATATGCACACCGAGCAGTTGAAAGAATATAAGAGAGTTTAGTGAGATTCCACAAACGTGGTGTATTAACTGTCATCTAGAATACCATTAGCATGCGATGCATGTATACAAGCTACTCTCTTTTAATTTTTCAGGGAGGTATCAGGCTGGGATTGCATTTCGCAAAAGCTTTGCAGCACTTGTTGGATCACCATAGAGACTTCGTAGCCGTCAAGGATCTACCGTTATTGGATGATGACGATAAAGAGAAGATGGTGGAACATTTATGGTCAGACGGACTTTTAGAAGTCAAATGCTAGTTTAAAACAGTAATGTTTGTATGACTGTTGTTGTCTATTGAAAAAACACGTAAATTATCTTGTTACAGTATGTAGAGCATACGTGGGCAAACATTGGACAATGAAATAATTTGGTAAATTAAATTATTACAAACCATGTGTATGAGAGGATTGATTCGAGTCTACTTCTTGTTGCTTGCCACAATGATAAGAATGGGTTTTGTGCTGTTGTGTCTTACGCAACAAAAGTGGAAATATCTCGCCATGTTTCATTCTGTCTTTGGTTGAATGCAAACATCCTTGACTTAAAATTGGACCATGTAATTATGACAGATCACATACAATTTAGCTCAGGTTGATTTGGATGGCATTTGCAAAGAGTGGACTTCACTTACTGCTTGAACATCACTTTAAATTACCAGGAGGGTTAAAGTCGTTAAAGCTACCCTGTTAAAAAGGTGAAGTTTTTAAGATAAAGATCTTACCCCTACATAGCTACAACAGTACTTAAAAGTCGAGGGGTGCATTGCACCTCAGGTACCAACTCCCAGTCTATGGATAGCCTAGATACTTGGAACTCTTTTTAAACAATTAAATCAAAGAGCTATGATTCAAATTCACTGGTTGGTTTTGCCTGGTTTAGTGACAACTTTTACTTTGTTAACGAATTGTGACATTGCGTCTTCAATGCTCCAGACTCATGGATGAAAATTCCAGGTGCCAAGTTAATAGAATAGCTGGAATGATCAAGTGGGCAGTTTAATGACAGGCAGCTAACTAAGGCCGCTGGCACATAAATAAAGCTGTAGAGGTTTAAGACAATTATCATCGCCGCGAGGAGGCCAGGGTTGATGTCGAGATGATTAGAAGACTACGTTTGTGTTTCACTTACGTTGTGGCTAGTCAGTTATCCATCATCACACGAGTCAGAAAGCAGAAAAGGCAATGCTGAGATAAGGAACTGGTGCAATTCTTTACAGTTTATATCCCTAACGAAGACCATATACTTGTAAAAAGACCTTGCGTTTGAGTAGTTAAAGGGAAGTAAGGCTGTACTCGGAAATAAGCTAATTGTAATTTGCTTCCTTATTTGACTGAGTCGATCAATTACTTCTTTATATAAACAACTGAATTTTCAGGGTCAGGGCAAAGTTGCTAGCAGTATAATACACTTTCAGGGCTAAAGTTGCTTAACAGGTTGCTAAGGTATTTTTTGCTCTGTGATACCGAATCATATATATATATTCAATATCCAGTTCTTCTGTCTACTTACAGTGAGTTATACATGTAAATAGTTCGTTATGTATTTGTTTCAAGTCAAAAAAGAATGCTTCTGTCTTAGAAATTTTACTCTGCGAAAAAAAGTTACTAATTAACTGCTACCACTGTGTTGATTACTTACTACCTTTTACTTTAAATTGTGTTTAATTTTTTATGTATTTCTGCATTCTTTGTTTTATCTAGCTGATTGCAAAAGTATTGAAGCGTGCATTTTACAGTGTAAAAAGCTCAAGTTTGACTTCGCTGCATTTGGAGAAGCTGATTCAGATATCCAGAGTCCTTCCAAGAACAATTATTCGTGTTTCTGTGGCACTGAGGATACACCACATGAAATTTATTTTGAAATAGAGGGATTGTGCAGGCCCTGTTCTTCCAAATCGGATTATACATACGGTACCAGTTGGAGCATGAGTTTATACGAAACACGTAAGTTATTTATTTTAGCATCATCAAGATTACTCCAGACTAGACCTGCCAACCAGGGACTTCACCTGATTCCACGCGGACGCAGAAAAAGGGGGTCTACGGCTGATAAACGGTCAATGGAGTAAAATGCCTGTCATGAAGGAAACAGAGTAACTTAGAATGCCTCTGACTCCCTCATTCATCTCCAGACGTGGGACTCGCTCTGAGTCTCAGTGGCACTAACAGATCTTTTTTCCAGTCACGCCTGCTTATAGCCCAACTTCGTAGATCAAGCTCAACAGTTGCTAGCTTATGAAGAACGAGAAAGTAGTTAAGACGCTCACCCTTGGAAACAAAATAGCTGTGGTCACACACACTCAAACAAAACTGTTTTCCACTGTGAAAAGTGGCACCTCAAATCTTTCAAGGAGTTTAAGTTGCAGCAGTGTTGAAGTCGCACTAAAAAGTGACCCTCAGTACCACCATGACCCTGTTGTCTAGATTATGACCCATAGGTCAAATCAGTAAGGTGTGATGTTTCTGACTTTCTTTGTATTTGACGACGAATATTGTTACGTGGAGCAATTACTTCCAGAAACTTTAAGTATCTGTTAATATTTTGTTTAAACTAGGATTCAGAATACACTTCAGAATCTGGCAAATGTAATACGAAACGCTTTTGTTGATTTAACATAACTGTAGTCACATACCATTACAAGTTATGCACAGAGATTAGTGGTCTCGCACAAAGTATTTTCTTACTCTTGGGAAACACTGCTTTCCGGGGTTAGCAAGTGTCAGAGTGACCGCAACTAGTTAATGACTTCAAATATCATGGTTGTCCCCTCACTGTCAACTGGGAAAGGCTACAGAATTCGAAGAAGACTAACTTGAAAATATTAAATTTGCACTATTTGAGCACTATTTGAATGTAATGAATCTAGGCATGTAACACGGTCTTCTTTGTTGCCACTGACGAGACAGATCTACTCTGTAGGTCCAAGAACTTACACTAATAAAATGATTGAGAACGTCGCTTAAAGTTACTTAGACATGAATCACAGAAACGGTTATTCTGCTTGTCTGCTTCCTGCGTTTTCTTCGGTTCTTAACATCTTTTTGGTTGTGTGTTTTCTCTTTTACACAGTCCAACTTCGTTTTCTCCTGTCTTTGTTTGTCTCCTTCTCTTCAAGTCTTTTTTTTTGCTCGTTCCGTGCTCTGCTTGTCCTCTGCTCTGCTTGACCCATGCTCTGCTACTTCCCTCCTCTTCTTGAACATTCACTTCCGAACATCTCTCATACGTATGATCTAATACGTCTGCTCCCATTTCTAGAGGTCGTCACGTCTATATTTTATACATCTCTCTTGTGTCTCTCTTAGTGTTTTGCTACTACTATTTGTTATTTCAATCCACTTCCTGCCTCTGGCACCCTTTTACTCTTGTAATCCCTCTACCCGCGTTCTCAGTACAAGGAAGTTTTTGAGCACAATCATAATAATAATACTCCACTGTTGTCAATAGTTAAAGATACTTGTTACCAAGTTACCAAGTGTTAATTTTGGTAGAATATTTTCTCATCAGTTTATAGAATTATAAGTTAAATATTGGCTATTGATCATATTTTCTTTCTTTCCAGATGTTCGATCCTTGTGATATTCAACTCTCGTTGCTTCTTTGCAATCGAAGATCAATGCAGCAGAAAAAGTAGATGTAATGTTTTGATCGACGCAAGAGTATTTTGCACCAATCACTGTTACTAAGACATCAAAATTAAAACATTGAAAGAAGATGCTGTTTGGTGAGTTTCAACTCAATATATTTTTATGTTTCCCTTTCCCTTTCGCAGAAAATGTTATATTCCATCTTAAAATCACCCGTGGTAATTAGGTGGTTTTGATTGGTTGCCAAGACGATTTGCGTGGTATCTACAATAGTGTAAATCTTTGGATATATATCACCAAGAACATATTCAAGATTTTCGATACATTAAATTAAGAGTTGCATTTCAGAGTTGCTTAATCAATTAATTGCAATCAATTGCAAATACGTTTTCGAGTTATAGACGTTAAATTCCCAGGGGACCGAAAAAATTCGTTCGATTTACGGAAAGGTGCATTTCAGAGCTGCGTTTCAGAGTTGCTTAATCAACCTGCCTTAGTTTGCAATTATTTAAAAATTCGTTTGAGTTACGGAAAGTTCGAGTTATAGGAGTTAACTTACTAGGAAGTTTATAGAATTTCTGAAGGGACCAACAAATATTGGGCTGTAGAAAGTTCGAGATAAAGGAGCTCGGGTTTTGGAGGTTCCACTGTATAGTTTGGAGGTTCCACTGAGGTTGAAGTTCTCTGATGTGGTTTGCTTGATTTCCGAAGAACATTCTATCGCTTTTACGGAAATCGTATACGCTTCTTATTGCAAATAGTTTACCCGTCAGTCTGTACATTGATGACTTTCACTTTATAAGGGTTGGGTAAGTGGTATATTGCAATGAACAGTATATTGTTTTCCTTGACGAAAAGGGCGATGGGGGAGAGGGAGAGGGAGAGGGAGAGAGAAGGTTCTGAATATGGGCATTTATTATGGTAATTTTAAGGTCCCTAAGCATGGGCGCATGGCAAAAGGGGCTGCTTTATATTTTTATATTTTAGGGGGGAAAATTTTCTTCGGGGCCTTTTATAATTCCTTTATAACAAATAAAAATGAAATAATTTTAAGTCTTACCAGCCCTCTGAAGAAGAAGACGCAAAGTATTTAAGCGCTAAAATTAAGTTTGCTTGAAAAGCTGTTCTTGGACTTCTCCTGTTTCACACCTATAAAAACACTCTCTCTGGGAAAAGAAGACGCTTACTTCGTCCGTAGTGTGTTTCTGTATACAAGTAAAGGGTGAGCCTCAAATACAGAAAACATAAATCAACTAAGACAACATGACATTTCCTTTTGCACGACGGATACGCTTCACAAGGATTTTTAAGTTTAATGAGTCGGCTATGATCCATGCTAGGCATTTGCAGCTTAGATGAGATAATTTAATGAAGAAAAATATGCTGCTTTTGACATGCAGTATGAATGGATACGGATAGATAACCAAAGAAAAGTTAACACTTGAAAATTAAAGGCCCAAGGCCAATACGACGCCTGAAGGAAACGTTAAAAGACGACGGTAACGCTGAATAGAAATCCAATCACGTATATTCCTTGCAATACGGAGAACGAATGACAATAAACCGTTGAGGAATTAAGTACATAATTCAAGGTGTCAACCAACAAATGCACATAACAGGATAATAGGAAACATTTAATAAGGCTTGAAATACAGTTGGTTGTTCATTTTTAAATTCATTGATCACATGGTCACAAAGTTAAAAGCCTTTAAGATTGTTAAATAAAAATTCTACGCGTCATTTAATTGCAAGTAAAAATTAACGTCTACCACAGACAAAGAAGACGCTGTACGGACGGCATTTGACATACCTTTGCTGGGTTTCAGGTAGAAACAAGTAAGTGACTATGACACTAGACGCAATAAGCAGGCATACAGTTAAATTGGGAAGGAGATAGGGGTATTTTCCAAAGACCGAATCTAAAACAACAAATGAAGAATTAAAAGCTATCGGAGATACGAAAGTTGTCCTGCACGCTATACCTGTATTTTACTAATATAATTTGTAAACTGAAAACGGCTTTAAGTCTCAGAAACGCCCCGGCTGCTTGATAGAGGAAGCGCTCTATAGACCGGTGCTTCAATAAACGTTTAGGACACAGATAGAAAAATGAAAGCTTATGTTTTCATAAAGCCTTTTTTATTTCGATAAGTTTAAAAATGTTGCATTTAAAGCTATTGAGAGAAGGACCTTATCTTAGTAAACGTCTTTTGTAAATGCCAACGTACCTTTCGTTTCCGATGGGTGAGGAAATAAGGTCATTTGAGCCAAAGGTGATTGCGATCCGGCCTATAAAACTTGCAATACTATATGTCATCGTCTATGTTATTATCCTGGTTGATTCTAGTTGCACACCCTTTAGCGTTTGAAAGAATCAACAACTCTAACATGACCTGACGAAAATAAATCATGTTTACAATAACAGAATAAGTTCTATCGCATATAGTATAAAAGGAGATTCTAAAGAGAAAAGGTGTTTGTAGGACGTTTAAGTGATATTTGTGAACTGAGATCACAGTTGCTGAAAGCAGTTATTCTAAGTGGAGGATCCAGTCATGATCAGAAAATTAGCTGCCTACTCAGAATGGTTCTCCTCAACTGCGGTGTTGTACCTGCTCTTCTAAAAACTTCCTCATTTCTTACTCTGTCCGTCCATGACATTTTAAAAATCCTACGTAGAAACCACACCTCCACAGCCTTTGACCTATCTTGCATTTGTTTGCTTACTGTCCATGTCTCACACCCATATAGTAGAACTGACCAGATGTATGTCCTCAAAGGTCCACGCCCACATCTATGTCCAGATCGATGTCTAGCTAGTAAATCCAGGTTCACGCCCACCTTTAGGTGGTAGGTCCAAGTCCATACGCACACCTAGGTTTACGTCCACGTGCAGGTTCACATCCACATCTAGGTGGTAGGTTCAGGTCCATGCGCACACCTAGGTTCACGTTCACGTGCAGGTTCACCTCCACATTTAGATGGTAGGTCCAGGTCCATACGCACAACAACGTTTACATCCACGTTCAGGTTCACGTCCACATTTAGGTGGTAGGTCCAGGTCAATATGCACACCAAGGTTCTCTTCTACGAACAGGACCACGCCCACGTCTAGGTTCACGTCCAACTTAGGACCACGTCTGCCTCTAGGAAATGGTTCCAGGACCCCGTCTACACCCAGGTTCATGTCCATGTATAGAGTCACGTGTGCATCTAGGTAGTAGGTCCAGATGTAGGTAGACGCCCAGCCACTGGTCTACTTCCACTTTCTACAGTCCAGTCTAGGTCAATTGTGTTAAACTTAGTGCAATCCATTTCAGCCCACTCCAGCCTAGACAACCTTAGTCCAGTTTAGTCAGCACAGGCTAGTTTTAGTTACTTTTCTCCAATATACTTCGCGGAACTTTATTTATTCTACAATTTTCTTATGTAAAATACGGTTCCTTTCTTTACATACTAAGCTTCAAAAAGGTCTTGCAACTCCAATCTTCGAACTTCTCTTCTAATCTAGGAAAAGGCATGAATGCTGGTTTTGCTTTAGGAAGACTCTGTGACATGCCAAGTGGAAGAAAGTACATTCTCATGTTGAAACAAAGAGATTTAATGGTATGTGAAATGTTCACCTTCAGCATGCTAGAACAGCTTTCTACCGACTGAGCGAACTCGCCTCCTTCTCATAAATGTAGCCCATTCTAAAGGATCACACTTCGGTCTGGCACCAGCAAGGTCAAGATTCTGATTAGGAATACCTTGCTTACAGAAGCACAGTGGTTCCAATGAGAGCATCGTCTTTAGCTGTGGGCAAAGGGGAACAAAATTAGAGTTACACTGGTTATCAATAGAACACTAATACTTTTGGAGGGAAAGGTAGCAATTTCACAATCGTTAGGTAATCTGTCGTTCATTCCACTTCCTCATTATTACTGCCACCCTCAAAACTGGTAAATGAGTGCAAGCCTACTATATCTGGCTCGCATCCCACCATTTCATACTTCCCTTCAATCTTTATTCTTGTTTTGGGGTACGCTATTGGTTAACAAAGTTTTAGGCTGGCAGTTTCTATCTCTTTGGAGTCGTAAAAACCCAGTGGAAATCTTGTGTAAGTCTTTGACTCCTGCTCTGTAAAATACGTGTAAAGAGATTTTTGCATGGAGAGAACAGAATTTTATTCTAAATAGATTTTCACCTACAATGTGTACGATAAACGAAGTATGAATACATTTAATAAAAATTATATTTCACACTCTAAAACATGCATTGATGATGGGGTTTGAGGCCAAAATGACCAAGTTCAAAGGAAGCATAGTGTCAAGTTAACCATTTCCGGAAACATTCATTTCGCCGGGAAGGTTTTTCTTATTTGGTGTCAATGGAAAAGCGATCAACTATGGACCGTAGCTGGCCTCCACCTAAACCCTGAAACCAACTCATATTACCTAAGTTAGGGGACTATGATCTAAGCCAAGTTGAAAAGTACGGAGAGTCATGAGTCCTTAATTAGTAGTCATCTTTTACATAGTTTGGGTTAATATTCTACACCTCCACTATTCTGGATACGTACTGCGTGAATGACCCTAACTGGCCCGCAAAACACTGCCACTCGGCCTTCAATATAAGATATGCCTCATGCCCCCCCGGGTACAAAAAATTATAGACCCCCCTCATAAATTTGAGCACCGGTCAGATTTTCGACTGAATCCGCCCTGGTTATTGACCTATGCTACCTAGCTAAACAACCACAAAAGCCTTGATAACTTTGCTGATGGTATGCTGAATGAAATAAAATTACTTGATAACCACTAAGAACAATGTAACCCAACACTCAAATGCTCACTATACCATTCGGGCAAAATATCCCTGTTTATGATAACCTAATTGTAGAGAGCAACTACATCTGTTCAAACGAAAGCTGGCCCTTCTTGTAATTTTACACCAACACCTGCTACCATGAACTTGTCTCTCACCTGTTATTTCAGAACTAGTAGTCATCTACTGAGCACAGATCTATTATAAGTTTATTTTGAATTATAACCATGAATAAATGAGTAGCTGAGCTAAAAACACTATCGTGTCCACTTCAGTTTGACATTGATGTACTGCCTCGCCTGCAAGGAGTCAACTTTCGCGTGCCGACAGCTTCATATCAAATGTTCAGATCACAGTTCATAATCGTGTAATCGTTTGGGCAATGATTTATGTCGCTTAGGTCTTGTGGATACAAATTCAAGATTAGGTGTTGACAATTCTTCCTCTGGATCTTCCTCGTGAGTGCTGGTTGATTTGTAAGTTGAAACTGCCGCAACTGCTGGCTCAGATTACAGGCAATTGCCCTTTCCAATTTCGGTTTTTGATTTAACTTTAAAGGCAGTTTTCTTGTCAATTAAGACAGTTGGACGCGATATAGGTGGGCATCAACTCTTGCTGAGAGCCCCTTTGCAATAGTATTACAAATGCCATATTCGAGCTCAAACAGATTAAAGCATAGTTCAGTATGCAGGGCCTATACCTGGAGGTGTTTCATCTCTGGGAAAGAGCACTATTTTGTAAGATCAAAAGTGAACATAATGGAAGAGTCAAACAATGTTGATTTATGGTGTCAAATTATTCTATTAAAAAAAGCCTGAAAAGTAAACAATTTGGGTAATTTTTTGCTTGTGTCAAAAATTGAAAAAAGTCCTCTTGAGGTACTTCAAGAATATTGCAGAAATGCTCCATCTGCCCCTTGTTTCGACGGCTATAGTATTTAAAATATTACAATCTGGTTGTACGGATATTCGTATTTGTAGCAGCTAGATTAATCGATAGGAAGGGTGCCCTTGAAATGAGCACGTTGTTATTCAAAGTACCAAGTTAGAAATGATATTTCACAAATTCACCAAAAAAAGGAGATTGCATCATTGCCCGATAGTATTGGAAACGTTGGTGTCAGTTAGATGGGAGCTAAGAAGGTAGAAAAACGTCGACTAAAAGGTTTCCGGTGTCTGTGAGTATGCATCTATGTGCATCTGTGTGCATTTGTGTGCATTTGTGTGCATCTGTGTGTATCTGTGTGCATCTGTGTGCATCTGTGTGCATTTTATGTAACAATGACACTCAGCTAAAGCCAAAGAGATAGTAGATCCCAATACTTTGCAGTATCTAAGAACTGCAAAGAAGAGAATGACTTTAAAATATGCCTTAGAAGCCATCGAATTAAAGGCTAATCATGCATTTCTACGGGCGCAGAAAAACGTAGAAACAAATAACTAGATAGGCACCAAATGTTCAGGAAAACTTATTCAAATTGTTTGGCAGGTGCAATATAGAAATTCTTTTCTATGCTTAAACGATTTTTACATCCGTGTCCCTAACTACATTGATATAAATTTCAATGTAAATGTAAACACGATGAATGTCTTTATAGATCCTATTCATATTGTAATCAACAATATTTTACACAGTATTGTCTCACAATACAAGTAGATAATACCTAAGTACGAACCGTTTGATTACAATAACTAGTATGTACAGATTTCATTGGAATGTTAAATTTCATTGGTGTGGTAATATTTTTCTTATTGAACACCTTTTCCGCAATTTCACAGAGTAACCTGAGAAATTACTTAATGATTCGGCTGCAGTAGTATCTCAAAGCAAAGGAATCAGTAGGACTTACAAAAATAGTTGCTCCCTTTGAAGCCTCCATACCTTAACAAATTTATAAACAATTGCAAGAGAATGAAATATCTATCCTTTCCAAGAAATCAATTGGTCCTTGTTAGCAAAGTTTTGCCTTCAACTATGCATATTTGAATAACGTTATTCGATTCATTTCGTCAGTGATTGTCATGGAAATGATTAATTTTGCTTCTTCTAATTTATTTTATAGAAAGGTTTCCAATGTCAGCTAACTTTATAATTCTTTTCGTAAATTAAAGCTCGTATCTCGCCTCAAATCATTTTAAGTCACTTCGTATAGTCTGCAGTGTATCTGTAAACCCTATCCACCGTTTTAACGTTTAGTTACGGCAGAGCATCGAGTATAACTTGACGCGACAACTGTTATTGGGAAGTGAAGATCGTCATCATTATCGATTGTTTTGACCAGAAAAACAGTTGTTACGTTTATAATGCACAGTAAATATTTTCTGCTCAGAATATTGGTTCCAATCACGCAAAAGATTGTTGGATTACCGCAGCAAATGCAGCGAAGAAATGGATATCAATGGGCAAAGTATTCAAGCCACTCTAAACATTGTTCCCGAGAGTTACTAACCACATCACGATGTAAGGGAAGAACAGCGGTTCTTTCGGCATTACTCAACTCGTTATGGCATAAACAGTAAAACATTAGAAAATTATATCTAATTTCTTTACGTTTAAATCAAAAAGTTTATTTTAGAGGGACCTTTTGCTTGGACTTCAGGAGCTCTGTGACACTTCAAAGAATGTCGCTTCTGTGCCCTTGTTGACGTCGGTGATGGCTTTGCCCGACAGGATAAATAACCATCCAGAAATCTTACATAAACGTAAACGTTATCTACGAACCCTTTATTATAGTCCTTTTAAATTTACAGAAACATTACGGAGTTAAAGGATTTATAGCTTCTTTCGTTATTCTCTTTTCGACTCATTTCAAGATGGCCAAGTCGTGATACTTCGATCTTTATTTTGTACGGCGTAGGATTCTTCTTGACACCAGACTTGTTTATACAGTTGGCCCACCACGAATTTCGTAGCTGTGAAGATGCCTTCATTCAAATTTCATGCCTTCGTGTATCTGTAGGTGGCTATGCATGTAACTTTCCCCGGAATTGCTTACAGTACTGATACGAACTCTGTAACAACTGTTATAAGAGCTGTCCTCTGTAGGTAGATCGCTAAAGAAGAGTGGAAAAAAGTGTAGTTGACAAAACGATGGTAGTTATCAATGCCTTTAGATATGAAAAGCAGTGAATATTATTTTACCAAGAAATGAAAAGTGGTCTTTCACCACCTTTGGACTTGGTCATAGATCTTATTACCTTAAAAGTGTTAAACTAAGTGACGTTTTAACTTTCCCTGAGGAAAACTCCTACCAAAGTTGGAGAAATTATTGCTGTATAACATCTTAACAACTTAAAAACTGGTTTATAGTAAAACAATAATTAAAGATTGCGTTGAATAATGAATTTATTTTGCTAGATATATTTTCGCCAGCCTCTTGTCACAGGGATTCAAACATGTTATGATCAGTGTTTGGCAAAAACAGTTTAGTCAATAAATCCGCAACTAAACGCAATAGTTATCTGAACAGCTTGGCGCCACATGCATAATCATTTTTTCAAAGGAAATGCCTAAACGCCGCTTTACTCAGTTTTGCCATTGTCATCTGGTACCCCAGATTTACTTGAGTATGACAAAGAAATTTTTTAAATAATTAGAATTTTATGATGGAAGAGAAATAGTATTGTGTAATGATTTCAGGATCAATGAAAGAGAACTAAACGTTGTTACATATTCACAACCATCATACACACAATACGAGCAAAATTACTCCCATTTCTCTATGCTTTTCTTACGAAAAGACTTTAGCAAGAGAAATCAGACATTAGTAACACAAATGTGACCTTGATATCCTTGGTCATCTAATCCAACATTGTCTTACGTCATCTAAGAGGGATTATATGAGAAAAGTATTTTGATCTTTTTACCTTGAAGAGTATAGGGATCTTAGATGCCGTCAGTCCTCCGTTAAATCACTGCCTCACTTTTACCTCCTTTAAAATCTCAAGTACCTTCCTAAGTGGGTTCCGAAGCCCCGTTGAGAGACACTGCCTTAGACAACCAGCTTCTTCCGAGCGATTTTGTGGCAACCTGGCGTAACATTTCAGTGTACTAGGCACCACCGTAAATAGATCCCAATAGCTCCTATTGAGTCGAGGACTGTGATGAGGCTCTGTCATTTTGTCCATTCGGTATGTTTCTGTTTCCTTACCCACTGACTAACCTACGGTCTGGCCTACCTGATGAAGATGTTAATATTGGATCCGGTAAGAAGTTGTAATACTTGACAGCTATGTTCCCTTTAGGCGCCACTTCGAATCAGTACCTCACCTTTCTATTCACAAATTTAACCATACTCTCTGGTCGATGATACTGTGGAATTTGGCTGTGGACAGCGGGCCGGATGCTAGTCATTCCTTGGTCATATCGCGCATAGAGGCTGGTCTCCAATTTCGTTGAGCTGGATGTCGGTGTTTACCGGTGCCGTGGATGATTGGAAGCTAATGTGGCGACAAGAGAAATCGAATATTTTGACATCGGAGGTCACCTACCTCAGTTGGTAGAGCACGCGCCGCGATAGCGTGGGTTACAGGTTCGATCCCTGGTGGTGACATATTTTGTGTTTCTCAAGTGTCTGTTCTAAATTTAATGTTAAATTACTCGGCGCTTATTCAAAACATTCCCGGCAGTAAGGAAGTTTTATCTTGAGAAAAAGTGTGTGACGTCTTGCCAGAAACAAATTTAAATAGCGAAATATAGTAGGCCGTTGCCTCCAAGGCGTGAAACGAAGCGCGTTTCATAAAATTGAGGAAGATAAGCCAAATCAGTTTTATTTGTAAACGACCACATTTGTTCCATACTTTTCCTCATTTTCTTGACGTCTTTCTCATGCACTTTTTTATAAAAAACTCATGAGAAACATGTGCCTACTAACTCAGAGAAAAGATAGCACACATGGTAGAGAAGGTGAAATGCATATAATTTTTTTCTGTGACATATGTTCGTCAGGGTAGGCGGAATACTAAAAAAGAGCTCACAGGGTAGGCGGCTCCCTACCTCGCCTACTCTCAGTGATGTTCCTGCCTTGTGATATCAGACAGACCTTTCAGTTATACGATACCAAAGCTATCAGGTACACTGTCTGCTCCGATTTCTCTCTTGAAGACTGTCATGAAATCGAATTCTCGGTATAAGAGGATAATAGAACAGTAATTTCTTTACTCTGTTAATCATCTTAAAAACTGACCCAAAATCTAAGTGGTTTGAGAACCTAAACACTTTCTATCAGAGAAGATTTAATAACAAATAGCTAATGAACATGCTGTTATTGAAACGGCTATCTGATATCTAAAGCTATATGGTACCATACTAATAAGGCCTACGTCGCTTGACAAAACATAACAGTTATACAGAGTCGTTGGCAAAACCCCATTTTGAGACACCAAAATAGTAAACAAACCTAAATTTGAAGTATCTAGTAGTTTCAGTGACCCACATTTCACATGGAATTACTAGTTTACTTAAAGATGTAGCTAGGAACATTTTGTCTTCGTAAGCAGTGTCAGTTGATGTCAGCAGATGGCAGACAAAAGTTCAAACCGCAAATGACAATTGCTACCACGTATCCAAGGTCGTTATGGTATAATGAGCGTTTCCGGTTTACCTACGTATATACCTGACGATAGTAATGTTCGAGGCAAAGTGTCTCAGCCGTTATCGCATGACATGTTTACCTGTGCCACGCAGTTTGTGTCAGAAATCGCAAATCCAAATGCTATCTAAAGGACAAAGCAGTGTATAGAGTACTATAGTGATGACGTCACAAAAAACAATTTTCGAGGAATCACAATTATAACTATATCACAGGGTTAAACCTGCCACCAAATGCCCGTATACAAGATATTGGGTTCAAATCTGATATCAGCTGCGAGAAACGGTTGTTTGAATTTGGGAAAGGCCTTAAGGAAACACTGTCAAGTTTGCTCAGTTCATAAAATTATGAACTGGGTTCATTTAACAAGGCTTTAATAGGCATGAGTTAAAGTTTGAAGGGGTGTGTCTCATCGATTGCTCAAGGTATGGTTCTCAAATTTTGGACAGGTTGTCTTTCTCAACAAGAAGAAAGTAACGAGTTAAAAAATTTATCAAATTTCTTATATTCATTAAATCGTGACGTCACACTTTAGTACTCTATTGTGGACATAAATTCAAATCTTGTGTCAGGCTGGCAAGGGAGGAAGGGGTATGAATATTTCATCTGTGACTGTCGGGAGCGATGGTACCGTTAGGTCATGCTTTACTTACATTCCAAAGTTTCAAGAAACATGAAGTATTCCTATGAATTATGTTCTGCTTATAAGCAAAAAGTATTAGCAACTTGTCGGAAGTATGATTATGGTAATTAGTACCACATGCGGAAGTTGTGAACTATGTGATCGTACACACCTGTAAACTCAGTCAGTAACAAGGACTTCTCTTGTTAAAATGTAACGCTGAATAAAACCGTTCCTTAGTAAAACGCCAAATATAGAAACTTCATTGACAACGTTTCGTCTAACAGACTTCTTCAGGTCACTACTGAAAATTGGCTAAACCAATTTTCCAAACCAGTTTAGCCAATTTTCAATAGTGACCTGAAGAAGTCTGTTAGACGAAACGTTGTCAATAAAGTTTGTATAATTGGCGTTTTACTTTTGATAACTTGTCGGTGGGCTATTCACCTTTCATTCAAAACCGTTCCTCAAAAGTGCACGGTATGTTTTGATTTTATTTGCAAAGATAAGGCGCCTCATATTCTTATTGTGAGAGATTCATGGCTTCTGGGTAGTGCCCAATGGATAGGAGTGGAATAAGCAAGGGTGTTGCATGTGATATAATGATAAACATGCGTAGATGTGTATGGCTGAGGAATGAAAATCTATATAAATACAAACAAACGCGCATATGTATGTACATGCCTGATACAGATCGATAACAGACAACAACAAAAAATCAATATTATCACCTAACATACCAACATAAACCTATGAGCAGTCATATGGAAAGGAAATTTAACAGTGAAAATAGATAGGGAAAAAGCGCTGTGGTGGCGGCATTTCCGATACTTCTATTTATCATTTTCCGGGCAAGAAAAGACGTGAAACACGGTTATGCTTTCATTTCGATCTTGAAAATATGCAAAGTGGACGTAATCGAGTTAGGGAGAAAGTGGACCTATAGTATAAATAAGAGCCATTCCTTTTTCAGCCCGATGGATAAAAATTCGGATACATTTTCCAGAAAAATGGTATACTTACCATGACTAAGCATGATATTGCATCCCAAGTATTCAATAAGCGACCTATTGTCTCTGTTTGCACACTGAGTCCAACATGGATTATGGACACGAATCTAAGGTACAAGAATCACGTTACCTAATAAACATGAATATGCGTAAAACAGTAATAATTTCCAACAATATCTGTTCTAACAGGTTAGAGGATAGTGGAAATTGTTTTTTACTGAAGTCAATACATTTACAGCAATACATATGCAGCCTATCACTATTGCTGGTGAGGTTTTCCAAAACACCTCCCTCCAGTCACTCTTGTGGGACTTGGCAACTGTATCAAACCCTTTTAATAGTTGCAATTGCTCTTGCAAGAAACGCGACAGTGCTCTGATGTTGAGATCATTTGTCATGAATGCTCCGACTATTCTTCCCATTAGGCCTATAGTAGATAGGGTAATGACAAATGGCTGCGTCGACAGAAGTAAAGTTAACATTGAGTCTTTCTTAAATATTGACAACATAATAGCAGGCAATCGCTCCAATAATTGTGGTCAATACAGGCTTTTAGGAAACCATACAGAACCTAAAACAACCTAAGGACTTTGAACTGTCGGAACGCTTAAAAGCATTAATGGAATTGCCCAGGAATACTTTTCGATTTCTGTCAGTCCAACGGGAATTTCATTTAATAAAGCACACATTTGGGAAAGCTATGTACGAAATGTTAGCGATTTTACAAGAAATGTTTACTAAAGTGCAGAGGGTTAGCACATAGGAAGAAGAAATCTTCCAGCCCTCAGCAGTCCCTATTTACCAGTTTCAAGAGTGTTTCGGTATGAGTAGATCAAACGTAATTGACCATGTCATCGTTACCGATGTAAATCAACTGATGAGAATCGGCGAAAAGCTTTTTGATGAAAATGATTTGCCTGCTAAATAGTATTATTGTTAACTGTAAAGTCTACTTTAAAATGGAAATTGAACTTATCTTTCGATTGAATTGGACTGAGATTGTGGTTGAGAAATGAGAAATGAATTGGCTTGGACGAGTGGCAGATGAACAAATAACAATTTACAAGACTATCGGAAATACTCATGATTGTGGATTCCTTGAAATTTCTCGGGATTACGGGATCTCTCGACGATGTATTCCAAAGCGATAACAGCATTAATAGAGACACAGGTAATAAATTGTTGCTTATTTAGCCTGCTCAGTTAGAGTTTATGAAAATAGAAATCAAAATATGAAAACCGGAACACTGTGAATGACTTCGGTCTCTGTGTCTGAAAGAACGACAAAATCCTTTCTTGTTGATGATACTTTCCAATGTTCAATGATTTTGGGGGGACAGATAGAGAGCTAAGTGACAGTCATCACCATCATCATCACCATCATCATCATCATAGTTGTTAGCATCATCATCATCATAATCATCATCATCATCATCGTTATTAGCATTATCATCTTCATCATCACCATTATTATGATCATCATCATCATCGTTATTAGCATTATCATCTCCGATCATCATCATCATCATCATCATCATCATCATCATTAACATCATCATCATCATTATCATCCTCATCATCATCATCATCATCATCATTAACATCATCATCATCATTATCATCATCATCATCATCATCATTATCATCATCATCATCATCATCATCATCAACATCATCAACATCATTATCATCATCATGGCATTTTAAGTCATGGTTGTTTTGTCGTTTCTACCACATGGAAACTGCATGAATTGTATGTTCGTACTTAATTCTGGCAATCCAAAGTCATCCTGATGACTGTACCTACTAAGCATAGGGAAGTAGCTGATTTTTTTTATAATATCATAGTAAAAATCTCAAGTATAAGCCCCAAGAACGTAAGGGCGCCTGCTTCCTCCTCTCAAAATACTCGGGTCTTATACTGGGGATCCTAGGCAAACCGTAAAATTGGAGCTGTTTCTGTGCTATCGAAGTGTCCACGAATTTGGAGAATACGAAAAACTAGAGATTAAAATATAATAGACAGGTGAGCCCTTGTATCAGTATTTGCCATTGCTCAGTTTAATGGTAGTTGCAGACGCGAACTCTTCATCAATATAAGCCTCATCCACATATAAGCGTCTATGGTTATTATATATACGGGAAAAGGCTTAGGGACAAACTTTAACCTTATATTCGAAATTGTATGACACAGAACAGTAATAAGCACTAAATTTGATGCATGAACACTAGTTATGAACCATGCTAGACAAAAAAAACCAAAAAGTGTCTATTTAAATACGGTAATGGTGTAGCAATTAACAACCCTGTTAACGAACCGAGAGCACAGTGGAGATGTACCACCACTCTTACGATCGATACCTTTCTTTTTGATGATCATTCTGTGACTCCAAAGCCAACTGAACACTTCGAATACGATAGTCATTTCTCGCACAGGGGCTGAAAGCTCCATTTTTAGCGAAATAGGCGGAACACAAAAGTTTGAACGTACCTTTCAGCGGGTTGCAATAACTCTCATTCAGTTTCTATCAGCTTCCAGGTATTATCAGCCAAGCTCAACCTTGGAAGGAACGACAAAAATGTTAGAATTGGCAACCCTTGTAGCTTTGAAGAAGCAAATGGTACATTTATGAACATCAATCTATGTAATGATTATCATTTTTCTTTCTATATTTTGATAATATCCTTGGATGGTTGCGTTAACAATCATTCCCTGGTTTCATAAATAACGTATTGCGGTAAAATCAATCCATTGAAAACATTAACGACAGGTTCTTTTTATATAAGCAACCCGGTTGCTAAGGCTTCACCCCTCAAATTAGCCAATAAAATTAAGCAACTTGCTTAGCAGCCCTGAGCCCTGACAGTTAGTTAGCAAATTTTTTTCAGAAAACAAAATTACAAATTTTCTTAAAAATAAAGACAGAAGAATTCCTTTTTTGATTTAAACATAATACATAACGAACTATTTACACGTAAGTAGACGGAGGAAAACCAGATATTGTATATATTTACATGATTCGGTATCACAGAGAAACAATTATCTTAGCAGCCTGTTAAGCAACTTTAGCCCTGGAGGTGTATCATATCCTTAGCAACCGTAGCCCTGACCCTGAAAACTGAGTTGCTTATATAAAAAAAGATGTGTACTTGGCGAGAGGACCAACCATTCACTTTTTGAGTCATTGAAGCAAGGCAGTTGTATAATGCGAATTCCAGGGAACTTTATCGAGTCTCCGGCTATGGTTATGCAATTATTTACGTCAGTCAATGCCATAGACGCTGTGCATAACGGGTTAGTTTATAACTAAACTTCCCAGTGTCCATTTGAAATACAATGTGGGGCACTTCCTCTCTTCATTCTAAACCAAGCTGGATATAATGAGTACTAAACAAAGACTGTACAATGACCAGCTGATCAATTGATTTTGCCTAGGATTACAATGGGTTTATTCTTGACATGTGTCCTTTGATTGTAGCGGTAATATGTGCTTATCATATTTATCATTTAATGACTTTATCCCCTACACAACAATCTTCCCCTAGCACTACTCCATCCACACACATTTTTCATATCCACATGAAAAGGTTATGTATTATATTCTTCATTTTATATCGTAATAATCATTTATACAGAGCACCTTGAGTCCAGTAATACACGCACCTAGGTATACGTTTTGACAACCACACATCATCTAAGATAAGACTAAGCATCCCAGAAATGTGGCGCGTATGTTGTAATGTGGCTTTTTTATTTGTATTGATCCTATGAAAATGCTTAAAAACAATTGTATTGGAGTTTAATTGAAACAGATGTTGGTTAGCAAAGAGCACTAGAGAAATAGAAAAGCATGTCACCAGCGGGGGTCGAACCCGTGACCCATGCTTTTGCAGCGTGTGCATTGACGATACTTTGAAACAGATGTGTTGAAAAGAGTGAGAAGCTTTTGCTGATTAACAGTACAACAGGATGATGAGAGAAGGAAATGGATAACCAACCTAGAAAAAGATTGATGAAGGTGAAACTTTTACTGACTCCCTCCTCCTTAAATGCACATCATCAAACATTTGAAATTCTTATGACCCCCTCCCATTCTTTAAATGTATAACCCACTAGCATCCATGTATAGTACAATGCAGTTGGATCTTTTTTTTATACTATGGTGACAAGCACACCGACAAACTATAGGGAGAACGCCAAGAAGGAAACTACAATTGTGACAACAAGCTGTGATGATCTAGTTTTCATTCATGTCGTAATCTGTTATTAGTTCGCGCAATGCTTATACGCCCGATAATACTGTACTTCAGTGCACATGTCCTGCCCACAGCAGTCTGTAATGTCTTATGACAGGGATTAGGTGCTATATACCCAGCCTTCTAAAGAGGGATGCTGTGCTGACTTGGTCTTCTGCTTATAGAACACGGATCCACCTGACCATCGCTTTACCATTCCTTTCCAAATGAGTGACGTCTTCTCTTCTGATTGCCCAGCATTCACTTGCATATATCATTACACTGCGCATACAAGCAGAGTCAGTACATACTTGCATAAGTAGGTAGAGTGACCTATTGGTATCACGGAGGTACCAGAAATTGTTAAGGTCATGGCCATCCACTGCTATGTGTGTGATGGGGCATGCACCAATGGTCTGGATATGCCAGAGCAGTCAGGGCCTCTATATGATGGATCATCTGCCAGTCTTCTACTGACACCGCCGGAGGTTTTGTGGGTCCAGTGTGAACAGCCACTTCAAAAGATGGAGTTCCTCACAACACCTTTTCTACACATACTGCAAGGCCACTTTTCACAGTCCACAAGGATCTTCAGATCTCTGTCACTCCACAGTGTCTTTGTCTTCTGCATGTTTACCCTCAGGCCCCTGCTCTCGAGGTTGATCTTCTATGTAGTGATTCGTATGATGAGCTCCTCTACAGTGTATGCTTTGATGATCAGATCATCAGGGTATATCATTTCCCAAGGTAGGTGTTGTGTGAGTTCTATTGTATTCATTGTTTGACAATGGCGCACAGCGAACTTTAGTAACAATTAACTGCTGCGTCAAAAATCAAACTTAGGCAGCAGCTATGGTGATGATTTTTTCCATGTAAATTTGATACACCATACTAAGTAAATTCTGAGAGATTTATAAATTTTAATCCATTTTATACATGCTTGGGATAATATGGGTTAAAACTTGTAGCCGGCTAATAATTTTCAGATTTTTGTTATTAGCTATTTCATTCCCTACCATGTACCTATTTCCATAAATGTCGAATAAACATCACTTCTTACCTTCAGTCGACATCGCTGCTTCGGTGTATACGAAGCTACGGGATTTTTCGTACGTTGAAATGATGTCGTATCAACGACAATTCTATGTCAGTGAGCCCCACGTTAGCGGAGCTTACACACAGAAGTGGCACGTCGTAAAGGCCACGTCGCAAATGCAACTAGAAACTTTGATTTCAGACTGAAGTGGCAAATACCACGTTGCATGTTCGAAAAATACCTGCTCAGTAGAAAGATGTATTCCTCGGACGAAAACAATGTTATTGCGCTTATGGGTCTCATAGTTGGTAGGGTACATCCCATATCAGACAGAGAATATCGATTTACAGCGCATCTATAGTCCGAAAGGACATTAAACTACGCCCAAAGGATGTCCTTTGCCATTTAGTGGCCATTGTGAACCCTTACAGAGGTAGAAAACCAATACTGCAGATGCACGAAGGCTGAAGAATGACCCGCACTCCCTCTAAGGTAATACGTTGTTATACTACATAGAGTCTCTAAGTCGAAAGATGTATTATAACCTAAGTCTGCTCGGAAGTTGCTGTGTGATTTGATTATCTTGCAGTTGTTTATCGTATAGAGTGGCCGAGACCATTTGAACGTCAAGGAGTTTGCGAATGAAGCAGTTATGTACCGTTGAATTGTATGAAGAAGCTTGTTAACACATGTTAACACTCTAATGCCCATTCTGATTACAAGGAAAACATACCGCAGTGGTCGGTGGGGCAGCCTTTACAATTTTTTTACTGCAAGGAATTTGTTGTGATTACTACCTTTAATCTTACCCCTGTGTAACTGCGTCCTAACATTCTGTATTCCGTAAATATATTGATTTTGACCCAATTAGCCACAGCAGGAGTATATTTCGTTTGGTAATGATAAGAATAAACATCGTGAAGTTGCTCATTGCCAGCGTCGAGTCGTTTCCAATTTCTCACGTTCTGTAAATGTGTGCGTATTTCCTTGTTACAAGTTTCATTCTTGTCGGACATTTGTATATGTCCAACCATAAAAAGAGGCGATGAAACCATGAATAATAGAATCAGATGAACATGATAAATGTTTGGTTATCTTCTCGCGTTACCCTGTATCTTAACATTGGACCAAATTCAATATTTCTGTACTCCATGTTAAGTCAATGCTCTATCCGTAAATGTTAGTCACTTCATTAAAGACCCCTGTTCAGCAGTGGATCCGATATTGAAACTACCTTACGTAGACAGTCAACCCACCAAGGAAGCCAGCTAATAGCTAAGTGGTAAGTAAAGCAATGTCCCTAATTTTAGACTACCATTCGGAGAAGCAAGCCATAAGGCAGGTTCAACCACCCAGCGACCTTATTCCGCGCTTACATTTCTCTTATTTTCTCACATGCACAAGGGAATCCGTGCAGTTCAGGTGGTTGGTACACCGGTGAGCTTAAATCGTTGCCAACCTGAAGAACGTACTGAATATCACTGCTAACAAGCCAGAAGTTAATGAGGAATGCTGTTATATTTGTTAATATGAAAGGTTAACATTTCTTGTTTCTTAGAATTTTATTTCTGGTTTTAGTGAGATGAGCCTGCTTTGTGTAGGGATATGAGTCTACTTCTATCTACTATCTCAGGCTGCAAAAAAGTAAGAACAGTAACCTGAGACCTATCAACACCTAAATGGATACTTTTTGTTTCCTGGTTCACCCTGTATCCATCAATTCTGAATGCAAATTGTCTGGTCTCCAGAGTGGGTATTTTTAATCCAATGGCATAACATTGGATCTGTGGCATAGTTTGCAAATGTTCCTTCCCGGTTATGCGAATTACAAAATTTTTGTCAGGGGTATAGGGCCTATATGATGGAATCTTAGTTCATTAGCACTTAATTAAAAGAATGGAGGTAGGTGATGCTGTGGGAAGCCAAATTTGCTCTGGGTTTTGATTCTTCTCATTGGTCAAAATGTACATATTTACAAAATACACTTTTATACATATATTCATCAGTTTTACTTCAAATCCAGCATAATTTTCAATAAGAGTTGCAGTTCCACCTTGCCATCACTATAAATGAAGGGATGCAGCATAACTGTTCTTGCCTTGCCTTGCTAACTGGTTTTTAGTCATGCTATCCATGGGTTGCCCTGGTAGGTTTAATTGGTTTTCTGCCCATTGCTCTTTTTATGTCTTTTCATTTTTTTGTCCAAGATCTGATATATCAATAGCAGTGCCAAGCAAAGAGCTTTCATAGAAACAGCTCACAAAATTGGAGACAGTGAATGTATTTCGAATACATACACATGCACTGGCTTTTGCACTCAAAATTGTACCTCCTGAATTCGAGGCCTCGTGTTGCTTAGCTTGTTGCTAAGATTTTGAACCAAATCGAGGCCTCGCACCTAAGCAACTGAGGTGCATATAAAAAAACAACGTGTAGTGAACTTCCAACGAAGGTCAAGGTTTCTTTCAATCTCCTCTGACGCAGCAGCACTACTGAAATCAAAGTGTAAGTTTGCACCAATTTATGTTGAAGCAGGCTCACCGTAAGCTTGCGTTCAGGCCAAAGCAACAGCTTTCTTGTAACAACAGATTTGAATAAATTGTTGGTGGTACAGAATTTGAAAATACTCCCAAAAGTCTCAAATTGTTAGTGAAGCGTTTCCGCGATTCTCGTCGGACTAAATACACCAGTACATAATACATTGTTTACAATGGGACAAGAATGATGGAATAATACCAAACGTCATGGAGAATAGGTCAAATTTTAGCGGTTTGGAGAACACTAACAAAAATCAGCTCGAGTTATTACAAATTCCCTTTGCTTACATAAAGGATATTGAAGTAAAGATATGTGTACAGCCTCTAAGACAGAAAAAAAAAGTTTAGAACGCGCTCTCTCAAATACACTGGAATGTTAGTCGGTATACTCTGGTCGGTATACTCTGCTAAACAACGTGGATGTCTCCCCTATTGTAAAATTCGACGGTAGTCTTTCGCCATCATCATCATCCGACGGGTGGTTGGAACTCCTCCTATGACAATCTCTTTCCGCACAACTCTGTCCAGCATCGCTATTCCCAGATCACTAATGTCTAACCTAGAATCACGTGCTGTGGTATGTGGTAAAGTCAATTTTCGTGAGTGGATACTTCCAGTTGGGTGGCGCACGCGGCAAAAGCGTGGGTCACGGGTTCCATCCCCGCTGGTGACATGCTTTTCTATTCCTCTATTCCTCTTCGATCCTAACATTTCAAATCCTCTCTTCTCGATGATGGTTGGATATCTTTGTTATGCTTCAAAACAGCTCTACTCTCAGACAAACGTCCCTTTGGTTTGATATTATCTTTGTTTTCAGCCTAAGAGTCAATCAATTACGACCACAAAAATGTACGACGTTTGCTTTTATCGAAACGATAGTGTTTCTTGGGGATTTCTGTTAAAGCTATATTTAACAAGGAATTTACCCCTTGTCCACAGCTATCTAAGATTAACATAGCTTCTTTTGCCAAAGAAAGTTGCAGCCCGTAACGTACAAAATACGTTTGGTATGTATTTATTGAGCAGCAGTCAAACCAGAGCGTTTCTTGGTGTTTACTTTGTTGCAAGGTTTACTTATGCGAGACAAGAATTTTGCACGAAATAGCTAAAAAATTTAATTAAGAGCTTTTTCGTCTGACACTCCTCAACTGTATTTTTAGGGAGCCAATCAGAACTTGAACTGCCTAAATGGCTTACGTTTTTTGACCAATAAGCGTGCACTACAGCAAGACTAATTGAATTGGCCCAATGAGAAAACGAATTCTTTTTGTGGTTTCTTGCTTTTATGTCGACTAACTCCAGAACGGCCAAATGAAATGCAGGCCTGGCCTTTTCTATGATAGGAAAGCAATCGTCCTTGTACACTTTCTCAGAGTCTTTGTTCTCAAGCAAGTGCTGCCCTATGACAGAGTCACATTACTTAACTGTGTTTTTGGTCTTCAAAATCCGAGGTGGTTGTTTCCTTTTATCTTGCTTTCAGGTTGCTTCATCTGATTTGGTTAACATGGGCATCAGCGTCATCAGTTACACCTTGAAAGATATTCGCGATGAAGAGGTATGGTTGCGGTTTTCTGCTAAAATTCATGCAGGGGTGGCTTGTTTAAAACTACAGAGAACAGGATAAAAAATTATGTATGGTAGTAGGGTTTCCGTATAACTATTCCCTAATAAGTTTTTGTTGATAGTGCGTCACACAAATGCAGTGTTGCAAAACTTTTGTCTACTTCTTGTGGACTTCGTCAAAAATATGTAATTGATGTTTGATGCTCAGCCGACAGAAAATATTTGTTTACAGCTTAGACGTTTTTCAATACGAATCCTTTACTTAAAACTGTAATAAGTCTCTGCAGTTTGTACTTTTGGCAAGACTACTGTGTCAAAATCTCTAAAAATTAATTAAGCTGATGTTCGCTAGAAAGAGTCGCCATTTCTTGATAGTTAAAAACGCATGGAAAGCCAACGAGTGATTGAAGTATCGAGATCTTTTGTTAAGTAGTTCTACATTTTTACGATTCATTCTTTCAGTCTTTAGATGCTCCGTTAAAGCGACCGAGGGTTGCCAATGTCTGTATCAAGGGGGCTCTCCAGAGATATCGTACAAAGCCATGATAATTTGACTTTAAAATTTCTGACAACGCGTAGGATTCTGCAATATTTAAGTGAGTAGGGAAAGTACAGTATGTATAGTTTCTGATCATGAGAAAGCTAGCATCTGAATATCAACTCGAGACTTGTTAAGGCAGACTAACTATTTCACTGTTTCCCATTTCAGTCCATAGATCTTATTTATACATAGAATTAGTTTTACTGGTATAAATTGTGGTTGCAACAGAGAGTGTATCTGATGGAAATTAGTGAATTCAACTAACTGGATCTTGGCAGAACATCATAGGATCACTAGTAAACAAGTTACTTCCACTCATAGGCAATATACTACAATGAAAGCAAATGTGTAGTAAACCCAGCAAGATGACATGTAGAATGATGCTTGAAATTGAGACCAAAACCAACTGGATGGTAGCAATGTAACAACAGTAAGGGGTGAGTAGGATAGAGATTTAAATCACACAATTATAAAGTAAGTTAGAGCTGGGCCGTAAGGGGCAATGTGAGAGTAATGAAGGCAGCATACTATGGTAGAACTGTGGTTAGAATTAACCAGCAAAAGCTTGCAACCATTCTCTGAAGCTAGACAGTATCAGGTTTGCTGTCCTCTCAGGTTTACACTAGATGGCAGCAAAAGTAGTTAAGAAACTTAGGAAAGTATATAGTTCAAAGAGGAATTAGATAAATGTAAGAATAAGAATGTCAGTTGAGGAGCACACTGCATTAAAGTACTTTATATTAGAGATTATAGGCATTTCAGAAGGCCATAATGCAATATTCACTACACAGTCAAAAACATATTGGAAGCAGAGTGATGATGATGATTGTGATAATGATGATGATGATTAACCCATTATGGCCAGATACACCCCAGTGATCTTAGACCTCGAATCCCAAAGGTTTTGTCGTGTGTGTTGTCATGTTTATTGCTTTCTAGAATAACAAAATTTCCCGTAGCAGATGGTGGGCATTTATCATGGGTGTGCTGTCCATATCTGGGTATGCACAATATGTTATTTAGTCTCTCCTTATATAAAATTACAAGTATATTTTTTTTAACTACGAGTGGTTGATAAATTAAACACTTGTTGATCTTTTTTGTTTCCAGTTCGACTTTTAGGATTTTGGAGAGTGGGTTATGGCCAAATATTTCTTTAATCAAAGAAGTATTGTATCCACTGTTTATAGACAGATTAGTGATCATAATTGTAAGGTCTCTTATCAATTTGGACTTTTCCCCTTGATATACGGACTCCATCCCCCCCCCCCTCCCCCTTCGCGATATTCTCCTTCTTTGAATGATCAACTCCCTGCTCAAGAAATTATGATTTGAGTATCCCGAAGATCATTTTGAAATATGCCTCAGCCATATTTGCCACGATACGTACGAGTTTTCACGGATAGATTTCACCCAGACTACCCCCCGACCTCCACCAAACTGGTTTTCATCGTCATTGGCAATTTTCTAATGGTTGACTCAGTAAATACTTCATTTTCTAATAATTGTTGGGTTTTCCGTTGAGCAGTTTACCTGCAAGTGTTATGTGAATGAATAAGCAGATGGGCTTTAGTGAGTGATATAGAAACCAAAGTTTGTGGTCCTGCTCAGCCTTTGGAAAGCTTTATTTAGGTGCGCGAGATCGTGTAGAATATTAAGTAAGTTTTACAGCCACGTACGCCTGTAAGCTTCAATTGAACAGCAACTTTTTGGAATTTCAAGTTTCTGTAATTAGCAATACGTAAAGATATGGCAGATAGCTACCGAAGCCATGAAATGTATTTTAAGTAAGACATAGCGAACCATAGAATCATGATTAAATATTTTATATAGTTCTTCATTAGGCATCTTGTGTACTTCCCTTATATCACTTACTGCATTACTACTTCTAGGACTTACAAGAGACAGGTTAGTCAAGGCATTGGTTTTGTATCTGACAAGAAAGACAGATCAGCCGTCTTGACGAACAAACTGGTACATTTCTTATTTATTTGTAAAAGCTCCTACGTCGCTCCTACGTACATCCCTATAGTTACAGGACAGAATTAAATAGAATGTGCGTACGTAAGAAAAGGTCTTGCGCAGCCGTTGTAACAAAATTAGGTAAGATGTGTTGTAAGGATACTTAGAGGGGGAAGTTTACTAAAACTGGACAGGTATCGATAACTAACAGGATTTTTTAAGTACCAGCAAATGTATGCTTATATTTTTAACATGCCGTTATGTGGGCCCCAGTCACTGATCGTTGCTTCCAAACTTTTTCATGTATAATATGTCACCAATTTTCAGATATCTGCCTTCGGTTGCTACAATAGTTTCGTTTCTTTATGAGTTTGTAGTTAATTACCGTACCGTCATCACCCGTTATCGGGAATAAACCACTTAGCACAAATGCTCAGTGGATTCTCGTTAAAATAGCAGGGTTTCTTTTGGGCTCCTGTCAAAGTAATAAATAGACTGATCAAAGCGTACCAGGTAAGGGAGATAATAATTGTACTCTTTAGGAAAATACTTGCCCCGTACCTCACCATACGAAGGTAGGACGTGGAAATCAAGTCGAAGACGTAAGTGCGGCATGTGGATGCTGTATAGAACCATACCCGATGAATTGCAACATTACGCTTCAGGTATACTGAGAACCCCACTGTTGGAGTGCCTTTGAATGAATAAGATAGAAACTTTACCAAAATACCAACTTTTGTTAATGTAAGTTTACATAATACTTGAAAGTTCACTGCAAAGGGTAAAAAAATTGGAAGCAGAAGGGAACGAAATACAAAGACGGGGATCAAGGAAAGTATGATGTGGATGATATTTTTAAATTGCTTAACGGTAAGCAGCACATTTTACTTAAAAGGAATTGAATTCCCTAACGCAATGTCTGGCAATTGGTATCCACCACTGAAATGATAAAGTGCGCCTTTGCAGTTTCAGGTGTTTAAATGTATAAGCTTTTAGGGAGGGGTATAAGGGCGTGGTCGATGGGGCATATATCTGCAGGAGGCTATATGCAATGTCATCATTGGAGGTAACGTGTATGTGAACAACACTGCACGTTGAATTGAAGTGGATCCACTGTTTTGGTAAATGTTTTACTCATTTACCCATGGTTAGTATTAACCAAAACAAAATTTTAAAAAAACAAAAAATGTCTGCTTTTGTCAAAGCGATTTCATCTGTAGGTTAGGACTGATTTGCATGCTAATGCACCAAAAAGATCGTTACACAGGATAACTGCGAAACGGCAGAATTTGATTTTCAACGATTTCACGTAGTTTAATAATACCGAAGAGCCAGGGAGGGAATTTAGGTGCTACAAACAGGACTAGTAAATTTACACTAGTATCTTTCCTCGACTTTCACCACCAGCATGTACTTGATCAAAAGATTTTAAAAGCATAATAGCTTCATAGTATGGTAAAGATCTTTTTCTACACGTGACCATCTCACATAGGCTACTTACAGAGAAATAGACTGCTGAACAAGGACAGCTTTGATGAATATGAATGTATACTGCCTTATAACCACGATAGAAGTGTTTCAGTATAAAAATAGATAGCATTAGCTCTTCACCTTATTAGCTAATTTGGACGCTTTGTGCACCATGGATGTACGCATCTAGTGTATGCAAACAATGTCAGATATGCCTGATTAGCGCATTTAAACGCTTTTTGCACCATAGAATGTACACATCTAGCGTATGCAAACTATGTCAAATATGCCTTAATTTGCCGATTTTGAACGCTTTGTGCACCATGGAATGTATGCATCTAGTTTATGCAAACTATGTCAAATAAGTCTTATCAATGTGCTATGAATGCTTTGTGTAACCATGGAATGAACGCATCTCGTGAATTCAAACTATGTCAAATATGCCTTATTAGCGTATTTTGAAAGCTTTGTGCACCATGGAATGCACGAATCTAGTGTATGCAAACTATGTCAAGTATGTCTTGTCAGCTTATTTTAAGCGCTTTGTGCACCATGGAATGTACGCATCTAGTGTATGTTTACTATGTCAAATATGCCTTATTAGCGTATTTTGAAAGCTTTGTGCACCATGGAATGTACACATCTAGTTTGTGCAAACAATGTCAAATATGCCTTATCAGCGTGTTATTAATGCTTTGTGTAACCTTCCAATGCACCAATCTAGTGTATGGAAACTATGTCAAATTTGCCTTATCAGCCTATTTTGAACGCTTTGTCCAACATGGAATGTACGCATATAGTGTATGTAAACTATGTCAAATATGCCTTATTAGCCTATTTTGAACGCTATGTGCACCATGGAATGAACGCATCTCGTGAATTCAAAGTTTGTCAAATATGCCTTATAAGCGTATTTTGAACGCTTTCTGCACCATGGAATGTACGCATCTAGTGTATGCAAACTATGTCAAATATGCCTTGTGGGAAGGGGCCCAAGGCCAGAGAAACTTTGGGGGGGTGTGGGGGGTGGGGGGGGGGGTGGGGGGTGGGGGTGTCACCATTCAGCTGTAACCACTGGCGAGCCCTGACGACCCATCTCCGTCAACCAAGTGCTGTCCAGAACTTGCCAAGCACCTGGACATACCGCTCAGTAGTGATTGTCGCAGACTGCTTATTTTCGTCCTCAAACCAGAATGGCCCAATGACGCTGTGCTTGGATATGGCGACCCTAGCTGTGCACTTCACAGAGTGTAATGGGCTTTAGAGACAGTGCTCAGGAGGCGTGCTACCCCAGAAAATGTTGACCCATCTGTAAATCATTGAATGGACGGGAAATTCACGACATCCGAATCGTTCTTTGAATAGCAATTGAGCTGCATGGATAGACTTACAGCCGAAAATATGCCTTAACTATAAACGTCTTCTCCTCACTAGTTCACGGCATCTTGAAGCTCAAATTTGGTGGACTCTTAGAACATTACGTCCTCTTAGTTACTCTGGAACATTAAAAGAATTGATTGATTTATTCAAAAGTTATTCAAGCTGAGGTGATGACCGTTTTTTGGGGGGCACCCTGTATATTATTTAAACTGGTCACAAAACATAAATCACACTTTAAGTTTCCGATCCCCCCAGGCTGTATCCTAAGGGCTACGGGATAGGATGATCTAGGAAGCCAAAGCTCTTTCATATGTCCTACCGAATTTTGGCTAAAACTGTTCAAAATTGGTAGCTTTACAGGTATACTAAGAGACGCACTGATTCTTTCACTACATATGTTCCATACCTGGAGAAGAACTGCCTGGACGGACATTGTCTTGAGCATGCCAACTGACTGGACTAAATGAGCAACTTGCCTTTAGGTCCTCTATGCAGTTCAAAAGCGATTAGGCATTACTGGTTTGCAATGATGTAGGAACAGTTATAAAAGAGGGAGGGTGCATGCAGTCAAAAATATTTTAAAAGGTCGATACAAATGAAAATAACCAATAAATAGGTTACTAAATTAACAGATTTTTGTCCACTTAGGAGAATACGGTCCATATTAACCAGCTAAAACCTTACTTTTTTTAGTTGAATCGGCCAAAGAGAGGGTGGCTAGATTGATTAATTTCTGAAAAGTGCATGGGCCCTAAACCGTTTGGCCACCTGGTTCCAGTGCCTGTACCAGTTCGGAGATATTACTACGTGTTTGGTACAAACTAAAAGCATGTGACATTTAAGTTGTAATAAGGCAGCAGCTTTTATATTTCATAATATCTGGCCACGTTGGTAGTACTGTGGTGATGTCACGGAAGTATTTGAAAACGTATGCTCGGCCTAGTGCCCAGCATTGCCTCAGCAACACTCTCTATCTCTAACCCACAAGTGCAGGATATCAATTCAACTCACATTCATTGAAGCCGCTAGCAGGGGGCTGTATAATGACGACAACGAAAAAAGGCTTCCCAAAATTCTCTGCCTCAATGGTGTGGGACAATGGTGTAATAGCTAGTATATCACATAGCAAAAACGGAGAACGGAGTTCGATTCCTCTTTGTCCTATGTTTTCACCCTTGCTTTTCATTCTATGTTATGATTCCACCACGGCAATTCCAAACAGACCGACAACTTGTATAGGCTTCACAAATCTACTACAGGACAGGTTGTTTATGACTGCTAGACGGCCAAAAGCGATAAAACTTCACAATGATTACTTTATTAGTTTAGTCCAGTTTACGCACTTGGGCTTATCAGATTTCAGGCTATTATGCTTCTGCTTTATAATTTTGTCTATGAACAATGTTTAACTGACGGCATGTTGTCTCACTCACTTTGATTATTCGTGGGTTGTTCAAATAGTTTCAGGAAATGTTTCAGGAAATGTGTGTGAGACAATTAAATGGCCGATAACGCAATAACAGTTTGGCATATCCTTCGTTTATTACGAGCTCACTTAAAATTACAAGTTGAGAGCAAGACACCAAATCACATTCATTGCCAAAGTGATACCAACCTTAACTTACAGTTGGTGTGCCGGGCCAGTAGCGGCTCGTTAAGTCATGTTTATGTCTGCTAGACACACGCCTTCAGTTATGCATCGGCGTAACCAGCTTGCGGCACTGGGCGAAACCGCGCTCTCCAGTGCTCCCCACACAAACTTATGTTACTACTTTACAGATATTAGAGCTATGCCACATACATCAATGTCACATTTCACGGAAGTACCCCTTTCACATAAGTGGAACTTGTTGGCAACACCATTGCAATTTTGTCCTCTGTCTTTTACCTATATGTTGGTAAGTGGCAATCACAAAGCCACATGATTTTTTTTGTAAGAACTTAAATATTAACGAAAATCTTAGTTTGAGGTTTTGAGGTTCTGGTTTGATTTGAACGGAAGATCTTAAATTCTATAGGAATAAAATTATTCCACTATGACTATTGTTAACATCGTTCCAAAATACCGATGAAAGTATTTTCCTGCGGAGAGAGAAGCTTTATCTCAGTATCATAAATTAGCATGAAATTTCTCCAAGTCGATATTCCGTATGATTCCTAAAAGAAAATCATGCGTATTCATAATTATGCAAACACTAGTGCAGTGGAACGCACCCTTGGATCAACGGATTTTATTTTATTTTCCGATGGGGTACAAATATGTAGAAAAAGTGTCATTGCCTGTCAACTTATCTACTTCGAAGTTCTTAAATCTGGGATCCACAACCCTTTCAGGGTCCGCAAGTCATGTGTCAGGGTCCGTAACCTATTAAAAACTAAAACACAATGACATTTTCTGACTATGTTGGGCCTCACTCCCGAGATTAGGCAAAAGAAGCCTTAGAAGTGTTATTCGGGTATGGGAGATTCCCAATCGAATCCCTAGAAATGCATATCACGCGTACATGTACATTGTCATGAGTCACAAATTTGCTAAGGAGGCAAAAGCGTAGTACTTCTTATACAGGCCGGAGGTCCGCGGAAAGAGAAACGTTATGGATCACTGATCTACTTGAACGTTTGCTCCTTTCTTTATTTACTTTGTACAAATGCCAGTTTGTAAACAGTATAATCGTCTTCATCATCGTTACGGACAAGTTATCTCATCTTAGCATCGCTACAGGAATCACATGCTATAATACCGATATACAGTAAAGTAAATCAATAAGATTAAAATACGATGGACGTTTCCGTCTCTGATAGACGATACTGTAAACAACTTCATGGTACGCCTTTCATAAAAATGCCTTTTTATTTCCGAGAGGTTGTGGAATTAGGGTAGAAACGGGTAAGTTGGGAAAAGATGACAGAATAGGGAAGGAGGACATGAAAATCGCCTACAATGGTCGAGCTTCTTCTGGAAGGGCAAACAACACATAAACAAGTGAAACGATCTCTGTTATTCACTGCTTTCTTGTTTTAATCAATGTATTTACAAAAGCGAGAAAAACGACAGGCGAAGCGTCTATTTCTGATAGAGCACTGAATCGCGACATCAAAATCAAATCATCTGCAAATAGTTTACTCTTTGCATCGCTCTAATTGGTCACGGCTTGATGGCTCAATGGTCGAATCCGGTCAGCGCGGTTAATTTGCAAGCTATTGTGGTAATGCTCCACTCTTTGAATATTATATATGTATATTTTATATATATATATATATATATATATATTCGTTTTATATTTGAAGATAATAATTGGAATAAAAAAGTTCGAATCATTTCTATCAAAGCATGTTATTTAAAACCTGTTCATAATTTTATCAGCAAAGCAAAATGAACAGTGGTTTCTTGGTAAGATCCCTTTCGTAAATTGAAGCGGCCGTTACTCACAGCTAGAAAAACTCTTGAAAGCCATCTTTTAGTTTACAAGCATTTGTTGTTTGTACCACTTAGAAGTAGTTAGAAATTTGTTTCTTAAAGAAAAGTTTTAGTGATGCCATTATTTTCGTGCGATGTGCCCTAAATAATTTCTCCCGGTGCCTATTACTTATCAGGTTTTAAAAAAATAGTTTCTGATAGCCGAGTCTGTCCTAAGGACGACTGACTAAGGCGCAAATGGCATACAACATAAAAAGATTGCGAAGTCGCATAAGCAAAACCAAAACAGTCTGAATTTCTATAAGCGACTCAGTTGTTTAGGTGTGAGGCCTCGATTTGGTCCAAAATCTAAGCAACAAGCTAAGCAACTCGAGGCCTCAGATTCAGGAGGGACGGAGAAAAACGGGTTTATCCGCTTTCAACAGCCAAAAACTAATGACCACGTTTACCATTCGCTTTGCTCTAAATGTGTTGTATCAAAATTTTCAGGATTGTTTTTGCACTTACTGGCTTTTTCACATTACCCATACTAACCTATGTAGGTACATCGAAAATTGTCTATTTACTAATGAAATCAATAAGTTAATCATGTCATAGAATTCATGCTCAACAAGCTATGAGATTTATTTGCATTTGCTTATTTTGAGAAGTCATTGACTCCATCAATAGAAGCAGAGTGTTTACTGCTTCACTATCCTTGCTGTACATAGCGTTCCGGCTGCCACAATCCATGCCGCAATTCAATATTCCAAAATCACGTTTCCAGTGGTAATAAAAACGGAAGCATTGACAACTTTGAACTGCACTCTGTTGTTCTACGGTGCGACACACTTTCGCTATGCTTGTTTACCGTAATACCGGACTACGTCATGGTAACTGTCGTCAAAAATAAACTTTGTTAATCTTTCCCATGCAATCAACTGAATTTCTTCTTGCGTAGTTTAGTTCCCTCTTCGGCATTTAATCTTTTCAACTATAAGTTGCCTTGTATGTAATCAGAATTCTGTCGTTGGAATGTACGAGATTTACCGCTACATTACTATTCCATTTTGATTACTGTTTCTCCGGTATTAAGGAGGGGGGAGGGGGGCGGGGGTGACTGCAATTTTAATACCATGTGCCCGAGCATGACTAACGCCTAAGGTTGAAAGAAGTTGTTTACCCGCTAAGGCGATCGGGCCGAGCCCTTGTAGATTCTTTTCAACACAAGACCATTGGAACAAATGTGTCCCCCTCATTTTAAGAAACTTCGAGGGCTGGACGCTCAGGTAGTTTCTTATGTAAAAAAATAAGTGTAAGTCATTGCCATAGATGCTAGAGTTTAGAATGCCTTTTTGTGAGCCAACAGCTAGCCAAAATGCAGGCATACTTTTGAAACTCAAGATCAGTGGTGATATTTACGACAAACTAACCTCAAGGAGCTCTCTGATCTAGAATCTCTAACAAATAGCTGAATGAATGTTTGGGTTAATCTGACTACCTCCGTTACTAGGGATACATAGAGGCTCATTGGTCAACTAGAACAATACCTTCTAATTAGATGCATAACAACAATAGCCATTACGCTAATTATCAAATAGAACGTAATGCGCCATCAAATTTTAATCAAGTATGGCTGGGTGTCTACCCTCAGGCCCGGTATTGCCAGGGACACCGAAAAAGGGAGAGGGGGCGGAATTTCGAATATGCTAAAAACTATTTTTAAAATGGGCCTACAGGACAAACAATATCAATTTCTTAAGTTCCCAATTTCTAAATTGTTGTAAAACTCATGATGCTCTTTGCAGACTTAAAAAATTGAAGATGATGATGACGATGATGATGATGATGATGATGATGATGATGATGATGAAAAGGGTCGAGAGAGACTGCTGTTGGGATCGCTTTTAATCAAATTATTGCAGTGTTCCATGAAAGCAGTAAATAGGTAATTGGGTAAAAATGCCACCGACAAATAACGCTAGAGAAAAGACATCGAGAGGGAGACTGTAAGTTTGACAACATCTCTTCTGATTAAAGGATGTCTTAGGTCAACTGGAAAAAGGCAAAACTTAAGTCCAACACTTACAGTTTAAGCATCTTAACTTCTTCTCGCAAATTGACGGGTGTCAGCTTTAAAGCTTCCTCGACCGTTTATTTATTGGTTTTCGTGTTCGGTGATTTTATTTTTTAGGGTATTTGCAACATTCTAGGTCCAGTGCTTCTCAGGCGTTCATGATCAAGAAACTAAACTGCTACATTTACTCGTAGTTGCTCGAATCGGTAACTAGAGATTAGTGGTTACGATGCATGAAAAGGGTTTTTAGTTCTTATTGGGATCATCATCTTCAAAGGATATAGAGTAGATCCAATGGCAAAACATGACTGAGCGTTTCATATCGAATGAATGTTATTACTACATTATAACAGATATTATAATGAAAATGATTGATTTGATTATGGATTACGGATTTCTCATTGACATCATTCTTTATTAGTAAAGGTCTGCCCTGTAGAAACCAACCGACTCTCGTTTTCGTTAATGTATCCTGTGAGATATTGGCCGGCACTCTGGGGTCTGCAGATGTATAATTCAGCAAGTAGAATTAGGGTTGGGAAGGCTTGGCAAATTATTTCCGGGGATTAGCAAAAGCACGTCGGTGACATGTCAGCGATTTTCTTTTTAGCTGACCTTTTGAACGTGTGGAGACATTATGAGAAAATTATTAAATCAGATGCAAAGGGTGTAAACGTTCTTTAACAAGCGTTTGACATTATTTTTTTGACATAATACCATTCTAAAGGCAGCTCCGATTTCGTGGTGAGTTTGTCTGCAAATGCTAATTTTGCTGAGATGAACTCCGAGGGCTGTGCATTTCAGCGTCCCTTTTAGATAAAGTGTGAGTGTGTGATGATCTTGTCAATCCACGCATGTTGCAAGATATGGGCGTTAAATCAGTCGAAATGACCGGGGGAGGTGAGAGCACCATCCACCCCGACTTTGTCGAAATCGTCGGCCACGCCCAAGCGCGCGGCCTCGACACGGCCCTGACGATGGTCGCCGCCGGTCGCGCCGTCGGGAGAGAGGAAGCGGTGCTGGACGCCGTGATCCGCGGGCGCGCCCTCACCCTCGACGAGCTCGCCTCCCGCCAGCGGGTCCCATCGGAGGAGTCGGCCGAGATCGCCCGCCTGCGCGAACGCTGGAGCGAGCTGACGCGTCAGGCCGCGAGCCTCTACCTGAGGACCGCCCGGGTGGAACTGGGCGAGAGCCGACGGCCCCAGCTCGAGCACCTGCTGGAGCGCCGCGAGCAGACCGAGGTCCAGCTCGCGGCGGCCAGCGAGTCGTTCCGGCGGGAGCTGGAGTCGACCCGGGTCGGCCTCGACGAGGTCGTCGCCGCGTTGCCCGACGGCTCGGCGCTGATCGCCCACGTCGAGTTCGACCTCCAGCCGCTCGGACCCGACACCTCCGACACCGGAGCCGTGCGCACCTACGCCGCCTGGGTGGTCCGACCCGGGGCGACGCCACGGCTGGTGCCGCTCGGGCCCGCCGCCGAGATCGACGGACTCCTGGAAGCTTCCCGCGAGCAGCGTCTCGCCCGACGCTCGGACGGCGAGCGCGCTCGCGTTCGCGCTCCCCGACGGAAGCACGGTCTGGCGCACGAACGCGCCCGTCGCGTCGTAGGTGGCCACCCCGACCGTACGCTCCCCGTCAGCGCCGATCGTGCCGCCGCCCAGGTCGCTCAAGTCCTGGATGTTCGCGGCCACGTGGAACGTCGTCTGCCCGAAAACTTTCAAAATGCTTTTGCAAGTTTTGGTAGGCAATAGTATGGATACTACCAATAATTGTGACACAGCAAAGACTGACGTTTCTAAGGATAGTGAACAGTCAGAGGTATGTTTACGATGACAATAAATCAGTAGTCTTGCTCAATGCAGATCTATTTTATAATTTATTTTGTTGCAAGTTTGTAGTTTTCTTACCTTTATGGAAAAAATGCTACTTCGCAAATACAATATCCAGGACGCCATTTGACAACTTAAAACTTTGCTTATTTTGCGTTAGTGTATAACTATGTGAGATTGTATGTCGTGAAAGGGCGGCACAGCAATTTTGAACGATTTTTTTACCTTTCCCTAAATATTTTTTTTCCATAATAAAAGCAGACTAAGACACCACATAACACTTCCCATTTTTCAATGAGTTTTAACTTAAAAATTTACTTTCATTTCTCTTCGTAAACAATTTGATTACAAAAATATGCATAAAAGTACGAAATATACAGGTTAAATTAATACAGCTAACGAAAAAGAAATAGTACTAAAGTCTTCTTTAAATAAAAGTACAATAAATACCAGATGATAACATGAGCGACTTTATCGTGTTTGGGCGTTTTTAGTGATGCTGAAAACAAGAATGGGAATGTAATACATGTGCTTAAATTTTGGTATAAAGTCAATGATCAGTGTTTTTCATTTAAAAATTGTTTGAAGAATAATGAAACTTTATAAAAACTGTTAGAGGACTATTAAGTATGTACAAGATAGTTAAAGAAAGCGACTAATGAATTAGTAAAAGCCTGGATTCTTCCCATTATCACGGTATGCAGTTAAATTAGATCTAAAATCTATTGAAAGCGTAACCAAATATAGCGCACTATGGAGGCCGCCATTGCACGTACGTACGTACAGAATTAACAGGAGACATTATGAAGAAGAATCGACTCAAAAATTGAAGGGTTTTAGCAAAGTTAATGTAACAAATAGATCACATTTACGATTTCAGTTAAAGCTAGTTATTCGCTGAAAGTGTTGAAGGTAAAGAAAAGAGATTTTAAGGCAGTTAAGGAGCAATTTTTGCGAGTTGAGGCGGAGGAGAGGTGCCGAAGGATCTGATGCAATGAAGCAAAAGTGACCACAACTTGTCTTTACCGAGTGCATTTGCGATGAATCGAAAAAGAGTATACGGCCGTTTTAGTGAATTGGAGGTGTATATTTTTAACGTCCTAAGGTTTGCATTAGGAAAAGTTCTGACCAGTGCCCTTAGCCAGGGATAGATTTGGGGGGTGGGGAGGGGTGGCTTGACTTGACACTACTCTTTCTTAAGAACAGCTTACATTATCTTAGCCTTGAGATGCCCTTGACATTGAAAATGGTAAGAAAGGGAAGGCATGATCCAAAATTTTAGGGGTTTAGCTCTAATTACCCCCTCAGTGGCTACGGGCCTGTTCTAACCAAAGATTATTGAGGCCGTACTTGTCAGTACTGACCTATATGTCACTGTACACATAATACGGTGGATGTATGTATGTATGTATGTATTTCTTTTGCCATAAAATAGTTACAAAAATAATACCTCCAAATTACATTTTTTAAGATTTAAATTATTTTAGAAAATTATACAAAATATTAAAGTGACACTAAAGAATACAAAATATAAGTAACAAAAAACAAAGAAATTTTGCTCAATAATTCCTTCATTCGCTCCATGAAAATCACAACCATCCTTGAGAAAAATTTAAGAATCATTTAAGAATATTTGAGGCTAACTTCAGCAGGATTTTTAAGAATCATGAGGCTCGGGCAAATTTATGTAATTCTCATAAAGAAGAAACAGTGTATGTGCAATGAGTAACTTGAATCTGATGAGGGCGTTTGAAGCACCTCTTATTTTTAGCTCACAACCCCACTTACATTTTCTGACGCAGCACCAAAATTGTTCTAATATACCCCTTATTGTCAAGATACCTTCATTTGGTGACACGTATATCAAAAGTAGCCCAACCGGCGTTTCGATGTCAGATCAACGTCGAATCGACATATCTTACGACGTTGAATCGGCATCGCCGGTTCGTTGTATATGAAAATTGACACAAAGTCGTTCTTTAGATGTTGGAACGACGTCGCATTGACGCCAATCCAATGCATGCAAGACTTAAAATTAATATAGGGACGAAGACTTAACGTTGATCCAATGTTGGCATTACCACCAGCCGTTTGGCCGACATAATTACTTAGGGTAGTCGTCGATTCGATAATAGTGCCAAAAATAACCTTAAATTGGAGCAGACATCCACATGAAAATTACTAAGATGTGGGCTGGGAAATCAGCTTCGAAAATGTTAAAACCGTAAAATGTACACTGGAAATGATCAAGAGAAAGTTGATGATATGATACTAATCTCTATGTTGTATCTTTCGAGGCTTCTGTCCAGTACCGTAACCAGGGGGGGGGGCTTGGTATGCTTAGCATCCTCTAGAAGTGGACTTCAAGGTAAAATAGCATCCCCTAGTTCATGGTCGTCTGTCCTATCTAACTTTTATGTTATATATAAATGTCTTTTGTGGTAGAATAATTTGACTTATTGTGTTGTTTTACTCCCTTTTTCTCGGAGAGCAACAAATTACTTCTTGCCCTGAGCTTTTCCATCATTCTCGTATTTAAAAAATGAGCAAGGACAAATTCTTGTTAATCCTTACTCAGGTTTAAGTATTGAAATCTCATTGTTTTGCAGCAAAACAAGAAATTATATTCAACGCCTGTCAGTCAAAAATTATTGTATTTTTTGCACAACGTTTACGTATATGCAATATTATCCTTATAAGCATATGGACCCGGGGACAGGAGATTTATGGCCCCTCCACGTATGAGAAACTCATAAATTTACCCCCTCTCCAACTTTGAGGCCTATAAAACAAAGTATGATATGCTTTTGTTGATTAAAACGGACCGATACTAGGTGTAAGAGTACTCTTATGTGTAGTACAGACTGTTCATTTCAATGTATTTTGTGCAAAGTAGACTAGTGGTATTTGCTTACGGTATAAAGACAATTCTTGGTGCATGGCCCACCTACGTCTTGAATGGTTTAGACACCAGTGCTCATTAAAGCCAATTATATAACTAGCATGTTTAGTTCCTTTTTGACGTGGTAGAGGCATACCTCTGAAACATTCAAATGCTCAAAAGCTAAGAAGAGATTTGCTTCTGAAATCCATTAGGGACTAAATGTGCTCTGTGGGTCCAAACTGCAATGTCTCTACTATCCTTTAAATTTGCCTAGAGTGGCCCGGTATTTCTTGATAGTTATGTCTTTAATTAGGCACTATAAACTATTCCCATCTATTTTACAATCATCTGCGGGAAATTGTCGCCTTCCTCACAACCGTCCATTCAATTTCAAAATTCTTGCCACTTGCCTTCAGGTTCCAAACGAACTTTGACAACTCCATTTCTTTTGAATAAGCGGGATTTCGAAACGACTTGCAGTGATTCTGATATCGCGTTTTGAAATCACCACCCAAAATCCTGTAGTGTACTCCTCTTTCCTCAGAATTTTCCACTGTCACGTCTGCTTTATAGACACAACTTTACACAAGACAGTTACCCTTCAAAGGGCAATCACTTTTTCTCCTACAGTTACATTTCATTAGGCTAGGTTTATTTTCATTCATGTTTAGGAATATGTTGTTGTGGCGGTCAAATAACCTGGTATTTCTATATATTCATATGTAAAAATTGCTAAAAACTGCGCTTATTAGGCAATAAAACTTTATAAAAACTAAAAAATGCCTAGAGGCCAGCTCACAAGCTTTCAGTTTAAAAACCTTTTTTATATGTACAGTTCAAGGAAACATCACCAATATTTATAAAAGACTAAATGCTATAAAATTCCTAAAAAATTTCTCCCATCTGCTACCATACTTATTTTTAAAACAAATGAATGCTTTCAGAGTTATTTGGCTGAAAGCGAGAAGCCAACCTGAAAAGAAAGTTTAGGGATCTGGGGAAGAATTACAAGTGATGTTACTGGTTAATGTTTTGTTAACGCTAAATTGCAAGCTGTTATGGCAATGCTCCACTCATTGAGAATTATATGTAATTGCCATGTGTCTGCTGAGAATATATATATATATATATATATATATATATATATGTATATACATATATTCTCAGCAGACACATGGCAATTACATATAATTCGCAAAGAGTGGAAATCGGTATTACGAAAGACTAGCGTGGTGTTGTGTCTCACACCCTTAATGAAAGTCTAGATGCGCGTACGCTACAGCATTGAACTGAAACGGTCATTAAAATTGTACACTTATTTGTAAAAACTTATATCGGGTTTTAAAGTTTTCATAGACAATTTTTGAGAGTTGTTAGAAAGTCGAACCCCCTGCGAATTTATTTGGTCATGCCTCGAACTCAAAACGAGGCTTGCATTGTTTTCAAGAGAATTTTTGAGAGTTTTTAAAATGATGATTTCTTTGCCTTTATTTCTGGCTTGGATTTGTTTAATTCAGGCATCCTCAATTTTCGACCTTTTAGTTTTTTAAGAGCTACTCTATTTTGTTTGATATCACTCTACCTTATTACGTCTTATTTAGCCGCGTATGTAATCAAACCGCATTACATTAAGCCGCGCTTTAATTAAGCCGCACTTGACAAAATTAGCATTTTAGGGGTTTTTAATTAGGCCGCAGGAGTCAACGGACAGTGTGAGATATAATGCTTTTCAAAAGTACTCCGATTTTCTCCTCATCGCCACTTTTAAAACCTATGCCAATGGATCCTATGACAGTTCTTCTTCGCTCCTTGCTTTCCTTACGATAAATTAAGCCGCGTTTTAACAAGCCGCGCCATTAATTAAGGCGCGTTCTTATTAGGCCGCATTTTTGAAGGTGCGGCATATATAAGTACGTGGCTTAATTTGATGTATTAAGGTAATTCGTTTTTGGAAGTTACGTAAAGAAAGTTATCAATAATATCTCTATCTTCTAAGTAATATGAATGAATATCATTTTTGCACCTGTATGCATAACATGTTTGTTTCCTGTTTTGGTCTGCAAATCACACAGCGAAGTGTTCTCAAGGTTTTACAAGGTTCTTGTTAAGTGCGCGCGCAGGTTATTTTAATCAAGAGCAACTAAGGAAAGCTCATTTGACTCAAAGTCGATGTATTTGTACTTTACAAAGACCCTGTTTGACTGTACCACATATGATCAATCAATGCATTATCGCCTTCAAGTACGTCAAACTTGAGGGAGAAGTGTCATGCTTTCATTCCCCGGTTCTTCACAGTGCGATCAACAAAGCAATGTTGTCAACAAAATCAAGTGTAAGCATCGTGACTAAGGAAGACCTGACGATATTTCGCTGTCTGATTCGCAGACCCTAACGAATAAGTCTGTTTTGATCTTCAACGCAGGCTTAGCTTTCCTATCTTCATATTTACTGTATTGTGTCTGAAAATAAATCCAACTACTATGTGTGCACTCTAGGGTCTCTAATTACGACGCCACCAACATGTTACAAGTAAAGCTCACATAGTTGTCCAAATGAGTTTACAACTACATTAAATAAGATCCCATCATGCTTATACGAAGAGCATGATGGACAAGCTACGGCCAAGTTTTACATTTCTTTGCCGGATCAAATGACAATCCAGTACAACGCCTTAAAAAACGTCATTTTAATATTTGTTCTGAGCTCTTAATTCTCACACTCAAATTAACTTTAGGGCCAACCATATCCTTTCTCTAATATTCAAACCCTATTCGTTGTAAACAGATGATCTCTTGTAGTACGTATGTAATAACGTATCTATCTTTGAGTGAAACGCCAATAAGGAAACTACAGTCTGACAACTTTTTGTTTTATTACAAGACTTCGTCAGTAGGCCTTCATATAGCATTGGAAATTCTTCTGCTGTTGACTACAGAGAAATCTAAAAGAACACAAAATGGAATCATGGTTTAGGATGTACTCGAACAAAAAATTGCCTTCAGAGGCTAAATACTCGCGAAGATTGCGCTCACAGTGTGATAAAATCAAGACCAGATAAGGAAAATTGCCCAATAAAGAGTGATAAGTTATCGCCTTTTTACTGTTCAGGGGCGATTTCGGTGATTAAACTTTGATTTATTATTTGGCAAACCTTCCCAATTGTTTTGTTGATATGGGACCAAGGACAGCACCGCTGATTTCAGTTCAATTCGAAAATCTCATTAAAAACTAACAGTAAAAGGAAATAAACTGGCGAGGGCTGGGCTAAAGTTTACTGAAAAAGTGACAGAAGGCTCTGACCTTTTCTAAACGGTTTTTTTTCTTTAAAAAAGCAATTTCTCTCCTGCTGATTTCCTCCGGTGTTTGAGAATGTACTCACTGACGAGAAATCGTTTTTAATGTGCTATCGAAACCAGAATCGAATTAGCTTTAAATATCAAACGCAATTACTAGAAGCGGTTATAGGGCGTACGGGACTCTAGTGAGGACAGGTGTTGGAACATGTTACGAGTTCTTGAGAACTTGTAGGCGTGGAGCGCAGTTCAAGGGTAAATTTCAAAATTGTCCACATGTACCGGGAAGTTGTCCTGGTGTAGTGAACTTCATGGCAATTGGCGCGGAGCACTTGCCCGGTTTGCCGATCTTCCTAAAACCATAACTAACATTTCTCCCCTGCTCACAACCTCCAGGGTCTGATAAAGCACTTATCGAAGGCAACCTTTTCCTTATTACTCTTCTTGTTAACACGTCGTAAAATATACCTTTCAAATTTTCAAAATGCCCGTTTGCAGTTGCTTGGTAAATAACGTTAAACTAGCGGAGACGTTTTCTCGATTGGGACACCGTATTTTTATGAATGAGTTGTGGTATATTTCGTCCGTCATTATCGTCCTGTGACGCTGTGAAATGTTAAGATGCGTTTATATGTATCTGTATCAAGTACATTAAAATGCTCTACATATAAGTTGAAGTTGTGTGAGTAAAACTCACTTGCGTTCAACTATCCTTTTCTATTATAGATGATTACGTAGCAGAAGAAAGGTCATTGTTGTTATTGACCTTAACAGCAAACATACGTAAACGTATTTAATAAACAGTTTAATTAAGCTTAAACTACGGGCATTTGTAGTTATATATTGTCGTAAACGAATACGCGTCAGATGTGTTTGACTAATTTAGTAAAGACCTTTAGTAAAGAACACCTCACCCTCTCTTCATTTTAGTTGAAGGAATCTAGATTGCATTAGAGACGGTATGACGTATTACTCACATAGACCACACTGCTGCATAGTAGACAACTTTCACAACAATGCTTCAAACTTGTTCAATCAGTTCTTGCCTTTTTCATCTTCTCTTGTATAATACAATCACTCCATGCTATGTTCAGATACCCGATGCCTAATGTTGTTTAGATTTCGTCTGATTGATACCTGCTATTTCCAGTTTTTGATGTAACGGTTTTTTTTACTTTGGCAATGTTTGCAGCCAATAGGAGCTTTAGAACCATTCCGTCTGGCGCAGTTTGTTGAGCGTTACAACTCTTGGGACAAGAATGATGACATCCCTCCATTTCAAACAATGAGAATGTTATTAGTTTAGAAATTGTAAAGTTGAGTTGTACAATTTCAGTATGAAAAATAAATGTCATTGAAGTTAAAAAAAAATTATTATTACTAATAGGCGAAATAGGCAGTATAATGCTATGGGATTTGTAATGGGTTTATTTACGATTGAATAGATATTGTTCAGTTTATTAAATACAGGAATCACACGAACACGAGATTTAAGGATACCTCGTTTTTATACTTTTCGACAATAAAATAAATCCTCAGTTGTGTTCTTGTATGGTGATATGAATGTGCATTTTGACATAGCGTACTACAGTTATAGTTTTTTTGTTCAGTTAATTATTTACAACACGCTATAAAAACCAATATCAGGTTATAGACTTTATGGAGACGTAGTCACTGTATTCTTGCAGTGTATTTTGTCTTTTGCTCCAAAGTATGATTCATTGTCTCTGTGCAGTCTAAAAAAGGAATTTTAATGCAGCTGAATCAAGCGGCGTTTAAAATACTTTATCACCGTGAACATTTGGTTTCCTAGGAGATTTTACGTACTGAGGCCAAAACCAAAGTTTCTTGTAGTAAAATATGTTTAATGACTTTGTATTAACATTTCACTGCAACAAAAAATTATCAGTCAGATGCAGTTTAATCTTCTAATTGTGCATGACCTACAGATTTTGGAACCTCTGTTATGCTCCTTAGATGTAACGAATCATCTATTCCGCGAGGAAAACCATAATGATGTTACTTTGTATTGCTTTTACAAATGGTCCCTCGCCCGATAAGATCTTTCAGTAAGCATTTGAAATTCAAGTGGAACTATCGGTGGAAATGGATAGTGACATGAATAACATAGTCTTTGTAATAAGTGCACACGATCGGATATGCGTACACCAATATCCTGTTATTCGCATAATAATAATAATAATAATAATAATAATAATAATAATAATAATAATTGGAAGAAGAAGAAGAAGAAGAAGAAGAAGAAGAAGAAGAAGAAGAAGAAGAAGAAGAAGAAGAAGAAGATAAGATAAATTTAAATCCAAAAAGTACTTATTTTAAGAGGGGGGACAAAATTGGACACGGGCATGATTCCAAAATGCCCCCTCGGCTAAGGGATTCACCGCTACACACAGAGATGCATGCAGGAACTGTAGTGGGCTGATTATCCGGTTATGATTAAATTCGTTCTTTCACAGAAACTAAACATGGCTAAACCGTAAATACATTTGCCACCTAGTTGCATCACGATCCGTATTTCGCCGACTTATATTAAGCGCCAGGACTTCACTAATATTAACGACTTTGCCTGTAGCTTTCGTTTCATTGGACATGTCCGCTAAAGAAACGCACGTCAGGTGATTGTTACCATGGCGACAAGTGTCATTACAATCAACGATTTTATATAAAGTTGTTTACAATTTGGCTCATGTGGGCATAGATCTTGTTTGCTGAATTAACACAGATATTCAACACAGCTGTCAGTTTCCGCAGTACAGGCTTCCAGAGTTGGGTTATCCTATGAAATGCTGGGGTCAAATATATGTTATCTTAATAAGAATCGTAAGATAATCTTTAATGTGGCCAGATCATATAGATCTGACCCACTAGGGTCTACTTGGTATGCGCACTGGTTATGGATTGCTGAAGACGACTTCCAGCCTCTCTTTGAATAACTCGGTTCGAGTATATCCAGCTTCATAAGTCGTATCCGAGTGTAAACAGCCAACTACCATTCCAGCAAGTTGGTTAGTTCTTAATCAGCTTTTTCCTCGTCTCTCACGGATCCATCTATCAAACAGAATAGGTACGTGAGTCTTGTTTTTAAGGAAGTTCAAAAGAAGTCTTACAATCCTGGTAATTCAAAGTACATTTTACTGCGGTTTGCCGAGTTGAGTTTAGCTTCCTGGAACTTAAGGACAAGATATGGCTGAAGAACGTAGACGAAAAACGGCTTATGCTGCGAGGTTAGGCAATGATATTTTGCAAGCTGTGGTGCCAGGAACTTTTAAGATTTTAAATATTTGAAAGATACTTGGCAAGATGCAATCGTGTCGATAAGTGGTTCTCAACCTTTGATCTCATTGGTCTATTTTTGCAAGTGGGGTTGAGTGGCTGGCCATAGAGCACGAATGCGATGGCACAGTATTGTGGTAATGTATAAAAAGGAACAAAGGTTGTTCAGGATTCAGTTGATATTAATGGCAATCCAAATATTTTACTGTAGAAAAGGTTCAATGGTAAGCCACTCCTAAGGAGTCATGTACACCTTCGCCATTTATTGTATCGCTTTAATCGAAATTCTCAAGAAATCATATTGTTGTGAAAATGGAAATCTCATAGGACTTTTGTGGTGAGCGTTTGCGCCTTGGCAAGAGCAGGCACGCAGCCAAGGGCGGGCGCGGGGGGGAGGGGGGATGTGCCGGCCCAACAGTTAAAACTTGGCCACGTTGGCCCAATTCTTACCGTCATTGAAATGGGTGGATCGCTTTTGTATTTCAATTCACTACAAAAGAATGACGAGAAGTCGTACGTTACGTTGCATTTTCCGATTGGCCGACTACACAGTAAACACCCGATTTTAAGTTTGGGATTCGATTTCTTGATTTGAGACCGAGTTACAGGGAATTAATACTCCATACCTTATGACTTAATCGCTAATAAAAGGCAATTGTATTTTGAAGTTGGTGGCAGCTGTACATGTATATCTCCGAATTCAGTTTATTAATTATTGCGAGGCCTTTGGATTGAAATCAAAGTTTTGGGCCGAGGTATCAAGTTCCCGGTACACTTCCCCCTATCCCAAAATTGGCTACCGCAATAACTGCTGCTACGCTATAAGTAGCCATTCCCGTCCTACAAAAACACACTCCAACACACGAAATTACAAGGCTACATGGGCTGTTTTCCCGATATATTACTTGTTTTCTCCTTTCTTGAAAAAAGTTTCGTAGCGTCCCACAAGGTGTTCTATGATATGCGAAGTAATCAGACGCACAATTTTTTATGTTTCTTACCGGATACGATATCCAAAGAGAGATCTGAGTACGAGTAGCGTATAACGTCAAGTGAAAAAATGTCAATCAATGATCACTACATACATAGCTACTTCGAAAATTCAAGATCCAGTAGTTCGTAAGTAGCAAAACCAATTCTTAGTCGCAGGAGTGTCCCCTTCCCACTTTGAACAGCAACTCTCTATCACTACACCCACATTGCTTCGCTACAGCCCTAAAGAATTTTAAAGAGTTTGCAAAGTTTTGAAGGAAAGGTTGAAAGGCATGAAAGACGCTCAAAAAACTGTTAAAAATTTCCAAACTCCATAAACACATGCACCTAAAGATATTTAATTTTGACAGCAATACTCAATTTCGCCACATGTCGCAATTGGAGACTAGCCTCTCTGCGGCATGTGACTTGACCGAGGAAGAACTACCCCCTGCCCGTCATCAATCCAAAGCCCATTAAAGTTAGAAAAAGGTGGTGGCATATTTTCCATTTCTCTAGTGTACTTTTCAAAACTAGCATTTCAAATTCTCTCTTCTCGACGATACTTTAAAAATACCTGTAGGTTAGAATATTAAAAGTACAAGAAAGTGCTTTTACAAAGCAAACATAAGTAATGTGTTGGTTCTCTGAAGGAAGTGTTTTAGTTAAAATCAGACGTTAATGACGGCTGAGTTCAAGGGTCGGTTTGTACTTGTTTAGGAGCATTGAGTTCCCTCCCGGATTCACCTGGCAACAAAGCCAATTTGCTTTTACTTACGAAGCAAAAGAAGCAATAATGTCAAGAAAAAAGTTTGAAGCCAAATAGTTAAGGCTTGTTGTCAAATTTTTGCTTAATCCACTACTTATATACAGCAGCCACAAATATAGCTTGGTATTAGCTTAGAGTAGAGGCTACCTAACTTTTGGATTATATGCCAACTCGCTCGCTCGGCTACCCTGTCTCAAATCTGCGTCCTTCCATACGGACACATGCCACGACCCACAACCTTCAAGAGGAATGGTCGTTTCCCTTCAGAATAAAATGTATTTTTGTCAAACCAAACACTTGTGTACGTGCGACACCCTGAATAGTGGAAGAAAGTAATTTCGATATGGTGGAAGCGGAGGGTCGCCATCATATGTCCAGTTATAAGTCGGTAGAGTATTGGGAAGTATCACGGTAGTGATGTCAAATCCTGTTTGAGAGACTCGTAACATATAATTACCATATAACAAGGCTTAAACAACACCGTATGACACTGATAGTAAATAGATAATATCATACCGTTTCGTCCTTATACCAGGCCAAGGATTCCGCTGAAAGAATCAAACGAGTAAGAGTCAAAAACAGAGTCAAACAATGTAAAATCAATATCTATGAAACAGATATTGCACTAAGGTATTGAACTTCATGTACCTAAGAAAGCTCTACAATACAGAGAGGGAATAACTCTCTTACGTAAATCATATGGCAACTATGATGAGGTCATCGGGCGATAGCCTGTAGCTAACGTCCTCATTACGCAGAAACCTTTCTTACCCCATTTGCACATGTTTTCGTATAATTAAAGTGCAAGTTTCATCAACTATTACATACTTTTTCATTTGCGACGCTTTTTAGCCAAATCACAGTCGTTGCTTAGTATACTTAAATTTTCAACACTGCAATGTGTTAACATTTTCTGTCTTTTCAGAAGTTTTATGGCCTTTAGATTAATTTCCTTATAAAAACATAAATTTGAATCTTGCGTTAAGCAGCGGTTTCACTTTGACAAACATGGTCTGGAGTGATGTAGGAAAGGAATGACATGAGTGCTAGAAAACGTGTCGCTCAGGTGCATGTCAGTTTCTACGACGTGTTTCAATCATCTCCTTTTCCCTCAAATTCGTAAGGAAACGTGTCCATACTCCACTCCAGATGATTACTGGGACCAGTGTCTGGCAAAAAGTTTAGCAAAATGAATCCGTTACTCAATGCATTATCCAACTTTTGTGACTCAAACCAACCTGTTTAAATTTGAATTTACATTTAGGCGAGTCATATCTTATCGCCAAATAGTACTTCCGACATGTTTAAGCGACGTTTTTATGACGTAATTGTGCTATCATACCATAGGCAGTAGAGCAGAACCCAACCTTTTGTGAGATTTTGGGTTAAATCCAAATGTCTATTTTGTGCAGCAAATGTTCTATATTTATATTGAGTTTATGTGAATATTTGTCCATGTAACTGCAGCATATTTAATGATTATTACAAAGCATTTTCTTGATTGTTTAACATAATATAGTGCCAAAAGTGTGTCAAATCTGTCAACAGGAAAGGTATTTGCATAAGATTCGTTTATTTTCTTTATTAAACGTAACACATGTTTTGTTCAAAATATTTGTTTAGGAGAAGCTTTACTATTTACTCATTTCAGACACTTGGGCTGAGGATGTTAATGCATTTAAAAAGCTAGAATCACAACAAATGGTAGCCGCTGTGAATAGAAGAGTGAAGTACTTCCTTGGAGACAAAGGTAACTTGCATCCATGAGCTTGCCTTCCATGTGCCACCCATGTGCTGTTGTGTCATATGACGATTGATATGTTTCTATATATATATTTGCCTCATGCTTTCCATGGCGGTTACACAATTACTGTTTCATTGCCTGGTTGTATTACAAAACGTATTATAGTCTTACGTGTATGTTTAGTTGTGACTATGCAAGATGGTGTAAGCATACTAATGATTATATTTCTTTCATCATGAAGGTGCCGTCACAATATGGATAGCTGCAGATGCCAACTCTGTAAGCGGACGAGCTCTACTGCGATCAGCCATGACTTATATGGTAATATGAAGACACAGCAAATGGTTTTAAGTATCTTATTGTTAAATCATTGGAAGGGCATTGTGAAAATGAAATATGTGAACTATGTTGTTCGTTTTTAGGATCTATGTTGTTGGTCTTTATTGAGTACCAATTTGTCACCAACTTGCCAACTTTATTCTTGTTATCATTTGCCATCATTCAGATTCAACTGTTGCATTAATTTTGGTCATTCCCCTCTCATTAAGTGAACCCAGACTTTTGCTTTTTGGGCACAACCCTGATTACGAGAGGACCTCAAATTTTTATGGAGCACCAAATTATGGGGGACCTAGAATTTATGGGGGGTCCTGGAAAGCTGGATGAAACCATGTTGGACCTGATAGTCCTTTGGGTTTTGGGTTCGAATCTCCTCAGTTTCCTTCTTGAAAAACGCAAGCTATTGTGGTAATGCTCCACTCATGATAAATATATAATAACTGCTGTGTCTGCTGAGTACTTGCATACATACAGTGGAACCTAACTAAGTGATCAGCCCTTCATTCTGAAGCTTTTATCTGATATGTAGGTGAAGTGTTCATTTACTGAGTGCACCTTATGAATGCTTGTGTCAAGCCTGGTTATAGCATTCATTGGAAATTACTTATAGTTTTAGATTAGACAAAAGTCATAAAACAAAATCGACTATGAGTACTCTTGTTTATTTCCCTACTTCCGGAAAGAAGTCAGTCAGTGCAGTCTGCCAATCTGTTCCCTAATAATATATAATACTAGGATGTTTGAGCTACTTCAAGTTTCACGCACTTTGCAATCTTCAGGCTCCACTCCGAGCTCAAAGCTCAAGTAGCTTAAACATCATAGCATTTTTTCTCTGCAATCTATATATGCTCTACATTCCTATGTATCAAGCACTGTACTTCTAGTGTTAGTTATTACATCAAACCCTTTTAATAGTTGCAATTGCTCTTGCAAGGAACGCGACAGTGCTCTGATGTTGAGATCATTTGTCATGAATACTCCGACTATTCTTCCCATTATAGTAGATAGGGTAATGGCAAATGGCTGCGTCGACAGAAGTAAAGTTAACGTTGAGTCTTTCTTAAATATTGACCACATAACCGCAGGCAATCGCTCTAATAATTGATACATGATAAAATGATAACAGGATTCTTGTATAGCGCCATATTTACATTTGTATTCCATAGCGCTTTGCAAATGCTAAAATATTACTACTAAAAAGTAAGACAAAGGCCTAAAAGCAAAGAACTTATTACAATATTAAAAACACGAGATTAAAACGCTTCTAGCGGTATCATATCATAAAATCCAGCGTTTTATCAAGGTCAAGGTTCTGACTTCAAAGTGACTTAAAAAGCTAAAGCCTATTATCTTTTAAAAGCTTTCCTAAATGAAAATGTTTTCAGCCCGATTTTAAAACTGTCAACAGATGTCGCCAACTGAATACTATATGTCAACGTGATAGTTGAAATCGCCGCAGATAATTAGCTCTTCAGGAGTGAGAATGATATCTTCAAGATATGTGGCAAATTCGTCCAAGAAGGAAATTGACGACCCTGCAGGGGGCCTAGAAATGATCGCTATTCTCATTGATGCGCTGTTCAATTTGGCCTTACACCCATAAAGCTCAAACGAATTTGTGTTCTTGGGGTTGACTTTAGTTACCTTTAGTGACGTCTTATAGTGTAGACCTACTCCTCCTCCGACACGTTCAGATGAACGAGGATTGTTGTCAAACTTGTAACCGGGAGGTGACAGGCTAGAAATGATAAGCTCAAAACGTTAATGATAATAGAGTACTAAAGTGTGACGTCACAATTTTATAAATATCAGAAGTTTGACAATATTTTGCACTTTTTGCGTTCTTCTTGTTAATATAGATAACCTGTCCAAATTTGAGATCCATATCTTAAACAGTCGTCAAGATATACCTTTTCAAACTTTGAATCATGCCTATGAAAACCTTGTTATTCGAACCAGGGTCTTTGTAAAGTTCCTCCATCGGCTTTGTTTGAACCCAGTTCATTATTCACAGCAAAATTCACAGTGTTTCCTTAAGGACTTTTGCAAATTCACAGAGAAGTTTCTGATAGTTGATAGGAGATTAGAGCGCAATATTTTGTATGAGGGCACTTGGTGACAAGGTGAACACTGTGATGCAGTAATTGGGATTCCTTGAAAAAAGGGTGTTGTGATGTCATCACTTTAGTACTCTATGTTATGTGGATAATGAGCACATGAGCAGCAGTAAAAGCAGGTCACAAGATAAGCGAAAGGTTACAAGATTTGTTTCACTTTCCATCTTCCTGGAGCGCTTACACACCTTATGACCAAACATTTTCAAAATTGATTCTTAAAATACTCATGGATTGTATCAGGTCCTCATCAGAAGTCGTTTTCAGTTAGAAACATATATTTCGATTCATGATAAAGTTGCTAATCATGTGAACAAGAATACGTACTGGACAGGATTACAGTTGTGTCATCCTAGGCTAAGTACTCTCTCGTGCCTAATTATAGGGGATGAGTTAAATTCAATTCCCAGGAAGTTTCACTAGCCATTTAATTTTATTATGATCGTCCTAATAAAGAAATTTGGGGGGAATGGTATTCTTGTAATGACAATTATGGTTGCATTGGAGTTGACTGCCTAAACATCCTTAACACCTCACTTTGCTTTGAAAAATGAAAGATCTTTAAATATCGATACGAAAATTATTTTATGTGGAGTTAGGTTCAGAACATTTACCCTTACAGAGGTGTAACAATCAGGGCGAAAACTTCCCCATCCATCGTTTCAATTATGTGAAAAAACCGGTGTGCCGAATATGGGAAATTATATGGGCATTAAAGGGTTATAGTTAAGACATGGGGCACAAAGGGGCTGTTATTATCCTTGCAGTACTTACTATCCACTCTATACGATCAACAATGTATTAAAGATCAATACTTTTTGACTGCCGTCCCCACCTATTTTCTGGATGATTAAACAACTGTATTATCGGAGGAGTCTATGTTCGGCCACTACATTCTGCTATATTATTGGCCACTCTCTCTTGAAACCCATTGATAAACAACAAGCAAAGAGCTCTTCTTCCGTTTGGTCGGTTATCCTTGCGATAAACGAGACAAATGAGTCCATACTGCACGATCATTAGGGTTCAAAACTGCCTGACACTATGGAGATTTAAAACTTTCAAGAGGGTATACACAAGGTTATTGCTGTGGCCCCCTATCTTCAAGGGCAAACTTTAAATAAGGAGGGGACGGGCTAAAATGGAGAACCAGATTTTCTGCTTGGAATGGTCACTAGTAGGTGCGGCCCTTTTTACCAAAGATACGTGTACTATTTATGACAAAGACAATGGTAACATCAACTTACCTGATTCAAAATATCTGAAAACTGTGGTAGTTTACTCAATTCTACCAAATTAAGCCACGTCATAAACTGGCTACCACCTGCTCTATGTTATGATAATGAACCTACAAAAGTTTATAAAGCAAAATACCACCTGTTTTCTAATAACTGAAAATAGAGGAAAGTGATGCGTGGGAGAAAGCAGTCGTCAGTGTCTAGATCAGGGGTCGAAGTTGGGTTAGATATTGAATAAAGTATCTTAAGGCATTGACTTCAGATCATTGCTGCTTTTTATCACTGAAGACAAAATGAGAGTTCCGAAGGTGTAGCGGTAATACAACACTAATTGCTCACAAAGCTACAAAATGATAAGCATGACTATGACTGACGAATGATAATACGTTGGGGTTAAACATAAAAAATTTTATATGGGCAAGGTTACAAGCAGATCTATAATCAAAGTTTCTTTAAGCGTTTTCCCAGGGCATTTTTTCACAAAATTCCTGAGTTTTGGTGTTATAAAATTAAGGACCATGGGTACATTTCCGTAATCTCTTTTGCTGCAGAATTCTGACAACACGTCTGAAAATTTGCTTTCTCTGCGATAAAATAATGTTCTGAGAATTTCCGGTTTCCAAACTAGAGTCGTATTACCTGAGACTTACGGTTTTCCAAACTAGAATCAAATTACCTGAGACTTACGGTTCTTACAGGTTTCCTGGGAACTCTGATTTGGAAATTTTAGCTCTTCCATGTATTTATTAATAGCAATTATTACTAAACTTACAGAAAATATTATAGCCAGTGGCGTAACCGTAAAGAAGACATGCGGAGACAAATCTTGGACTGTTCTTTCCTAATTCCTTGAAATCTAATGAAAAATACCGCCAAAGCAAGAACATCTCCTTCTTCGATATTACAAAATGAATATCAGTACCACTGCATGACAGAAAAGCAGAGAAGATTATGCTGTTTGTGATGAGAGTCACTACATCATTGCTCATCCTGTGCAAAGGGGCAGAGAAGGAGATGGTCATCGTTTCACTTTTCTCAAATGCCTCTATTGCGCATATTTGTTGATAGATTAATAGTAAATCATTTTCGTCTTGCGACGAGACAATGGAAACAAAAAAGAGAATGAATAGATGTTGTGTCGGCTTTTCTACCAGCTGCTCTCATTTGTGCTTTACACCCGGCAACCAAGTTAGGACTCTTTTATTAACAGTTTAATACACACTGTACTTGCGATTACTTAAGTGTGACGTGACAGTTCCATTATAAGTTTGACAATGTTTTGCATGCATTGCATTTCCCTTCATGATGTAAGTATTCTGTCCAAAATTAAGAGCGATATCTTGAGCAATAGTCGAGACAAGCCCTCTCTAACTTTGAATCATGCCTATCAGAACCTTGTGTTTTGTTAGCCTAGTTCATGATCTCATGAACTGACCAACGTTAACTGTGCTTCGTTTAAGCAATTGTCAAATTCAAGCAGCCATTTCTCACAGTTGATGGGAAATTTAAACGCTTTTTTTTCGGGCCTGTGATAGCTGGTGATTGATTGCTTAGGAGGTTATAATCAGAATTCTTTGAAAAAACATTTTCTGACGTCATCAGTTTAATACTGTATTGGTAGATGGATAAAAGCCTGATTCCTATGGACACAGGGGGGGGGGGGGGGGGTGGAAACTTTTTGGCGGCGCTTGGGTGGGGGGGGTTTTACCTTTTCAGGGGTGGAGAAACCCTGTTCAAATTTGTGCAGGCCGGCTTGTTACCATGCCAGGAGAAAACAGCGGGAAATGTTATTGTATAATGAAGATTAGCAATAAAGGCATCGAGTTAAAAAAAATTATTATTATTATTATTATTATTATGAGCCCGCACCCACTTTATGAAAATCCGGAAAAATGTCTACGCCAAGTTATTCAATCCCCCTGAAATTAAGCAATAATGATAAACATGTTTAATGAATAAGGTAATTATTATTATTATTATTTGCTAGTTAGATCTCTATAAGATAAGAAGCAATTTCTGATGTTGTAAGATGGGCTAAAATTTTAAAAAAAATAAAGGAAAGGAAATTGAAATTAGTTGCTGGTTTGTTCAATTGTCGATCTCAACACAAAGGTGTGAAAATTAAAGGTCAAACTTTGAAAATAAAAAAGTTTTGCTTCAGTTGGATTTTGGTGCAATAATGTCTTTCTTAGTTTCTTCCTCGATTACGTCTGTCATAGTCAATCTGTTCTCAATACCCTATTAAAGCAGACATTGTTTTACAATTTGGCTTTTCTGTAATGATATTTTCAACTTCTTGACAACTCTAATTTGTAATTTCATGAAAGAAAACGTCAAGTCGATGGAATAGTAGCTGTCACCTAATTTTGAAATATTTTGACATTTCCAAATTATTCGTAGACGTTCATCTATCTGAAATTCTAAGTCCGTGACAAGATATAACTGAATTTTATCTTAAACTTTTTAATGAAAATACAATAAATCCATTAGGTTTAACATTTGCGGTTTGGGTTGTTTCAAGGAATGCTTGAATCTTACTAGCTCTCCTGTTTGCATCTATTCTCAATACGTTCAAAAAGCTCATATACTGACATATATACAGTGGTACTTTACCTTCACAGATGATAAAACAAAAGAACAATAAAACCAGTCTCGTCAATGTCTTTCCCTTGCTCTATTGCTTGAAGCACAGGTTTGCTGACTCGGTTATGCTTCTGGACATCACCTGGCTCACTGTCTGACAATTGGGTAGGCTTGGTCTACAATGTGGTTAATTGAAAAAATGAGAGTGACTGGGTGTACTTATACGATGTTAGGTCAGGTGGTAAGTAATGATATCAAGGGAGCCAACTTAAATCAGCCTCTTACCGAGAGCTATATTCCATACTGAGAATACCAAGGGCTACTAACTGCTGACTGTAAATTGTGAGGGAAAAATATTATGTATTTAGATTGAACTATGCTCATTTGTTGTCTCTGTTTCTTAATTTGTAAGGAACTTCTGAGCACATGCTGGTGATGAAACATACTCGTTTTAATTTGAGGGTCAGTGTTTGGTTTATTCTTCAAATCTGCGAATAATCCATTCGTTTGTAGAGGTATCCACAATTCATATAGCGGCCTTGTTGCCTCGGGAGTGTATTTAAATGCACGTGCGTGGACAGAACACTTTAATCAAACATTCTAGGAACATCGTATTATGATTCATTAGCGAAATTTAGAGAACATTCTTGAAGCATTCTGAGTCAGAGAGCCAATTCATGCAGACTCTGTGCTTAAACAATACGATTCCACTTATAGACAATTGACGCACTGCAATTCAAAAGATCGATTGGAATGTGAAGTATTTCTTCTATTGTTTAGCACTTACGGACTCTTCTGATACTTTCTAGAAAACTCCTTGTGAAATAATATAAAAAGAGTAATCAATAAATGACTTGTCTTTATTTAAGGTGGCTCTTAAGATTTTGAACTGATCACTTTCCCTTCTCTGACAAGACAAGCCAAACATTTTAGTTGCTAAAGTAGTTGGGGAAGGAACACTATTCACTAGTCTTCTTGCCCTTCCTTAACTTTCTCCTCTTCTCTTTATCTTCAACTCTCTCCTCGTCTCTTTTCATTTTGCTCCTTCCTCTTCTCTATTTTTTCCTATTTTGTTATTTTCCCTTTTGCTTTATCTTGTCTTTCTTTTGATCTTCGAGATGATTTTCTCTTTCTTTCCTTTTCGTCTGTTTCTTGCTCAATAATTTGACATTTTTAATTTCAATACTGCAGATACGTAAAGTACTTGCTTATGCAATCTGTGGGCTAGTTTTTCTGCCTTTATTATCAACCATCGAAAAAGAATTGTTATGCCGTCCCACATTAATAATTTTTCAAGTCTTTACACTCGTTATCTTTTTTTGCTCTTTATTTGTTTCGTCACTTTGTATATAAATTTTGGTAGCCATTTTTATGAGAACGGTCTCAAAGGGAAATATTTAGTAAGACAATATTCTTAACTTTCAAGATAAGGATTTGTTTCGGTAGTATTCGTTTGTATCTCCCTCTCTCAAATCACTGCATTTCCTTTGCTACCATTTTAACTAAAATGCATTGAAATATTGTTTGTGATTTACACGGTGCTATGAGCTTTTTTTGATATTTAATGGAATAGGAAAAGATGTAGAGTAAGAGTTGTCCTTTCATCTTGGAAAATTTTTATTTATCGTATCAAGTTTAATTACGTAACTGTTATTCTGTTTAACAAATAGACTTGCAGGAATAGGAATACACAATAATTCTTGTTTAATAACTTGTGAATGCTTTCTTCTAAGTTTCTGAAACTTTCTGAAATTTCGTAACTTTTATCTAGCAAATTTTTGGTAAGAAAAAATTGGCCATCATGGCTTGTGGTCTGGTCTTGTGACCTGGATAAAAAGGTTGACCATATATGGTAAAAAGTTTCAAAGGCATATAACTAATATGTGCTAAGCCTTTTACAGCAATTATATGTGCCAAATAGCCGCTGGACTACTACCCCCCACCCTCTCCCGTCCATGTTGGCTTAAGCCACAAACGCCCATGCTAGGTAGGGTTAATGTAGTAGCTGGGACACGGTACGATCCAATAGTGTCATTGCAGGTGTTATCTTAATGAAGTACTTGGTAACTGTAGGTTCCTCCTCTGGTCTTCATCATTATGCATTTTGACACTAACTCCACAAATACTTTGCTTTATTAAGTTGCTCTCTTTGCTTGCTCTCTTGACACACCTAGTAGGCATGAGATCTTTACCCAAGGGTCTCTATAATTCCCTATGGTTGGCTTCGCAAACATCATTTTCTTTGTCAGCCAATTATTTTCTCCTCTGTAAGCATGTCCAATGTAATGGAGGTATTCTTTGCTACTGTAGTGTGGTTGTGTTCCCACAAGCTCTTTTATTTGGTCATTAACATATACAAAGCTCAAATCTGCTTTATTCTCATTTTTGTCTCTATTCCATTTCCAACCACCCTGTACCATCCACAATCACTTTGTACCATCCCCAACCACCCTGTACTATCCCTCTCAAACATTAAACGGCATTTGGAACGTGAAATGGGAAATTTGGAAATGCCGTCATAGAGAATGAAAAGGTCATACACTAGCCTCACGTCCAGAGAGAGAGAGAGAGAGACCACCATTTTCAAAGAAAGCTAAAGATATGACCGAACCAATTCAACAAGAGTCATACATCCACGGATACCTTTCTGAGTAAACTCGACAGAACAAAAATAGACTAATGGAGATACGTTATCTTACTATCACGAGCAACGAGTTTGCTATGGTCAGAAAATGGAGCCCCTGACGATCTTAAGTTAACCATGTGATTTACGTGAGAAAGAACGCAGGGGAAAACTATTTCAAACTAACCCAAAATCATTCAACATGTTTACAGTGAAGTGAAAAACAAACGTTGTAATTATTACGTATTGACAGACATTTGCTAATTATTTAAAAAGAAACTATAAGAAAGAGCAACAAGTTCACTTTCTGGAAACTAAAGTAGAGGCAGAATATTGCACACTTGTCTGTCCATTAATATGTAGGGGCTGTCCCTTGCCTCTCTTACATTTTTAATGTAAGTGTTCACGTAGTATATCTGTGCAAGTAAACATCTTAATATCTCTCAAACCACAAACAAAATTCTGAAGATGCCAATCTTTACGTTTTGGTTACTTAGCTACTACTACAATGAATCTGATTCAATTTATCTACCATGCATATATTAATTTCAATAGATATATAATTTGTCTGTAGAAGAAAACTGAAGAAATGCATGGCTACACTAAATACACTTAGAAATAGAAACAAATACAACATCAATGACCTTTGCCAAATAAAATCTGCTCACTCAATGGGATTTCGCTAATCACAAAGTTTCTATTCAAATGCAAGGGACACTCCATTAATTACAAATTTGGCCACCAGAAACCTCTGTTTGTAAAGATAAATGGCATCCGAAAAAATGTTGTTTGTGACAACAATGTAAGTTAAATAGTTGCAAAGCACAAGTTTATGTGTAACATTGACAACCTTTTAGGGACTTTTTTTCAAAATTGTAAGCAAACAACATCCCTTTCCATTCGATTTGTACTTAATGTAAGCATTAAGCTTTACAAACAAAGAACCGTATTTAATATATCATATAGCCACTTAAAAGACGCTTAACGGAATGTTGTTCTGTAAAATAGTTTCCCTTGCTTATAGAACAGGAGTGAAGGTTTCAACTAGAGAAGTAAACTAGAGGGTTTTCTGCACAAGTTTCTGTTGTTGTTTTGCAACTGCAGGTTTCCTGGGATTCCTTTTTAGCAATTCAGTTCCGAAAGTGGAAATTGAAACATCAATAAATCGCTGATTAGTTGAAATAATTGAAATAACTCATTATCTCGAACATCAGTTTGCTCGAACAATTGTCAATGATCTCGTGGAAAATTGAGATATCGTTAGTACACCATAATAAGCCGCCCTTTGTCGGTTTCTTAAGCGGCCCACAGACACTCAATGAAAATTGACAGCCATGAGGACAGACCTGTATTGATGAAATTTCGGGTCCCCAACAGACGATTCAATTTCATTAAGAACACTGGCTCATTGCACTGGTGCCCTTCGTCGTGTACGGAACAGCAATCCTCGGAACTTCAAAGGAAAGACTAAAATTCCGGACCAATATTGATCACGTGCAAAGCACAGACATCTTTCATAAATCCCAATTCTGTTAACACCTCCCTGGCGCAAACAATTCAAAATTATCAACGGACCGTCAATAAATATCTACGGATTTTGATTATCCATATCAGTGATGGGGGAAGGTAAGGTGGATTGGGGGAGGGATATGGGGGGGGGGGGCAATTAGGCTGGGCTCAATTTTTTTTCACATTCCACCAAGGTGCCTTTCGTCATTGTATTGAAAAAGGTGTTTTGTGTAGATATGCATGCCCTGCTGTGAAAGTGACATAATGTCCGTCGCAATCAATTTTAATTTTGATAAAGATGAAAAGTAGTCTCAGAAAAAATTGAGATTTGGCAAATCTTTGGGTGGCATGGCCCCCTGTTCCCCCCTGTTCCTCCATCCCTGAATATGTATACCCCCATGCCACTAGATATATTTCCTTTGTTAGTGTTGTGGTGCTTTGGTCCTTTTGTTACCATGATATTCATGCTATTCAACTTCCCAGTTTTTGGGTACTCTTACTCTTTTCTCAGTTTTCAAGCTCCTCTCCTTTATGACATCGTCTGCTATTCAAACCTCAACAGATCTGGCAGAAGATGGTCAATAGCAAAGACAATGCAGCTAGGAGTGTGTGTGTGTGTGTGTGTGTGTGTGTGTGTGTGTGTGTGTGTGTGTGTGTGGTCCACCATTTAAAAAAAAATTGTCTAGGTTGGGGTTGGCTCAAATCCCATTTACAGGTGCAGGTTGGGGTTGTTAACCATAGTCTAAATTAAATTTTGTGCATGGTGGTATCCACTTCAAATTAAATGTTGTATTAGCGAGTCTGTTTCACCTAACTTAAGACGTTTTTCTCTCAAGAAGGGAGGCGTTTGGTTGTTTTACTTTAAGGAAGTGGTATTGTGAAACATTTGAAGTGATGAAATGAAGTGGCATTGTGTAATCTTTCAAGTGGTAAAATAGTCATCATATACCCTCGTTTCCGTTATATGACGCGTGGCATATGTACCGTTCTCTGCTATTTTTAGGTCGTCGGCGCGTTATATAGTTAAAGTGTCGTAATACATTACAGCTTATTGTAATAAGGTTATGTAGCCTAATAATTTGATACATTTTTTGCGTGCATTCTGGATAGCGTTTCCCTTTTGTAATGTATGCGGGATATAGCGTGGCTGGGGTTTTTGTGACGGATAAAACTATATTAACAAATTTTTCATGGTAATAAAAAACATCTGGAGAGCGGTTTATATGTCGGATGAAGCTATATTAATTTGCAGTTCATAGTAATGCTGGTTACTTGGCGAGCGGTTTATTTACTGGAAAATAACGGACACATCTTATTATGATAAATTTGTAGTTCTTCAATGTTACTTTTAAAAATTGGTACTACATACGTCATAATGTTCTCCTATCATAATAGCGTTTGCAAATGGCATTTGGAGGATGAGATGTAAACTGTAGAGAGATGCTTCGGATGATTTATTGTAGGTCAGACATTTTGCATCTTATTTCATACTAGTCACCATTTCAGTTTCATTTGGTATTACCGCATCAACAAGTTTCAACGTATGGTGACAACTAATGTTTGAATCGAGAATCTCCTGAACTTTGTATTTTCTTCAAAGCAGCTGCCGGACCATTCTCAACATTTATATCAGGGCGACAACCGAAAATGTTATACAAGGTTTTTACGGTTTTCAATGAGAATAATACATCTAGTAGACAATTGATATTATGGAGTCAAAGTTGATCATATTTCCTTGAATTCTTTGTTTCTTTCCCAGTTTGCGATTCAAATGCTATATCCTGAGGCAGTGGTGCAGTGTGCTTGTGCCAATAACTCACTGTTACAAACCCAGGGGCATATCTCAGAGGTTGTTCGTCAAGGAAAGTGTTCCTCCAAAGCCAAGGTTACTTAACAAGCTTCCTATCAAAACTAACACACATGCTTTGTTAGTCAGGTGCGTTTATGCTACACATAGCATGGTTCCTTGACTTAGCCCACAGCAACTTAAAAGCATTACTAATGCTAATGTAGGAAGGATGGCTATCTTAACGATAGCCACTTTGTCCCTTCACTTTGTGCCAACATTTTACATCTCAAATTATGATGGCATAAAAGATATATACTGGAATCAGTCCGGTAAGTACGTAGAGAGAGAGAGATTGAAGCAGACGGAGTCCATTATCGAAGATAAGATATTGTTTTGGAAAACAATCATTGAAATCTAGCAGAAATCTACCTACAATCCCTTCGTGATACTGTATTTGAAACTTAATTGGAATTTGAAGGACGTACAATTGTTCTCCCAGGGACAAATTTGGGCGTAGCAGCTGGAACAAAATTGAACAGGAGACCAGGGGGATTTTGAGTCCCCAGAGGCGCAGTGGCAAAGCCACAGGAGCTCACGCTATTTTTGGCCTGAAAATGCCTTGGAATGGCTTTCTAAAAGATGGCAACTGATGTGAATTGGGTGTTTTTTTTCATTTCAAATGGTTCATTGTCGCTTGAAAACGGTGGCATTGGATGTTTGTCATGCAGCTCTCGACGATGCCATTCAAAACATGGTTCTGTTTGCGTAGTGGTGTGTTTGTGGGGCGTAGCGGTAGGGGTGGAAGCGTAGTGGTAGATGAGAGCAGCGTTGCGGAAAAGAAACGAAAAACCAAAAAAAACTTTACGTGAAGTGACAAAAAACCAAACAGTCGTTTCTAAAAATAACACCAAAACGAACGACAACTAAACACAAGAAAAAAAATAAGTAAATACAATTCACGTTATAAATAAAATTCCAGCACTGATTTTACTACATAAAAATAAAACAAAAGCGAATATTTATAGTTCAAATGAAAGGTCATTCTCCTCTCAACAGTCAGTGGATAAATGGGATATAATAAAAGTGAAGACTATACATACTGGAACAACCAAAAAAAGGTCACTAAACCCCAGATCCATCACCCCTAACTAAATATCCCAGGTTTAAAAACGACCTCATAAATTATAAACTAAAATGGATTTTTCATTTGCTAGTTTAGCTGCGGTTCGTTGACTTTTGCCAGCTTTAACCTTATTATGACTTCTGTGTGCATGGTTATCACTTGTTCCAGGACAATTAAGTAAATAACTACTGGTTGACGATTTTACCTGCTCCAATATTAAGTTATTATAAATTTAATTTATTTTGAAATCCCTTTCATCTCTATTAATACTAATACCCCATAGACGATTTTTTTTTTCTATAATTTCTCTGAAACTTTGCAAAAGTCCTATAGACGTATCTACAATTTTACTATAGACATTCGGTTTTTTTTTCTTATGTTGTAACATCAGTGCTAGAAGTTTGTTTATTATAATGGGAGCTGTTCTTATTTTTTTTTCTTCTTCTTCGTGTGTTCAGTTGTCATGTTTTTATGGCACTTGGTATTAACCAAGTGACATATAGCAATCGCAAATTCTGTCGGTCTGTCGGTCCCGGTTTTGCTACTTTAGAGGCGTTGGTTTAGTAACCATGATGTCGTGGTCGAGCCCGGTCAGCGCCCATAAATTGCAAGCTATTGTGGTACCGCGCCACTCTTTGAGAATTATATATATATGTAATATATATATATATATATATATATAGATAGATATAAGCCGAAGTTTCTAAAGAGGGGTCTTTAAAAGCCTCTCTCTAATTAGAATAGTGTTCATGTTATACCCATACGTCGACCTGGGTCTACATTAGTCTTTTTATAAAATCTAACATATGCTTCTTAAGCAAATTTAAAACCCGGCTTGGCTGCACCAATTAAGAATTTATTACCATCAAAGGCGTCTAGAGAAAATAAGGCGTGTATTCGGTAGGTCAAAGAGGGGAATGGGGAGACATATACATTGAACGCAGCATGGTGTGATCAGGATTTTTGTAAACACTGCACTCGGTAGAGCTATTCTCTGTTTCATAAAGCCACGATTGAGTTTGCTGAGAAAGATTATAGAGACATTTTTGAGGTGTTGTGTGACCATATTCTAATACCTTGTATTTTCCGAATGATCATACGTCCCATAAGAGCCAACAATAATATGAAATCCGCTTAGTCGATATCCAACTCTATCTGCTCGATTTGCAACTATCACAAACCCAACGGTTACTTTAACCGTAAGGTCAACCATCCACCAAGGATCATTTTCTTCCCTTGTACTTGAGCATCCATATCCACCAAATGCAACATTTCTATTGCCATCCAATGCCAACCCTGCAAAATATGATCCATATGTGCTTGACTGCTTTGCTGGTTTTCCAAATGCAACGTTGGCATCCTGAGACGGATCTACAAGGTAATAAGGACTATTTAAAACAATTATTGAAAAATAGCTTTTCAAATATCTCGCAATTGAACTTCAGTTTTGTTATTTTTTGGGAAATTGTCAGTTTTGTAAAATTTCTTGATAAGTCGTTTTCTTTTGTAAAATTTGTTAAGTCAGTAAAATAAACTACAGAAGAGCTTAGAAACAAATATCTCAACTTTTTGTAAAACTTATTTCTATTTCTTTTATTTCTTTTATTACTTTCTTATCAAATCTATGGAATAGCCTGCGGAAGAGCGTGAAATTTTGCGCTTCTAAAATCGATTCTAAAATAAACATTTGTAGAGTTTAAAAATAGCTATTAAAAAATAGGTTTTCAAATATCACATATATTTTGAGATATAAATATCACATATATTTATGATTTTATTTTTAATTTGTTCTATAATTCTGTGGACAATCAAGTAGCAAATTATTGCCTATCATTGTTTATGTTTAATATCTTTTATGTGAACATACTGCAGGCTCAAACAGGAAAAAATAACTGTGATAGCAATAATCATAAGTTGCATTAATGAGCGATTTTAGTTGCCATTAATAAAGGATTATCTAAGCATGGTTATTGCCTATACTTTGAAAAAATTTAGCCGTCAATTGACCTGGGTGTTGCTGCTGTGTAATAAAAATTTACTAGTTACCCAATAAACATTGAATGGCTTCAAATCAATGCATTGCTCGGTAATACATTTAATTTTTTGCAAGTTTATAATCTAATAAAATTATATCTCATAAGGGAATCTGATATTTATCAGATAATATGTATCAGGAAATTTGATAAAAATTGTACGCAAGTTCAAATAATGATACATCATTTTCATTAAGTCAACACCACCACCACCACCACCATCATCATCATCATCATCATCACCACCACCATCATTATCATCACCATCACCATCATCATCGTCACCACCACCACCACCATCGTCATCATCATCATCATCATCATCACCACCACCACCACCACCATCATCATCATCATCATCATCACCACCACCATCATTATCATCACCATCACCATCACCATCATCATCATCACCACCACCACCACCATCGTCATCATCATCATCATCATCATCATCATCACCACCATCATCATCACCACCATCACCATCATCATCATCATCACGATCATCATCATGATCATTATTAGCGTTTATTGTCCATTTTCCATGCTTGCATTAGTTGGAAATTTCCTATGCATGACTTCCATGCTACTCTGTCATATGCTAACTCTGTATTCAATCCTCATTCCTTAAGATCTCACTTTACCATCTCATTCAAGATAATCTATCACCATCCATTTCCTACATTTCCATTTACTATTATGTTCCTGCATTTGTTTGGCCAAGCTACTTCTCCAGTTCTTTCTATGTGGCCATACCATTCTAATCTTTTACGCTGTATGTATTCTCGTATACCGTAAATTACCGATTAAGCCCCCAGGACTCAAATAAGCGCCCAGTTTGGGAAAAAAATTTCTCAAAAGCGCTAAGGTCCGAATAAGCGCCCAGGTCTGGATAGCGAAGACGTGGATGCAGCAACTTCGGAGTTTACGCTTTGAGATGATCATACAGAGGACGATGAAGATGTATTGATTGATTGATTGATTGATTGATTGATTGATTGATTGATTGAACGTTATGTCTCAATCTATTCTATAGAAAGAAGAAGAGGGTAAGAATCAGTTGAGTAAAAGCGTAAGAACGATCAAGAAGCTATAAGTGTTCGAAGGACTCTGAGAAGTCTCTTGTTTTTCACTCGTGTGACAGTGATCAGATCCCTTTCTTTCGGTTATGCGGTTAAGCTTTACAGACGACGCAAAATAACTAATATTACTACAGAGAGTACAAATACACAGAGCTCGCCTGACTTTTACGTTAAACCCACTGCGTTTACGTAGCGCCCTTTCTGCACTAGCCACATGCAAAGGCGCCTTGGAACTGGCAGTTACCTGCAGGTAATACTTGCTGTTGATACTTTTGATCCGAGTATTATAGAGTATTACAGAGTATTACAGAGTATTACAGAGTATTACAGAGTATTACAGAGTATTACAGAGTGTTATAAATGGTTACAGAGTGTGTTACAGAGTATTACAGAGTATTAAAGAGTATTGAAGAGTATTAAATAGTATTACTGGGTATGACAGAACATTACAGAGTATTACCGTGCATTACAGAGTATTACAGAGCATTACAGAGCATTATAAAGTACGTACGTCCGGAAGTACAGAGTAACTGGTACAAGACCCATATGGTAATATAGATATAGTATACTAGCTTATTTGAAAACGTTAGATACGTTTTCGGAATTAGGCTTTCATTGCATCAGCACAAGAATTTTAATCAGCAATAAGATCTTTCAAACCAGTAAAATGATGCCTTAGTTCTTTGCTACAATGCATTGGTGCAGGCCTGTGGCATGAATTCTATACCTTAGCCTGTGGCTACAGTAGGATGTCCCTAGCTTGTAGCAATGATAAGAAGTATCATGTATCCACAATACGAAGCTATATGATATGTCCATGTCTACCAATGGATGATTGGGAAGTCAGTGTGGCAGTTAGAGAAATAGGGAATGTGAACAACTAGGTAAAGCACTCTTGGCAAACACATGGGTCAGAGGATATATATAATTGAGGTCATGACATGCTTTCTATTTCTCTAGAATCCCTTCCAAACTAATCTTTCTTGTGCCAACTGAAAACACAATGGATGTCAGCAATATCCAATGTAATTTGCAAATGTGGAAAGATTAAGGGGTTTGCTCAAGTTGATAAAGATAAATCCTGTGGCTCTTTATTTGCTTGTGTTCAAGCAAGAACTCTATTTCAAATGAATATCTGTAGAAATTTGACCAATATGTTAGTTATATCAAAAATCACCCAGTGGACAAAGGAGCATTGACTAAGTACTATATAATGTACATCTCGGGAAGTATTGGTATGAATGCAGAGAATTTAGTAAGAAAGTGCTCTCAAACTCTTCATATACAGTCTTTAAAGCCAACAAATCTATTCTTCATTAAGTTACAAAATGGGAATGACTAAACATCACATTTGGGACAACGTTTTGTACATTATGTCATTCTACTAAAATACTTTGCCAGTTTAGTCATTCACTCCTGGGTAATTCCATGCGAGACATGGGAAATACTTCATTTTTCAAACTTCAAATCTGAGCAGTGAACAATGTTCTTATGAAAGTGGTAGGATTTGAAGCATCTATTTCAGCCTTCACTTCATTCATGAAAACATTATTTGACATATTACGCCATGCCGCTATGAAACATATATTTTAACTTGAAAAAAGTGACAAAAAGATACTTTTTAGTAGAGCCAATAAACAGAGTACGCGCTTCACTAGAATCCTGTAAAGCCTTAACAACTGTTTGATGTCTGATTCACAGACCCTAACAAAGAAGTTTGTTTAGGGACGGAAAACAGGCTGAGTGTTTCTTGGCTTTCCTCTCCCTTTTTCACATTGTTTAGTGAATCTTGATTAATGTAAACTACGCACGCGCTTCACTAGAATCCTGTAAAACTTGAACAACTGTTTGATGGCTGATTCACAGACCCTAACAAAGAAGTTAATTTAGTTACGGAATACTGGCTCAGTGTTTCTTGGCTTTGCTCTCTATTTTTGCGACGTCGTATCGTAGTGTGGTATGCTACTTTATCAAGGTGTTAGAATACTGAGTAACCCGGATTCTGAATAGAGTTTCTTTCATAACTTTGGCCTTTTCATTTTGCAGCTGCATGAATTGAGGTCAAATTCGTATGTTATCGGGCACTTCTGTGTATTTTTGCATACGCATTTACAATCTCTAAGCGACCACTAAAAGAAAACAAGAATGACGAATTAGATTATAAGCCCATCTTCATAGAGCGAAATTTGAGCGCTAAAACCCTAAAGATCACTTCTGACAATTCACAATAATTTCTTTACGACTGCTAATCATGTACTTCTACCTGTGCGCAGCGAACGCCAACGCTCTGAAGGATCTTTGTCACTATTAAACTGTATGTGGCGATTACCATCGAATCCTGGCATGAGACCAATAAGTTTCTAGATAAACCAAGATGTGTTTAGCGAAGCGGAACGTCAGGAAAGCAAGAATTTGAAAGCCAACAAAATTATGAGCTGGGGATTGAAGCTGCATATTTAGCGCCGACGCGCAAGGTGCCATCGTCAGGAACGTTGAAGAGACTCTTACAGCCGATTTTGACCTTGTATGGCAGGAGCGGGGTTTACGGTTACTTTATGTATATTGTTGGTTTTTAATGTTTATGTTTTAGTTACTGCGTGGAACGTGTGGATAAGTAGCAGCTACAAACAGCTCGTTTTTTGCCATGATCTTGACATTTCCGAATTGTATAGTTAAAAGCATATAACTTCCACTTTTCAAATGTTGATATCTTCATATACAAGGTATTCCTTAAATGTGTGTTTTCTCTTTCAGGAAGGTGCAAAGACCTATCCAGAATCTTATGCCGGAGATTTGTTTCTCTTTGTGGTCACCAACGACATATTCTTTTCATGAAAAAAAATTGTCCTCGAACATGTCAATGGTGTTAACATGAAGAAATATTGATTGATTGTCATTGTAAAAAGGTTTCTTGATATCTTAGGGAGCTCTACACAGAGTGATCACAAGTGATGCTTTCCAAGAGGCATTTTTCACTTCGCAAGAGGCACCTTGCAAGTGGCACATTACAAATGCTACATGACGCAGTGATCTCAGACTGAAGAGGAAAATGGCATGTCGCACATATTGTCAATTCTCTACTGTGTAAAATGCTGTCTTGTCTTGCCTCATTGGATGATGAGCACAATGTAATTGCTCTAAGACTCTATGTCATAGCATTTTAAATGATTTTTTGCCGTATATGATCGCCAAGACCATTTGAGAAACAAGGGATATTTGATGAAAAGGTTTTGATTTAATTTCAAGCAAATATAAACGAAATAAAATAATAATTTCACCAATACAATACTTACCACGGAAAGTGACACAATTAAATTACGTTCGGTGTTGAAAGAAAGGCACTTAGAACGATAGCGTACACACGACAGGCCGTTGGATAGCTGTTGTAAGGGTCACAGTTTAAAATGGCAATGAAGTTGTTTGGCTTTTGATGTGCTGATCATGGGTTTATCTGTATCTGTCTGTATCTGTATAAATATTTGTTAAAGAGCTTTTCAGTATGAAGTCGATGGGAAAGAGAGCGCAGGAAAGTTATTCCTGCTTGTGGACGGCCGCACAAAAACAGGCTACTGTCTTTGCATGCGTAACACTTTTATCCAGGTGGTTCCACTCAATTGCCTTTAGATAAAATGATTGATTATATAACCACCGAGCTGTCAGTCCTCTAATTTAGGGGTCCAAGGGTTTAAATCGTTGGTTTAAATCGCAAGTAAGTCAATCTGCTTGAAGTTAGGTTACCTTTTGGCTACTTATGTACCAGGTATAACAGCATTTCATTTCCAAAAACATCGCCAGCGGTACAACTTTGACACCAGTCCTCCGCTTCAGATTTGGGCAACCACTCTTCGTTGATCAACCATAAATTAATTTCTTAAAGAATACGTTTTTAAAGAAGAACATTTTTAAAGTGTAGGGTGCAAATATAGATCTACACATAATCCCCAAACGACAGGTATTGGGTAACTATACATTGGATGTCCCATACACAGCTTTTGCGTTGCAAGTGGATTGTCTACCTACTTCATACAGAGTGATCTACTGATAGCATAGGTGACACGTGTAAACATTTACAACAAAATGTACAAAATACGTTTTCAAGTGCAGATATACCTTCGTCAAACCTATCAATACCCTTCTCGAACTCCTCCCTTTCCTTGCCTCTCATTGCCCAAGATCATTAATCAATCCTTAATGAGTTCTTTGTAGACTCTAGTTACTATAGGAATAAAAGTCAATCAAGCCCTTGATATCAATCTCATTAGCTGTAGTAATTACCTCAGCAACTACAAAAGTGTCAGATGTTAGAATCCTTACTACTTTTCCCCCACAATTTACACACACATGCAGTAATAAAGTTGAACTTTAAGCGATAAAGAATCTGGTCAACTTGCAAGACTTGACAATTTTAAAAAGGTACAAGAGAATTAGAAAATCTGTCACTGCTGGGACTCGAACCTCTGACAAATACTTTTACAGCATGTGGCCTACCAACTGAGCTATGTGACGTCCGATGTTAACATTCTGTATCTCTCTAGTCGCCACATTAGCTCCCTATCACCCAAAAGTGGACATCGACATCCGCATCAACGCAATTGGGAACCTTAAAACCTTGAACCTACTGATATGTGGTTGTCCCAAGGCTAATACGCATCTCGTACATAGCGCAAGAAACTAAAATCAGCGTGCTACAGCGAGTTGAACAAGAACGACAACTCCTCCACAGCATCAAGAAACAACAATCACCCAATAGTGGACATCGACATCCGCATCAACGCAATTGGTAACCTTAAAACCTTGAACCTACATGTATGTGGCTGTCCGAAGGCTAATGCGCATCTCGTACATAGCGCACGAAACTAACATCAGCGTGCTGCAGCGAGTTGAACAAGAATGACAACTCCTCCACGACATCAAGAAACAACAATCACCCAATAGTGGACATCGACATCCATATCAACGCAATTGGGAACCTTTAAATCTTGACGCTACATGTATGTGGCCGTCCGAAGGATGATTGGGAGCTAATGTGGCGACTAGAGAAATAAAAGTGTGTTAACAACGGAGGTCACCTAGCTCAGTTGGTAGAGTGCACGCCGCGAAAGCGTGGGTCACGGGTTCGATCCGCGGTGGTGACATGCTTTTCTATTTCTCTAGTGTTCTATTCAAAAAAAGTAAGATGATATCTGTATCCCTTAAATATTTTAGGATAGTTATTTTATCATGTGGGTCACGGGCATTACCCACGTAAACAAATGACAGTGATGTTATGTAGCAGACTAGCAGAGCTCCCAAAGTTGAACTCTAAACCTTAATGTCTTTTTGATAAATATCTTATCTCTCAGATATATATTTAAGATATAGAATTGAAGTCTAAATATGCAACAATATTTGCTTCAAATTTCTGACAATCTATATTCCTTTTTCCACTACTAGTGAGATTTGGTCATACGATTTGTCCTGTTCTTTGCCATGTATCATAATCTGGTTTATCTCTCCAGGGAACAACGTTGAGAGTAGAGAAATTACTTTATCAATTCATATCGAACCATGCATGTGTACCCTAACTTGGCCACCTGTACCCTGATTTGAACACCCTTGTTAAATGATTTTGTAACAATAAGAGAACTTGTTGAATAAATTAGCGGTAGTGTGACTGGATTAAAAGAAAACCTGTATCCCTCCTTATAAATCTTGTACAATTGTTATGAGAGGCACCGTGGACACAAATACTAAAAATGCGAAGCTTTTCAAAAAATTAAATGTTTATTTAAATCCTTAATTCCACTCACCCTTCAAAATGTGAACCAGAATTCAGCTGCCCAAGTTAGGTTCTGGTCAACATTTTATTATTGACAGGGAAGATAATACACTAACCTTTTGTCCTTTTTAATATTACTACAGACATGCACCATCACAAGATCTGAAGTGGGATTAGCAGTCACATGCACAATACTTCAAAAATATTGCATGGAACAACAAAAGCATTATGTACTCAAGAGCTTATTTCGTCTGACATTCTGCTGAGTACTATTATCAGAATGACCAAACTGAAATGTGTGAAAGAGTATACCCAACTGTATTTTTGAAGGAGCCAATCAGATTTTGGACTGCCTGAATGACTCGTGTTTTTGGACAAATCTTAGTCCACTGCAACAAGATTAATTGAATAGGCCTAGCGAGAAAACAAATTATTTTTGTCTGCATAGCAAAAACTTTCTTGCTTGCTTTTTTGTGTATGGACAACATACTTCATCCTGATAGTAACTGTTGTTTCCCTGCACGGCAGTGTCAGTGTGACCACAGCTATTGTGAGCATGGGGAATTGAGAGAGTACCAGTCTTGCACAGAAAAATCCATGCAATCCATATTGTCAAGTGTTGAAATCTCTTTTATCTCCACAATCACATACAGGAGCTGCCACTGTTTGATATGCAATGACCTTGATTGCATAAAGAAAAGGACTGTAATAGATGGGGGGGTTGGAAAATGACCAAAAATGTAATAGATGGGGGCCTGGACTAAAAGTGAAGTCAAGAATCAATATTTAGAATCAACTGCAATTTCCTAAACGTAGGGTAATACAACACAAAAAATAGTCAGTTGTTTGAAGTTATGGCAGTCTCCTACATGCCTTCCAAGATTTTAAAAAATGTTCCTCTCATCCACTTGCTCCATGGCTGTGTTATTGCTAACAGTTATTGTATTTTGAATTAGGTGTATCATATCAATTTTTTTCTTCATTACATTTATGTAATGATGTTCAAGTAATTAGTTTTTAGTTTTACAAAGATAATACCTGTCATCATCATCGCTAGCAGTAGTTAAAGAGTCGGAGAGCCAATTGCACTTGAAAATATATTTATTACCCCGTAAGTCTACAAGCATGTCTTATCTACTTTCACCAGAAATTCAATCTGTGTCTTTCCAATAAAATCTCGGCGTACTCATAGATTGAGGGAAGGGAATGAAATTTCTTTGGAAACTTAAGATGATCATAATGAACTGAGTTTTGGGAGTTTAGTACAACAAAAACCCCAGTAAAATCAAAATACGACTCTTCACATTAAAATGGTTGACTCGAGCCTTCGGTGTTGGCAAAACCATGAAAAATAACTATATGTCCTACCCCGTTGACTAAGCATCTTGGGATGGGGGCATTTGTGTTAAGTTACCCAGATACCTTGTCGTTACCTTGGGGGACCCTGGTGAGCTGGCGATCGAAAACATAACAATGCCGTCGACGCACCTTCGTCTTGTTCTATTTAACTTTGAAACAAGGAAATCGATAGCACCATATGGTCTACAGTGCACGTTTACTCAAATCAACTAGTGATTTGCACAAGGGTTTCTTCGTCGTTGCGAAAATCGCTCCCCCGCGGCCGTTCCACCGCATATAAAAAGCTTAATCACACAGAGACTGCACAAAAAGTGACAAAACTACATCTATGACAATGCTATCTTATTCTCCCTCCAAACGAATTTCATACAACCAAACTACAGTCTGTCACGTACAAATTAACACGATTTAGACGTTCGCAACTTCTCTGGTGAGGTGACGGTTTCAATAGTGATACATTCCTTGCAGATTTGTCTCAACTGGCTATCTACAAATGAGGTAAAGAAAAGACAAGAATGAACTCATATACTACTTTGATGACTGGATGATAGAAAATGAGACTGTTTAACGCTGCTATATTGCAATTGATGATAGGTAGCGTTGTGGGGTCGCTGGTCTCAATAACCCGAATTCGATATACAAAGGGAATACTTAATAACAAAGCAACGAATACTGTTTAACGATTTCTTAACTCAACTGATCCCAACTCTAATTCCAACTGATACGCTACGATAATTACACTCGCTTCATAATGTGCTCATAGGGAGCTGATAACACAACACTAGCATTGGTAGGGGAAACACCCCCATAATTTTTACATCAAAAGCAAAAAAAGTATTAATATGTGCAAATATGCAAGAACACAAATTTAACAACTTATTATGAGAATGTTGCCTTTGATTAAATGATGTTTTGTGGAGGAAGGTCAAAATGTGCTAATGGAGAGCTAAGGCCTCCCAAATACAACATCAACCCCTCAAATTTTCCTGCAAGATTCAAGCATCTATATTTCCTTTCCTTAAGCAGCTGCAGTTTCAACAACGACAAGTTCTGAATAGACCCCCCTCTAATGTCAGGAAATTCCCCCTAGTTTCTGACCCCGATGAAGGGCCTACTTCTGTCCACTGAAAATCCTGGAAATCGATCCTGATATAGTTGACACCAAAAGAGAGAGAAAAATATGCTGCAAGCCCCCTTATTGTCATGGCACTTTTTTTATTTTATGTTCAAAACCAATGCGTTTATTTAAATCCACCGCAACCCATCTGGGGGGCTGAAGGGAGAGGAAAAATTAGAAAAAATGAGTTATATATAACTTACGACTGGGTGATCGGACCTTATGAATTTTATATTTAGAAGGACATCGTGACTCAGAGCTCTTATTTTAAATTTCGACCGGCAGTAAGCCTCTGATTTTCCTTTTAAATCAATCTATTGATAGATTGATAAAAACTAACCTACAAAAAATTTAAAACTAGCTTAAGGAATAAGTAATTTTGATATTCAGAAACGGGAATTTTCCAAAGTGCAATCCTGTAAATTTCTTTGAAGGAGAAAAGAATATTATTTTTTACAAGCATATCAGCCTCTAAAGCAGAAAATTCTTATAAAACTTATTAAAGTATCATTAGAAATGGTGATTAGTCGCTGGGGATGGCAGCCAGGGTTTCCATTCTCGGGATTTCCCCCCTATAATATGGATTTTTAAGGTCTATTACCTTATAAAGGTCTTAGGGTCTTAAGGCAAACTTTTTATTTAGGGATTTGGGGAATTTTACAGTCTTCTGGATTCTTTAAGGAATTCCTAGGTTTTATTCTAAATCCAGTGATTTTTCACGATATAGCGCATATATTCATTATTCAATCAAATAAATCATAAAGCAAGCGGACTAGTAAAAAAAAAAAAAAATGGAAAATAGTGGTCCATTACACCTCCCAATATGTGCCAAATCAGTATTCATGCAAATTTACTGCCTTCTTCTGATTTAGCACTATATCAGATAATTAGCAAAACGCCTTAAAATAATGTCATCTCATACCCTGGGAGTGGTCACGTGGATATGTTCGCTCCTTCCAAATACTGGATGCCAGGTTCAATCCCAGTGAATATGCGATAGATAGTAAAATTTTATCAAGTCATGAGTCGTAGTCATTTTCGAACTCGAAAAAGTAGATGGCGTGATAGAGCTCTACCATCTATGTATCTATCATTGACTAAAGTGAAAATGCCTATACTCTCAAATTTCAGCAAAATTTTAGCGGTCAACCTTTGGATTTGCTCAAGCAACCTGTCTTCATATCACAGACAGCCAAAGAATAAGACTGGTACCAGAAATTATTTTTAGCAGCAAAGTAAGCAAGAAAAGGAGGAAGAAATAATGGTAGGAAATTTTGATAATATTCTGATATGCAGCGAAAAGTTATGCTTTTATCTTTATTTTATTGTTTTAAAACATAAATTCTTTCTATTATTTCTTCAATGATTCCTAACTTGATATATACAATAGCGGAGAGTAATTCCTGTAATTGCGGCCAAAAAGGTATTTCCATTAAATTTAAAGGCAGAGTTCAATCAGGCTCACAACTCTTTTAGAACTATCTATGATATAATTAAACAAAATAGTACTTGTTTTGCTCGTGTCATCCTTAAAAATGATTTTAAATATACTATTTTTAAATCTTCGAACTTTGTCAAAGTAAACAGCGTTTACAAACTTCTACATCACTAGGGACTTATTTGCAGAATTTTCGTATGCTTAGAGGGACATTCTGCTCTTGATGTCTGTCTAATCGATCATGTGACAGGTAATGATAGATAGACTTACTAGAGTAAAATCGATCAAATAATGTAATACCAACATATGACGTCACTGTGTGCAGTTCCTGGATAAATATATAAATATCAGTTAAGCAAGTTGGAAAACACGTTAACATAATTGAATCTATAAAATTTATACAATCACTTGGAATTCATGCAAATATTTAGAATTCATACAAAAATATGGACCATCATGTTAATTCGTTCGTATCAGTTTGATGGACAAAAGATTGTATGCGAACTTTTCGCCTTCTCATTTCCGCGACAGGAATTATATTACCCCTTCCGATGACGTTTAGTTCCTCTGAGGTCTTTATTAAACAATTTCAACTGTTCAACTAGTAAACTTTACCGCTGCAAATAACAATAAAAAATAAGAATAGAAAAAGCAATACAAATAAAGCTAACAACAACTTAAAAACGTAAAATATCAATGAATGTGAAATAAAATTATAAGTTGAAAATAGTAAAATGATAATAACAATTGCACGATAAATTAACAATAAAAAACAATTTATTGTATTTTTATAGACATTAACAATTAAACTAACAAGCGATGACAAGCGATGACAAGCGATAACAAGCGACAACAATAAAACAACAATCAAACAATAAGAATATAAACCATAAAATAAAAACAGATTATCTGTCTACACTTGCATCTACACTGGAAATTAGTAAAAGCAGATTGATTGTCAATACATTTCAAGGTATACTGTAATTAATTACAGGTACTCGAACCTACGCCTCTGTAAGGAGTGGATACCTGTATTTGTGAGAGAATCAAGTTACACCTTATGTGCTAATACTCCAAAGTCCACTCGGAACCAGAGTGGTAGCACCTGCCAAAATCCCAAACATGGGTAAAATACGATATGGCAATCTCTCAATCAAAGACCCCTGATTAGCAGTGGGTCCGACATTGAAACTACCCTAAATAAACAGAAAAACCACCAAACAGGCTAACTAGAGGGGTCATTGGATGCACTCATGCAAGCTACAGTGTGTGAAACGGTTAGTTGAGTATGAGAATTAAAGAGCTAGCATCTTTTTATCGCCAAGTGAAATGTTCTGATAGCAAGTGTGCAAGGTCAACATGAAACTTGCACATGATCAGGCTTTTACTTTTATGACGCTGCAAATAAAGTAATATATCGAACAACCACAATTGAACTTCAGTGAACAAGAACTTGACAAAGGAGAAATGTTTCAATCGCGCCAACCCGTTTATAATGTATGCAAACCTGACCAAAACTCGCCCAACACAGAAAAATGTATTTCTGTCTCCGCATCGCTTTGATGATAGTCAGTTGAACAATAACCTAAGCATTAGACTTCCATTTTAACGACATTCTTGGCTCACACATGCACTGTGTTGTGACAATTGACAGGCACAGTGAGGTCTGAGATGAATTCTGCTTTCCCGTTGTTTACATTTGCTTCCATTAAAATGGGCATTATCATTCGCATGCTTGCAGAAATGGCAAGGTCTAGAAACTAAGAATACTTGCAGGTCTCTTTTAGGCTCCTTCCATTACTATCAGAGTTCAACGCGTGAATGGAAAATTTGGTGTTATTATATGAAGTCACAAAAAACTGTCTTCAAGATAGTAAAAGGAAATACGTGTGTCATCTACTGGTGAAGGAGAAGGAGAACTTCTGTTTGAGGGGAGAACCGCACGTATACTTTGTTTCCGTATTAATCTTGGGATCTTCTCTAAAGGCAAATATTTCGTTTTCCTCGTAGCAAATTGGTTGGCGAGATAAGCGAAGGGCACGACGGATAATTATCGTTACAACGGATGCCACTTTATTGAATAACAAGTCAGACCCAATCTTGGTCTCAATTTAGAAATAAGAAAGCTTTCTATGAACAGGAAACAGGAATAAACAGGAAACCAAATTCAGTGGGGACTGAAGTAAGAAAGCTAGAGTTTAAAAGAAGAAATGTGTATTACAGTCTGTGAAGTGCAACCGAATCTAGAAAAAGGAACTTGAAGACTTATTCCAAGGCAATATCAAAACATCAACAATATGAAAGAGATACCCATGAAATAAATGGATTGTTTGAACCAACTACAATACATCCATGACATCTGAAACAGTAGACGTCGCTTGGTTGCCAGAACAGTTACACATTTTGAAAGCCACTTTTAGTCAAATAGATTCATTAAAAGTTATAACGTCAGTAATAACAATATTAATTTTATTAGAGCCGTTCTGAACCTCTTCATAATTTTATCTTTTCTTGTTTGCTGTCTTCCTCGATTAGCAAATTACCTCTGTAGATGCTCCAAGCATGGAAATTAAGGAAAATATAACCGAGATGACTTACAAAGTACATGTTATTTTCTAGGCTCCAAAATTTCTTATTAGGTTTGATTTTTGCCTGATTTAGGTGGTCAAAGAAAAACTGTTCGCTGACTATGATGTCAAGTCAACCGGGTCGATTCAAACTCCTTCAGCAGTTATTCTCTAGCTCCATCTTTGTCTCTTCTGGAGCTTCATTGGTGGGTGCGTAGACTTGCATTAAAACGAGCTTGACAAAGCCATAAATTGCTATTTCTTCCTTCGTGATGATTACAACTATTTTCTGATGCTCTTTTCAGTTGCAATGATAATGTCAAACATGGCATCACTTACATAGCACAGACTGACATTTATTTTAATTCATCACTGCTACTCTCGCTCTGCCTCAGAACCAATAATAAAGGCGTAGACTGTATGCATATGTGGTTACTACGAAGAATTAGACAAGAAGTCCCAAAAAATCATTTAGTCTTCATCTGAAGGCTCAGTGAGGCTTAGAAAATTAGGCAACTGAAACGTTCACTTTTTGGAATCTTACCCAAAGCTACCTATGGTAGCTTACTATATCCCTGCATTATGAAGCAAATAACCAGATAAAGGATTAAAAAAAACGCTAGAAACATTTGTGCAATAAGAAGGGAGATTTTACCTTGTAGCACCCTTCTGGACATTACCTACATTTTACCACGAAAAAATTTTGTTAGACAACTTGATTCCCGTTGAAAGAAAATTCTTCCCCGAAAAAATTTTCCCCATGGGAAATTCCCCTAGATAATGGTCCCTCTCCCTGCAGAAAAAAACCCTAAAAATGTCCGTGTGTTTTTAGTAGCAAGTAGTATCTGTAAGCAATGGAGAAATTAAAAGACTTGAGAAGGGCAAATCAACTTCTATAATTGGATTCTCTGATCGTTTTGTAGTAAGGGAGGGAGGGATATACCACAATGGGCGCATTTTAATGCCAAAACAACCAAGCTCTAAGTGAAGTATCAGCCAAATACATAATTAGTTCTAAGGGAGAGATAAGGGAGGGTGGAGGTAAAAATTGATATAGAACCCTCAAGGGCTGTAACCAAGACTTTTGCTCAAAGGGGTTGAATTTTTCAGGGGGGAAGGGTCAAAATCTTTAAAAACTCATCAAAAATGTAAAATTGATATTTACTTCCATATGATTTCGGGGAATATTTCCCAGGCGGTCGCCCCGTGGTGTATCGGATGCAGCGTCCATAAGCCCGGAAATGTTCTCAAGGGCAGCTTCATAATCAGCTTCTGTCTTGATCGGTTTAATATTCATGGTGTGTTGCCTTTGGGTAAGTCGAAGCAGAAATAGCCAACGACGACTCGCGCTGTGTGTCGCAGGGTAGCACTATGTGCGGCTCAACAATAAAGTCCAGTCAACCTACTGCGAAAACAACGCCCTGGACATCAACACTGCCTGTTCCCGCACATCCGGCGGCCACTGCGCACTATGCTGGGCAAACCCGTCCGCATCGTCCGCCCACAGCGCGCGCATGGCTTCTTCAAATCCTGGTTCATCACCGGCCAATGTCGTGGCGAAGCGGTCCAGTGCCTGTTGCGCCAGTTGTCGTTGCGCCGCCGGATCTTTTGCCGCAAGGTCAACCAGCCGCCGCAAGGTCACCGATGCGCCGCCGGGTTGGTTACCCAGCCACTCCCATTGCCTGGGCAGCAAAGTAATTTCTCGGCTCACCACCCCTAATTTGGGGCGGCCGCGGCCTTTGCGCCCCTTCTGTGCGAGCGCTTGTTTGTCATCACCGGTCAGCCGGTCCGGATAGTATTTCTGCACCCACGCGGTTACCTCTGCAGGCTCGCCGCGCAGGTCCACGTCGACCACCCGGCCCGTTGCCGTGTCGAATATGTGCAGCAACTCCGGTCCGTCCTGTTGCCGACACTGCAGTGCAACGTCCAGCAGGGTGCCGTCTGCGATGAGAGTTTGGCCCCGGAATGCACAGTAGGGCGCCAGGGTTTTGGTTGGATGTTGCGCAGGCATGTGTCTTGCTACCATTAAAAACTGCGGCAAGTGGATTTGACGTGCTAGTAGTACGAGAACTGACGGGCGGTATTTACTTTGGTCAACCCAAAGGTTTAGAGGGTGAAGGCGAAGACCAATATGCGTTTGATACCATGCGCTACAGCAAAAGAGAAATTCGCCGCATCGCTAAAATTGCCTTTGAAACCGCAAGAAAACGAGGCAAGAAAGTCACTTCGGTAGACAAAGCCAACGTATTGGTGTGCAGCCGTTTATGGCGCGAAGTCACTGAAGAAGTAGCTAAAGACTACCCTGACGTTGAGCTCGACCACATCTATATCGATAACGCTACGATGCAGTTAATTCGCTATCCAAGCGATTTTGATGTCTTGTTATGCTCTAATTTATTCGGCGACATCATTTCTGATGAATGTGCCATGATCACGGGTTCCATGGGATTACTACCGTCTGCCAGTATCAATGAACAAGGTTTCGGCATGTACGAACCTGCAGGCGGCTCTGCACCAGACATCGCTGGTCAAGGCATTGCAAACCCAATCGCGCAAATTCTGTCTTTGTCCATGCTACTGCGTTATAGCCTTGACCAGAATGATGCGGCTGATGTAATCGACGCTGCAGTTGTACATGCACTGCAAAATAAAGTGCTTACCGCTGAATTACTGCCTGAAGAGGAACAACAGCAAGCCAAGTCAACCTCCGAGGTAGGTGACTACATCGTGCAACAAATACAGGAGAATCAATAGTGGCCTCCACTCTATACGAAAAAATCTGGCAACGTCATTGTGTCGATCAGATCGGTGACGATACGCTATTGTATATCGACCGACACTTGATACATGAAGTGACATCGCCACAGGCCTTTGCAGTAAGCCAGAAGAGACAAATTTTGATCGAAACTTCCGTTACCAAGTTCAGTTGCCACATTGTGAGATTCGTGGAATTTTGAGTGGTGATTAAGCCTGAAGAGCCAAATTGTGAAAGTCATGATACGTTTGGGTGGAGATAGCCTGATAGCCAAGTTATGAAAAATCATGAGGTTGATGATCAAGCCTGAAGAGCCAAGTTCTATTGCCAAATTAGGAAAATTATGAGATTTTTGGGTTACGATCAAGCCTGAAGAGCTTGACGCTGCACTTCAAATAACTTGTAACTCTGATTTCAAATCTCATTTATTCATTATTTACACCTTAAAGTACCAAAGACATAAAAATCAAAACATCCTTCACCCCCTGGATTCTTCTTAGGTCTATTCATACCAGACAACTGGGATCTTCTACGATTTTTCTTTCGGCTGTTTCATAATTATGAAGACTATGAAATTTATGAATTATGCGTAAAGTTTCATCATTGTTGCCACATTGAACCACGAAAAAAATTGCAAAAACTAATTCGATAGTGTTGACGATACTTTTCGTTTGCGGAAATTGTAACTCGGTGGCTAAATCTGATTTTAGTCATTTTATTGTACCTTAGCAATTTCAAACGCTTATAAGTTTAGCGAGAAGCAAGTTATGATTTTTCAAGAGAACATAGTGAGGATAGGGCTTTATATTTACTGAATTGACTGAGCTGAGCTGATCTCTCTTATTTATTCACTTCCCTTGTATTCATCCTCTTTCTCATTCTTTTTTGCTTTTTATGATAGTATTAACATATAATTTTTATTAGGTCCTCCTGGCCAACCTCCAATTCATGCTCCTGCAGTTGCCCTACGACTCTTGGAAGAGGCATCAAGGAGGGCAAAAGAAGAACTGGTGGACCCTGATCAAGTCTGACCTGGATCTCATTGGTAGCTTTAAGAAATTTGGACATAGAGGGTCGGCCCAGTGGCTTCTGTTTGCAGAGCAATGGGCAGCAGTACGTGAAACCTGCTCCAAAGAGGTCACAAGAATCCTGGATGCTGGGTGAGGCAGAAACGCCTGTATCCCGCCACAAGCACAAGTAATTAAGTTCCTTCATGATGCAGAATAGCATGGGCTCAAGACCAAAGCAGGTAAGTAAAGAATGGATCACAGATTTAATTTACCGTATTATTTTTATGTGATCCAAATGACAAGATTAGATGTTTTGCAGGCTTTCTAAAAGATGTAGTAGACGCCCTTAATGCTTGCGACAGAAACTTCTTTTCCAAGTTTTCCAAGTTCCATTATGCTCCTTATTTCTATCAGCGCGGCTGAAACCAGGTTTCATACCCCTAAGACGATTGAAAAAAAAATTAACTTTCCTTCGAATATATCTAATAAATAGATTTATTACCACCTTAGGTTTATCCAACCCCCACTCTCGCACTGAAAAGCTCGCTCTTTTCGAGACTTACAATTTAAGTGCTATCCAGAATATTCATAGCAGGTTAGGAATTGAATGATTTTCTGATGGTTATAAGACTGAAACCAATCAACTCAATAAACTTTCAACTCTAAATCTTGCACGGGTATATTGCACGACCTTCTATTGTGAAATAAAATCTTTGGAAAAGAAATATTACGTTTCGCTACAAGCCCATGGATTAAGAAAACATGTACCATCACTATAACGATAAGAGGTTGTTCTTTAAATAACTTGGTTGAGTATACCAAGACCAACGAGTATTTTTATCAAATCATTAAATATGTTATCAGCAAGAATAAAACGTTCCAGAACATAAGAACTATGGTAAAAACCTTTTTTGATTGCCCTTTATGGTCAATGTTATTTCGTTTCGTTTCATACTCAAGAAGCAATCAGCCGTCATTCGTTTGCCCCACCGACCCTGGTAGCTCTTCCATCGTTTTGATATCCTGATGAAATCATTCTTCTGGCTCATCATTCACATCTCCACAATTCTCTGGAAACTTATCCAAATGGCAATGTCAATAATAACCTTAGTACACATATCAACACTTATGTCCTGAGTCTTAAAACAGTATTCCGACTACCTCCTTGCAGTTTTCAGCCCAGTGATTGCCTAAGATGTATTCTATCATGTCAATAAAGGATATCCAAGCGTGAAACTCCGAGTCATTCATTGAATTAACAAATTCATAAAAGTTAATAAGAGTTTCCCGATGTCAGGACCATCAAAAACTCATGCTTCTAGAAACGATTTAAATATATAATCAAAACATTTGCTTTCCTTCTCGAGCAATTTTACAAGCTGTTTCATTAATCCCAATTTGATATGTATGGGAGGCAATATGATTCTTTCCTCTGTAAAAAGTAGCACTAATAATGTTCTTTAAACGACCTTGAGATCTCGGGGAAGCCATTCTTTCCCTTCCCAGGGCCCCATTTTCTCTCTATCATTACTCACACAAAAATATCATTTTGTGTAGCCACTTTCTTGACCAAGTAAGAAATTTACTATTTTCAAATCTACACATGAAACCCACTTGTGCTTGATGCAGTCGATTTTATTGCTGCAGGTCTTTTTGGTATACTTGCCGGTGTTTTCCATTTAACTGTTCGTCCGCCACAACGATTATATCGTGCATTAAGAATGGGTAATATTGAAACTGTTTTATCGAGCAGTATTTCAGCTGTTTTCTGGTCTGCTTTTGTAACATCGGGTACAATGTGGTACGGTGCTGCAGCAACACCAATTGAATTATTTGGTCCAACACGTTATCAATGGGATAGTGGTTATTTCCAACAAGAAATTGAACGACAAGTAGAAACTTCAGTAAGTGAAGGATTATCAGAAAGTCAAGCATGGTCACGAATTCCAGATAAACTAGCATTCTATGATTATATTGGAAATAATCCGGCAAAAGGTGGTTTATTCCGCGCTGGTCCGATGAACAAAGGTGACGGAATTGCCGAAGCTTGGTTAGGTCATCCAATTTTCCGAGATAAACAAGGACGTGAATTAACAGTACGTCGAATGCCAGCTTTCTTCGAAACTTTCCCAGTAATTTTAGTTGATAAAGATGGGATTATTCGAGCTGATATTCCATTCCGTCGTGCTGAATCCAAATATAGTATTGAACAAGTTGGAGTAACAGTTGATTTCTATGGTGGTAAATTAAATGGGCAAACATTTAAAGATGCACCAACTGTGAAAAAATTTGCTCGTAAAGCACAATTAGGTGAAGTTTTTGAATTTGACCGAACTAGTTTAGAATCAGATGGTGTCTTTAGAAGTAGTCCACGTGGTTGGTATACTTTTGGTCATGCGAATTTTGCTTTAATCTTTTTCTTTGGTCATTTATGGCATGGTGGTCGAACAATTTTCCGTGACGTCTTTACAGGTATTGATTTATTTTCTATATTAATCTCGCCATGGTTTCTTGTTTGACATCTCCTACCATAAATGTACACGGTTGTTGGCATAATTTCATACACCGTAAATCCCTTAAGGAATGTCCCTAGCTTACATTTGTAGACAGCCGAATAAGAGGGGCTGATGGGTGGGGTAGGGTAGGGATAGGTAAGGGGGCTTCTCGGCCTTTTGACAAGGAGTGGATGTAGTATCCATATTCTCATTGATGACAGATGCTTTCCGCAATTCGCAAGAGGCGGTCCTACTGGGCAATTGAGCCTGCCTCATAGCTTAATTCTCTCCCCAGTAGTCTAAATTGAGGGGCGTTGCTACTGGACGCCCCAGCTTCCCTTTATTTATTAGTTAGCCTGTTTAATGACTTTTCTGTTTATTTAAAGTAGTTTCAATGTCGGACCCTCTGCTCATCAGTGGTCTTTGATGGAGACACTGCTAGTTAAGGGGGCGCACGTGGGGTGGGGTATTGTGTCCAATATATTTAGTGTAATGTGTGCTTAACCGGTTTGTACATGACCTCACGCTATGTGAAAGTCTTGCCATTATAGAGTGCACTTTTAAGCGTTCGCGTAATCATAGGTGACCCCCGGCGGGCCTCCTTTTCTTGAAAGGCAGGGCGTATAGATTAGAGCTTAGATAGGGGGCTAGACAAATTCTACTATTAAGTGTGTAAAGTACTACCAACCCAAGGCAGTGACGTCGATCAGGTAGCATTTCTGTTCCCTATACTACGCTAACCTGGAACTGTGTAGGGAGTATTGAGCTAAGGCTATGCCTTTTGTAGGCCCACTGTAATTTTAATGCCACGTGCAAACGCAAACCACTACTAGCTGCTTCCATGTTCGTGTGGTGTCATTGTGTCAATTAGCAGCTGTTTTCATCCGGCTCTATGATTGAAATTTGTCAATCATCACTGAGAGGAAAGAGACCCCGCCAGTATCCGATGTAAAGTCTACGTCGATGTTTGATCAAGTTTACGTTACGCCAATAACTGATATCGGATCGACTTCTTTTTCTTCTTCTTTCTCTTCTTCTCCTTCTACTACTACTACTACTACTACTACTACGCCAATAACTGATATCGGATCGATTTATTCTTCTTATTCTTCTTTTTCTTCTTCTTCCTTTACTACTACTACTACTACTCCAATAACTGATATCGGATCGACTTCTTCTTCTTCTTCTTTTTCTTCCTCTACTACTACTACTACTACTACAACTACTACTAGCTGCTTCCATGTTCGTGTGATGTGCAGCTGTTTTCATCCGGCTCTATGATTGAAATTTGTCAATCAGCACTGAGAGGAAAGAGACCCCGCCAGTATCCGATGTAATCTCTATGTCGATGCTTGATCAAGTTTACGTTACGCCAATAACTAATATCGGATCGACTTCTTCTCCCTCTTCTACTATCTGTTCACACGTTCGTGTAAGATCGCTGTGTCAATCAGCAGTTGTTTCTACCCGGCTCTGTGATTGGCATCTGTCTCGCTTGCTCCTATAGACTTCGGGTCGGATTTGAAGCAGTCTAGCCATCTCAACTTTGGCGGTCCTTTCCGTCGCTTTCTCGTTAGGGCCATCTCCAAAACTTTGATTCCAATATAGCCTTCACTGGTTCTCTTTATGCGCCCAAACCTACTCAGACGCGACCTCACACACACTTCTTGACTTGCAAACTTTGGCACATATAACACAAGTAGTAGTACCAGGCTGGGGTAATGGGGGAGTTTGTGAATGTTCCTCATGTGATTTCCTATGGTTAACATAACCAGTTTTGGATAATAGGATTTGATCACATGACCCACACTTCCAATTTACTGTGTTACCAACCAAGCATTTATCAATGCCTTTTCTCAAGTCATGTTGCAAGGCAGCTCTTGTAAGATTCTTTTCCTCAGCTTTTATACACTCATCATCACCAGCATTACACCACTTAGTACAATCTCGAGGTAGCTTCTCCCAGTTTCCAACATCCAACTGTAACTCCTCGATTTTCTTCACACAGTCTTTAAAAGGTTTTTTTTCAGCTTGTGCCCAGAAGTCAATTCTCAGTAAAGTAGTTGCTTTGGTAATCTACTGTTGTCCATGGAGACTACGTGTCAGGCCCAATGCATCCGGTTTTTGATCAGCATGTTTACAATGCTTTTACCAGCCATCTGCAGAACAGTGGTATCAGGTGAAGTTGAATGCCAACTTTTATTAATGAATCTTCTGTAGGCAATTCTGATGAAAACGCTCAAGCCACTTTATGTGGCAATGATACCAAGTACAAATGTCTGAGGAATATAGCAGGGTAGTCAGAACACATGTCTAATAAACCTTCACTTTTGTTTGAAAAGTAATCCCTCAGTCCACTCATAGCCTCCTATCATTTTCCAAATGTGACAGAGGCCTTTTGAATCTGACTGTTAATTTCAGAGTCAAGGTAGCCATCTGGTGATAATGTACTGCCTAGATACATAAAGGAATCTACAACACCCAATTGCATCCCTCTTACAAAAATAGCAGGGGGTTTCAGACTGTCACTGCACCCACATTCTGGAGCTCAGTGCCGATAGAAATAATTATCATTTTTATTGGGAAAGTATTCTCTCTATTAGATAAAGTCTCCTTGAGAGCGAAGAGAACATTATTTTTGCGCGATGATGTGTCCTTGAAAATTCGGGACTGTCTTGGATTTAAGAATTGTAGTCTTGATTAGTCTTTCAAAATTTCCTGACATTTCATATTCTGAAGAGAAAAATATGCAACTGCTAAAGCACTCAGAGTTAAATCAAAAAGAAAATCTATATGTGCTTTAATGTGGTTGGGTTACATCTGTGCTGCTTTTTCGTAAGCCAGTCATATTATTGCTTATTTTAGGAGAGAAAAATAACCTTGTCTCTTAAGAAATCGATTGTATTTAGAGCTGCCTGGATGAAATCTTAAGCCAATAAGGAGAAAGAAAATTTAAATTCGACCTGAATGCTTTTCCTGAATAAAAATTTAAGCTAGTAAAAAGCAAGATAATCTTTTAAGTCACACGCTTTTCTACCCGTAGTTTTTGTGTTTCTTTGTGGCTAAATACAATAAGCGTAGCTTACAGCAAGTTTTAGTTATATATTTGAACGTGTTAAAAACTCCATTTTTTGTTACTAACCTTCAGCCTCAAATCTCAGGTAGCAAAAAATTTTGTAAGAAGGGACTAATAATGCCGTTCGTACTTTACTTATAGCAATTAAACAAAAAAACAAAGTGAAAGTAAGGAGTGACATTAAAACTTAAAACGAACAGAAATTACTCCGTATATGAAACGGGGTTTTCCACCTCAACCCGCTCTTTACGCTAAAGTTTGACTCTTTCTCTTAATGTTTTTAAGTACATTTGATGACCCGGATTACATTTCTATTTATGTTAGTCCGTGAACTGGGTTTCCCGACGGCCAATATGTCTCTGGACGGTCTGCACCCGCCGAAATTCGGCGTCTATGCCACGCTGATCGACGTGCTCACCGGGCCGCATAAGGGCAGCTATCACGGGGCGACCTCCATAGGGGTGCGCCCGATGTTCGGCGAGAATGTCGCAAATGTTGAGAGCTTTCTCCTTGATTTCAAAGGCGATCTTTACGGCGAGCACCTCTCGGTCGGTCTTGTGGAATATCTGCGCGGTGAGGAGAAGTTCGACAGCCTTGAGGCGCTCATTGCCCAGATGGATGCCGATTGCCTGCAAGCCCGCGACATCCTGAGCGCCACATGAAGGACCCTATCGACCGCGTCGGTCTCAGGCCCGAGTTCTGGGAGCGTGTGCCGCTGAAGAACATGACGCCGAAAGAGTGGGAAGCGTTGTGTGATGGCTGCGGCAAATGCTGCCTCAACAAGCTCGAGGATGAAGACACGCAAGACGTCGCCTTCACCCGCGTCGCCTGCCGCCTGCTCGACGGAGAATCCTGCCGTTGCGCGCAATACGACATCCGCCTGCAATTCGTGCCGGAATGCGTTGTGCTCAAGCCCGAAACCATCCACGACATCGCCTATTGGATGCCACAGACCTGCGCCTACCGCCTGCTGGCGGAAGGAAAACCGCTTTACGATTGGCACCCTTTGATATCGGGTGACCCCGAAACCGTTCATGCCGCCGGACAATCGGTGCGTGGCTGGACAGTGCCGGAATTCGAAGTGCCGGAAGACGAGTGGGAAGACCACATCATAGAGAGCAGTCCATCTGTTAAAAGCTGAAATATTGAAGCCAGGTAAGAACTGCTGTTTCCATTCGTTCTAAAGTGCAAAGGGACTTCGTATTACATTTTCTTTTATTAAAGAAGAAATAAGATGGATTCACACCAACCATGAAGAAAGCCTTAACATCTTGGGAGGGGTGTAGGGGTACGAAAGGAAGAGAAAGAAGAGAGCAATATTTGGGTATGGCTTCGGTGCGTTCCTTTTCATGTTTACCCTGGACAATCAAAAATGACTCTTAATGTATTAGAAATAAGGTTATAAATAAAAGTCCCAACAACAAAACGTTGTAAATCACATTTACAAAACTACGCCAAAACCACATATTGAAAATTTGACTTGGGACATTCCTCTTGAGGGAAGAAGGAAAACTATTCCCACAGGGGAGGATTGTCTCCGTGCTCCCCCTTGCCTTCGTTCTTGATTCACATCTTCAGCTCGTATGACTGCTAATGATCCACATCATGAAAAAACCTTGGCTTTACGACGAAAACCTTGCATGATAAAGAAAACGGAAAGGTTCCTGAAGGCTTCGGAGTAAACATCACGGCAGCAGTCGGCAAATCGGTAACTTCATCACATTCTTTATCCCTGATTGGAAATGAGAAAATTGGCTAATGTGTTGAATAACAGTTAGGGGACATAGACTTTAATTACCTTTCTTTTCTCTCTGCGCCTAAAGATACTCCCAAATCATTGGCCTGCTTGTTCAGGATCTCCATAGCTGCTCTGTAAGACGAAAACGATAACAAAAAATATCAAATCGAGATAACGTGCATAGGTATATACGTATGTATGTATGTATGTATGTATGTATGTGTCATGTTGAATTACCTTTCTTCAAATCGCATTACTTATGCAGCAAAGTAGCTTGCTAATCAAATAATAACGATATCTTTTAAGATCACAAAACACTTTAATGGTCTGAACTTTTTTTCTAGCTTTTCTCTATGAGATCTTTGTTACCTCGTTACAGACAAATTGTCTTAATGTTCCAGCATGAAAATTTTTCGCACCGCAAGAATTTAAAAGTATATTTGACGAGCAAGTGGAAAAATATGTCTTCAGTTTCTGTTGAGGTAAGGCAATGTAAACCACTGAGCAAAAATCCTTTAAAGATACTTGAAGAAACCACATTTTAATGATCATGTGTAAGGCAACACGGCGATAAAAATGATACATGCATAAATACATTAATAGAGGATTGCCGAAGATGAATAAGATTTTGCAAGGAGCTGCTATGGAGCTAAGCATAACTATCAATCTTACATGAATTGAGCCTCATTTAACTATTCTGAGAGGGAGCAAACTAAATGTATAGTTTAACTTCTGACACGAAGTAATAATTTTAATGTCATTTGTACAAACATGGGACATTCATACAAACATGATTGTCAATAGAATATGCTACAAGAAAAACATGAAAAATTTAGCGCACAGAGGATTATCATGGTATATATGTGCAGCTTTATATCTTTGCATTTAGTGAAATCAGAGGTGTTAAACTAATGAGACTTTTTTCATTAGATAGATAAATACTGTATAAAAACGACAGATCAAAATATCACTCCAAATAATTAAACAATGCCCCACCTTAACTAAGATTTTTACTATCTTATTTCAATTGATAGGAAGCTTGCTTGGTGTAGTTTGCGGCTCGAACTGAAAACCCGCCTACAAAAACATGAAAAAGATGAAGCAAAATATGAAAAAGAAACTAAATAAATGAAAACAGTAGTGCGAGACAAATATCGACAAAACCAATAAAAATCAAATAAGAACGCCAAATTATAAATAAATCAAGGACAAACTAAGAATAAAGCAAAATGAAAACCAAGGACAAATAAGAACAGAATCAAACGAAGCAAAAGCAAATTCATACATTCGCTTATTAATTAATGTAGAGATTGCAAGTTCAGGGTCAGCAAGTCCATACTTTCCGACCATGGAGAATTTCAATGCAAAGGCGGTAACTGAAGCAGATACTTGGCGAACCGAAAGACCGTACTTTCAGACAATCAGTTCTAGTAAACAGCTTCCAGAACGGAGCAATATGCAAGATGTGAGGGAGAGCTACAGGATTGAAAAAGCTAGCTAATCGTAGGCGGTTGAATCGAACTTTTGCTGCAACAATCGAGCCATAAGAAGCAGATATATGTCGTACAAGATGGTCTAGGAGAAGTGATCGGGTACGGCATCGTGACGAACCAATGGGAAGAGGACGAACCAAGCGCTATAGAGGATGGTGGCTCACCTTTCCCATTAAAAAGCGCTATTTCTGACTTATCAGTATTGGAACGAAAGTCAAATTTAAGATACTCGTGTTGAAGTGTAACACAGACCTTATTCATCCTTTGGAGGGGATAACTGAGATTTAAAACGTCTTCTCATAACAAACTAGAACCAGTTTCAATGAACATAAAATTAGGGATATGGGACGGTCTTGAGCAGCCAACATGTAATTATTTCAAAAAATTGGGAAAAACTACTATTTGATGCACAGTGAGGGAGGGAGTCTCAGGTGAAGCCAGGATTCATTCTTTTGACTGTCAAACAGTGGATAGATGGAGAACTTAAAAGAAGGAGTGCTTAGTTGTGCGGATCTTTTCAGTACCATGGTAGTCTGTCGTGGTCAATGATATTGACAATATTAAACGGTATTAGACGATAATAACTTAGCTGACCTCGTTTCATCTCCGTCAGTTGTAGCAACTTTCAACTGTTTCAACTTTCTTCAGAACATCTGGTGATGAATTCGCTTAACTATAAACTGATCATAAGACCAAAGGAATATTTATTTTCTAGTATAGTTGTCATATAAACCTTGCATCTTCAATATTTTGCTCATGCTACGAGTTAGTATTAGCTTTAAAACTGTTTGTTCTTTGCTGCAGAGGGAGTGCTGCCAAACAAGGCTGGGACAGAAAATGGGTGGTCTTAGATGACAACGAATTATGTATTTATGACAACGAAAATACTATCGGTAAGTTTTGCAGATGCATTCTATTCTAGTGTGTGTAAAGCAGAAGCCATAAAGAGATGTCTTTGATATTCGTAAATACTTCGTAGTCATGATTATATAAATATCGTGTAAACATTCATGTTTTGGGGGCTGGCGGGAAATGCAACAGTGCAAATCTGGTCCCGTTTTCAGTAAGAGCACTTCCGCCACTTTTTTTTTTGACATTAACCATGTAGCCCAGGAGCTTTCTCGCTAATTGTGTCGTATTTGCCTTTTCAAGCACGAGTTTCTATCTGAAACCTAATTTCGTCTTGTTTGTATTCGGATGTAAGTGGCAGAAACACGGGGGCATCGCTTCGTGGTCCTGATCCTTTTGTAGCTTTGTCCATGTCGATATTATTGGTCATGCATTACCTCTATATTTACTGTGAAGGATTTTAAGTCACAAGGCAGACATGAACAACACTTTTACATCATCCTCTCTAAGCATGGCACATTGTAATCAAAGTGTGCTGCCAAATGCAGGAACTGCTTCTTGGATGATGTCAATATCTAGGTTATATGTGCACAGGCCTTTACTTAAGGATGGTATGAGTGTTTATAATTGTTTACATTATATTGACACCTTGACACTTGACATTGGCAGACAAGCTCAAAGTTTTAAAAGAAAGTACAAAGAATACTTTATTTACATAGTGCACTTTTTTTGCTAGTCATCATCAGAGGCACTCTTCAACTGACATTTACCCTGCATACCGTGCCTGTTGTTAACAGTGGGTTTTCCCCATGCCTTTGGGAGTGTAGACACATATGGCACTTGTTTTTGCCATCATAGCCACATCCCAATTTGCCACCTAACATAGGTTAACAGAATTTCGCATCTTTCTTAAGTACATTAGAACGTGAAGTGGGCTGAATCTCATAACCCTTGGATTCTTGGGTGCCTAATAGACGGGTGGGTTGGCAAAATCCCAAAAACCTTAATAAACGGGGGGGGGTGGAAAATGACCAAAAAGGAAGTCAAGAATCAATGTTGAGAATCAATTGCAACTCCCTAAGTCTCCTACATGCCTTCCATGATCTCGTCCTCCTGCTCAATGACAGTATTGTTGCTAACATGTGTAATGTTCGTCTTCACACCTCTTCCAGCCTCGTAAAAGGCCACCGTCATCTTTTAATGTGTGATTTTCATATTTTGATAAAGACATTTTCTACTTGCCCGCCACATCACTGCGTTAGCTAAACCAGGATCTCTGTAAAGTCCACACATCAACTTTGGCTAAAGCGCATGCTGTCATATCAAGTCACATGCTCAAACCACTTCATTTTCACTTTTTAAAGAAGATTATTGAGAAATGGGAAATATGTCACTACCGTGACTCGTAAACGTGATCCGCGCTTTCGCAGCTTGTGTCTAGCGATGGAGCAAAGTGACCCGCGACATTAACGAAATTTCTCCAGTCGATACATGATCTCCCAACCATTGACCGTTTGGCATCTACATCAAGCTCCAATAAACCGAAAACCAGCCTCTCTACGCGACGTTTCTTGACCAAGAAAGGAACACCTTTCGATCAGTTATTTTATCCAAAGCCAATTGGAAGTTCGAAAAGAATATCGAGAAGAGAGGATATGAATTAATCAATTTAGGAAGATTGTAGAGACAGAAAATATGTCACCATCAAGAAAGCTAGGCCATCAACATACCATCTTCACATCCTGAGATCTCTTGGCTTTCTGTAAGTGCACTTCCTTTAAAGCTATCTTTTTGCTCTTATACCTATATAAGGAATATAAGTTTCATGTATCTTCATTTTCAAAAGCGGCATTCAGTATCTGTTATTCACATCCATTTTCCATCTGTCCTCATAAACCGTAGTTTAGATGTTTTATGATACTTTTTACTGAGTTTGATGCCATTTTGTTAATGATGAAGTGGCAATTGCAAATGGAGTTTTAACATTCTTAAGAGAATTGAAATCATTTGCCACTTGGCTATTCATATACTCAAATAAGTGAAATCAGACCATCCGCAAACATTTTCATTTACAACCAGTTTTGACTCAGCAATGCGCAGGAGCAGATCGAAGCGCTGGAGACGGTGCGCGGCGAACTGCAGACGAAAAACATCGCCCTCAAAGAGTCGGCCGACACCCTGCGTCAGGAAGCCGAACTGGAACGCCAGCATCACGACGAAACCCGTGCGGCCATGGCCTTGACGGAAGGCAATCTGGAGCAGGCCCACGAACGGATCGAAGCCCTGGAAACGGTCCGCCTGGAGCTGCAGGGCGAAATCAAACGCCTGGCGGAAACCGCAGACACCCTTCGCCGCGAGCACGGCGAAGAACGCGACCAGTTCGAGCAGGTCCGCTCGAGGTTGGCGGAGATCGAAGCCGACCGGACCGACACAGCCCAGCAGATCGAAGCGCTTGAAGCCATCCGGTTGGAGATGGAGCAGGATATCAGGGAACTGACGGAGATTGCCGAGGCGCGGGAACGCGAGCGCGAAGCCGAACTGGAGCTGTTCGAAAGCACCCGACTCGAACTCGCATCCTCTCAGCGATCGTTGGCCGACGCTTTGGCCAATCTCGACCAGGCCAACGAGAGAATAGAAGTCCTGGAAAGCGCCAGGCTGGAACTGCAACAGGAAATCAAGGCACTGGCGCTCACTGCGGACGAGTTGCGCCGCGATCAGGGTCGCGAGGCGGAGCTCCATCAGCAGGCGAGCCTGCAGTTGACAGAAGTCGAGACCAACCTGAGCACTGCAAGCGAGCAAATCGAAGCGCTGGAGAAAATCCGCAGGCAATTGCTGAAGGAGGTTGCCACCCTGTCGGAGGCCAGGCAGGAACAGCAGCGCGAACAGGAACTTGAACGCCAGCGCCACGAGACGACCAGAGCCGAACTCACCGCAAGATAGTGTGCGAAACTATCTTTTAAATCCAACGTTGTTCGTTCCATCATTGTCTGTAAAATGGTGGAGGTCACTTCTCCGTTGCAACAAGCGATAGAAATGAGTCCACAGGAGACTGCTGCTACACCGACAACCTAAGAAACATAAAATGGAAGCAGAATAGCTTTCATATATGAACTCCAAAAACTACTATTTTGAAACTATACAGTTCAATATAGGGTTGCACGTGTTTTACTGCCAAGTTTCAAAGTAGATTTGAAAACCTGATACATATTTATGTGTAGAAATGAAAGCATTATCATCCCTTTTGATTGACTTGATTGAACTAATCTTGAGACGAGCTGTCACATTGGGCAATCTCTTTTAACGAAGAAGCAAGCATTAACTTGTAACTCAGATGCTTTAAAATTGACATCGCGTTGCATCGGTTTATTAAAGCTGAGGTAATTCTCACTAAAATCAGAATAGTATTGGCTGAATCAGCTTCAAACAGAATGTCGGTAAGTTGAATGAAGTGTTGAGGGCTGAATGCTCTTCCTCGGACATTGCCATTGATACAAAAAACAAACTGAAACCAATTATGCACGTTTACTAGGATCGGTAAGATGTACGTGTTCTGCTGTCCATGTCTTCGTTGTGTGGAAACAGTAAGAGATATGAACTTGCAGACAAGTTATGTATTTCTAAGCATCTCCAAGGATTACTGGTACAGTGCTTATAAATACAATTACGTGATAACAAAGAAGATAATTAAGGTATATGAAGTACTTGCTTTTATGGCACGCAAAATTTACATAAAGGTCTTACCTCCATGCTGGATTTACCATCCGAAAGAACAGGCAAAGAAAAAAATCGTATAATAACAGCGAATACTACTAATAATAAAAAACACACATTTAGCGAACTATAAATAAATTAAACAATATACATTTATATATTAAATAAATAAAAATAAAACACATTGATTTTCAATTTATCATGTATTAAAGGGTATAAATATAATTTTTGTACGGGTAATATTTTTAGATGTTTATAGGCGGAGAAAACATTTTACCAGTGTATGATTTACCATGGTGCCGGTTGTAAGTCTTTGTCAATTCTAGGGTTTTTTGAATCTACAGTGGCCCCGATGGAAACGAGTTCTGCTGACTCGTTCTATTGCAGTACTGCCAGCTTTGCTTATTGCAATATTTGCTCAGATTAGAGAATTGACAACCTTGAATGACCTACTGAATGCTATTATGAGTTTGCAGCTACCTTTTGCGCTTCTTCCAACTCTAATTTTTACTTGCTCTCCAAAAATTATGGGGGAATTTGTCAATGGGCTGTAAGTACTTTAGCTTTTTCTTTCGTCTTTTGTTTATACTAAGGGTCATCCAAAACTTGTATGTTATGCAAGTGTTCCAACTAACATTTCGCTGTGTACGATTTTTTTCATGATCATTATAACCATCAGACATTTTTGAATTCTTTTTGCGCACGGAAAAAAGCAATATTCGCTAGTATTATAAAGAAATCAGCATCTGATTCACTTCTATCACAAATTTATCCAGAGCCGCGTGAAGTGTTTTAGTTATACGTCCTGTACTTGGGTTGCCACTGGCCCAAGAAAAATAATCACTCAACAAATAATCAAAAAATCATGACTATAGAAAAAATCACAAATCTATTGATCGTCGTGAAATAATGAGAAATATACCACAGCTTGAAACCCTGAGAATTTAAATCATCAATCTATACCTGTCAAATACAAAATTACCAAACGCATGATTATTTGCTTTTTTTTAAAGTGTATTTCGAATCAAATACTTAATTTGAAGCAAATTCCTACCTGCATCTTCATTAAAGTTCATATTGTTTTGATGATTCTGGTCCTTTGTCTTTATTCGAGTAATTTAGGATGAACAGAAGAGGAAATAATAACGAAGAGCTCTAAACTAACAGGACTCTAGACTGAAAGGAATAGCCATTATAAACATTCACCGAACTATTGAGGTAGATATCGACTGTGTAATATGATACGCTACGCTACGATATTTTATTAATAAACAAAATTATAACTCTTTACTTTATGCATCTACTGCACTGATGGAAAAACATTGGGGTTATTTAATGAGTTTAGATTGAAATTCTACTATAAAACTGGAATTGTGTTGTGAGAGCAACACTTTGGTTTCGTCCCGGTTTTTTTTGTTTGTTTTTTTATGTCGCCAATCTCAGCTTATTCCTGGAAACTGGTAAGGGTCTAACCTTTGCGGTTCTTACGGAAAGTGTGGACCTCATGCCGGATTGATGAATATGACATTACATTTTAGAAAGCTCCGCAGAACTCTTGCCTGGGGCAAAAAAGGATTGTTTTTGTTTGTCCACAAGCCAGAGCCTATGGTATGCGTAGTGAAATGGAGTTATGTAGCCTATGTCAGAGAGGAGTATCCGAAGTTGTGCTGCCAAGCTTTCGTTTCATCAAACCATGTTTCTGCTTTCGAGTGGAAAGCTCCGTTCTAGCAGGCAAGCAGGCAGGCAGAATTTGTCAATTAAGTGAATGACGTGGAGTTCCATGTTTGGACATCCTTTATTGACATGATAGAAAACATCTTAGGTCGGCACCCCCCGTGCTTTCCGCGGGACGGACCCGCCTTCCATCCGGAGGGCGGTGCTGAGGGATGACAGGACTCCCCCGACTACGGAGCGATCCATGTTCAAGCGGCTCATGATGCTGGCTCTCGTGATTGCCCTCCCGGCCTTCGTGCTGGGTGGTGGCAGCGAGTTCGTCCACGCCAAGGACGACCCGAACACCACGAGTGACGACTGGCTGACGGACGGCACCATTCTCACGCCCGCGTTCCAGGGCCTGCCCGACCGGACCGACTTCTCGGCCCACTTCCTGGTCGTGGACGGCTTCGGCAACAACGGTCTCGGCGCCCAGGCGGGTGCGGGCCAGGTCAACTCGTTCAAGTTGACCTTCGCGCGCAACGAGACCCGCGTGCGCGTGGCCCTGTTCGACGCCAACTCGATCGGCAACTGGGACCAGCGCGTGGACCAGATCCTGGTCGACCGGGCGCCCGACGTCGTCTACGAGGTGTTCGGCTTCCAGACGCAGACCGGTACGGACGGGATGGGCAACCCCACCTACACGTTCACCGAGGAGCTGCTGTCGGACGGCAACAACGCCAACGATCCGACGCCGTTCCTCGTGAAGTCGGCCTACCGCGACTTCAACGACCCGATCGATCCGATGGACCCGTCCAGCGATCCGAAGGCCGGCACGGACGACGTGTGGTGCTCGTTCGTCGACGACACGCCCGCCAACCTCATGACGGCGGCGACGGGCAACAGCCAGAACATCCTGCTCCCGCGCGACGGCCTGTTCCACTATATTTTAAGTTGTCAAATCTCACTTCAGTTACTTTTGCCAGACGTTTTTCTTGCTTTTTATAAATCCTACTCCATTTTGTTTGGTTTCACTTTTCACGACTCATTTCCATTTATACTAGTGTTTGGGAATTAATGATGTTCATTATATTTGATTCCATTTCATTTCATGACATTTCTATCATTCTACTTGATTCATTATGAAACAATACTCTTTTTAATGCAGTCCAATCCAATTTGCTCCCTCTAGAATATCTTCTTCTTTTGCGTCATCCTATTCCATTTTATTGCATTCATTAAATTCTACATCAATACATTCCATTTTATTTTAAATAAATCTTATTGCGCTAAATTACTTTCTACATATATTTCTATTACTTTCGCTCTTTATAAGCTACAGTCCTCACAAAACATTTTATTTTAACCCTTGTTAATCAAACGTCCCAGTTTCAATTTCTTTGTCTCGTTTACTAGTTTACGGATTCTGTCATCCTATCACTTCCAAAAACTATAGTTCTTTTTTATTCAAGTTTTCTATCATTCCTCTCTCTTCTATATCATTTCACTCCTCTTCATTTGCTTCTGTTACAATATTTCACTTTTCTGTCATAGAAATTACCCTTGTTTTACTAATTGAAATTTGTCTGGCCATGCTGATAAATTAAGATCGCCTCTTCGTTGTAACTATGAAGAAAATCTGCTACCAACTACTATATCCAATTCCGCACAGTTTGAACGGGATTTGCAAGAGAAAATGTTAAGATGGTAAAGGGGCATGGAAATTGAAGGCCTTAACCCTACCTTACATGGGCTTTTTGGCTCTTCTCATACATGGGGCCTTGCTGACGCGCGAGGCCTCGCCCCAGAACATGGCCGTGGTGATGCAGTTCATCTCCGTGCTCGGCGCCGTGGAGGACCGCATCGTCGACTGCTTCGAGCACGGCGGCGGCGTGCCGTACGAGGCCTTCGATCGCTTCCACGCGGTCATGGCCGAGGAGAGCAGCCAGACGATCCTCGCCGCGCTGGAGGACGCGATCCTGCCGCTCGTCCCCGGCCTGATCGCGCGCCTCGAGGAGGGCATCGACGTGCTCGACGTCGGCTGCGGTTCCGGTCGCGCCATGGTGAAGCTCGCCGCGCTGTTCCCGAACAGCCGCTTCGTCGGCTACGACCTCTCCGACGAGGCCATCGGTCGCGGACGCGCGGAGGCCGAAGCCAAGGGCCTCGCCAACGTGCGCCTCGAGATCCGCGATGTCACGAACCTCGACGTCGACGCCGGCTTCGACCTGGTGACGGCGTTCGATGCCATCCACGACCAGGCCCGTCCCGACCTCGTGCTGGCGGGCATCCGCAGGGCGCTCCGCGAGGACGGCGTCTTCCTCATGCAGGACATCCGCGCGTCGAGCCACCTGGAGAAGAACGTCGGGCACCCGCTTGCGCCGTTCTTCTACACCATCTCGACGATGCACTGCATGACCGTGTCCCTGGCCGCCGACGGCATGGGACTGGGCACGTGCTGGGGCGAGGAGGTCGCCCGGACCATGCTCGCCGAGGCCGGATTCGGCACCGTCGCCGTGGAGACCCTCGAGCACGACATCCAGAATGGCATTGTAATAAAGACTCAGGCCCATTAACCCCTTTTAAAGAAGACGTGGGTATAATGTTGTAGCAGAGCAATGAGTGAACCTCAGCGGAGAACTAAGCGATGATGATAGACTGAAGATTACAAAATATTTAGTCGATAACAGAGGTATAGAGACCAACTATTCAGTTGACTTTGTAGACGGTACAGCATGTCATTACACAAAAATTCTAGCGGCTGCTGCTAGAAAAGGTCATATAAAAACCTTTAAACATTTTTAAAGTGAAGACAAAGATAATGTTAATACACATTTATATATAGCATTGCTTTGCAATAATTTTAATATTATACAATATCTTTATGATAGCTATACAATTACTGCTGCATTACTTGAAAATGGCAATACTGCATTACATTCTGCTATTGATTCTGGAGCTAGCCTAAAAATTATTAAGTATTTAATTGGCAGAGGAGAAAATGTTAATGCTAGAAATAAGTGGGATCAATCACCTTTATTCATGGCAATATTCAAAAAACGTAGATTGAATATAATAAAATATTTGATTAGCCATGGAGCTGATGTTAATATGGAAAGTAATTCAGGTAAGACGCCTCTATTTTATGCTTTGTTGACTATAAATGATGAAATTGAACATTCAAGGGATATTATAACACGTCAAGTAGAAGATACTATAAAATACATGATAGTACATTGCAATGCAAATATTCCTAAATCATTCAGGAATCAAGCTCAATTCTTGAAAAATCCCGATGGATTTAATTTAAATATTTATTTAGAAAGGTCACCTCGTTTAGATTTCAAGGATACAGATTGGAGGAAATTTGTTATACGTAAGGGTGGAGATGTCAATCTTACAGATAGAAATGGAAAAACACCGTTACATTGGGCTGCCGAATTACAACAAGTCAAAATTGTAGACCCCAGCTTTGTCATATTCATCAGCTGGGAACTGCGCCTGGCTTTCCTCACATGTACTGATGTTTACATTTGAAAGTAAAGAAGTCTTGCAGTGGTCGGAATCTCCAACTAACATCTATCCCTCAATGCCAAAATATTTCCTTCCTTTTTACGAGGATCGTTCATGCTCCGATAAATTTCTTGTAGAATATCCAGCACAGAAGGAGCCATATTGTTATTTCTTCAAATGCTCAGCCCTGCATCAAGGCAAAGTATTACCCCTTGTCAATTTGATTAAAAAATACAAAGAGCATGGGTCAACAACCAACAAGAGCTTTGCTGACAACATCTAGCACTCATAATCAGCAAATAAGATTTCAATGACAAAATCGAGCATCCATCATATTTCGGCCACGTGAACCGCCGTGATGTAAACAGTGCCCTGTTCGAAGCCTGCAAGGAAAATTTCACCAGTAGAAAACCATTTGGGCATCCACCTTTGAGATGGATTGATCAAATTCATAAAGATACTGGGTCCAATTGAGACTGCTGAGAGAAGAGCAATGGACAGACCAGTTTGGCGTAGAAGGAACACAGAGAGAGCAAGGAGCAAACATGCCTGATTCTGCTCTCTATTGTTGATACCATAGCATTATTAATGAATCACACTGTCGCATTGGTGGAATGAAACAATGCTTATGTGAATTTTACTGGCCTAAGTTAGATCATGAAGTTTCTGATTTTGTTAAGACTTTCGTCCACCTCTCACGAGTCAGACCACCATTGTACTTTGCATGATGCTCTAGTTTAGGCCTTTCCTTTCCCAGTTTGCCCTTGGGACAAAGTCTCCATTCATATTTTTGAAACAGAAATTAACTAAATTATTAGAATTATTGATTAGAATAATTATTAGAAAATAAATATAAACTATTAGAATGAGGTTCCATCGCTAGAAAACAGGAGCAATTATATGTAAATTAGGCCAATGAACGAGTATTTATGTTAGATTTCGTTCTTTGAGAGTGGATACTTTGGTTTTACAGAAAAAATATATGGAATTTTCAAGTACAGTAAGATGTAATAGACTTCATAGGATTAGCAGTTCTAACAGAATTTTACGGAATGATCAGATCCAAAGAAGTATCACGGAATGGCGTAGATGTACAGAAATTACAAAACAAACAAGTACCACAATATCATCAACAACAGCCCTGTCGTAGTAGTAACTGCAACTTAGCAAAGAGTAAACCAAGGGCCATGGTAATCAAAAACACATACCTAAGCCAATGAGAGGGGGATCTTTGTGCCCGTACCATGCACATAATAGCCCAGATTTTTATAAATTTTATTACATTTTCGATACGTTTGGCATAACTACGTATTTTGGTTAATTTTGTCTCCTCATCCCCGAAATGTGAGGCTTCTCTCAATCAATTCATACACATGCGCTGGTAGTTATGCAATCACCGTACATTCTAACCTGAGCAACTACGTATTAGGTGATAGTTCATTAAGGGTCAAGTAGTCTGTTACCTAACAGGTATTATTGCATTTGAACATAACTGAGTAACAAATGAGAAATCATTAAGCTCCAGAAAATGCTGGTTTACAATGATTTTGGCGAACTTGAATACAATTACAGTGTTTTCAACAGTCGTAGTTTTTTCCCTTTTAATTTTGCTGTAAAGCTGATTTTCTCAGATCTCATTTCGGTTTATTTCATTTTATTTCATTAGCACTAACCAAACTTCACTTCTCGACAGAACTTGAGTGTGGCGGCTATAAGACACAAGTACCATTTTATTTTTAAATATCCTTCTTCTTGGCTCGAACACGGCATGTTATTACAAAGCGTCTAAATCAAGTGCAGATTAATAGCTGAGCCATTTAAAAAAAAAAATTGCTAAATCTAATTTACAATTTTACATCACAACATCTTCCATTTCAAAAGGTGTCATATTATATGTCTAGACAATTGCTTATAAAAAGGTGTTTCTCGTGAAACTGCCTGTACGAGGCGTTTAATTACTTGGACGAAAAACAGAGGAAAATTGAGCTGACTTATCCAAAGTTGATTTACAGAAACTGAAAATGAGGCAAAACAAGTGTAAGTTATTGACATACTCAGGGGCAGACTGAAAATTCTATCGGTCAGCCACAGGACGAGTGTGCCATTTTGGGAGTTGGGGCAGGGTATTTTCCTTCATTCTCTGGAAAACGAACAAATTTGCAAAAATAAAAAATGTTGTAAAATCAGGAAAAAGTTACACTTTGCAAGTAACATTTTCAAACTTCTCCCCGTGAAAAGAATATTTAAAAGCCCCCTAGAAAAATTATTTTGGGCCCCCTTGCCTCCAGGCCCCCTTCCTCCGCCATGTCAGGATTTTCAAGGTTTTGTTCTCTTCTATATTTTTGAGTGTTAACTATACCCCTCTTCTTTTGTTCGTTTCTTTGCTACGGGTTCCTAAGCAAAGGGGCCAATGGACTGCAACTTGGAACATTTAAACCTCTCTGGAATTAGAAGATGAAAAGGAGCTAAGGGGAGGGTTTGTCATCTAGAACACTTTATTCTAAGCATTGCATGCTAATATCATATCTCTAGAGAAACTATGGTTTAAAGTTTTCGTCTTTGAAATAACTTCAATTTCAAAAATTCGAAAAATGATTTTAAAAGTATGTTGAAATAAATGTAAAAAGTATTTCCAGTCCGATAAAATCCGACTAGTTTATCGCAAAAACAAGTCTTGGCACTTTAATATACTCACTGAGCCTGGGGGACCGATAATAGTGCAAACTAACATTAGTTGGAACAATATGAAATTAACAACGCTATCTAATATGTGATTTTTGAACTTAACGCATGTATTCAAAACTTTTTGGTCTTTTAATTAGCTCTATACTTCGAAATGCGTCAAACTTGTATTTTGTTCTTTAAATGTAGGGGAGGGTAAAAAACCACTAGTTGGTCAATACTACCAACTTAAAGTCAGTTAGACTTAAAGCTTCAAACGGAATGGGTTGTCGTATGAACTTCGGAGGGATCTCCTTTGGCTGGAAATCGCAAGTTCTAGTGAACTTTTAAGAGTCAAATGCGATCGCAGGGCAACTATCCCCCAATGAGGTTTTTTATCAAAATGCATCTGATACCAATTTTTGGATACTCATTTAGTTGAAAATATTTTACAGACTAGATAACAAAACCTTCTGGTTCACACAACCCCCAGAGCCTCGGGGCAAGTGGTTTACTTAGTACCCTGGAAGTATATAGGGTTCTTATGATATGGATGGTCGTACACACTTCAGAAGGGGCTCATTCGATTAGAAATCGGAAGTTTTAGTGCTCTTTTTAAGAGTCAAAATTGATCGGATGGCAACTGAAATCCCTCCCACCACTTTTAAACTAGGCTAACTCTGCTAAGTTTAAGTTACATTAGTGCAGGTATAGAAACTATTACCTCTTTCAGTTGGCTTAGTTATACCGCTTTTAAGCTCAGTTAGGCTAAGCAAGTTGGTGGTTTAAGTTAAGTAGGATAAGTTGGCATACCAACTTAATCTTAAGTAACCCAGTATAAAAGTGGTAAATCAAAGCCAACGTAACTAAAAGCAAGTCAAAACATCTTAACTTAACCAAACCTCAGTTAAAAGTGGTCAACTTTACCTTGCTTAAAAGCGATAAACCTAAGCAAACTTAAAAGCAGTAAAAGTTGCTTAACCTGAACTAACTGAACTTAAAAGTGGTAAAAATAACCTAGTTTGAAAGTAGGAAATCTAACCTAGCTTAGCGTCTCTGACTTTTTAATAATTCATTTTGCATCTTTCCAACCGTTTAAAAACCCAGTTTGAAAGTGTCTGACTTTAGAAAAATTCCGTTCACCAGTCTCTGACTTTCCAAGAATCCCGCTCATGCGTCTCTGACTTTTTAAAATCCTATTCACGTATCTCTGAATTTCGAAAAAAAAATATGCTTGTATGTTTGTAATTTCTTGAAGAAAATCCTGATAGCACGCTTCTGAATTTGGAGAAATCCCGTTCACCAGTCTCACACTTTTGAAAACTCCCGCCCAAGTGCTTCTGACATCTAAAAAAAGTCTATTTCGCACGTTTTTACGTTAGGAAAGAACTCTTTAAGGCGTATTTGTCGTATAAATCTGGTTCATACGTCAATGACTTTTGAAAATATACAGTTTCTATCTTTAAAAAAGCACAGTTGGCACAGTTTTGAATTTGCAAACCCACACGGAGTAGAGAAGACTGAGAAATGCCCTAGATCTTCTAGGGCAATCATTGCTAATAGTGCAACGGGGCTAGCAGCATGCACAGATTTGTAAAAGTCAGTGGTTGACCTATTCTCTTCTGCCCTGTCTTTCATGGGCCATTGTTTTTGCATCAATAATTTCTTTGCGAAGCCAGTTGCAATTGATCCTCCGCTGGCGTCTTTTGTTTTTCTAAACATAGCTGCCCGAACACACAATACAGTGCTGGCATCTGTCGCACTCTGTAAGACATCTTGCACCCTGGATTGGTCGCAAGATTTTACGTCAGCATCTAAAGGGTCTGCTATCACCTTCCATTTCTTATCATGGTTGGTTAATCCCACTCCCAGCATTACAGACAACAGACGACATGCATCAAAAAACGGCCTTTTAGTGCTGTCTAATGTTGAAGACACAGGGTCATTGATGAATAAAAAGGCTCTTATGTCATCAATGTCCCAGGAGTCGCAGTAGACCGTTTCCACAGCAAAGTCCGTATCGTGTAGCTGGTTTACTCTTCCCGAAGCCTCTATTTTCTTTACGTACAACCTCCCCCCGAAAAGAACAAGCCTCTCTTTGTCATTATCATAATTTACTAACCCAGTCAAATCCGCCGGTACTTTTTTAATGTCAAATTCCACTTCCTTTTTTGCCTGAAAAACCCCATTTACAATTAGACCCCCAAAATCACCATCTTACAAGGAGTAGTAGACCTCCCTTAGGCACCTTTTTGGGATGGCGATGTACTCATCCACTGGCAGTCCCGCATCGGTCCCTACTTTTAGCCCTGCTTCTATTGGCCCAACACTAAAGGATTCTTATGTTTTTGCCGCTCTCTTTGGGTCCGGTTCGTCGTCCCAAACGCCTTTTTCGAGACCGAGCGCGGCGATGTGGGCGGCACCGTAAAGCTCATCGTCTTCGAGTAGCATCAAGGCTTGGCGGTTGGATTCTTTCATCGAACGTCCCATGTTTTTAATTTTCTCATAAAAACATCGCGTTGTAACTTGCCTTAAATAACAACGCGTCATATAATGATTTTGATTTATGACGCGTTGTCTAAAATCAATTCCTACTATTTGGAGGCAAACATGAAATCGGCAACCAATCTTTCCATCATCGGTCATTTGAAAGCGGTCTTCTTCGACACGGGAAGAAAACTGCAAATCATTTCCACGCTCAAGGATTCCATGCGGTTGTGAGGTAGGCCATGCACCGACTCTCATTCACCGCCGAGGATATGCTTGAAATGGATCGGCTCTTTTGTATCCTTCATTCCCTGGGCACGATCATCACCCAAGTCTGTAATCTGGAATGCGAGGAACCGGACATCCCATCTCTCGCGGATTTAGGGCGGCTGGTTAGTGAAAAAGCCGACTACGGCCTTGATCAAATCCAAAAATCCATGAAGGCCAAACAGTCTCAAGGAGCCATCTAAACGGATTGGGGCGTACCGCAACCAGTCGCCCCTTTTTCGGATTAACGAAATCCACGTTCCTTGGATATAGTCAAGGTGTCATTAATTGGTCTTCAACCTGGCTCCACATACGGGACAATCTTTTGGATGCCAGTGTTCTGTTGAAGGGTTACGTTTTCTCGATGCTGAAGTCAAAATATCGTATATGGTCGTGATTTCTCTACGAGCATGACCGCGTTCTTGACAATACATACTTCTGAACCTTTTATTTCCGATAAATTTCAAGGTACCTAAGTTTGTACAAAGCACTGAAGTTTGTGACCATAATGTACTTGCGGAATAATTATATGTAATAATGTAAAGTAATGATAGACTTGAAGCCAAATTGTGCTTGCTATATCATAAGTACATTGTGAATAGGTAATAATAAGTTTTATGTTTAGAAGCAAAGCAGCGTAGCCTTATCTTGTATGCGTGGCAATTTCAGAAATAAGAAGGTACATCTTGCTATATCTTACTGTGTTAAAGCAAATAAATTTTACTCTGTAGTGCAAATCGTTAGCTTGCGCAAATGATGCATTTTGATATTGTATATAAAATAGTCAATGAAATTGATTTTAAGGACAAGCATTACATTTGAGGTGGTTTTTAATGAACTAATCAGCTCTTTTTATTTTTTAAAGTAAAAAATCTTTTCGGGATACAAAATTTCTGTAAATTTTGAGGGATTGACAACAATTACATTAATCGATGGTGACGAAGCAAAAGTGGAGTGTTGTATCCCCAATATTACTACAGTGTTTCACATTATCCAGGTGGTAAAATCTAGTTCATGTTTGTATCAATCTTGACTAGGTTACTTATTTTAATGTTTCATCATTCACTCGTAGTAAGGTTTCATCATTCATCCGTAGTAATAGCTGTTGTTTTGAAATTTGAATTCACTATTCATTTTAGTTCCTGTTTGTTAAATGTTTCTTTTATCTATTCATGATGTTTTCTGTTTTTTTTTTCAATTTTGACTTTACATTACTTATTGTGTTGCGGGAGCAACACTTTGGTTTTGTCGTGTTTTTTTTTTTTTTGTTCCAATTCTGTGGTGAGTTGAGCAATAGCATCTGTTAAGGAGAGAACTTTATTTTCCATAGGTAAATTTTTCTAGTTTTGATTAAAAGCAAATAATATTCCAGCTAAGAATTGGGGATCTACCCATAAATCTAGGAATGTATTTTGAAAAATAGGAAAAATTTCTCTTTAAAAGATGAATATTTCCCAAAGTTTTTATAAATTTCATACTCTATGGGAATGATTTGTGGTGGAGCAGTTTTTGCATAGCTTTATTAAAATTTAAAAAAGGTAGGCAGTCTATGAGCAAGGTTCGTCAAAGCACCGTTAAAGTAGTTTTTTTAGATGATGTGTATCGCGTGGAAGGCAAACTCACGATTCCTTCAGGAACCCATTTAGCTGATTATCTCAATCGACACGCGCGCTTTCTCCCGGTGAATGAAGTCAAGTACATTTCTTTGTTAGACGACAAACAAGTGCAACAAAGTGACTTTGCCTATTTGAATGCGGAGAAATTTCATTCGGTGATCCCCAAGAGTTCTCCCGATAAAGGGGGATATTTGCCAGTCTCGGTTAGCCTGCAAGAGGTGATGACCTCTAAGCTGCATACGGTCAATCCTCAAACCACGGTCATTGATGCCTTTAATTTGATGCGCCAACATAAAATTCATCATTTGCCTGTTTTGGATAAAACGAGACTCGTGGGTTTGATCACAAAAAGTGATTTAGGGATGCTTGTTTGGCATCGACATGAAGAGCCGATTGAAAAATTTATGAAAAAAGAAATTTTAACTATTGATATCAGCGCCTCATTTGAGGATGCCATTAAAGAAATGGTGGCGCGCGAGGTTACTTGTTTGCCTATTTGCTGTAGCTAAGCATGATGATTTTCTGTTATGTTTTCTGAGTAGTGTTAGTATTTGTAAATAGTAGCACCAGGACTATGTTGATACCTTGCAAAATGATGGAGCTTGAAAACACTCCAATAACATAAAAACTTAAGCTAACCGAGCAAGAATTAACAGGATGAAAATTTACGTTGGACAAGTTCAGTTACATACCAGTTTTGACATGAAGATATGCTTCGAACGTTTTGAAAATAAATTAGAAGTAGAATTGAAGTATAGTAGAATCAAATGAAATAAAACAGTTGGATTAATATTAAGAAGATAAGCAAATTATGGCTTTGTTGGCTTGGAAAAACTTTAGTGGCTAGTACTTGTCAATGGTCTTAACACATATTGTAAACTTGCTCTAGCGTTAGAAATAGTCTGGCTTACTGTTTATATATCCTTTCAATTCATACAAATCTCCCACTACTTTGTAAAAGGAAAGTGTGTGTGTGTAATTATTTAAGAAGAAATTGTTTCACTTGTAATCAGGATTTCATGTTACATGTATGGGAAGTTAAAAGAACCGAAGAGCATGAGGCTTGTCAGCGTCTCAATCTGATTTGTCTTCCCGAAGTTGTTTTCTATTTTCCCTTTTTCTGATAAACGCTTCAGCACTGCAGGAAAAATGTCGTCCATTTTCACTTTTACCAAGTTGTAGCTAAGAATCCTGCGTTTTATATCTGTGCAGACATAAAATTCTCTAAAATGATACCAAAGCTGAAAAATTAAATGCTTCTTTTGAACCTTGAAAAACTGGAAATCTTTCCTTCAGTGTGGATTTTTTATTTATTTTGTTTATTTCCAAAGTTTGTTTCTCCGCGACGACGGGATAGGAATATGGCAACACATGCGATCCTTAAACGCTTTGGCGTGGTGGAGCCGTCGGCGATTGTCCTCGGCGGCGAAGGCACCATCTCTTGGATGTCGTCACGGTGGAAATCGAGGAGGGCTTCCCATGGAGAGAGCGGTTGCGGCCGGGAGCGCGTCATCGGGCGCCGGTTTCGAGGCCCCCGTGCCGGAGCAGCACACCACCGCCTTCGAGAGCGAGGCCGTCGCCGGCCGCCTCCTGGCGACGCGGGCGATCCTCGCCGGTTTGCTGGTGATCGCCGGCTGGCTGCTGATCCAGCTCGGCTGGGAACGGGCCTGGTTCTATCAGGTCATCATCGCGCTCTTCGCAGCGATCTTCTACGCCGACTACCGCCTGAGCATCAGCCCCTACGCGCGGCCCTGGCAGCCCTATCTCTTCGTGGCCCTGGGCGCGGCGCTGCTGGCCTTCACCCTCGTGGTGCCGAACCCCTTCGTCGGCAACTGGCCGACGCCCATGCGGCTTCGTTTCGGCAACTTCGTCTACATGATGGCGTTCCTGGCGCCGGTGGCGCTCAGCTACTCGCCGCGCCTGATGGTCTGGGCCGGGCTCTGCTGCGCTGTCTTCTGGGCCTTGGGCGTGCTCTGGGTGGTGGGCCTGCCGGATACGGTGACCTGGCTCGACATGCCCCAATCTACAGTTGCCGAGACCAACGAGGGGCTGCTGGCGTTCTACCTTCGGCCCCACTTCGTCAACGTCGAGGCGCACATCCAGGATGGGAGTTGATATTTGCAGGCGGGGGTTGTCAACCATAATCTAAATTAAATTTTGTGCACGGTGGTATGCACTTCAAACTGGGGAAGGAGCCCATTGAATTGTTACCAGCCCAAAGGGAAAAAAATTAACCAAAGTAGGGAAAATGTTGGTGCCAAATGCCCACGTTGGTCCTTCAACCATAAACATTGAAAAAATTTGCAGGTTGCTATAACATGCCTCCCTTTCCGGTAAAAACTTGACAGTGGGATAGACTAAGCGCAGCTTGAATTTAATTCAATTTTGCAACAAACTGATCAATAGCTCGCAATCGTACGGAGTCTGGACTTTGATAGTTATTCATCGAGTCAAGACTTTGTCCGTTTTCCCCTGTCAGATCGTTTCATTAAACGTAGTCCAGACAAAGGGGGCTTATGCATCGAATCAACAAATTCTCCAGCTTAGATTTGGCTCGTTTATTACCCTAGCTGGGACTTACCTCGTCTTTACACTGAGACAGGGCTTATTTTAAATTTGCAATGGTTCGGAAGTAGGCTCTTTCGCATGGCGTCATAGAAATTCCGCATCATTTACTTCGTTGGTTTTTGCAGTCACTCAGAATTTATTTCGCGTTTGCACAGTCAACTTCGCTGTTTTTTTTTTTTTTTTGCAAACAACCAAGACTTTTCTCGTCTGTAATGATTAAGGACTTGGCTCGTGTTTATTTTGAACCAGTCAGTCCAAAGCTTCGACTTAAATCCTTTTAAAACTAAATTAACACTTTAGTACCCTGATGCAAACTCAGGCAAACTAGTTTTGTCAAGGGCATAATTCGCGCCTTTGATCCTACATGTCTCTATTTTTTGCATAATTTTCGTTTAAAAAGGTGCAAAAGTCTACACCTTCTGACAACAGCTATCTATGAAGAATGGGCCAATGGGACGTTTTAAAACACTATTACCCGAAATGTTTTCGCAGTATGATCAATCAATTGGTAATGTGTTGCCACAGACTTAAGCAAAGATCTTACCCTCCTGCTCATCTATTAGTTGCAGACCTTGATTAACTTTGAGGACCAGTTTCTCAGGGAATGTTTCTTTCAAAGGCGACTGTTTGGCCGACGGAGCTTTTTCAGCATTCTAAAGATATTTGATCTTTTACCTTTAAGGCAACGGACGCATACGTTTCTAAAATGTTTCATTTGTTCTTCTATAATTGCTCAAATATTTGCGTTTACAAGTATCCAGTGCTATGATAACTTTATCGTGTACATTTATATTGATGTATTTCTTCTTGTTTGTCACAATAAGCTATGCATGTGTTTTCTATCTGTGGGCTATCAGAACTGATTGAAAACGTAAAATAAGTGAAACACCGTTTGTTTATAGTTTTAGGGGTTCTGTGTTTCCATGGTAACAGAACTTGTGCCTCGATTATGGTCCAAAGAAGACACTGAAGGTTGTAAGGGGATCATAGAACGCGGTGTTCAAAAAGCCGAAAGACTGTGTTAATGACTTAGCATTACCAAGTGAGTTTACCAAACTTTTTAAATGACTTCCCACAGAGAATCGATGTGTTGATTAGACCTAAATTTTGAAATAACCAGTTAGAACAGATTAATGGCATAAAAACAGGTAAAGTTTAGACGTGATCAATTATCTACCTCCATACCTGAAAGGGGAGTCCCAAATAGCTTGTGGACGATGAAAATCTCATATACATTTGCTTGAAACCGATTTCGGTACTTTTGTCAAAAATCCTGCAATAATGTGAAGAGCCTTGTTATGGCCTTCTATCGTTATTTTGCTCTTCGGAAAGGTATTGATGGCCTTTTGAACGGAGGTTAGCAAACCAAAATAATCCGGTTCAATTTCGGATTTACCTACTGCAAAGTTCAACCCGACCAGCCTTATAATTACATTGTTACCATCGCGCAGCACGCGGGCATCCTTCCGGCTGAACATTTTTCCGATAGATTTAAATTGTTCCTGTATTTTTGCCTGGGTTTCTATTCTTGTTCTAAATTTTTCTCTTGTAGTGATCGAGTCATGTATGATAAAGACGCTTGTCGCTGTCAATAAGGCAATCAAGGCGCTAATAGCAATGGTCATTGCCAACTTCTTTTTGATTGAATATGTCTTTAACAGATTCATTTGTTCTTTGTTACCAATTTTGCAATGCGAAGTAATTTTGAACTGATTTTTAAGTTAGTCTCCTTAGCGCCTTCCATACAAATAGCTATTTTCAGCTTATTATTTTCAATGAAGTATTCAATAACGCTTCCTTCGTCGATCGCATTTTTTCGATCACTGACAAGTAAGACTCTACTGTTGGCAGCCGATTTCTTAATATCATTTATATTTACATTGCTTTTTCGACTAATAAATGCAATTTGACAATCAACAATATTGCTTGGGGTGGACATGTGCTGGATGATTAATCTTTTGCTGTTAACAATTTCGCCGTTAATTTCATCAATATGTTCATTTATTTCGCTCTTACCAATAATGCAGATACGAAGATGTCTTGGATTTGTAAAAGCATCGTCTGGCCAATCAATAAAGTTGGCAAAATGAAAAAGATAAACAGCCATAAACTGACCTTGGCGATCCATACTTTCATGTTCCAAGAAAGATATCGCCAGCGCCGGCTTGGGCCAGCGGGGTTGCAAGCACGCACGCGTTGGCCGGGCTCGAGCAGTCCGCGGTCCCCTGGTCGGCATTTGCGACATGGAACACCTGCAGCGTTTCACCAGAAACCGCATCTGTAAGAGGACCCGTCTCGCCGATTGTGGTCTCCAGCTCGACCGCCGGAGTCAGGATGTCATCGTCGCGGTGGACACGACGTGTCATCAGGCGTTCAATGCCAGTCAGCTTCATCGGCTGGTATTCGTCCGACTCCTCATATGCTGCGCTGTGCAGCGGCAGGCGAAGCCGGATAATGCCCGAGCCCTGGGTTCCGCGCAGGTTATCGTCACGGATCTCACCGCCGACGCTGAATTTTGCGCCTTGCCAATCGAACGGATCATCGATTTCAACTTCGGCCCTGAAATAAGGGCCGTGAACCAGTGTCGGGCTCCGTTCGAACCGGAAATAGCCGCCATTCAGCCGCACCGCGGACTTGTCGGAAATCGGCATCCGGACACCGGCTTCGACGTCGAACCCAGGCAGAGCCCTTTCGATACGGGTTGTGCCGGCACCCGAGAACATGACGTTGACGCCACTGAGCATCACGCCGGCCGCAGCGGTACCACCGCCCAGCGTGAACTGTTTGCGGTCTGGAATATAGCCGTTCGCCCGGAACTCAAGGTACTCGGTGATCAGTTCCGCGCCGACGGTGCCCTGGTAAAAAATGTTGTTGTTGGTCGAATTGCGGACGTCGAAAAAGCCATAGACACCGAAAATGGCATCATGTCCGAAAAAACCGCCCGGGACGATTTGTCGATACCCGAGGCCAAAATTCCCTTCCTAACCGCCATACACCGAAACTTGTGACCCACGCTTTTGCAGCCTGCGCTCTACCAACCGAGCTAGGTGACCTCCGATGTTAGCATACTATCTCTCTATAGTGGCTACATTAGCTCCCAATCATCTACCGGTGGACATCAACATCCAGCTCAACACAATTGAAGATCAGTCTCCCTGCACCATGTGGCTTGACCAAGGAAGGACTGTCCTCCGGCTGGTCTTCAGTCCAAAGCCAATTGAAGTTTGATCGTAGTATTGAGAAGCGAAGATTTAAAATGTTAGTTCCTGAAAGAACACTAGAGAAATAGAAAATATGTCATCACCGGGCATCGAACCGTGACTCATGCTTTTGCAGCGATTCCGGTCATGACATATTTTCTATTTGTCTAGTGTTCTTGTCAAAGCTAACATTTCAAATCCTCTGTTCTCGGAAATACCTTTGTAGAATACGGAGTGGCAGCCTTATGCTGACAGAATAAGTCAGTCCTTAACTTCTGATGATTTAACCAGGTTCAACAACTTAGTCATTCAGGTTTTGAAGTTTATGGTTAAAGTTTATAAAAATGCTATTGTCGGCTTTTTTTTTACAGTTTTGAACTAGGTTTTTGCGTGTTTAAGCCACATTTAAATGATGAAGTTGTCACAGTAGCATACGTTTTTGAAATAAAATATTTGATGGGGGTACATTCATGATGTGTTTGGCCTCTGGTGTTCAGATGTATTATGCCGGCCCCCTTCAATTTATTTAACTTGGTCTACTAGCACGTGGAGCTTGTCAGTGGATTGAATTTGAAGGAGACGTTTATATTAGTAGTTATTTGCCCAATTCCATTATGAGAACCTGTTTGTGCTAGCATATCTTGATGAACGATTCAAAAATGGAGATGAACTCTGTTTACTTAATGAACTCTGATGAACTCTGAACTCTGATGAACTTTGATGAACTCTGTCTACTTAAATGAAGCACTTGAGTGTTGTCGGTATAATACACAAGAACCATCTTATTTCACGTACAGTCCCGTTATGCTTTACCCCAGCCCTCCTAATGTGCAAATATATAGCCCAAATTTTTCATTTCAAATGCATTCCCCTACCTTCAATCTGGTTTTTCTGGCTCTTGTTTCGCCACAGTTGATTAAATGTACGGCTTTTACGGGTACCCGGGTTGAAACAAGAGAAATGCACAGGGAAAATTATGGGAAAACCTATATATGGCTATATTTTGGCACATTAGAGGGGGGGGGGATAAAGTGTATCGGGTCTGCATGCACATTATGAAGTAAGAAATGTTTTCTTAACACATTTTCTTCTCACTAACCCCTAACCTAGATTTTTACCAAAAAGTTTTATATGGCCTTAGTCTATGTATGAAAAACTAACATACTAATCAATGAAAACTGATTAAAAACAGATTAACATAGAAAAAAGCAAGGACATATGACTAATTGATACTTATCGTATATTATAAAATAAGAATTCCATCAATTTTTTGGTTAGTTTCTTTTGTATAGTCTAAAATTATATAAGACTATTAGAGGGGGGCTGGGAATGAATTGTCAAAAACGCAAATACAACCCTAAGAATAAGCATGGCACTACCAATCTAAAAATGGGTCTCTCTTTGTTCTATGATATCTCCTCCTAAAGAGCTTCTATTCTTAACCTAATTTCTTAGAATATTTTTCATGCCACATATAATGAAATAAACTTGCTATTTCGTCATCCATTTCTTTTACATCCCTTCATGATTTTTTCTGATAAAACTATGTTTCAGCCCTCAAATGTTTTTTTTTTCGCCTGATTTTTTTCTTCTTTTTCTTTTTTTATGAATGTGCTATCACTAATAAAACAAATTAATATCTAAAAATATTTAAACTACCTTATCCTCTTTAAAATTTAGCAGCTGAATAAATTGTCTAACGCGGAAAATTTGACAATCTCAATTGTGATACTTTGTGTCGCACAACCATATCATAAAATAATGGTTCCGCTCCGCGTTTAAGCCCCCGTGAATACAATTCTGTGCTAAAACATGTCTGTGATAAACTCCAAAGGAAAAAAGGAGTAAAAATTTCGAGCCTGGGTTTTCCGCACTATACCTTATTACGTGCACATTTGGAAGGGTCAAAAACAGAATCGGAGGCAAAATAAAATGTTCGCGCGACTGACTGTTGCAAAATTCGCACATACTTGGGGCTAACCTTAAGGGTTTTAGGACACTGGCGCTTCGTGTTTAGGGGGAGAGTTTTTGATGGCACAATTGGAGGAAAGAGATAAAAAGCGTTGAATCTTGTGACAAAATGCTCGGTTTTTTTTTATCTTCTAATTAAATATGTACAGGGTGGCGTATAAGTTTCATTATAATATAGAGAGCTCGTGTTTGGGAAGATTAAAAATTAGGCCATTTACGTGAGATTACTTTTCATGCATAATAAAAAATAAAATACTGACTTGTAAACTATGTAATAAATAAAAATAAAGTTCACTCATTTACTAAAAAGCTGTTTTATTTTCAAATAGTAGAGCGAAATATTCTAAAGCAGTGAGAGTCCAGAAGTTCTGGTATCAGAGATACGGAGCGGTATTGTTCTCCACGTTTAACCTTTGCTCGATCTGTTAACCCCTGTCCTTCTCTGACAAGGGTGGCAAGTGTGTACCCTTAAATTCACCTTATGGACGTCTAGCAGAGTATTATGCTTTTCAACATAGAGATTAAGTGAGTTAAGAAAAAACTTGAGTCCAACCTACCGCATTTTGTAAGAGTGAATACTTAAGTTGGAGTGGTGTTATCGATGTTCTTGACGATTCAGAATGCGCCTATTAGGCCAATTGCGTCGCATCAGAACGGAAGACTAGGCAACTGTAGTTTCTGCATTATCAATTGATATGGCAGATGAATTGGGTAAGGTTTGAGTTGCAGTCTCTCGACTCATGCTCTCTCTCTCCTTCAGGGGGAAACCCTTCTGATAAGCTATACTCAAGCATTGGACGTAGATTAGACTCGTAAAATAACATCAGTGAATGAAGCTTGGAAGTAAGAAAATGTGTGCTTTAGACGTAATATTTGCTAATTTGCCTGTTGGGCGACGTTTAGTACATATTGCGCATGAAAAACAAAGCAAAAAGCTGAAAAATTCGGTTACAAGTTGTTAGACCTTTCAGGCGAAAAACTTTCAGTAAGATGGTTTTTTGTGCTTGTAAAACAGTAAAACAAATATCTAAATTTAAATGGCGATCATGAAGGATACATCGGAAGCTGCAGCTTAAAATTTAGAGGATCAATTTAAGCACCTAAATATATTTGTAAGTGATTTCATTTGGTGGTTACTTTTCTAGCAGCTGTTGTACAGTCAATTTGTTGCATAAAAAAGATCACATCGAAGTTGTAGGATGGGAATTCCGGATTGATCAGCTCCTGCGGGCCGCCATTGGGCGTTAGCTGATTGAAGATGCCGGCAGACCGCTCGAGCCAGTCCTTTACCGTGGCGCCGTCGATCACGACCGCCCGAGCGGTGTTGGGATAGAGGTACAAATCGGCCACGTTCTTGATGGCCACATCGCCGGCTGGCACGTCGGTGTAATAGTCCGGTCCACCACGACCGCCCGCCTTGAAGGGCGCCGCGGCTGACAGGATGGGCAACCCCTCATACTCGGAGCCCTTCAGCATGCCCGCGGTGTACCAAAGCTGGGCCTGGCTGACGATTTGGACCGATGGGTCGTCGGCTACCAGCGCGAAATAGCTGTGCAGTGGGGCCGACGTTTTGCCGACCGGCCGCCGGACATATTCCAAGGTCGAGTCGTGATCGGCCTGGCTGAGGGCGATAACGGAGGCTGTCTGTTCGACCAGCGGATTCACCTGGCGTTCGACACGCTCATAAATCGGGCGCGACTCGACCGCAAAGTCCGACCGCCGCCAACTGCTTCCGTCGTGTTCGAGCATCAAATCGATGACGCCCAGATGACTTCCCCAAAAGCCAGGCATGGCCGCAGGCACCCCTTGCAGCGTTCCGGCTTCGATATCTGCGCCATCGATTTCGCCATAATCACCGCTTGGGAACAGACGGTGATGGTGACCGGTAAATATAGCGTCGATCCCGGGTACGCCCGCCAGCAGCAAACTGGCATTTTCGGCGCCGTCCGGACCGATACCACCTTCGATCCCGGAATGAGAGAGCGCAATGACGATATCGGCACCCTCCTCCTTCATTTGAGAAGTTATGGAATGTTGAGTAAAGTAAAAGTGTACTTCTTTAAACGACTTGCAGAATGACTTTTGATTCATTTTTTTTGTATCGATCAAAATTGCACATGTTTTTGAAGGAATCACTTTGTTAGCATTAAAAGCGTTATAGAGAACTTAAGCAAATTTACAGCATTGCTTGATGGGTAAGAACCAGTTTAGCTCTTAAAAACTGGGAATGCAGATTGTGTTATAGGGAGTAAATTGTTATAACACATGGTACAATGAACCACATGTTACAAAAGGTGTGTCTATGAGATCACATAGTTTTTGGAAACAACATTTTATACTTGCAATTTGTGTAAGACGTTTTAATATCACCGAGTTATTTAAAGGGTAAAGTATTCCATTGTAGGTGTTTCTTGCACCCCAAAGAAAGAACTTGCACCCGAAATGTTGAAGGCCATTGTCGTGTTATAAATGGGAGCCTGATAAAAAGTTTTGCTAGGTATTTGTCTATACCGGACTGTTTTAAGAATTCCTTTTGCATATATATCAATAAATATATGTACAAATGAAACATTACTCAAGGACCTAATTTAGAACTCAAAATGACAGCTTTAAGAAAAGGGGCAATTTTGCCAATTTTTGTATTAGACACATTTTCCAAGTACCTAAGTTTGACATTGAATGGTAACTAGAGCAGATAGTGTGCCAATGATATTCATTAAATAACTTTTTGGAGGAATTGAGTTTAATTATTTAACTTTAACACCCCCTCCTCCTCCAAGAGTTTAACGTATTGCTTTGGAATGGATGCAGTATATTTAAGGAACTAATCCAATCACTCCTCTCCGTTTCCTTTATTGGTTGTAAGGGCGGTCGGGGCGTCGACGTCTTCCACTTCGACATTTGCCGTGCAGCTATTTTCATTACCGGCGCCGTCGACTACTGTCAAAATTACTTCGTTATTACCGACGTCTGAACAAGTAAAAAGGGTTTGGCTTAGGCTTAGGGAAGCGATTCCACAGGCGTCGGACGAACCATTATCGACCGCTTCCGCCGCGGTTGAACCCGATCCATTAGCATCCAGGTATACTTTGACGTTTTGGCAAAGGGCGGTCGGCGTCAGGGCGTCTTCCACTAATACATTAGCGACGCAGCTACCTTCGGCGCCGGCGTCGTCGACCACTCTTAAAACAACTTCGTTAAGGCCTATATTCGAGCAATCGAAATCCGTTTGATCCAACTGCATGGAAGCAATTCCACAGCCGTCCGCCGAGCCATTATCAACGGCTTCGGCCCTTATTGATCCCTGGCCGTTGGCGTCTAATTGTACGGTGAGGTCCTGGCAAAGCGCTGTGGGCGGCGCAGCGTCTTCCACCCAAATATGGGCGATACAGCTACTTTCATTTCCATGGACGTCGGAGACGGTTAAGCCGACTTCATTGGCTCCGAGCCGCGAACAGTTGAAGTTGGTTCTAGGAGGATTTGGATGCGGAGAAAAAAGAAATGAGTTAATGGAGAAGTTTTGCTTTAATGTCTTTAGTGTTTCTGCTTGGGCGCAACAGCTTGGGTAGGTTACGGTGGCTAAGGGGCTTTCCAGTTTGACCAAATTGTTATATTTGATTCAGATTTACTTATTGAGTCAGGAGGGGCACCGTGATACGTGCCACCAACCCTAGGAATGACTGGCTTCAAATGGCAATTTCTTCTGCTGAATATACCAGATCAGAAAAAGAGCATTGTTTTTGGTTATGCCCCTTCGTGTACCCCTGATCCGCTGATGCAAGCCACACAAGCACCGTCGTCATCTCTGAGAAAGTAAAACTAAATAACTGCTATAATTTGCACAAACAGAGCATGCCGTGTACTGGATTGAAAGATCTTAAAATTGAAAATTAATTACTTATTGATTGACAAAGAGCAAAGTGATACTCAGTAAATTACTGCATTTGGTTAAATGTGTTGAAATTCAAAATTAAATAAAAAGCAAAACAAAGTTACTTGCAATTATCAACTGGTTGCATTTACTGCACTCAGAAAAGCTTTCATTTTTTCTCCTGACTACGAGAGGCGCTTTCCCCACTCAGATAGACGGGGGCTTGGGAGTAGTAGCTCCCCTCATATCCAGATAACTTTAACAGTTTCACTTTAATTTTTATTATCACTCTTTTTTTTCTTTTTTTTTGAACAGCTAATTAAAAAATATTAGGCTTAATGTTTGCAATTTGAGCTTTATGAACCTGATCTATTTTTCCCAAATCTATCAAAAAATTATTTAAAATTTTCAGGATTTCACTGGCCAAAACTTGCTCAGACCTGGCTGTAATCAGAATCGGAGTGCCTTATATTTGTCGGTGCATTTTAAGATCTGATATTTAACCAAAATGTATTAAGAAAATTGTTATTTATTACGATAAATCGGCACGAATAAAAGCACTGATTTAAGCATACATTTTTTTTTTTTTATTGGGGGGGGGGAGGTCTCACTGATAATGAACCCTTTCGGCTACAGCTTTAGCACTGAGTATTATGCAAAAGTGGAGTATTGGAGTAAAGGTTTCAACCATGGCGTTGGACCGTCATGAAGCATGAACTTTGGCAAGAACACGACGAAGTATGATGGAAAACGCAAAATGACGGTCTTTGTGCGAAAAACAGCCGGGGAACTTTGGGTAATATATAACAATCAAACAGCAAAATAGAGATTAGTCTACCATCTTTTACCACATTTACTACTTTATTACTTCTCCCATGAAATTCTAATCTCATTCTTATGGCCTCTCTTAATCCTTTCTTATGACCTTTTCCCATTTTTCCTCTCTTTCTCTCTCTCTCTCTCTCTCTCTTCCTCCTCTTCCTGTTTTCTTTTAGTCTCAGAAGGATGACCAAAAAGCGCAGTCTTTAACAATTGGTTATTCATAGGTAAAAATTGGTCTAGCCATCTTTACACAATACAATTTTGGGTAATATATAACAATCAAATAGCAAAATAGAGATTGGTCTACCAAAAAATAAGGAACATGTGTGACAGATCAGCAGAAAATGAGTGAAAAAATGTATCAGCATGAAGTTCCAGATTGTATTACTTTCCTGATTGGCTATAACTTTCCTGAAAGCGAAAGACAAACTTTGCCATTAATAGGGAGAAAACTGGAAAAAAATTGATTGAAAGAGTAAAATAATTTAAGAATATAACCTAACATCTAGTAACCAAATAGTATTTGAAACCAAATGTACGTTTCATTTGAATAGCTAGAAACCTAAGCTACGCATTTACATGATCGTTTCTAAAATTACTTAAGAATAAAAACGTCAAATTATTAGTCAATTAAATTACCAACAACACACATTTTTGTAAAGAAAAAATGTCCTATTTTGTCACGTTTATCCTTTTGTGAATTTTGTTTTTCTTTTCTTTTTACATTAATAAAGGATTTTGGATATGAAGCTGATCTGTTAAACAAACATGATTAGGAAAGATTTATTCCTCTAAATGTGCTACTTTCTAAGTCAAAGAGAGTTAATTTAGGAAACCAAATTGACCTGCCATCACAAAAAAACAAAAGAGAAGAAAAACGATAATGGGGTTTTATAAGGCTAACGAAAATACTGGATGAAACAAAACGGATATTTCGGGAGGACAACCGCCTCCCTTCTTCAGCGCAATAAGAAAGATTTAAGGCAACACGTTCACAATGTATGAACGAAAATGTGGAGGAAACAAACCGGATATAAACAAAAAAAAACAGAAAGCAAACCTAAACACCAAACAACAGTGAGAACCATCAAAAATAAACAAACAGATAAAATAAAAATTGCTAGAAACAGAAGTTGGTTTTGGAATTTGATTGGATTTGGCTCGGTTTTGGGATTAGCATTTTCGACTGTTCAATTTTTTTGGCTTTTCAATAGCTTTTTGAAAATATTTCTTTGTCTTGCCAGATAATTGCAAAGAAAATATCTTTAAAATATAAAATAAAGAATAAATATGCCTTTTTTTCTATTAGAATATAAAATAAATGCATAGATTTTAAGCTGGCACAAATAAAACAATTCAACTTTAGCGCAAAAGTTAGCTAAAAGTGCAAATAAAAGTACATAAGCTTTCAACTATCAAAAGTTACCGACTCCTCAAGTTATCAAAGATACTAAAAAAAAAGCCAAACTTCTCAACCCCATCATAAGTATAAGAACTCTTATTGTAGTTCCAACAATGTCACTTTAATCGATTTTTTTGATTTCTCTTAATTCTCTTGTCTTAAACAACGCTTGTTGTTTCCACGAAAAAGAATTAAATTCAAAGCGGTTTATAGGAATTTTCAAAGGCTTACTGCTCTGACAACAGTGGATTCAATTGAAGGGGGTATACAGGGGGCATATTACTCACAAACCTTTTGCCCCCTCACTAAATTTCTGTGGACTTGCGCGACATGATGTAAGTAAGTTTTTTTTTTTAGAGCATTAGAAAATTCATACTAAGTGTCTATATTATGGCAGAAATGATAGCAACAACCTTCTAAAGAACGGGCCACGACCAATAGTAAGCAAAAGTTTAATAACGCGCTTCTGAAAACACTGTCTAGTGACAAAAGTATTTCCATCTATATCTGATTCAGGAATGATAGCTATTATTTTGTTTAATTGAACACTAAAATATTATTTTCAAAACAAATTTATGAGGATTCCAAAAAAGAGCCTGACGTCCCTTGAAATTGGCGTCAAATTGAAATAAAAAGTACACATTGTAATCTTTTTTATCAAAAACTCCATGCAAGAAAAGGACACCCCTCCTAGAGCTTATACAACAAGGATATTTACTTTTGCATTTGAAACACTGATGCTTAATAGTAGTAGTTGGGTGTAGATACGTATCATGGTAATATTATTAGCATAACCGTTTTAGCCCAATATTTGGCTGAATGATCTACATAGTCCTTTAAGGATAAGATTAACTTATATTCAACTTTCACTGAATAAGATTAATGACCAGTTATTATGATACTTAATATTCAGGTTATGACGATTATATGATTTTTTTTTTTATTTGGGTTAAATGAAACTGGTCTTAAGACATGCACTAGGGAAGACATTCTTTATGTAATAGAGAAAGGCTATAGCAATTTCAAAACAAAAATAAACTGAGAGACAGGGAGGTGCAACAGGGTTAAATTGGTAAGAGAAGGGATGATATTCATCTCCAGTGTCATTTATTTGGTAGCAAGTCCTAAGAAAGGGGGCAACCAAGCCATGGAGAGGAAGGAGAATGAAAGGAAGATTTTACAAATTAATCTGGTAGTTTTGCTCAATTGTGCTGGGGAAAATAGCACCTTCTCTGACAGGGAGCTACTACTAAGGAACGGATGACCAGATAAATGAGATGATAAATTGAATAAAAAAAATATTTTCATAATAATTATTTGTCAAGTCCGGGGTCTAACCAAGGAAAAGGCTATAATTGAGCAAGTCTTCTGCAAGTATTCATGACATCTCGTTAAATATATTTTTGCTATCAGACCTAGCGTAAGCTTGATATCTACTTAATAATAATAATTTATTTAAAATCTACTTATAAACAAAACAAGTGGAGTAAATTACACTAAAAAAAAAAGAAAAGCCAAATAGAGAGACACATAGACAATTTGTACCCATATCTCAGACAAAAACACACGTACAATATTATGGTTTGGGCAAAGGGACACAAAGGCATGTCTTGCTAAATTGGCACCAAGCAACTTAAACGATTGAAGAATGTCTGTAGCACCACGCTTTTTAATATGTGTATTACGCTATGAAGTGGGAAGTACAGCAAAAATTCGCATTATCTAAAATAAGCAATATGTATCTGGCACAAATATTTTTTGTTCAATATCGAATACATACCACTTAAAAACAAGGCGGAACGATCACAATATGTGGAATAATGAGTCTAGATAGGGGAATAAGATGAAAATAATTTTATTTTTTTTACTTTGGGTATTTTCTTTAAATATTTATGCTCTTGAAGACACTTGGCGTGCCTTTGAAACAGCTGAGATCATCGCCTCAGATGTTCAAAAAGGAGCGGCTTTTGGTTATGACGTTGATCTTGAGGAGGATACTTTGGTTGTCGGAGCCCGTTATTCTGATGATGAGGCAGGAGCTATTTATGTTTATAGCCGCCAAAATGACAAATGGGTTGAAGAGGTAAAGCTAAAAGCTAGCGAACCTCAAGAAGACAGTACTTTTGGCTCAGCTGTCTCGATTAATGAAGAGCAAAATCTGATAGTTGTGGGAGCTTGGCACGAAGATGGTATCAATGACCGTCGTGGAGCGGCTTATGTGTTTGAAAAAAGTCATGAAGGCTGGCAGCAAACAGCTAGGCTAACGGCTAGTGATGCTGAAGTACACGATCTTTTCGGTCATGACGTTACGGTAAGTGGTCAAACTGTTGCGATCTCTGCACGCTGGGAAGATACGGCTGGCTTGAACTGTGGCAAGATTTATATATTTGAAAAAGATAATCAAGGTCTGTGGACTGAAGTCGCTCAGGTTCTCGCTGATGATTTGGATTCGGGTGAAAACTTGGGTTATTCTCTTGATCTGAGTGGCAATACTTTAGTCGCTGGGGCGATTGGTGAAGAAGTTGATGGTCGTGATGACGGCGCAGCTTATATTTTTGAGAGAGATTCTTTAGATTCTCATAAGGGTACATTCCATGGTGCACAAAGTGTTCAAAATAGGCTGATAAGGCATATTTGACATACTTTGCATACACTAAAATCGTACCACCCGTTTGGGGCCAGGACTCGCTCCTGTCTGCCATGCCGGATCCCATGGGACACGCAGTGCACGTCAAGCCACCCGCTGGCTGGATCTGCCGCATTTCACCCGACGGCAAGGACTGGACCATGATCGCCTCTGGATTTCGCAATGCCGTCGACATCGCCCTGAATCGCGAAGGCGAACTCTTCACCTATGACTCGGATCTTGAGTTTGACATCGGGAGCCCGTGGTACCGTCCCACACGAATCAATCATGTCACCTCAGCCAGCGAATTCGGCTGGCGACACGGCTCCGCCAAGTGGCCGGAATACTTTGAGGATGGCAACGGTTCGGTGCTCAACATTGGCCCCGGTTCACCCACGGGAATCAGCTTTGGCCATCACTCCAACTTCCCGCCTTCCTATCAGGACAAACTGTTCATCTGCGACTGGACCTTCGGCACCATCTACACGGTAGAATTAAACGAGCACGGTTCCAGCTACACCGGAACAAAAACGGAGTTCCTACACGGAGAACCCCTAAATATTTCGGCCATGCGCTTCGGCCCTGACGGCCACATGTATTTCCTGGTCGGGGGGCGCAACACGGACTCCAAGCTCTACCGAATCCGTTACACCGACCCGACTCAAACCGGGTCCGTCCGCACACTCACAGCCAAACAAGATCTAAGAAATCTTCGCCATTCCTTAGAACGCCTCCACCAAACCGACCTGGACAATGCCTCCGTGCTCCAAGCCGCTTGGACCTACTTGTCCCACGAAGATCGCAACATCCGTTATGCCGCCCGGATCGCCATTGAAAACCAACCCTTCCACATCTGGCGGGACAAAGTCTTTGACGAGGGCCTTAAAACAATCGTTTTTGCCAGTACGACAAAGTAGTTCACATTTTTTGCATTAAAAAGTAATATTTCTGGATTTGCACTCTTTGCAGCGACTCTTCTTCTCAATTTTTTTAGGCCAGTGATCAAGTCCATTGGCTTTAGCAGATATTTAGGTTTCGATTCCATTGCAACTTCGATTGGGGCTGGGAATTTCTTCGACATCTGCAGATGGTCTACTATGTTTACGTTGGAGCATCAACCGTGCCGAGGCATATAACCGTGCTTTAACTTCAGACCTGAAGGCTCTCAAGATCCTTGAAGTTAGCGCTTTGATGTCTGGCCTGAAAAGAAGCCAATTATTGCAGACTGTTGTGTCAATAAATCACCAGAAGATTCTCATATACTCTTTTGTGTCCGAAGGTGAGTTCGCTGCATCTCCATCACCTACTAAATCTACGCCACCCATATGATTGTTATATTCTAGTGTGTGCACGTATCTTGTGGCACTATTCCGGCATACATCGAAGCCAACCAAACAGTGTTGTTATCTAACCACTACTTAGCTCTAAAACCATTTGTCAAAGTCAATCCTGTAGTTCATTTTCTCTAATAAGGAACTCACCAGACGTAAAACTATGTTGCCCCCAACTCCAAGATTTAGCTCTAGGTCATCTTCAACAATAGTTCCCCTACCTTCATAAACTTCAAAATAATGAACAAAATCTGACACACCAGCTCTTGTGAACACTTTTATTCCCACTTTGTCAGCCTTTTTGGAAGATATTTTCTCAAGTTGCTTCGCCCCTTGAAAGGAATCATTTGATCAACAGTTGAATGGTGTTCTTTGGGACTGACTTCGAGTCTAACAAAAATAATAATCTAATCATGAACAAAACTTATATAACTGCACAATCGCTGCTGGAAGATTCATTTAAGCTTGCGGCAAGCGTATTCAAAGATGGTTTCCGACCACAATTTATCATTGGCATATGGCGTGGAGGCACACCGGTAGGTATAGCCGTACAAGAGTATTTTGAATACAAAAAAGTACATACTGATCATATTGCAGTGAGAACCTCTTCCTACTACGGCATAAATCAACAATCAAAAACTATCAAGGTCCATGGGCTTCAGTATTTAGTCGAGAATGCGAATGCCGACGATGGTTTGTTGATTGTCGATGATGTGTTTGACTCAGGACGCAGTATTGCGGCACTCATTGAGCAAACCAAAAAGCTTATGCGGTTGAATATGCCAAGAGACGTGCGGATTGCTACACCGTGGTATAAACCAAATAATAATAAAACCAATATTACTCCCGACTATTATATTCATGAAAGTGATGAGTGGCTGGTGTTTCCTCATGAGTTGTCTGGCCTGACAAAAGAAGAAATTGCACAAGGAAAAACAGACTTGGCAAATGTATTGGATTTAATTGTCGATTAATGGTGTTAACTCAAAGATATAAAAAAAGCAGCTGACGCTGCTTTTTTTATTTGTAAGTGGCCCAGATTGGGGCGTGATCGGAAGGCTTCTCTATACCTCTTAATTCATAGTCGATACCCACATCACTAAGTTTTTCTCTCATGGGGGCCGTACCCAAGATGACATCAATACGCAAGCCTCCTCCTTAGAGTGCAATCGTCAGAAACGATCGACCTGAAAACATGCGTAAGAATAGACAAAACTACACATTTTAAAGAAGGTTTTGACTGGCGTCATATTCGTATTTGTTGATGATGTTGAGAGTGTCGGGGTCGACGCCAAAGTCAAAGGTTTCTTCGACCAATTGGTCGAGGATGTCATAGACGTAAGTCATACGAACGAAGTCGTTGTCTCCTGAGAGGGTGTCTTTGTTTTGAATTTGGGTTTCGATGATGTTGTTATTGGCATCATAGAGGGTGATTTTTTGATATTGATAGGCCACGAGACCCGGCTCAGGCGAGCCGCTGACATCGGCGGCTCTGATTTCTTTAACGATTTGATCCAATTCATTCACCAAGTAAACCGTCTTTATTCCTCGGGCATCAATAATGCCTGTCGGCACACCTCTTAAATTTCCAGGAAAAGGGCCCTGAGCCTTGTATTCATAATCAATGGTCTGCATCACCGGGGTGGGGTTATGCCCACTGTTGCGCCCGGGGGCAGACTCAGCGTCACGAATGACTCGGGCCAGATAGCCGCCGCCATTGGGGTCGATGCCTGAAAATAGGCCGCTGGGGTCTGCAGCACCAAAGTATTCGTAAGTGGTGACGTTTTCTTCGGTGTCTTTTTCGTAGGTGAGTTGACCAAAATCATTGAAGCGATAAGTTTCTCGGGCATTTTGGGTGAGACTGAGCCCCACACGACTGGCCTGAGCCGGGAGGTTAACGGTGGGGTGGACAATGGCGATCACATTGCCGCATTGTTGGCTTTGGTTGCCATCACCGTTGATATCGGTGTTGGTGTCGGGGGCGGCGGTGATGCCAGCTTCATCAAAAAGGGTTTGTAGCCCGCTTTGGCTGAGGCCCAATAGGCTGGCAACGCTTGATTTGGCGGCGTTTAACACTAGATTATTGAAGAAAATCACTAAATTAACCAAAAAATCATTAGAATTATAATTCTGTTTATCAATGCAATGAAAAGCTATTTCGCTTCTTTACCATGTTATATACAGGCGCACGAATGGGAAAGGCGTAAAGTTACCCTTGAAATTTAGAAAATTACCTTTTTGCATCTTTATGCAAAGACTAGAACAAAATCTTTGCCTCCTCCCTGTATTTTCCTAATTTGGAAGCCCTTGGTTTATCCCCTGATCAGTGAAAACTGGATATCGGTGATGAAACTAAAAAAAAATTACTTTTACTTTTTAATTTTTTTCCTTGTCCATTCAAAACCTCTGTTTTTCCCCAACAAAAATGTGAACTATTTTCTTTTTACTCTAGTTGAGTTAGTGTAATTACTGGACACTAGCGAGAAAATGACATTTTTAAAATTTTATGGAAAAAATTTGTCCAATCCTTCAGAAATTTTAATAAGCCTCAGTCTTATTGTTTCTTTGATAAAAAAGATCCAGAGAAAATGTCTTTCTCCCAATATATTTCAGTTCATTACTGACAATTTACTAAAAAAATGTATCCACAAAATAAGTTTTTCAAGGAAAAGTAAAGAACTCCATTGTACCAAAAATAAGAACAAATAGAATCAAATAATCTACCCAGCGTAAAATCGTTACAAATCAGCATCAATAAATAAATGAAACCCAAAACGAACAGAAATTACAATAAATAACCGAGTCGAACTCAAAACAAGCAGAAAATAAAATGATTAAAACGCACAGCCACTACGCCTACTCAAGTCCAGAATATAATTTGAACTTCACTGAAAAAAATTATATTTTTTTTTACTAAGGGTATTGGGCACCATTATCAAGACCCAATCCCTATCCGATGCCCAAATCGCTGAAGTCCTTGAGGTGATTGACGGTATGGGCAGTAACCATGAGGCTTTCGAAATATTGAACCGCTTGATTTCCACCCAAAACATTCAAGGTGAGAACAAAAATAAACTGGAAGACATCATCCGCAACATCGGCAGCAGACATTATCGAGAAGAACTGGAGAGAATGCTCGATTAAGATGCATTCTGGAAAAAAAGGCGGTCGAAAGGCCGCCTTTTTTATTTATTCTTGCCCAGAAAGCCGGTATTCAACGGTGCGTGCACCCAAAGCGTGCAGCCATCGTCTGTCTGGAACTGTTGGTGGTGTGTTCCCTCATTAGCCCACAAGTAATCCCAGTCCCCCATGTGACATCCGTCTCCATAAAAATCACCGTCAAGGATAAAGGTTTCCTCAAAGCCCGCATGGGCATGAGGCGGGAAACTATGGCCAGGTTCCATTTTCAACAACAAGGTCATACGCGTGTCGGTTAAGGACAGTGCTTTGTAACTGAGGCCTGGGAACGGTGTTGGACGCCATGGATCCTCAGTTTTGGTCATGTGTGGGCTGATGACCGGATCAGCGGCCAAGGTGAGCTCGAGTCGCGCCATAAGTCTGGCTTTCAATTGTGGCGGCGGTGTCACCTCAACGTCATCTGCAAGCAGCGTTAAGCCGCTTTGACGATCGCAGGGGTCCCCATAAAAATGTTCCGGCAATGCAGGCGAAGCACTGAGGCGAACCATGGCCACACACCCCTTTTCACTAGCGCGAACCTTACCTGGACCATTCAGATTCGATCTACGAAATTCCTCAGTAACAGGATGAAAGTCATGATGGCTTCAGCCCTATATGAGGCCAAAAATTATTCAAATTTACAGTCCGTTTGAATGATATTACCCCTCCCCTTTCATTCGAAATTCTATTGGAAAACTATTCGTAAAATGTGTTCCAAGGTTTTGTCCGAAATTTAAACAGCAAGAAAACATCTTAATTCTTATGCAGAAAATAGCCTTTACAGATACTCCTTTTATTGACAAAGAAGGAAATAATGCCAAATAAAAGCGGAAAGAAACTACTTTTAAAAAATTAAAAAATAAGTTTTCAAAGAAAAGTAAAGGGCTATTGTTACCCTAAAACATGTTAAAGTGCCGGTAAAGGACAAACCACACTATTACGACAAACGAGAATAGATAAAGGCTAACGCCTGTAGCTTCACTGTAGCTGTTACACCCCTGGAAGATCTCAAATTCGGGTAACTACCGGGTAACTATCCCTACACTTCGGTAGAAATGAATACTACTCTAGACTACCACAACGGAAATTGGTTGGGACAGGAATGTTGGTATGCGGGTATAGCCCAGCGAAAATTATACCGGGACAAGAAACCTCGTTAAACCTACATATGGCTGCTCTTTAAGAGTACCATTACCAACACCTGCGAACAACACGCCCAGAATATCCTAAATGAAATCTAAATACTTTTCCCAATCCTAGCCAAAGGATAAGACAAAACCGAACCCTTCTTGAATATAAACAGACTTGCAATGTAATGTCTTCATTATGTAACAGAAATAAACTCTCGTAATAGACTGACTTGGTCTGTAATAAACTAACATTTACCCAAACATAAGCGACTCCATTCAACCAAGGGAATTTGCAACGTCTTTGATGACCGGGGCACGGCCGATTTTTCCCTGACCTGGGAAAACCGCTGGGTCGACGTGGCCGCCTTTGTTAAGGATGCGTTCCACGATGACAACTATCTGGCTACCTCAGTAGACGTGGGTGTGTTCTGGTTCGGTGCAGTTGCGCCAGGCCGTACCTGGGGCATCGAGTTAACCAAGGAGTTTAAGTAGTCAATGTAACAGGCTGATCACCGCACGGTTGGCCATCGATTTGCTTGAACAACACGCCGATGCATACGCATCGGCGTTTTTTATTCCACCCGCATGCGGAAGCGTAGCTCGAAACCCGGTGCGCCACTGCCGCTGTCACCCGCCAGGACTCCCTTCGGATTTAATTCAACGAAGTTGATTTTCGGCACCGTCGCATCAAATCCTTGTGCGTCCACCAGTGGCGTAATAAAACTGACGCCGCCATCATTGGAAAAGCGAATATCATCATTCGTGTCCGCCAGGCTGGTAAATGAGAAGGTCAGGCCGCTGGCGGGAGCGCCGTCCACAAAGGCAAACGGATCAGGTGGTGTACCAAAATAAATACGCAGATCTGCCGGTAATGCGTCGCGCAATACCAGCGTGTCAGTTGTCACCGGGTCGGCACCCTGATTGGCCACACGAATGACATATTCCACCACCGAATCCGGAATGGCCTTGGGGTTCGAGGCGCTGATGTTATCCGAGATAACCCGTACTTCTTTCTCCAACAGTACATTTGCGCCCACCACCTGGAGACCGGCCTGCGCACTGTGACTTATCAGCCCCTCAGTACCTTCGTCGGCGCTGACATCTACTGTCCAGTTGCCGTCCGGGCCACTCAGTGCTCATTTGTTCATTTAAAAGATCATTTAAGTAAAGTTGTAAGAGACGAACGTTCTAGAAAGAGGAAAGATGATAAGTGTGAGTGGCGTAAATAGATTTATTGGTTTGATTTCTGCAGAAAGCAAATTACGTAGCTTGGTCATACTTGCTGATTCGAAAGATCAGCTAGATATCAATAAAAAAAGATAGATTTGAAAATTTCAAATCGGTATCAAAACTGAAACACCGAACCTCCTATGATAGCCAACAAATTGAGTTGACATTTTTTTCGTTTACCACATGTCTCATCCCCCATCAAAACAGTTTTTGTTAAGTTTACTAAGATTTAGGTTATTAATTTT
>JAAAKM020073195.1:206829463-206873833 GCA_010016025.2 Alatinidae sp. Z8VKAUB7J3
CGAAGAATTCGACGAAAAGATACGCAAGCGCCACAAGAGCCTCATTCGGGACAGAACGAATAAGTGGCATGAAGAACAGACGCCGAAGGTCAATGAACTCTACCTAGGTACGCAGCAGGAATTCGAAGAAGATCTCGCGGAAAAGGCGTGCGAATACGATATCTTCAATGCGACTTGCCAAAAGGGTGGGTATCGCGCCGAGGTCAAATGGCTCCTTCACAAACACTTCGAGGCAAGCTTGTCCGCCGATCCCGATGGACAGAACCGTGACGAGCAGGATTGGCGCAACTGACTTAAACAGGTGAATAGAACTTTCAATTTATATTCTAATGAACATTTGAAACCTTCTAGGGGGAATTTTCCCCCTAGGGGAGTTGAACGCCTAGCAACATACCTTAATTTTATTCGTATATTCATGGCACCTAGTACATAAAGGTATCTGATATGCCGTTATTCAGTTATCCCGTTCCAAAAGCTCAAAGTTTAAATGTCCGCTGATCCTTCTTTTGAAGGAGTCAACAGAGGGATTTGTAGGAATAATATCCCTTGTAAGGTTGTTCCGGCTAGAATTGCAAAGCCGGATGAAGCTGTTTTCCAAGTACTCGGTTCTTGGTTTGTCCTTCCTTAAATAATTTGACCGAGCTGTGTACAGTCGTAGCTGCCTCGATGGCTGGACAAAGGGGGGGGCACAATGCGAGGGAGCTTGTCCGTCGGAGGTAAATCAATGTTTTTGTAGAAAAAGCCATCGATGCTACACCAAACCTTTCATTTAGAGGCTGGAGCAAATCATGTGTAGAGGCACAGCCCGCTCTATGTACCCTATTCTGGATCTTCTTGACTGGTGTCAACGGTCAAGTTTTCGGCTAAACAGCATATGGCGTCATCCATATTTAGCTGTGGGTCTGATGCAGGACTTGTAGAGAGGGATAATTGAGCTAGATGAAAGATGGTTTTTGCAGTGAAGAGTAACTTTTACCTTTCTTGCGCAGGAGGTTTTCACCCTACTAAGGTTATTATTCGAAGGGAGCTCGGTGGAGATATGAATCCTAAGTAGGTGAATCATTAACGTGGCACCGTTGATTGGTTAATCCGACGTTCCATTGTTATGATGCATTGATGTTAATCATCCAAGTCAAGAAAGAATTAAAGGATACACTTGTTTTTATATCTTCATCTGATTTGGTGTACCTGATAAATCATCAATACAATCTAACCTTGAGCACATTCAGGCATGGGCATATTAAGTGGCTTCTCTCTTTCAACATATCAAAATGCGTCACCATTCATTTTGGTCATGGATAATCCTCTGCACCAATAGACTACGAATGATTCACACATTCCTGTCCAAACTTGCACTAGTGGCAAAGACCTGGGAGTCACTACAGATAATCTTCTGAGGCTGCATGAACACTCTGCACAAACTGTTTCCAAAGCAAATTCTAGCCTTGGACTTATTAAAAGAACACATACGAGCTGATCAAGTGTAATCTTTGTGAAGCTATACAAGGCGATTGTGAGACCAGTTCTTGACTTTGCAGCATGCCTTGCTGGTACTTTTTACAAAGGTAATATGCAGTTGATTGAAGGCATACAAAGGAGGACCACCAAGTGCATATCTGGACTCACTATATTACCATATAGTGAAAGGCTATCTAGCATAAACCTCCCATCTTTGACCTTCCAACACAAGCACAGTGACCTGCTACTCACATAAAAGTTTGTCAACCAACTCCAAAATAAGCTCTTTACCCAGTTACTCAACAAAAGACAAGCACAAGGTGATTCTAAGAAGCTTCATAAGCACAGAGTTAACAGTAGAATAAGACAAGACTTCTTTAGCCAAAGGTTCATTAATGATTGGAACTGTTTAAGCAAGGAGACAGTGTCTTCAACATATCTACGGGGAAAATGGCAAATAAACCCTGAAAAGAGAGTGTGATTATAAAGTGAAATGGTGGACATTTGTTTTTACCTTGGTCAGGGTTAAAGATAAACCCATTTTGAATATCCCAATCGATATATCTTTTCGAGTTCTTTTGAAATGCCTAACTCATTTTCAGAAAAAAAGCGGCCTGATGCCCCTTTTTCAAAACGCCATAGAGTTAACAGTGACGTTCTCTCCACCATAGTTAGCATTGTCTCGGCGCTTTCGACCTCACTCGTATTCATAGATTAATGGTCTACATTCATTGGTTTTAGCTGACTTCAATGATTTTGAACTTGTTTCATCCTATATGACTATTTTCAGCATTAATTTGACCCCCCCCCCTGTCACGGTTAGGCTTTTTTACTTTTTTGTCGCAGTGATGTATGGCAATAAAGCAGAACGCCCCAAGCACCTCGGCTTTATCGTTAATACGGGTTTTATCCTTTTCTTCGCTCCCCTACCAAACTTCAATGAAGGACTTACCTGTTTTTTGGTGAGACTAACCTTTCGCTAAGTAAATCAAGAGAATATGTTTTTTACTTCATAAACGTCTAGTTTCTTTGTCTTGGGACCAATTTTACTGTGCATTGTCCGTAGTTTGTCAACTAACTTGAAAAGAATTTGTCCCCTTCTGTTCTTAGTATATACGCCGTGAAATCGGAAATTTAACGTACCGGAAACGGAGAAAAGAATTTAAACTTAATGGTTCGAACGAAGGGAAATCAAAACCGACTGAAAAATGAAGTAGGGTAGGAAATTATCCTTAATGCTTTGTTTTTTGCTCATTTCATGAATTATGAAGGGGTTTCAAAAATGACTCAACACGAAAGACAGCTTTTTCAGCAGCCAAAAAAAACATTTTGGATCGTTTAGTTTTAACCACTGTTCCCCACGACCCGGGGACAAGTGTTGTTAAGTGTTGCAAGTTGCCCGGTTGTTAACATAAAGTTTTTATGGAAGGGATGGTCGTAAAAACTTTGGAGAAGGCTTATTCAATTTGAAATCAAAGATCTAGTTGCCTTTTTAAGAGTCAAAAGTGATCTCGAGATCTCAGAGTGATCTGTGGGGGTTTTGAAATCTTCCACAGCCTCAGGGGCAAGGGCTATATGCTGTGCAAGTTGTCCTCATGCCCCTTTTTCCCAAATACGTCAGATCAAAATTTTGACATAGCCATTTTGTTCAAAACATTTTAAAGTTCAAATAACTATGCCTCCAGGGATGAAGCCCCCCAGGATTCTCTGGAAGGGGCTAAAGTTATGCAAGTTACCCATTGTTAATGTATTAGGATTTTATTGACTAAGAGGGCATTTTTCGATCCTGGTTCTCCCAAAAGGCTTAAGGTGAAACTTTTTGGAAATATCGAGAGGGGGGGTGAACACTGGTTGTGAAAAAGGGAACATCAATAATATCTAATGAATGACTGAGAATATTAAGTTGAAACTATCAAGGTATTTTGGTGAGATATTAAAGAAAGATGACTGGGCAACCAGCCTCCCTCCCCTCTTTGCCCTCTCTAGGTGCCCCTCTGCTCAAGACTGATCAAAATTTTGTAATTGTTATTTTGTTCAAACTAGTCGAAAGGTCTGACAACTATACTTCCAGGGATGTCGTGCCCCTCAAGCCCTGGGGCGAGGATTATAAATTATTCAAAATGCCCATTTGTAGGATTTATCATTGGGAATAGAGACAATATTTTAATCTGGGTGTATCCAAAAGGCTAAGGGCATTAAACGCCTTTTACGTCCATTTTTTCTCATCGCTGCTGTCTGCACATTGATTAACTATCTCAATTTTGAATGGGTGATCCCCCGCTCACTCACTTTTATCGAACGGTTTGAAAAGCACAACTTTCGATCCAAAAAAGCCCAGAAAAAAAAGGGAGAAGGTGTTCATATGCTCCCTCTTGAAGATGGAAGTCGGCTTATTTATCAAGAGTATGACCCCGAGGCAAAAGAACTCTTTGATGTCTATTGGCTCCAATCAGCAGACAAGTTTTTTCACATGAAAAAACTCTCCATAGCAACCGACACCCCCACAGGAATTTTTGTGGATGCTCTTTACCGGTCGGAAAAAGGATTGCTAGAAAAGATTGACTCCTATGACAATTATCCCTTTCATCGCCTAAAACTCGATTTTGATTTGAAAAATTACATTGGAAAACCCATGGAAAGCCGGTCGATCACCGAACTTGTCAAATTGCAAAGAAGCCCCAAACCATTTTGGAAAGAAAAAAAAGATGCAATTCGCGTGAACCTTTACTCTAAACTCCTTCTCCCGTGGCTCTCCCTTTTCGTCATCATTGGAATCGCCCCCTTTGCAGTCCGTTTTTCTCGCAATCTTTCGGTTTTCTTACTCTTTTCTCTTGCGATTTTTGGCTACATCGCTTTCTTCATGATCATCGAAGCCACCACCATTATAGGGGAATCTCATGTCGTTGCCCCCTTCGCCGCAACCTTCACGGTCCCCTTCCTCTTCCTTCTCTATTTTGGCCGAAAATTTCTTAAACTTGGTTAGACTCACATGAAACACTGGAATCTGAAAATACTTCTCGTCCCTCCCTTCATCATCTTATGTATTTTGATTTAATCCAAATTTTAATTTTCACCCAAGGGCTGTGGGGGTTAATCACCCCCAGAGGCATAATTATCGGACCGTTCAGCTATGCTGAACAAAATGGCTATCTCAAAATTCTGCTCGAATGTTGGAGAACAATGGAGCTTGGGAGGGGGGCCGCTAACCCTCTAATTACGTTTTATCCTTAAAAAGGTCACTAGAACTTTTAAATTCCAATCAACTGAGCCCCCCCCTAAAGTTTCGACAATAAATTCTTCCGTACGAAGTGTCTTGGTGAAAAAAAAACAACAACAAATTAACAATACATAGAGCCTACTTCTTTCTTCACATAGCCAACGCTATTACGCTACCTTTGACTTTTATACAATTAATTGATGGTTGGAGGAACAATGTTCTCTGCCGTAGGCCCTGCAACTTCAAAATACTTCTATTTTTTTAGGCAAGTATATGTAGCAAGTAACGTGTGTAACAAGTACGTGGTCAATCCGGTTTCGGATGGTGCTGTCAGCTTCATTCCACCCTAGTTGATGATTAGTCTTATGGGGAAACCAATATCTCCCCTAGAATCAAGTCAAGAGTAGCACGAAAATCTATTAGAAATACATCGTTATCACTGATTTGACAAACTACATGCTAGCCGGTCCCCGTCGGTTATAGCACTGGTTGCAATTATCTTGTTCATTAAAATCACCAATCACAACCCCCAAATTGTCTCTATGAAACTTATTGATGACATTACTTACCAATGGATAGATGCAACTGATGACGTCCTGTAGAAAGTGTGCCACTCATTAGTTACTACAAACACGTCTATAACCGCCATTTTGCTTAGCAAGTCGAAAAAAAACTCCGAAAGGTTTTTGAAAAATGGCAGTAGGACGGATTTGTAATCCGTTCATCATAAACGGCTTATTAAACAGCTTTGTAATCCGTTTATACCTATACACATTAAACTTATAGTTCTTTGACAAATCCTGTGATTTAAAGTCAAGTTGACCACAGGATTTGTCAAAGAAGGAAACTTATTAACTCATTAATGAATATTAACCCTGAAATAAGAGACTTATTGATCCGTTCGCTGGACGAAGAGCTTTCCAATAGCGATTCGGCTGCGCTCGAGCAGGCGCTAGAACAGTCGGAAGAGCTCAGAGCCGAAAAAGCGCAGCTGCTCCGTATGCGCCGTCTAATCGCCGACCTCCGGCTTCCGGAAAACCCCGATTTTGCCGATCGCGTTTTATCGCGTTTAAAAAAGAAAAGTCAAAATGCGTTCGAGGCGGCGATTATTTCAATTTTTCCCAAAGCGGCGGCGGCTTGCCTTTTAATCTTTTTACTGGGATTACTGAGCATTTACCTATCTTCCGGAACGCTCTCCATGGACGCCATTATCGGCGTGCAGGAACTAAGCCCGGAGGACGCCGCCATATATCTCGGTTCTCGTTGATGTTAATAGATAAGGACTTTGTCGTCTAAAGCCTAATGTCTTCCTCATGTATTCTATAAATATGAAATATCTAAAAACAACCTTGGTCATCGTCAGCCTGCTCCTAATTGGATTTGCAGGCGGATTTTATGCCCATCGTTATATAGCGACTCAAAAAATAAAGAAAGTAGCGGAGCTTCGTATGGCGCGGGGTATTCAAATGCGTTTTTTTGACGTTGTCGACGTCGATGAAGAACTAAAATGGCAGTGGAGTCGATGCGATTGGGCGCCGTCGATTTCATTCAAAAACCTTACGATCGCGCGGTGCTGTTACAGCAAATCGAGCGGGCGGTTCAGCGAGATGCGGTTCAACGTCGTCGCAGGCAAGAAAGAGCCGAGTTTGCGGCGCTGGTTGAATCGCTGACCCCACGAGAACGTGAGATCATGCAGATGGTCGGAGACGGGATGCTGACCAAACAGATTGCACGCCGCCTCGGCATCAGCCAAAAGACGGTCGAAGTGCATCGCAGTCACTTGACGCGGAAAATGCACGTCAAGTCGGTCGCCCAGTTGGTTCGTCAAGTGACGAGGAATTCGATTTCAGAATCGGATTTGTAAGGCTGCAGTGGAGTCCAACAGCAAGGCATGACAGCGCCACCCTGGTCAACTCGAGCTGGTATTTGCAAGGCTTTTCGTTAAAAAGCGACGCGGTTTGGTCAACCATCGCCCGAATAAGGTGGTAGCGAAAAGCACACGCGGGCACCACCCTGCGGATTGGGATCGCACCAAATTCTGCCGCGATGATTGGTGATGATGTTGCGACAGATGCTCAGCCCCATCCCCATTCCTTCGGCTTTGGTCGTGAAGTACGAGGCAAAGATTTTGTCGAGATGATCGGGATGGATTCCTGGCCCGTTGTCACTCACGTAGACACTGGGCATTTGCTTGATCAGCCGCGTGGCAATCACGACTTCGCCATCGCATGATTCCTGAACCGCGTCGGTTGCATTGTGTATCAAATTGACGAGAACTTGTTTGATCTGGAGGGGATCAGCAAAAGCGATGGGCAGATCGTCAGCCAAGTCGAGTCGTCGTGAGAACGTCAGACAGAATTGCTTATTTTATCAAACAGAAATAAAAAATGGGGTAGAAGCTAAGTTGTAATCCCCAATCCTTATAGGCCTAATCAAAACATTCCATTCACATATAATGCCGAAACGGTGAAAGCCTGCGTTTCAGGTTGTAAAAGGGCAAGTAGTGTGGCGCCAGTCGAACATATAAATTGTACTGTTCCTCCCTTTATCAGCTAGATCTGGCTATGAAAAGCCCACCATACCTAGATTTTGAACGTTTTTCGATTGAAGAAATTGAGTACCTCGCAAAACGATGCAATAACTGCCAGAAATTTTGACACGTTTTAGTGGTGTGCTCTGCTCCAATGCCCTATGTCGGATGTTATTGCCCCTTGGACGAAACCAATTGGATGTGGAGCATGTAAAACGAAAAATATACCTATCAGTAATTCCATTGCCTTGAGACAAAAAAGCAAATCGGATTACAAAAGCGGTCCAATGAATGAACAGAATACTAGGATTGTGTCTTGGAATATGAATGGAGATTTGTGTCACAGAATCCCTATAATCGAAAAACTATGCCGGCGTAATGATATTCTGTGCATTCTAGAAAATTTGCTGACAAATGATAGCGTCAGTCTACTCAATTTTTCAGACATTCATACATTTAATTTTGTACCTGCTAAGTTTCGTCATTACGTAAAGATTTTTGGTGGACTAGCGATCTTATTTAATTCTGTTGTCGAATCCGAGAGTTTTCATGCTGCTGAAAACTCTATGGCTATAAGGGTCAGAATCCTTATGATTGTCAATATCTACTTTCCTACAAACTACAGCAACAAAGAATTGATAAATGTTTTTGGAAAGCAGTGCCTAATTTCAGACCAAGTTGGTTTTTCACACATTTACGGATCTTTGGGGAGATTTTAACAGCAGCAAGGGTTTTATTTTCTCCTTTGTAAATAATTATCACTTTTGAATGCTTCTCCCTTAACTTCTAGCCCTGACAAGTCTAAATTTGGATTAAAAAGGACTCTCGTAGGTGTTCTTTTCCATTCGTCCAAGGAATATTTTTAACAATCATTCTAGCATTTTTTTTTGGTTGAGTATTTAGGGGTATAGTTCGCCAGCTCTGATTTTTCACAAAAAAGTGTGACTGCACTTTGTGCATCTTCTTGAGATGGAAGTTCCAATGTTACTTTTCTATTTCTTCCAGAAGTAGCATTTTTGACAGAGAATTATAAATGTGATCATTTGTCTTTTTGCCTAAATCTTGGACTATTTTCTTTAACTCGCTCTGGGCGATATTCTTATTAACAGTACTTTGATTTTGGCAGAATTTGATGGGTTCAAGGATCACAGTATGTTTTTCTGGGCCTTTCACTTTGATGGCATAAGTGGGAGTGGAATGACCTGGAGCAGAAGAGAAAGAAAAAGAAGACGGCTTGGATTTTAGAGCAATGATTTCTTGTTGTAAATTTAAAATCTCAGAGAGCCTTTCACTTTTTCTTCCAAGCAGTGAAGAATTTTCTTCCAGTTTACTAGAATAAATAGAACATATCCAGTCACATTCTTGTGAGGCAGTTCTTTTACCGCCAGAAATTCTTTGGTCTGTAATTGCATCTTTAAGATAATTAGGTAATTTGAAAATACTGTTTTCTTCAGCATATGCAATTTTCCTCACATCCAGTTCCAACATTTATAATCTAGATGTAAAACCTTGTACAGGAAAATTACAGTCCCCCTTCTTGAACAACAAGGAAAATCACTTTTTTGCATGGGTAGCACTGATCTGTCTCCCGTTTTTTTCGTTTTTTTTTTTTACAGGGTACATTCGAATACGAATTAAATTTTCTAGTTCCCTTTTTAAGTAACCAAAAGATGGGAGGGCAAATAGCCCCCTCTCCTTAGAGGCCCCTTCCCACAAAATCATTCAATCAAAATTTTGAAATAGCTATTTTGTTCAACATAGTTTATTGGTCCAATATCTATGGTTTTTGTGATGGTATGACCCTCCATAGTCCCTGGGGAAATGGCTGTACGCTGTATTGGTAGCGGACGTATCGAAATCAAGCGTAACGGTATGGCTGTATTGTTATTGGGCGTATTGGTATTAGGCAGGTATCAGGATCGGACATATCAGTACCGGGTGTTTTTTTTTTCGATCATTGTTTTTCAACGTCTTCTATGGTTTCCTAATATTTGAAAGCAAATGTGCCCATGACCCCATAAGAAATAGCATGAGATTAAACTAAAAGTGGACAATTGGAATTAGCAAGGCCGGAAACCATGTATAAGAGGATCCAGGGGGTCCCCGGGTCACCCAAAGATTTTTTTTGGCACCCTACATCCGTTTTTCTTTTTGAATAAACTTGTCAATTTAGTCAATTATTTGTGCCCAGACCCAAGATTTTACTCTAGATCTGTCTTTGTAGAGAAGAATTACCGTCCTTCATCTTGAACAATTAAAATCACTTTGGCTTTCATAGCTTAGCTGTTTGTTTACCCTTAAGCAAAGGCGCTAGTCTCTTGAGACAAAGGAGAAAAAAAAATCTCGTCGCCGGCAAGATCGATCAGGCTGGCGATCACGCCACCATGCAGCTCGACCCGTTCGTCACTACGCGACAGGTCCTCATGCGCCTCGACCGAGATCGAAACGCGCCCGGCTTCTGCGTCAAAATCCTCGAGTTTCAACCCGAGAAAGCGGTGGAACGGACAACCCTCCACCATCGCTGCAAGGTCATCACGGGTCATACCATCAGGATCCTTCCCTTTGGCGTGTCCATTTCCAGCATGAATCCGGGCGACACCGCGCGACGTACGGGCACGCGCACACCCAGCTTGCAATAGATCTCGGTCAACTCGTCGGCCCTGGGATGCAGAGCCGCGAAAGAGACAAATTCCAGGCCGGTCGGCGTGGTTTCACAGGGGTGCTGACTGCCCATCCAGTCGATCAGAAAGGGGATCATGTCGCCCCACACTGGATCGTCGATATAGATGGACTGCCACTGGATCTTCACGCCGTCGGCGCGCATGCGCGACATGCCGACCGGATCGGAGGCGTTCAGCCCAAGCCCCCGGGCGGCGTCACGATAGGCTTCCAGGCCCTCGCCGCGAATGCCGAATGTGTGCATTTCCGGCGCCGTCAGCTCGCCGATGCGCTGCGCCCGTTCGCGATACCGGTCCTGAGCGGGATCGACCGAAATGATCTCGAAATAGATCTGGTCGCCTAATGAAGCGAGCGAGTTGCGGGTTCCGAACCCGGCATGGCTGCCACCATTGCCGGGCGTTACGCCGGTTGCGTCGGCGAATTGTGCCGCGCCGGCTTCGAGGTCGGGCACGGCCCACAAGACGTGATCCAGCCCCAGTTCACCCTTCACATAGTCGATCATGTCGCGGATCACCCACTCGTAAGTCATAAATACTTCAATTTTTCCTCTTCCTTCAGCCTCCCACATGGTCGAATCGGGGAAAACGACTTTATCAAGTCAATTTGTGCAGCTCCCTGATACACCAACCAATTTTCATCGTCTTAGCACGTCCAGAAGCCCCAAACCGCCAAAACACTGAACCCCACCCCCTAACTCCCCCAAAAGAGCAGGTCCAGTACGGTTACGTCAATCACGTATCTACGACATTTGCTCCAACAACAAAATAAGGTCAAACGCAAGGACCGCCAACTTTTCCTCAATGCAGTATTTTTCACTACGATTTTTTTTCAACATTTCTAAGTATGCATTATTCTTAAATCAACTTGTGATGCCCAAAGCTGTGACAAGAGAGAGAACAGAGGCTTCGGCAAGAATGAAACCAATTGAATAGGATATTGCTCGGAAGGAATTGATGAAGCTATTTAACATCGGAGTACCGTGAAAAACATTCAGGTGTGTGCAAGGGCACTGTACCTTGCAAAATATCCAAGTGACATTATTCATTGAGATTACGATGACGAGAATACATGCACGTGACACGTCCATGCACACTAAAAGGCCTAAGAGTGGAAAATTCAGAGGAATGGAGGTAGGACCATGGGTGTATATTGTTATATACATTACCAGGTCATTAGTTCGCATCTCCCAAGCCCTTGGATACAGTAATTCAGTAGTATGACATTTCTCACCTTCTCGTGAGCATGCAAAAGTGGAAGGGGTTAGGAAAAAACCCGCTATTTGCTGGAACGTTTCGTTAGAACGACCAAAAAAGCAAATCTAGGTTTTGTTTTTAAGTAAAAAAAAAGTCTGGATCCAGTACGGTTAGATCAATCATGTATCCACGACATTTGCTTATTCTACCCACCAAGTTTCATCCTGATTTCTCTACTCTAAGCGTTTCCCAAGATTTCCAGTTTTCCCCTCCAGCTCGCCCCAATGTCAACAGATCTAGTCGGGATTTGAAATAAGAGCTCTGGGACATGAGTTCATTCTAAATATCAAATTTCATTAAGATCCGGTCACCCGTTCTTAAGTTAAAATTCCTCGATTTTATTAATTTTTCCAAATCAGCGCCCCCAGCTCCTCCAAAGTGAACAGATCCGTTCCAATTATGTCAATCCCGTATCTATAACTTGTGCATATTCTCCCCATCAAGTTTTATCCCGACCTCTCCACTCTAAGCGTTTTCCAAGATTTCTGTTTCCCCCCTACAACTCCCTATGTCCCCGGATCCGATTCGAATTGAAAATGGAGCATCTGAGACATAAGATCCTTCTATGTTTCAAGTTTCATTAAGATCCGATCACCCAATCGTAAGATAAAGATATATCAATTTTCACGTTTTCCAAGAATTCCGGTTTCCCCCTCCAACTTCCCCCAATGTCACCGGATCTGGTCAGGATTTAAAATGAGAGCTCTAAAGCACAAGATCCTTCTAAATATCAAATTTCATGAAGATCTGATCACCCGTTCGTAAGTTACAAATACCTCATTTTTTCTAATTTTTCCGAATTACTCCCCCCCTAACTCCACCAAAGAGGTTGGATCCAGTCCAGTTATGTCAGTCATGTATCTAGGCTTTCTGCTTATTTTTCTCACCAAGTTTCATCCCGATCCCTCCGCTCTAAGCGTTTTCCAAGATTTTAGGTCCTTTTTTCCACAGACAAAGCTATTACCCTCGAAAACTAAAACTTTTGACATAGGAAAAGAGCCTTTAATCACATTCTTGGGTTAATTTTCTAGCTTTGTCTTTTTAGGGTCAAGACTGGATTGGACTTCTGCAGTGGACCCTGGATCTGTGTAGTTTGGTCATCAACAAGAAGGAATTGTTCAATTTCAAGAAAAAGTATTTGTTTTAGGGAAGTATAGACTTACTGACACTTCATTTTTTAGGGGGGAGGGGAGTTTTGTCGGGGCAGATTTTCCACGTGTAGACTTTTCCATGGGGAGGGAAGTTTACACGGGTGAACTTTCTAGTGGAAATTCAACAGGAGGAAGTTTGCCAAAATTCCTGTACGAAATTCTTTTTATTTGGCGTACTTTCTCTTTGGCGATTAAATTTTACATAGGAAGTTATTCCTGTGGAATTCTCCGGGGGAATTTTCGGTGAGATTGGAGATATCTGGCTGATTTTCCTCTAGAGAAAATTTCCATGGGGGAATTCTCTGCGGGAAAACTTTCCATTAGGGGGGGGGGAGATTTGCAGAAAAATTCTCACGACAAAATGATTTGAAATAAACAAAATACAAGTCTTTTTTCAAATAAAAGTATGCTAAGGAGAATCTTTCAGGTGAAATCCTCTGCAACAACTTTTCTGGGGGGAGTTTTCAGCAAGGAGGAAATTACATGGAGGAGATTTCCGGGGGAGATTTATACGGAAGGATAATTCCATGGGGTAATCTTTTATATAGGAAAGATTTTTATGGAAGGAGAGGTGGAACTCCCTGCATTGCATGAAGTTTTTTCAAGCTAAAGTAGGGAGCAAAATAAAAACTCTACTCCTTCTCCCTCTTGAGGTTAGTGACCTTTGATCACCTGTAAAAATCTTTGTTTTATGAAAATGAAATATTGCAAAACAGATATTTTGCTAAAGTGAAGTGCAAGAAAACTGTTGTCAGCTTCTCAGCTTTGCTAAGTCCTATCTTATGATCTGTAAATGGCATTTCCTAAATTTGGATAAAACAAGAGCTAAGAGCTCAAATGGCACTTGTCACAAGAGATTGGATCCAGTCTGGTTATGTCAATCATGCATCTAGAACTTGTGCTTATTCTTGAACTTGCCAAAGCACTAGAAATCCCCTCAACTTCCCCAAAGAGATTGGATCTGGTCCAATTATGTCAATGACTTATCTAGAACTTGTGCTTATTCTTCCATCAAGTTTCATCCCAATCTCTCCACTCAAAGCATTTTCCAAGATTTCTGGTTTCCAAGATTTCCATTTCCCCCCTTCTCTCCCTAATGTCCCCAGATCCAATCCGAATTGAAGACGGAGCGTCTGAGACATGATATCTTTCTATATATCAAGTTTCAGTAAGATCCAATCACTCATTTGTGAGAAAAGAAAACTAGTTTTTTTTTTTTTTTTACTGAAGGTAAGGAGCAACGTTAAAACTTAAAACAGACAGAAACTACTCCATGTATGCAAGGTGCTGTTCCCTTCTCAACACCTCACTCTTTACACTAAAATTTGACTCTTTCTCTCAATTCTGCTTTATTAAACAGTAAAAAACTTTAGCGTAAAGAGCAGGACATTGAGAAGGGAACAGCCCCTTTCATACACAAGAGTAATTTCTGTTCATTTTAAGTTTTAATATTGCTCCTTACTTAGAGTAAACGTCTTTGATTTTTGACGAGAAATAAACATCTTTTACCACCCCGGGCTCGATGTCTATTTTACAAATGTCTCATAGTTTTAGTGACAGGAACTTCCACCCAGCCTTCTTGATTTCAGTTTTGCTACCATCTTTAGCTTGGGTGACTCCCTCAATTAGCTCTTACTTGAAAGAGGAAGACTGACCCCTGAAGTAAGTAATGAAGAGGTTTATAGCATTCTGCTGAGCATTTGTGGAAGGGTGCTGCTTCTGCAACCATGAAAAGATGGTGGTGCTGTTGTCCATAAGGCACAAGAAGGAAGTAAGAGTGGAAACCTGATGCGGCTATCAGCATTGTCTGGTGGCAGGAGTTGACCTGGTCCTCACCATGGGTTTTAAGGACCAACAAGAATGCACTGACTTTGCTCAAGTGCAACACTCTTCGAAAGATTAACCCTATCTCTCCGCAGAGTATTCCCGGAGTTTATATCTCCGTTACACAGAAAAAAAACTTCCCATCACTTCCCCGAGTTTCCCACGGCCAATTCTTGTCGCCAAGACGGATATAAAGTTCCATCCATAACCAAAACCAGGATCCTAAATAAAAATGAGATTTTCTTTTGTTCTTGCCAGGAGCCTCTCGCTTTGTGATCAACACTTCATGTCTCTTTCGTTCAACACTCATCTTATGCTACCATTTGAGGTTGGGCTTAGGACGAACTGACCCATGTCTCACCACTGTTCACATAGATCCCTTTCAATTTCAGGCCTCAGTGGTCTCTCTGGAGCATTTGCTACTACCACCAAGATCTACTCCACATGCTGCATAAGGTAGACTCACACCCAAGCCCTTCTACGCAAAAAGTTTGTGACCTTTGCCGCCGCGTACCAAGTCGAACCCACCTTGCAGGCTTTGACCAGTTCCGTCTTGCGCCTTTCGCCCTCGAAGGTGCACAGCCGAGCAATCTCCGCTTTCTCATCCGCGTAGGTCTGGACGCGGCCGTCGGTGTAGAAGAGCCAACCCATCACGCCGCCCTCCGGTCATCGATTTCCATCAGCGCATCGAGCGGCACGCGGTAGGGCTGCATGGCGTCAAAATCCTCGCAATTGCCACAGTTCTGCACGATCGCAAAGGTGTCGCAGGCATCCTTGAGGATGACCCTGAAGGTGCCACCGAGGCCCGAGGGCACTTCGTAGGTCCCGCCGATGAGATAGTCCGAGGCCCGGCGCACGAAGACGCGGATGCTGTGGCCATCGGTGGCGAGCCGGATGGCCCCTCGCCCCCGGTCGATGAGCACCTGCACGTCATCCAGGATGTCGGTGTAAAACTGGCCGGTCAGATCGCGAAACGCCATGCGGCGCTGCGCCATCCAGTCGGTGTCCCGAAACGGGTTCATGCCGTCGGCGAAGGCGAAGGAGGGATCGGCCTGCTCGGTGGTAACGATACGGGTGGTCGTGCCATCGATGCCGTTTGAGCGCAGATGCACACCATTGCCGACGATGAGGATCAGGGCCGGCCTGTCCACGGGCCCGTTCCAGTTGGGCAGGAAGGTCTTGCAGGCACGCGCATGTGCGATTTGCGCCGCAACAGCGGAGGCAGAGAACTTGAGAATAGCCATGGGGATGTCTTTCTGTTCGGTTTGGAAAAGGGTCGACCCGCTCGGGAATGCCTCGCGCGGGTCGCGTAATTGCTCAGGCCTCTTGCGCTTATTTTCTACGTACTCTATTACCTTCAAATTTAATTACTCAGAACACCATACTTAATACTGAATGTATTTTGATATGGGATGGCAGACTTAGAATGCAGCCTTCTCTCATCAAATCTACTTAGATTTAAAGCACCAAAGTCCAACATGGATTTTAAAGTAGCGTTTTGGGATACACTCAAGCAATAACTGCCTGAAAAGCTTTAATAGATAACCCTCCTTCTATTTTTTCTAAATAGGCTACCATGAAAAATTGAAATAAAACCTGAATCTGTCCTTGATCATTTCAAGAATAGAGTTCAATATTACCATCAACCATTTTAAGGATTCTTTTAGATAATACAGGATGTTTAAAATACTGTACTTGTTTCAGAGAAGAAATTAATCAGATTTTTAAATTTAAGGAAAAATCAACAAAAGGGTAAAATTAGACAAAAAATAGTCCAAAAAAGGCATTTAGCTTGTCAATGCAGCTAAACGGACAAGTTAGTGGTCAGATAAATGAGAGTTTGCCAGTAAAGGGTTTAATATCTTATTTGACTAAAAAGCAGCATAAAAAATACATTCGGAACATTATGGCTATTTTTGAAAGTAGAACACTAGCATAACAGATTTTTACTATCTTAGAAAATTGTTAGGCTAGATGGATAGTCCATCATTTGGACTGATCATCCTTTTGGGGATAGGCATTCAAAATTAGGGTCAGGAACGTTTTTCAAATTTTTATCCCCCCCCCCATCTCTGTTCCTAGGGCTTTAAAGATTATGTGAACACAGATTTAAGAAACCACTTCGAAATTTTTTTCCATTTGATTTAGAAAATTTCTTGGACTGCTGTCCTTGAAACTAATTTTACAATACGTATTGTATCTATATTTAGGAATAAGTTATAATATCTGGTAGAAAGTGATTGGGTACATGCCGAGGTTCTGGTGAACGAGATGGCGCCGCGGCCGCACAACTCCGGCCACTGGACCCTGGACGCCTGCACCACCTCGCAGTTCGAGCAGCTGATCCGTGCGGTCTGCGGCCTGCCGCTCGGCGCCACCGCGCCGCTGGCCGAGGCGGTCATGACCAACCTGCTGGGCGACGAGGTGGAGAATTGGCCGACGCTCCTGGCCGACCCCAGGGCCAAGCTGCACCTCTACGGCAAGGCGGAGGCCAGGCCGGGCCGGAAGATGGGCCATGTCACGCGCATCGGGCCGAGCGTCTGACGCTGTAGGGACGGTCGAAGGTCAGCAGGAAAACTCCCTCACCCCGGCCCTCTACCCAGAGGGGAGTGGGAGAAGAACCGGGCATCTGGTTGCCGGTCGGGCTGACGGGCCTCAGTAGTCCGCGTAGGACTTTTCCTCGGTCAGCTGCGAGCCGAAGAGCTCGTCGATCGCCTTCTTGGTGGCGGCGCGCCGGTCGTTGGTGCGGTAGACCGCGCGGGCCAGCTCGATGAAGCGCGGGCCGAAGTCCTGGGCTGCCTCGCGGTCTCGGATCTCGTCCTCGATCTCCCACAGCGCCTCGTTCACCCGCTTGAGATCCTCGGTCAGGCGCGACAGCGCCTCGCTGTCGGGCAGGGCCTCGCGGCGCGAGGCGCGCAGGAGATCCAGGGCATAGAGGACGTTCTCGCGCTTGGCCGGGTCGGCGACGCGCTCGGACCCGATCTCCAGGACCGAGAGCCGGTCGATCAGCCCTGCCACTAATTGAAAATTTATTGATGTAGCAAAAATTTTCAAAATGAATTAAAATTTTCCAACATCAAAGCCTTATCATAGTGTTTCATCGAACCGTCTAATCTTTTTAAGTGCATAGAAGCATTTCTGGGCTGACAAAAAACGATTTCAATCTTAATATGGAAACAAGCCCTTGAAACCACAGAGGGAAATAAATGCTACCTGATGATGAATAAATAAGTAAAGAGATTAATTTGTAAAACAAATACCTTCTTTAGTTACATTAAAGGCGCACGGTCGTTTCATATTTCCCATCTTATTGCTTGCAAGACAAAATACAATTCCATAGTCTGATAGTACATCGATTGGCCTGTATGTTAAAATACTTGTCCTTCCATCAACTACAACGGTTGCCCCAGGGATAGAAGTTCTTCCACTCCGACTGTCCTGACCAAGGGGACTCAATGACCAGTTGAAGGAGAGCTGATCTGGAAACGCTTCAGCAGTGCAAGTAAGGTTTACAAGGTCTCCTCCGGCTACAGTCACGGTGACGGTATTTGTAACGCTACACAACGGAATGTCTGAAATAAGTTATAGCTGATTAGATCTAAATTATGGTGGATCTGAAGATATTTCACAAGCCCTGAAAAACGACTAAAATGGAAAGACTGATATGCTGTGTCATAAAATGAAGAAAAACGGAAAATAGTATGTTGAAAAAGAAAGCGCCTCTTAAATATGTTTTGGTAGAATGGTTATTGTCTTATGTCTCGGGAAGATCTCAGTATGTTTTGTATAATGGTTCTTCTTCCTCTATTTTGTCTATATTGAAAGATGTTCCACAGGGCTCTGCGCTTGGACCACTTTCGGTGTCCCAGTCTATAATTTCTCTTTGAGTGTCCCGGTCGTCATTTATATTCCCTGTGTCCCGGTCGTCATTGTGTCCCGGTGTCCCGGTCTGTAATTTCGTCAGTCGACAAACATGACATGAGTCGACAAACGACTTCATGACGGCATAATGCTCAATCCTTATAATGATGTCAGTCGACAAACATGCATGACGTCAGTCAACACACAACACACAAACAACTTATTTTTACATATATAGATATATGTTTGATACTTTAAATTATCATTTACATTAAGTATTAAGTTTGCGTTTTATTCTTAAAAGTACCTCGTAATTACAAATTACTGTTTAGTTGAATCTCATGAAAACTATAATTTTTTAATTAGCGCTGCGTGGGAAATATTTGTCACCATACGATAGTTTTTTTTATATTGTTTTGCAATTTCAGCTGCTATAAACCGTGGTTTGCTCTTTGCTTAGCTGTATGCTGTATTAACCAATTTTAACTTAATTAATATATCCTTTTAAGTTAATTTATGTAAACAGCAATAGGTAAAACAATGGGGACTTGGGGGCATTTTTAAATAGTTTTGTAATTTCGGCCGCTATGAGCCGTGGTTTGGATTTTAATAGGCTGTAGCTACTACTGCAATCATGATATATATTTGCGGCAATGTCAAATTTTCTGGAACCAAATTGTTCCATTCGCTCTGGATCCATATAATAATTATATTTTAAGATTTAATTTACAATCAATATTTTATACTTCAATACGAATATATTTCGTCATTACCATCAATGTTACTGATCAAGAGTGAATTGTTCAAGTAATCCAAATCCGAACGGACTATGTATTAGTAGGGCGGGAAACTAATTGGGCGGAAAACCACTTCCGGGGGGGGGGGGGTGGGGGGGGGCGCGAAGCGCCCCACCAACTATTTATAATAGTATATTATAAACAGTATTATACCTAATATTTTTCTTACTTCTAGGGAAGAAGAAGGCCACGACTTGCTTGGAAAACGAACAATGGATTTCAAAGTATCTTATCTTGATTCTGGTTTAACAAGTAACTTTCTGTTAGATCAAGAAGCTCCAAGAATTTTAGATCAAGAATTTTCACTTTTCAACTGAAAGTAAGCAGCAGCATTAAAACTTAAGACAAACAGAAATTATCACACATATGAGAGATTCACCTCCTCCAAACACCTTGCTCTTTATTCTAAAGTAACTTAATCAATTTCAACTATTTATTCTACGGCCTTTGTGATTCAGGGGTAATTCTTCAGGAATTGGGACAAAATTTAAGCTTTAGTGTAAATAGCGAAGTATTGATGAGGGATTGCACCCCCTCATATACGTAATAAAAATATATTAATATAAAAGTTCATTACGTAAGGTAATTCGTATGTTACGTGCATTTTTACTAATAAAAAGCTCATAAAAAAGTTTTTGTTGCCTTTCTAAATAGCCAAAAAATTGGAAGGTAACTAGCCCTACTCCCCCGCTCCTTTATTTTAAAAATCGTGCGATCAAAACTATGAGAAAGCCATTTAGCCAAAAAAGAAGAAGAAAAGATTAATATACAAATTTCGTTTTAATTATTCGTGTGCGGAGAGCCAAATTCTTAATTCCCCCCTTATTAGGATTGTATAAAAAGGAGGTTAGTTCATTTGTTAATAGATATTTCTAACTATTATCCTCTTTCTGTATTCGTTTCTTCTTTACCCACTCTCTTTCTCTATTCTTCTTACTAAATTCTCTTTCTATATTCGTTTCTTCTTGACCTTTCTCTTTCTCTAATAATGTATGTTACTTTGCTGAGTCCAAACAGAAGTGTACTCAATTTTACTTTACTTGTTCACTTTACTATTAGTATTTCATCATTTGTTAGATTTTTTTTACTTTAATTATTGGGTAAAATAATCTATTTGTCATATACCGGCGTTTTACTTTGAAAACGACTACGCCAACATATTCAATTTGCTTAAGCTTTGATTTTTAATTTTTTCTTTTTCAATTTGTTACTTAGTGTTTTTCCTTTTCTTTATTAACACTAATTGAGATTCTTGGACTTAGTAAAACAGTCTATTGATGACAAGGCCGTATCCAGGATTTTTGTGGGGAGGGGGGCTTACAGAAAAGAACTTTAAAAACGCATGTTATCATTTTTTTTTCCGAGTTGGACAAGAATTCTCGAGGATGGAGGTTAAAGCCCAGTCAAGGCCCTAGATATCATTAATCAAGGCCCTAGATACGGCCTTGATTGATGATATACTGCCGTTTTCATCCTACAAAGCGCTTGGCGAAATATGTTTTTTAGCATTGATTTTGACTTTCCTTTTTCTTATTTAGTTTCTTACTTGGTGTTTCTTCTTTTCTTATTAACACTAGAGGCGACTCTTCGACTTATAAAAAGGGTTTAATGATGATATACTGTCGTTGTCATCTTGAAAAACGTTGTACTGTCGTTGTTGAAAGGGTATACTGTCGATGGCATCTTGAAAAACGTGGCACAAGAAAGTCCAAATTTTACCGCATTACTTATAGGTTTAGTTGTCTTTCATAATCAACAGATTATTAGTGCTTTATTTCTTTAGATGAAAAGGTCAGTTAAATTAACTAATTAGTTTTGGTTTTTACTTTCATCATTAAAATGTGGCAACTGTGAAATGGCCCTAAAAATTTAATAATTTTGAAATGACCAAAAGACAAATCTTTCCTAGAAATCGTGGTTATCAGGAATGAATAAATCTAAGATGGATCCAGAGGTAAAAATGCTTTTGCCCTGGTGCCCTTAGTAACTTAACACTGAAAAGGGGAGTTTGAGGAAGGAACAACAAAGCAAGTGGTCTTACCAAGCATGGATACTAGGGACATTAGATGATGCTTCCTGTCAACTCGGAATACTGCAGATGTTTTCCCATTTACATTGGGATACCAAAGACCTCTGGACTTGATTATGGTTCGGATATGGTCACTCTGCTAAAAACAATATAACGTTTAATTACTTTATTTATTAATACAAATAAAACATCTAAAATAACAGCAAAGTACTGATAATATCAAGTACTTGCCGACTAACATAATAAACGTACGTATTTTAATATAACTAGATCTACGTTGGATGGGCAACGTGAGGTATTGCGGCAGCCTTTGTTCGGCTTCGCCGAGTAAAGTGTTGCGAGAGTAACACTTTGGTTTTGTTTCCTTGCTTCGATTAAACGCTGAAGCTGTTAATCTGTAAGGATCTTAAAATAAATAATTATGAGCTAACAGCCGACTGTTGCTTAAAACTCCCCTATATGTCTCACAATTGGTATCGGCCTATTTTTGATTCTAGTGTGTACCTTACTACTGAAGTTGTCAACCCCTTTAAACTTACAAATAACGACCGGGACACAGGGACACAACTACAACGGGGACACCGGGGGAAACAGGGGGATATAAATGACGACCGGGGTGTTCTTGGCCAAAGGCTTGAAGTGTTTTATTTACTGTTCATCTTACGGTATTATCTCTTATTGTTAGAAGTTTTCTTATAATCGTACAAAGCTAAGAACTCTCAAAAGATGCACAAATTAGAGTAGATCAATTTGACTTCTCGAGTATCTCAAATAAAAATGCACAAGTGTAAGAATATGTGATAAAATTAGTCATATAGGGGAGAGTTACTTGCCCACTTTACCAGAGGCTCAGAAAGGGTATGAATAGATTTGCTATCTTTTTCTTATAATCCATAAGAAAAATAGCTAAAAAGGTAAACTAAAAAATAAATTTATCCATCAATTTGACTTCTCGGATAAAAATGCAAAAGGATTAAAAATCTGCTATAAAAATTAGCCATCTGGAGCAGAGTTCCTTCCCTACTGTTCCAGAGGTTATGGATTGGAGTCTGATGGCTCACCCAGCCACATGAGGCTAACACAGCTACACACCCTCCTCCTCCATCGTAATCAATTCAGAGCCACCCTTTTGGAAACTCATTTTTGAAACACCCTCCCAGGAAATCCCCATTTTTGTTGAATAATTACGACATCCTCCCACCGCAATCAAGGACGAACTTTTTTCGTTTTACCCCAAGACGGTTGGCCAAAAGGGCCAATCGTCTTTTTTACTCTTTTTTTTTTAACGAGCTACCTTTCATTGAACTACACCCTTCAAATTCAAGTTCTTCCAGCCAAGTGGCTGGGCAACCCAAAACCCGCAGTATTTTTTTTTGGGGGGAATTCTGTCACAATTTTTTAAGAGCGATTCCTGAAAGACTTTGCTCCGTTAATTAAAACAATAAGAAGCTTTTTTTTCAAGTGCTAAAAAACTTTAGTTTAAAGAGCGAGGTGTTGAGGAGGAGCAAACCCCTTCATATATGCAACAATTTCTTTTTGTTTTAAGTTTTAATATTGCTCCTTACCTTCAGTTGAAAAAAATCGTTTTTTTATTCAATTATGTATAGAAAACAAGTTATGACGCTCAATAGTAACCGAAACTCTAAAGATGGAATTTTGATACCAATGGATACATCAAAAGAATTGGATTTTTGTGCTGATTTTAAATATATAAATTTCAGTTTAATCCTACTCATCAAAATATACTAGCCTGAAAAAAATTGCCTTGTTTTAGAAAAAGGCGAAACACCCCCTAAAATTCATAAAATCTTAATGAAAATCTCACCATCAAATTCTGCGTATCAAACAACCTACTATAGAGGTTTCAAGATCCTATTTGCAAAAATGTGGAATTTTGTTTTTTTTTTTTTCAGAAGAAAGATTACGGGTGCCTGTTTATTACATTTTATAAAAGGGGTTAATATTGTTACCGTTCATCTTTTTTAAATCAGTCATTACAGAATTTTCAATCTTTGTGACTTAAGGGCCAGAATTGGGGATACTTCACAAAATGAGTTTTGTTTTTTCTAGTGTAGGCTTTTAAGCATTTTTGAATTCGATTACTACATATTTCAGACTAGTATTACATTAAAATGTCCAAAATCAAAACGCGCTTAGTACCATATTTATTTTCAAAATAGTAGACGTATTACACGAAGATGAATTCGGAATAATACAAAGCTTACAAAGAGCTGATATGCTTATGACATATAAGCTTACTCCACCAGAAACCCCCCCCCATAATTCATTTCAATTTCTCAAAATAAAGGCACTAACAGGAGGGGACATTCAAAGCAGCTGTTCAAACCTCTGTCAAAACTTGACACCAGCAACAGTTTTTCTCATGCATGTAACAGATCACTGGAATGGTCTATCTATCAAATACAACAGTCTAAACACCTAATGAAAAGTTTTCAAGATGTTGTTAGATAGCAAATATAATGGTGTTCCCTGGAAGTATTAGTGATGCATTTGATGTTTAATCATTCATATCATTAAGTATAGAGCAATTAACAGATCAAGATGGATCTTATTTTGCTCTGAAGTGCAAATTAAGGTAATTTAGACATAGGCTAGGTAAGTAGGTCATTTTAAGAGTTTTTGGAATTAATTTCAGAATGGGCATATCTTATATAAAAATTTAATTCATTTCAATCAACTACTTCCCAAGATAGGAAGAAGCATCTGAACTACAATTTTACCATAGTCTATAGTAATGTGCTTTTAGGAATAGTATTAGTAGGCTAAGAATTTTAAAACTTTTAAAAGGGCTGTAGTTTTCAGAATTTTATAGTGTTTTTTCTCCAGAGGAGCCCATGACTAAAATAGTGCTAGAAAATCTGAGCAAACTTACAAAGATCAATGCCTGATTGATCAATCAGAAAATATGACTATTATCTTAGGCCCAGGCTAGCCCTATATCCAAATGTTTTTGGCCTAGCCTATCTGTGATTAGGCCTAGTAACAATGCACCTTGAGTGGTGCAAGAAGTTTTCTTTGTAACTAGCCTACCCTAGGTAAATGTTACATATGCTATTATTGTTCTTTAGTATCTCAGACTTTATGTGCCATAACACTAATCTTAAAATTGGCCTCATCCCATAGTTTTAGCCCTATCGTAATTTTACCTGTGTTAGTTGGTAATGGCAGAAAGTGGCTAGTAAGTGGGAGTTTTTTTTAAGGGGCAGTAAAAATTACTGATGCTAGAGCTTAGGTAGTATAATTCGGTAGCTCATTTACTCTTTGAGTCTAAATAGATTTTTTTTAATTTTTATCCTGGTACTGCTGTAAGAAATTTTAATCTCAGTATCTTCATTCATTGCTTCTAGACTCACCGTTTTACTTAGTGAAAAAAAAATCGACAAAGTAGGGTTTTATTCCTATTTAAAATGTAATATTAATTATAGCCAGACTGTGAACCAAACTTAATTGTTCCAGGAATCGATTCTATGAAAAGGGGAAAAATTCAAAAAGGGAAAAATTGGTGAAAGATGAAAAATGTAGGAAGCTAGGGAAGAGTCTTAAGTTCTGTTTTTCAGGGAAGGGTGCCGAAAGCCTTGCTCCTGTGAACGTGCCGTTTAAGTGATCAATGTTAAATATCCAGTAACAAAATATATCGTAGTTTCCTCATAGTTTAATGAAAATTTCGTTTGAGAAAGTTTGACAAAACTTAGTAACGGAATTCTCTTACCCATGTAGATTATTGGACCCAAACGTGTGAGGAATGTCTTGCACAGGACACCTTACGGGGTACTTTGTTCTAATGCCCAAAGCAAAGGCGTATCTAATCTAAATCCGAGCTTCCTTTGTATGTCGCAGATGATAATGTCCGATTGTCGCCTTCTCACTTTATCACTGTCGCCCGTCATTTTAGTGACATATAAAGCGAATTCGGCTCTTTAGAGCTTGTGATAGCCTTTTGCAAATAAATATTATCTTATCTTATCTCAGTAGTAGCAATTTCACTGGTGCTATAGTGATAAAGAGAATAAAGCTTTTGTAAAACTGATGGGTAATGCAGAAAGCCTAAGAACACTCGACATCGGACAATTCGATTTATAAAACAGGTTAAATGCAATCTTCTTTCGGATAGTTTTGACTGTTTTGTAGCAGTTTCACCGTAAAGGATGATATAGCCGCTTTTACTGTTGAATGGGAGTGCTTGGATACGAGTTTTAGATCAGATGGGTAATGAAGAAAACCAAGCAACAAAGTTATCTGCGACAGTTTCACCACAAAAGCAGCTTCGATATGATCGTGGTTACTACTCACACTCTTGAAGTAGCACGCTTCACAACGAGATACTAATATTTAAATTCCTGTCTAATCAAATTTATACTGAATAATCTCTAAATTCTTCAGAGGACCAATGTTTTTATAATAGTTAGCCATTTTTTTTTTCTTCGGATGAAAGAAGTGTAAATATGAAAAGTATGTAGATAATTTTATGACACTAACGTTAACAGACTTTGTACATCGGATGGGTAATGCAGAAAAACTAGCAGCAAAGTTATCTGCGACCTTAAACAGGCTATTTTTCTTCAGGCCAATTTTGGAACTGATTTGTGGTAGTTTCCAGGTATGAACTTACAAGGAAGTTTTACACGGGAGAATTTGCTAGAAATATATACAAATTGTTCCTACTTTTTCTTCGCAAATTCAATTTTTCATATTACCTAGGGGAAGGGCTATTACATTATGGATTTTGCCAATTTCAATGCAAAGTGCCAAATTTCTTAATCAAATGGCATCACGATATAGCATTGTTAAAACAAAAATTATTTTTACCTTGATTTTGCTTATAAATTCATTCTTTGTTTTTCTTTCCATTTTCAAACAATGTTATCTTTACCTTTTGCATTATAACAGCCAAATTCACTAATTTCCTTTTTTATCTCTTCAATGTATTGCATTCTTCCTTATCCCTTAGACGCTCGATTCCTCTTATTTCTGTTCCTGTTCTCCAGGCTGTGTCTACCGTTGCCAAGCGCGTGCCTACCCTCTCTGTAGAAAATTGAAGTGGCAGATATGGGTCATTACTGAGTTTTTCAGCACATCTTTAAAACTTGGCAATGTTGGTTTAATGAGAATGAGAAGAATTCAAATAACAATTTGGACTCGAAAAAAAAAATCTGAATCTAATTGACACCAAATTTATTGGTAAAAACCTAAACAATATATTGTAGCGTATCCAAACTGGAATTTTACTCCTTTCTTTATCTACATTTGATCCTCTAGATACTCCCGATTAAGCATCAAATGGCTGATCTTCAGCAAAACAGTGATGCGTAAAAACCCGGTTGCATTTGGCCAATAAACTTGAACGCATTAAATACCCCCAAAAAGGTTATCACAGCTAGAGAACAAGCATTTTTAAGGATCATCTTACATAAATCACCATTCACGTTTCGTTTTTAAACGAACAATAAATTTTTACTCTATAAACGACAAGAACACAGCCAAAAGGGCATAAACTGGCGTGTGGTAGAGGCTTATGAAGCATATAAGGGCGTGTTAAGTGCCAAAATTCATAAGTAATGACATGACGCGAAGGTTCCGGGCCGCAGATATGCTGTTGACGAACTTTCACCTGCCACGGTCGACATTGTTCATGCTCGTGTGCGCGTTCGCCGGAATCGGAACGATGAAGCAGGCCTATGCCCACGCAATCGAGTCCGATTACCGATTTTACTCATATGGCGATGCCTGCCTGCTGGAGCGCGCGGAAGCATGAGCCTCCCGTTCTCATTCCAGGTGACGGCAACTGATGGCGCAGCGCGGCGGGGTAACATCGCCACCGCACGCGGCAACATCAACACGCCCGCATTTATGCCGGTCGGCACCGGTGGAACGGTGAAAGCGCTCTATATGGATCAGGTCCGCGAAGCGGGCGCGGACATTATTCTGGGCAACACCTACCATCTTATGCTCAGGCCCGGCGCCGAGCGGGTGTCGCGCCTGGGAGGACTGCATGCATTCTGCGGGTGGCGGCATCCGATCCTTACCGATTCCGGCGGTTTCCAGGTGATGTCGCTGGCGGGACTGCGCAAACTTGACGAGACGGGTGTGACTTTCCGCTCTCACATAGACGGAAAACGGTTCGAGATGACACCGGAGCGCTCGATCGAGATACAGGGCTTGCTCGGTTCGGATGTCCAGATGCAGCTGGACGAGTGCATCTCGCTGCCGGCCGAGGAGACCGATGCCGAGCGCGCGATGGACGAGTCCGCGCATGTCGAGAACGAACCGATCCCGCCCGAGTGCGAGTTCTGCGAGCTGCCCGCCGGAGCTGATGTACTGGTCGGTGTAGATCTCCGCGTTGGCCCAGCCGATTACCAGGCCAGTTGTAAACACATTAATTTTTCTTGCAGTTTTTTGGACTTGAGATCTGGTAGCGGCCAAGTCGACTTACATTCTAACTTAAAAGATTTTATGTCTTACTCTTTATTGCAGCTTTTACATTACCTGCACCCTGGTCTCTGGAAGAGTGGAAGAGAACAACAAATCGCCATTGGTTGTCCCTTGAAAACGAGGGAAGAGTTATACAATCATCTCTCATTAAGCTAATGTCTCTGGATTAGGATTTCCTAATTTAGATGTCAGCTATTGTTGTCCTACACGCCACTAGACGTCGGAGGAACTACTACTGCTACTAACTACTCACTACAACACCAAGTGGCCTGATGCCAACATAGGTGTCCTAATCTATTCGAAGCCTCCCTCTTTAGACCCTCCTAGGAAGTCTCCATTTCCCTTAAATCTTTCCTTACGACATCGTCCTACCTCAACTGAGGATGACCTGCTTTTCGTTTAACCCTAAATGGTTGGTCAGAAAGGACAATATATGGCAATCTGTCATCTTTCATCTACAGAACCGCGTCACCTAAATTCTGTAGGCTGGACATATCTCTTTTGTGCACCCAGTATACAGCTTGGACGTAACTTGTTTTTGGACCAAGATGGAAAGTCTTTGTTTGATTTTGGCTTTAACAAGGACAAACAGGTCTACCTTTTTGTTAAAGAATGAGTGGTTTAGGCAGGGAAGGGGATAGAGACGTCATGGGTCCATCCTACACCTGTCATTTTTTTTTTTTTGCAAGATTACAGTTGTAATAAGTTGAAACATGTTAAACTTTTCTAACATGAAGATTCTAGACATGAAGAATCTTGAAATCTTCATGTCAAGAATGAGCGAATTACATAATGTTATTATTTGGTTACTGGGGTTGCGTTGACCCACCGTGGCTTTCAAACGGCTTATAATAACAAAATCTGGATAGAGATAATGTCTACATGGTGCTACATAAATTTATCCCCTTTTCCCCAGTCAAATTTCTGAATAAAGGCGTTTTGGGTGGTGAAAAAAAAGGACCCCCTGGTCCCTATTCAAATCTTCTGATTCGAAGAAAAGGAACTAAATATATATAAGCGCAATAAATTTGTCATTGGAAACAGATTTAACCAAAAAAGAGCCACAAATTCACCTGTCATGTCCATTTCTTTGACACTTCTAACAAAGAGAGGACGGGCATAGGGCGGCAAAGCTTGTTTCAACCCAGCAGCAAGTTCATCCAAGTCCAATGAGTCGTCATTATCAAGAATAGCAGTCATACCAGCACGACCTTCAGAGTCTATAAAACAAAAATAATATTAAAAATGGGCAAATAAAGTTAGAACCGTGTCTTCATTATGGTTTTTGGGCAAAGTTGTCCGTTCGAATTTTTTATTTTTTTCTGGCAGCTCTGGCCCTTATTGGTTCGTTTGATCAATTAAAAAAAGAGTATGAATTCAGAGATTTCTTTGAGAGATAATCCCCGGCCGTTTCAGCATACTTGCCTGAAATAACATTTACAACCCTCCTGATTTTACACCTGTCTGATCGATTGCCTACCGTTCTCCAGAAATAATTAGGCCTTCGAAAAATCTAGTTGGGGATTTTTTTGAGCTCTCAGGTTTCTAAAGACAAATCAGGCGCATTTGAAATGGCTTTTTGCCGGAAAACACTAGGCAACTTCACCTGAAAAAGTTTTAATGAAGACATGGCTATAAATCAACTCACAGATTGATGTGGAATAGACATATGTTTACGCGAGGTTATAAATAAAAAACAAAAAGAGAAAAAACAAGGGTTAAGCGGAAAGATACGATCAGAAAAGTTGCAGAAAATGTGGGCTTCTGTTGACAACCCCCAAGGCATATTTCCACAACGAAGGGTTAGGTATCTGTTTAGCAAAATTGTTACCTTGCTAATTTTCAGCAAATACACCCTTAGCCTTTCCACAAAAAAAAGTTAACTTAAAGGCCAAAATCTTACTTTTCCTCATTAATGGGTCTTTTTTACTCGATTTCATCTTTTTTGAAACATAAGGAATTTCGGCGATCGATAAAACTAATGTAGAGCTGATAGACAAATGCATTTGGAGTAGGACATGGGTTCTTAAATAGCGGGGACAAGCGGAAGTACCATTTACAATCAGTACTCTTGGAATAAGACAGAACACATCACAACAAGACTAGCAAGAGTAACTGGGGCTTGCCTACTGTGGGGTCATATCTGTGGAGCAACAAATGCAACAATGCCTATCGGATCGAGCCTATCTGGTTTTCGTTCCAATGACAAGTTTTAAAAACCATCCTTTCGCAGATTTTTCAAATATACAACTAGGACAGTAACTCCTAGTTCCCGTGAATTTTCATTAATATGGGTCAGGCCTCTGCTAAATATCCTGACAATAATAGCTACCAGGTGCCGTCATGGTGGATCAGGTAAGAATTCTGAATTGGACACTTACTATTACAATATTTCCCACCAGGTTTGACTGAGATTCGACAGCCTCTTCTGGTATATGTACTGATGATAAGGAATTAGAAATGTAACTAAAAATATGTATTTTTTATTTGAATTATTCAAAAAAAAATACTGCGTGTTCTTTTCCGCAAGCGTTTTAACCGCATGCATCGGATTCTTTCAACGCATGCGCCTTGCGGAAAACCACAAGGATGAGTGGCAAGAGACGAATGCTCTGTGTGAAACTTAACTACCGTTCACACAGACCAGTGGATTGTGGAAAAATGCGATATATATTCTTCACCGCATCGCCGCAGTGGCGAAACCGCAGACTGTTCACATAAAAATCTGCACTTCCTAGCTATCCTATTATGATCCTATATTCCAAGTTTATCAGGATCTTCGTAGTTGGGTACTTTTTTTGCAACTGAGGCATTAAATTCGTTCTTTTTTTTAGATAAAGTTTGTCCTGCATAATCCCTGACATAGAACATTGCATCTTCTCCTATACTGTGACCTAGCTACAATTCACAGTCCAGATCTACAGAGGCTGGGCTATTTGAGCCAAATCAACAGTACCATTTGTAAAAAAAAAAAAAAGGAAGAGAAGACTGAATGGTAAAACAGATATTTCCCCCATTCCTTTCTGTTGAATGTGAACTTTGGTCACACTTTGGTGGCTGGCTTGCTGTTGATGCGGTCCATTATAGAGTTTACCAAATCCTATCTGCCAAATTTGTCTTTCTCCAAATATCCTCCCAAGCCATTTGAATTAAATAAAATATTTTATGCTTAGAATAACTCTTGTCATATATTATTTGTTGACATTTGAACAGCCTTCTTATTTTTTTTTTCCATAATCTGCAAGCGTTTCAACTTTATGCATTATATTTTTTCAATAGATGCGCCTCATTTCTCGGCAAAACCAATCCGTATCGGGCTTCTGCATATCTAAGCTCCTTGTGAATGTAGCTATCGTCGCTTTGATCTTGGATGTTTCGCGCGTATCGGTGTTGTGGATGATCACGAACCCACCGCCTGACAGGCCTTCAACAACCGGGCGTTGACCACCGTCCGTACCCAGGCCGCTGTCGCCGATATTCAGCTCACCGCCGACCTGATTGCCGTTCGCGTCGTAGACCTTGGCATGGACCGTCGTGTGATCCGCCGGGCCATCGCGATAGGTGATGACATAGCCGCCGTTCGACAATGTCGCCATATGGGGATCGAACAGGGTGTCGAGCCCACTGGATGATGTCGGCGTATCGACATTGACTTCCGCCGCCGAGAAGGTCAGCCCGTCGGCCAGACCGACACCGCTGATCGTCGGTGCGTCGTTGACCGCGTCCAGCGTCAGGTCCGTGGTGACCGGCGCAGCGGAGAACCCGGTGCCGTCGCCGCCGGACCAGGTGAAGCTGGCGTCACCGTTGTAGTCCTGCGCAGGTTCGAAAGTCAGATTGCCCAGGTCACTTTCCGCAATGACATCGCCGGCCGACACCGCGGCGCCGTTCAACTGTAGTTGCCCCGTCGCCGCCTCGGGCAGGGTATCGATCCGGATGTTCTGGAGGGTGTCGCCCGTATCCACATCGGCGAAACCGGCCGAGAAGTCACTCGCCGCGAAGCTGATGGTCGTATCTTCATTCGCCGTTTCGGCGAAACCTTCCACCGTCGGCAGATCATTGACCGCCGCCACATTGATCTTGACCGAGCTGTTTGCCGTCTGGGCGTCACCGGAACCGGTATTGCCTCCGTCATTGACTGAAACATCCAACGTATCGGTGCCGTTGAAATCCTGGTTGCCCAGGTAGCTGACACCCATATATAACATTTAAACCGTTGGTTTTATAGTCTACATTGCCATTTACAACATAAAAATTGTTGTCTAACCAACGACGTACTATAACATCAGAATCATCTTCAATAAGATTATTAAAATCCTCAGCAGATTCCTCTCCTTTGAACTGCTCAAAATACCCTTTTCCTTTGGTATAATTCAATCCAATATTTGTAGACCAGTTATTATCAATACGCTCATTCCAGTGTAACTGGTAATGGTCCTGCCAATAGTTATCGGTTTCGTTATCGTAGGTATATGGATTTTGACGTCTGTCTTCCTTTAATTCATCGGCAGTTAATCCAAACCACGCCTGATATGTTCTTTCTTTACCACCAAAGGTCAGCGCCTTTATCAAAGTATTATCATCAACATAAGATCCTTGTAAGAAATAGGTCTTAAAATCGGAAAAAGCGCGATCTACATAACCATCAGACTTAATGTTTGATAGTCTTGCTGAAATGGAAAAGTGCTCGTTCAATGTTCCTGAGTTGAACTTAACGGTGTGCTTTCTTGTCCCGAAAGACCCAAAAGAATTAGCAATTTCATCTGAAGTTTCTTCGGCTACAGCATCAGTCAAAATATTCAAACTCGCTCCAAAAGCACCAGATCCATTAGTAGAAGTCCCAACACCACGTTGCAATTGCAAGCTCTCTGTTGAAGATGCTAAATCTCCCAAGTTCACCCAGAAAGTTCCTTGACTTTCTGCATCGTTATACGGGATTCCATTAATGGTAACGTTAATACGGCTACCGTCAGATCCACGTACACGCATGTAAGTGTAGCCAATACCTGCACCGGCATCAGAGGACGACACTACAGACATCTTAATGAAATTTTAAATTTAGAAGGACCTTGAGTCTCAGAGCTCTTATTTTAAGCTCCGACCGAGTTGGGTGAGATTGGGGGAGTTGGTGGGGGAAACCGGAAATCTTGGAAAACACTTAGAGTGGAGAGATCGGGATGTAACTTAGTGGGAAGAATGAGCACAAGTCCTAGATAAGTGATTGAAATAACCGGTCTCACTTTGCTTGGGGAAGTTTGGGGGGTATAATTCGGTAGTTCGGAAAAATTTGAAAAAATGAAGTGTTTTTAACTAACGAAAGGTTAATCAGATCTTGATGAAATTTGATATTTGGAAGAAACTCGTGTCTCATAGCTCTTATTTTATATTCTGACTTCATCCGGTGACGTTGGAGGGGGAAACTGGAAATCTTGGAAAACACTTATATTGGAAAGATCGAGATGAAACTTGATGGGAAGAATAAGAACTACTCCTAGATATTCTGATTGACATAACCGGAACGGATCTGCTCTCTTTTGGAGGAGTTGGGGGGGGGTGACTCTGAAAAATGAAAAAAATGAGGTAGTTTAACTTACAAACGGGCTATCGAATCTCAATGAAATTTGATATTTAGAAGGACGTTGTGTCTCATAATTCTTATTTTGAATCCCAACTGGATCTTGTGACATTGGAGGGCGTTGGAGGGGAAATCGGAAATCTTGGAAAACGTTTAGAGTGGAGAGATCGGGATGAAAATGGTTGGAAGAATATGAATCAGTCCTAAATATGTGATCGACATAACCCGAATGGATTCGCTCTCTTTGGGGGGAGTTGGAGGGGGATTAATTCGGAAAAATTAAAAAAAATAGAAAAAACTAGGTAGACTGGCTTTCACGGCGTTGATCGCCGGTGCGGCCACGACGATATTCGCCGCATATCACTTTCACCGGCTGGCCCCGTTGGGACTGCTTGCCAATCTTGCCGCCATGCCGGTTGTCAGCGTTGCGATCATGCCGTTCGCCGTGATCGCGACCTTGGTGATGCCGTTGGGAATAGAAGGGCCGTTCCTTGCTGTCATGGGAAAGGGCATCTCAATCGTCATCGCAGTTGCCCGTTGGCTCGCCGAAAGAACCGCATTTGACGAGACGGGAATCCTGCCGGCCGGCGCGATTGTCGCCCTATCGTTGGGGCTGGTGCTGATCACATTGCTGACGAGCCGGCTGCGCCTGCTGGCCATCCCGATATTTTGCGTCGGTCTTGTCCTTGCGGTCGACCGGCGGTTGCCGGACGTCATGATCGCCGAGGACGGTAGGCTGGTTGGGATTCGATCAGAAAACGGGGAGCTGGCGGTCAACCGAACCAGGCCGAACAAGTTCACACTCAATGGCTGGCAGCGCGCGCTGACGGCGAATTCCGTCGTTAAGCCGTCCGCGAGCCCGGCATCATCTCCCCGGCAATTCGAATGCACCGATAACGTGTGCGAGGCGCGGCATGATTCAGGTGCGATGATCGTCCACGCCAAGGACTGGGAATTGGCGCTTCCGGCCTGCAGCACGTCGGCTCTGATTGTCATCGACGACGCAACCGTGGCCGCCGAGTGTCCTGCCGGTAGTGGTGCGGCTGTGGTTACCAAGCGCCATCTGGCGCGTCGAGGCAGCGCCGCGGTGTTCCTTGACCGGAAAGGCGAGGGCGTTGAAGCAACGATAGAATATGCTGTCGACCTGCATGGAACGACGACTTATCAAGCTCTTTAGTAAAGAATTCACATTCGACATACGGTATAATCCCAGCTGGCCAGTCAGTAGCCATTTTTCAATATTTATTTTGCTTGTTTACTAGTTGTCTGGGTAACAGCATAAAAACACTCCATGAGGCTTGTTTTTTATATGAATCATTCCAGTAAAGTCTAATACAGTTCCACATCGCGTGTTTTACTATAACTTTATTGTTTATTCTATTAAAGTACCAAGGAAAGTCAAAATGAAATCTGGTTGAAATCTTAAAAACTAAGCAAAAATAAGGAATACAACTGTTTTATAGAAAAAGACATCCTTTTTCAGTTGAACAGTTTAAGGTGGCAGCGGATGAATAATAAAAAAAAAGAAACATAGGTGAAAATTAGCAAGCTAAAGATATATGGCACCAATCAGCTTCAGAATTTATGGGTTTTTTTTTAGGGTGTATTTGTCTTAAGGAGTCTGCATATTATTAATGCTTATATTTTTACTGACGAAGAGTGTTGTCAAATTCAAATAATTAGTCTTGCTTATTTTTTTTCACGATTCAACGGGGCAACACTGACGAAAACATGCTGTCTTCCTAAAAACTTCATTGTTTTCAAAGAACAATAAGACGAATATTAGAAAATCTTAGCTTTCAGGTATGAATAGAGCTAAGAAGGGTCTGGGGGGCCAAAAACGTTGCATTTTGATGTCCTCGGTGTCATGTTATCACACATAAGGTGCCATGGGATTGGTTATTTTAAAAATAGACAGGTACAAAAAAAAAATAGACAGGTAATATATTTATGATAAATAGACAGGCACGAGTAGAAAAAAAATAACCTCCATCGGCATGGTGTAAACTGCCGAAATTACTCCCCTGCCTGAAACAATACCTGATGTGTCTAGAACTCTGTTTGACTGATCATCTGTGTGGACGTAAACTTGGAAGAATTTTGCATTGGTGTCAAAGGCATCATTGATTTCATCAATGTATGTGCTTGCAATATCTTTTGCTGTCTCTTGAATTTCTACTATTCCTTGACTTTCCTGACTTCTTTCTATGTTTATCATTATGCATGCCTGATCTACTACTCCAAGTACGCACTGATCCTCATTGGTAAGTATGACTGCATTGACTCTGCTGTTTTCTCTTATTTTTTGCTCTAACTCTACTGGAATTTTTATCTCTTGAACGCTTGTACTCTGTAAAGTTATTGATGCTGAGATGTCTTGTGAGATACTCTTGTCTATTATTACCTGTGCCGTTTCTTGAAATGTTGCAAGGCCTATTTCTTGTGAAAAAACTGAATTGTATGAAAAACCCGCCAATAACACAAATCCGAGTAGAACAAAAACGCTTTTCATAGATTTTTCGTTGATCATGAATTTATTAAATTTACTTACTATGGATCTCATTTTGAATAAACAATGATTTTTAGATAAAAAATATCTGTTTTAGATCTCTTGAATCATTCTATTTCTGTCAAGTAATCTATTGAACTAATTCTTGCATTTATCACACAATGGGATCTCAGTCTTGCCTAATTCGTTTCTTGATATTTCTGTTAGCGTTACTTCTACTCCTGATGAATGACATTTTTGACATATGCCTTTCATGGAATTTTTTATTAATGTCTACTCCATTTCAAGTTCATTATTGAAATTTAGTTCGATCAGTGTCAAACTATAAATTTTAATTTCCAATTATTCGAGCCACCTTTGAAGTTTATACAACTACCCCTTCCATAACAACATGAACTTACCCGGGACAGAACTTATAACACTTGCCCTGGGATCATAAAAATATGAAGTGCCTCTGGGAAAAAATACAAATAATAAAATAATAAAATATTGAAGTCTTATGGCTCTTTATTATAAGCGAAGTTATTGCTTGGCTCTTGATAAATTCTAATATAAAGGACAAAATAACTGATTGTGTATTTTTAAATCTAAATAAGGAATTAGAAGATTAAAAGAATTAATGATAGGACCCAGTGCCAAAATGAACTAAATCCAGGAATAAAAATACGTTTTGTAACCCTCTAAAGTTAAGTATTTAAAATTGAATCCCTTACTTTCAGTTTAGAACTGCACGCTAACTTCTGAAGTTTAGTGAAGTGAAGTTTAGGCTAACTTCAGCGTAGGCTGACTTCATTGGGTAAAGCTAATGTCCTGGCATGATGAGAATGATAATTACAAGCAACTTAAATAACTTAAGCAGTGCTCGAATTAAAACTTGGTTTATGAATACACAGAAACATTTTAAGTTCAGCCTATATTGTGGTAGTGTGAAGTAGCGAGTATAGAAAAAGAACTTCTTCTTGAATGCTGCCAAACCCCCTTATTGCAACTATCAAACAAGTTCTAACTCATCAGGTTGGAGGTAGTTGGAAAAATAGGGAGTATTTGTTAGAATTCCTATTGGAATAAAAGCCGGCAAATGAGGCACGCTCTTTCCCAAAACTAAAAAGCATTTTACAAGAAATACAGATTCCTCAGTGACATCAAAAGTTTCCATCTTCTTACACGGCGCGCACCCCGCGCGGGGTCGTGCGGGCCGGCGAGATCCTGCTTGCGGTCAACGGCTATCGACGGGGCGGGGCGCGGGTTCTCAACCGCCGCGTCATTCCGGTCCCGAGCTATATCGTCGCGACCGAGCCCCTGGGGCGGGCGCGGATCCGCGCCTTGTTCCCCCGGGGGCGGATGATCGTCGAGACCCGGGCGCGCCATTGCTACTTCCGGCCCTCGCCCGATGGAGAGCGGCTGGTTTTCGGCGGGCGCGCCGCGCTGATCGACATGCCGGACGGTGTCGCCCGCCGGCAGCTTGGCGGGCTGATCGCGCAGATCTTTCCGGATCTGGGGCCGGTGGCGTTTACCCATTCCTGGCGCGGCTATACGGGTTTCGCGCATGATTTCCTGCCCCGGGTCGGGCGGCTCGGGGGGCTGTGGTTCGCCGCCGGCTATTCGGGCAACGGAAACACGATGGCCCCGTATCTGGGCCGCAAGGCCGCCCTGCGGATCCTGGGCGATCCGGAGGGCGAGACCGCCTTCGCCGGGGCGCCGCCGCCGACCAGATGGTGGGATCCGGGCGTCCCGTGGTTCCTGCCGGTCGCGGATGTGCAGAACCGGCTCAAGGACGCATGGGGGCGGTTCCGGCGCGATTGATGCATGGGCGGACCGGACCGGCGCCGGGCTTCCCCTGGGCCGGAAATTCGGCCACACTCGCTTCAGCATTTCGCCAAAATCGGGCAGTAGACAGGGCGTATGAAAATGAAACGGCGCACATTTCTTGGCGGAGCCGCAGCCCTGACGGGCGCGGCGCTGCTGTCACCGGTCCCGGCCTTCGCGCAGCAGAACGACTATCAGGTGTCGCAGCGCACGACCGGCTCGTGGTAGGCCTCGATGTCCGTGGGGTCGGGGAGGGCCGCCGGTGAGTGAATCTCGACCAGCTCGCCGGTCGTGTGGGTGACCTTGTAGGTGACGTTCGGTGCGGTCTGCACCAGGTCCATGTCTTCCTCGCGCTCGAGCCGCTGCTGGATGATCTCCATGTGCAGCAGGCCGAGGAAGCCACAGCGGAAGCCGAACCCCAGCGCCTCCGAGGTCTCCGGCTCGAAGTTGAACGACGAGTCGTTGAGGCGCAGCTTCTCCAGCGCTTTGCGCAGGTCGGCGAAGTCGCCCGGGTTGGTCGGGTAGAAACCGCAGAACACCATCGGCTTGGGTTCGCGGAAGCCCGGCAGTGCCTCGGCGCGCTCCGACTCCTTGTCGTGCGTGATGGTGTCGCCGACGATCACGTCCTGGAGTCGCTTGATGTTGGAGATGAGGTAGCCCACCTCGCCGGCACTCATCTCCGGCTCGGCTGCCATCGACGGAGTGAGGCGACCGATCTCGAGCACTTCGTACGTCGTGCCGGTGCCCGGCATGTAGATCTCGTCGCCCTTCCGGATGGTCCCCTCGAAGATGCGCATGTAGACCACGACGCCGCGGTAGTCGTTGTACTCCGCATCAAAGATCAAAGCTTGTAGGCGCTTGGTCTGGTCGCCGGTGGGCGCCGGCACCAGTTCGACCACCTTGTCCAACACCGCCTGGACGTTCAGCCCGGTCTTCGCCGACACGGCGATCGCGTCCTCGGCCGGGATGCAGATGGCGTCTTCGATCTCCGTGGCCACCTCGTCCGGCCGGGCGTGCGGCAGGTCCATCTTGTTCAGCACCGGCTAAAAAAAACAAATTATAAAGGGCATATTTGTAAAAAAAGCAAATTTTGGTGAAACAATCCCTTCTAAGCCTGTTAGAATAACAAAATAATTCCCTTATTACTAAATTGTTATTACATAATCTTTACCTTATGATATTAACCTTACTCCTTTAATTGCGCTGTGATAGCTCTCTGAATGTTAACTTTATTTTGTTGGTGAAAGTGGGTTTCATAGTGGATTTTATTCCCTTTCATTTTCATTTTTCCTTTGAAAACTTTTTCCATAAAAGTTTTTTGCCATCATTGTAAAAAAATGAATAAAATGCCGGACTATGGAGGAAAACAATTATTTTTAACCTGGTTTGGAAAGCATTTTAAACTTGATTCCATTTAGTTGGTTAAAATTGGTTTCACAATTCCGTTACTTTCCTTTATTATAAAGAATATTTTTAAAAAAAATTCAAAATGCTTTTAAAATATTTATACCAAAATTTTCTGCTGAAGTTAAAAAAAAAAAAAAAAAAAAAAAAAAATGGCGGGCTATGCACACATGGTAAAAAAAAATTTAATTAGACAATTTTAGCAAGAAAACAATGAGAAGTCTTTTTAATAATTTAGCCAAAAAATCGCTAAAACTGCGATTAAATTGAATTTAAGAAATTAAATTACTATATATTATTAACAGAGCTCTTTTTATTTGATGTGAAAGTGCTTCCAAATTTGACTGTATTTAATCGAGTTTCAAATAGTTTCCAAGGCTCCTTTTCCTATTCCTTTCTCAACACGCCTAGCTATAATCTGTTTACAGCAAAATATTTTTCACCGTACTTTCAAGAAATGGCGTGCTATGTATAGCCTACGCCACTTTGACAAACTTTGACCTAGACCCATTGTCTAATAGGTACGATAGTAATAAACTGGTAATTCAAATGCCCCAGAAATGAATTAAAAGAAAACAAAATCTCAATTATGCATTTTTTTAAATTATGTGTTATATTATGAAAATACAACCCATGTTTTTCTTCTTTTTTTTTACACTTTTTGACCTCAGCTAAGGCAGAAAGGGGGACAGTAAGTGATTAAATTTTTCAATTCTGATCTCATTTTCGACCTTTTTGGACTTGAATTATTAGGATAAGACCTTTCAATCCAGAAAACACTCCAGAAATTTAAATTCAGGATTCCCCCCTCCTTTCTCCTGAAGAAGGGGTATTTCCGCAGGGTTAACTTTGGCTGATTTTGGATATGTTATTAAGCAAATTTTTCCAAACATTTTGGTAAAAATCATTTCTGTTGCTCCAATACCGATGTTAGGTCTTTTTTTGTAGTGGATTAGTGAATATAATAAGTTTTTGCTAGTGAAAGTTAGATTATACACAAAACAAGAAAATTGGAGAGAAATGAAAAAAATTCAAATTATGTTTGGTATTATGGCAGTCTAGTTTACTCAATTTATTTCTGTATTTATAGACTTAACGTCATGCATTCTTACGGAGCAAATTTTGTCCCTAACGTAAGTAGTCAAGGTAGACTCGAGCTCTATTTAGAATTTTCGAGTACATCAGTTTATGTACTTATCATAAGCATCATGAGCAAGAAGACCAATAGGGAATTTTTTTTTTGCAAGACAGCGGAAATTTACATTTGTATGAATATTTCGGCCCTACATCCAATGGCTGTCCTCAGCGAAACAAAGACGTATAGAGCCTGGGTAAACTGGCTATAGGTGAAGTGAAACGCCAGTTGCGGCGATTCTATCGTTTAACCTTGCAGGATAAATTACGTTTAATTAACCAACTGCATTAACGCTTCATGGCGTCAAAGAATTCGGCGTTGTTCTTGGTGCCCTTCAAACGTTCCAGTAAAAATTCCATTGCCGCAATCGGTTCCATTGGGTGCAGTAATTTACGCAGGATCCAGACCTTTTGCAGTTCATCGGCATCGCATAGCAAATCTTCCTTTCGGGTACCGGAACGATTGATGTTGATGGCTGGGTAGATGCGTTTTTCGGCAATCTCGCGTTCAAGATGCAGTTCCATATTACCCGTGCCCTTGAATTCTTCGTAGATGACATCGTCCATACGTGATCCGGTGTCCACCAGGGCCGTCGCGATAATGGTCAGGCTACCGCCTTCTTCAATGTTACGTGCGGCACCAAAGAAGCGTTTGGGACGTTGTAATGCATTGGCATCGACACCACCGGTTAGAACCTTGCCGGAAGCCGGTACAACGGTGTTATAAGCGCGGGCAAGGCGGGTGATGGAATCGAGCAGAATGACCACGTCTTTTTTGTGCTCGACTAAACGCTTTGCCCGTTCGATGACCATTTCAGCCACTTGCACGTGACGTGAGGCCGGTTCATCAAAGGTACTGGAGATGACTTCACCGCGAACGGAGCGGGCCATTTCCGTCACTTCCTCCGGACGTTCATCGATTAACAGGACGATCAAATGACATTCTGGATTATTATGGGTGATGGATTGGGCAATGCTTTGTAGCATCATGGTCTTACCAGATTTCGGTGGCGAGACGATGAGGCCGCGCAGAAAGTGATGAAGATGTTTGGGAATCCTCAGAAGAAGAACATGTCAGACGACCGCTTGCTCGAGAGAAGAAAAAGAAGAAAAAAGGTTTAGTTTTACGTATTTTTGTGGTTCTTTTTAATGCTCTACGGCAGTGCCTCCCAACCCGTCGTTGTAATGGAGTTACCAAACGATTTACTGCAAGAGCAGTACTAAATCGCTAGTATAGCAAGGAATGAGCATTGTTAACAGGGGCAACTAAGTTCTCCTCTTCAATTGGTCAGATTTATATTAAGTTCCACCTTCCATTAGATGATTGGTTTACTTGATTACTTTGGTAATGATTGGTTTATTAGATGAGAAACTGATCCTCTCTTGGAGAATTAACTAGAAATTAATTTTTAAAATAGCAACACCAATTCAACACCACAGCTAGTTTTGAGCATTGCTAATAGAGGTGCCTAATCTTCCTTCTTCAATTGGTGAGATTTCTGTAAAGTCCCACCTACTTTTAGATGATTGGTTCATTTGAGCGAATAGGATTGGAGCTGATGAAATAGCCAATACCAATTTTTGTTATTATCAAAGCTATTAAAGTTTTCTTTGACTATTAAAGCCTTTCCATTTCCTTCTTTCTCTTTTGGGATTTAATCTTCTTTGTTCAGCTTCCGAAGCCTTTCAGGCAGATAAAGTTGTCTCAATTCTAATCCACTTATCGTATTTTTCTAAAAGTTTACTTTATCGTGTTAAATTATTTTTCGTATTTTCAATGAATGTTTGTCAAACAGTTCGTGGTAACGAACTGTAGTAAGGAGCGACCCGGCTCAATACTAACCGAAACTATAAAAAAAATGGAATTTTGATATCTATAGTCTTATTTTTATTTAATCTTAGCTCAAGTTCCTTCAATTCATGAAAGCAAGTTGTGTGACCGTCACCCATTTCATGATTGTTCAGAGTTTTAGCTATATTTTACAGCGATTAAGGTTGGCTTTGTAATTCGTCTTCGTTACGTATCACCTAAAAACTGTTTATCTTTATCAACCTTAAGGCAAAGTCTAAACTCAGGTTTCGTTTTCAAAAGTCAGCAAACGTCTTTACAAGATCTGCCAAGCCTTGATCGTAGGAAAGTAATGGAGTGAGTCAGATTGAAGGATCACCGTCTAAATTTCTAAAAGCACTAGTTTCAAATTCTCCCATTGAATATTTTCTATCCTCAAAAAGAGTTTTACTTAACATTTCATCTTCATCCGAATCAATTTTGGCCGTTTTCGTCGGACGAAAGCAATTTATAATTTGACTTATCAAAAACCAAAAACTTCTTCCCATGAGCTAATTCGACATTTGCACTTATTCTTGAGTGTTTCACTAGTTTGCGGCATCTGGAACGCGACATCTTAAGAACTGGTCCGGTTCTTCTTTTGCCAGCTGGTCAAACATCTAATGATATGTAATTTATATGGCTCATAAGGGTGAAGTGTCTTAAATAAAATAGGTCACAAGAGCTTTCCTACTCTGCATTAATCAGTTAATAAACCGATCTTTGGGTTCCAAGAATTATATTTTATATATTTTTATAGTCTTAGTGCGAGTAAAATTATACAACTAGATTCTGAGATCCTGCTGGCTTGAAAAAAGGTCAAAACAAAAAATTTTCCCTAACACACCAGTGAAAATGTAACAAAATATTTTGAATTTATATTTTTCTGGCGTTTCTTTTCTAACTCCCGACCCCTTCCCATTTGCAGTAGACCTCCCTTTAAAACTATCAGTCTAGACCTTTGGCTAAAATTTTGGTAAACAATTTTGTATGAATTATGATCTTAGCGATGGCCTCGTCTTGCCCAGATTCTACAGTTTATGTTATTCCTTCCATTTTTGGTCTTACTGAATTTTTTTTTTGCTAGTGAAGTTGCTCAAATAAATACTTTACCTTATTTCTCTTATTTTTTGTTCTTTTTTTTACATTTTATTTGACCTTGAATCATGCAGAATTATATTTGCAGTTTGAGCTCAGAAGTCTTCATTACGAGTCTAAATACAAATGTGTAATATTTAATTTTTCTTCAAGCAAGTATTGGCTATTTTATGATATAAAACGTTTTCTAATATAATTTAAATTTTCATTTTTATGGTCGAACTAAACTTTTGAAAGTCTGAAATCTCGTTTGTAACATTCTATTTTAAGATCAGATTAATGAATTCCTACTGAAGCCTGTTTTATATCTAAAACCTCTTTGTTCAATAATATTTGAATGTTGAAACAAGAAGCAGAAGTGAACTAAATGCCATTTCAAGATCTCCTATAATCTATGTATTGTACATGAATATATTGTCTAAACAGATTACTACGTATTTTATACTGTTATATTGATCGAATTGGAAGCAATTCGACCGACTTTGACTTACACTAGTTTTTTTACCTTTATGGTTGTACCACTTGGCCCTTCAAAGCTAAAGTATATTCGTTGTCTAAAGCAGGTTTGTAGTTAGACACATCATAACATCTGCAAAATCCTTTTCTTTGCAAGCTGTTAATTTTAAGTTCTTTAGACTGTGCTCCCAAAATCCTGAGACTTTCACATTACTCTCAAGAATTTCTTATATTTTGGTGCAGTTCTTAATTTTTATTTTTGTTTATCATATTTTGTTATTGTCGGTATCTTACCATCGATTTTCTATGGAAACACACTATTATGTTATTATTTTGAACTTTGTGCGTGAGGAGGATATTATAAATCTCAAACCTATTTTATTCCTAGGCTAGTATTATTTTGTCTTATCTATAAAATTTTTCTTGGCAGTGGTTCCCCAAGTTTTGAAAAAAAACCTTCACTTATGTGTTTTCACTTTGAAATGTTTATTTCTTGTTACTTTTACTGAAAAAATTGAAAAAAACAAAATTACACCCCACGCTAGATTTTGGAAATGCCAATTCAACCTCACCCCCTGATTTCAGTGAATTGACACCTCTGATTCTTGCAAGTGCTATCTATATTTACTTAAATCATTTTTTTTTAATCTCAAAAGTTTTCTCTATCTATTTGGTATTGATTCAACACACAAACTGGATTTACAAAATTTGTCATATTTTGGCAAAGTAACATGCATGAAATAACCTTGATAAACTTGAAATCATGGAACTTCCGGGTATGTTCCTTAGAAACACTGAATGCCAATTAAAGGAATATTAAATCTGCAAAAAATAGAATATTAATAAAATCTCTGAGATTACAAAGAAGGAAAATAAATTACGTTATGAGTTATTTTAAAAACATATCCCTCTATGCAACATTTGTTAAGAAAAAATAATCCTTTTTGGTACAGGCTTTTTTTATATCTTGCAAATTGATACCGTTATTGATGGCCACATTTATCTTTTCAAACTCCTATGTCCTGCCTGAGACTCGGGTGGATCATGCGAAGTTTCCTGTGATTGATGTCCATAGTCATCCCTATGTGCGTACGCCGTCTCAGGTCGAACAGTGGGTCCAGAATATGGATGATGTCGGGATTGAGAAGTCCATTGTCATGGTCGGCGCGACGGGAAAGACCTTTGATGATGTCGTGGCTCTGTTTCGTCCCTATGGAGATCGATTCGAGATTTGGTGTGGGATTGATTATACCGGATTCAAAGAACCCGGGTTTGCCGAACGGGCGATCGCGGAGTTGGAGCGGTGTCATCGGC
>JAAAKM020073195.1:206873843-206893431 GCA_010016025.2 Alatinidae sp. Z8VKAUB7J3
CGATGGCTTTCCGATGCATATCGACGATCCGCGAATGGACCCCATCCTCGAACGGTGTGCTGATCTCGGTCTGCCTGTGAATATCCACGTGGGGGAAGACAAGTGGATGTATGAACCCATGGACAAGCATAACGACGGATTGATGAATGCCTACAAGTGGCGGATTCCTAAAGATCCGGCCGTTCTGAGACACGATGCGGTTATCAAGACGTTGGAGAATGCGTTGAAGAAACATCCCCGGGTGACTTTTATCGCCTGTCATCTCGCAAATACGTGCTACGACCTTTCGATCATTGGACGGCTCTTTGATAACCATCCCAATTTGTATGGGGATATCGGCGCTCGGTTTGGCGAATTGGCTCCGATCCCACGGCGAGTCGCGCAGTTTTTTGAACAGTATCAGGACCGCATTCTTTACGGGACGGATATGGGGATCGATGTGGAAATGTATCGCACCACGTTTCGTCTATTGGAAAGCCATGATGAACATTATTACCCGGAGCGGATTAATAGTTACCACTGGGCTTGGCATGGCTGAAGTTTTTGCCCCCTACCCATTTTTTAACTGAATTTTTTTCAACTTCCTTTCTTTCGAGAATTTCAAGAATGATGCGTTATATTGTATTGCATAACCGTTTAAGTTATCGGTGAAACAACACTTTGAACGAAAGTGGGCCCGTATAAAGATTTCTGAGAGTTTGTTTGCATGTTTACGAGAATTTTTGAGAATGATGCGTTATCTGGTATTGCGTAATCATTCATCTTGTCAGTGAAACAACACATTCTGTGACAAACCTCATGTCTGTTCTTTTGAAATAAAAACTGAGCCAACAATATTTTTAGCTTTCTAAGTAATTTTCCATTGATTTTATAAAATTTATGTCTAATGTATGAATCGAAGGTGAGACACATAATTTCCAATAGGAAAATAACGACACGTTACTCGACATATCGAGTAAGTTATTGTATTTTTTTCTTAGAAATACATTCTAGGCAACCAATATATTGTTTCTGGGAAGTTGGCCAGATGGTATTAAGTGTCAGTACATCGTAACAAATTATTTGTGCAATCGATTTCTCAATTGGATATTTAGTAAATAAAATCAGTGATTTGTTTCCGAGCACCTTTGTTTTGCATCATTCCTATAATATGTATACCACGGCAATTTGAGATGCTTGCTGGACAGACATATTCTTTTGATGGTTAATGAGACTAGTGTCAATCTCCAAAAATTGTAATGACTACTACCGGGCGACTATCATTTTCGCTAAGTAATGGTCCTGAGCATATTAAATTTCCATTACTGGTGCTTGCGCATGAATTTGGGTCCCGAAATCCCCATCCAAGATCCTATATCCACTCTCCAGGGCCCCATGTAAATTCTCATCATTCTGGTCCCCCTCCACCGTCGGTTCCTATAACAAAGCATTTATCCTCTAAAAAAACTTATATGAGCAAAAGAAGAAAAATGAGCTTAAACCGGAAACCAATATTGTCTTAACAAAAAATAATTTAGTAATATACCTTTCAGTAAGATGAATAAATTGCAAAAAGTATGAAATTATCGAAGAAAGAAGCTATGGCTCAAAGTTGCGCTCGATTTCAGAGATACCAAACCAAAACTGACGAATGGATATGGCTCAACAAGGTTTAATTACGACGGGGTTTATTATTAGTAGATATTTACCTGTGAATATACAATTCTCTGTTGTTCGGCAAATCGTAGTTTATAACCAAGGATACTTGCTGAACGTCAATTCCACGTGCCCAAACATCAGTTGTAATCAAAACTCGGCTAAAAGAAAATTATGAAATTTTAACTGTCTTCACAGTAGTTTACAGTCTAAAGATATCTAACTTGTGGTATATTACCAACTAGCCATTCACTTTCCAAACTGGTCATCTCTATGCATCAAATAGCGAGAAAAGTAACAAGTCATAAAAACTGTTGTGTTTTCTTATTTTGTGAAAATTATTTCGGTGAGAAACGCTTTAGAAAAATAAAGAGGAAAATCCCATAAATGAGAAGCCTGGTCATTTTTCAGAAGAAAATACTCTCAAGTTCACTTAGCTACTCAGCACCCTTGGCTAGCAATGGCGTTAATTCAAAATATTCAAGGGGAGGGTGGAAACATATTTTTCAAAATCAGAAGGGGGAAGAGGTTGGCAAATTTGTCATTTTTTAAATAAAAACACTAAAAAGCATTTTTCGGAGTCGAAAACCCGACTTAAGTCATGGGCCTGGCACTAGCGGAGTCACCAACTCCAGAACCTCCCGTGGTGGAACCACCCGTGAACCCAAGCCCGGATCCCGGTATCGGCCTCCCCCCAACGATGGCCGACTGTTCGAAGCCCGGGCTAGGCGGTCTCCTGAACTTTCTCAACACCCAGGGAGCCGTGATGAATCCCGATGGCAGTCTCGCCGGGAACGACGTCATCGGCCAAATCTGGGCCGGACCAACCCGGACTCAGTTGCAGCCGGTCTGTGAGCCGATCACGGTATTTGCCCTGGGCACGTTTGCCGGCGGCGTCGTTGAGCTACCCTTTGTCGGGACGACCGCATTCGTACAATTGCGGGCCTGGAGCGGAGCGGTCGAACGCGCGGACGCCCCGCTAAGAGGGGAATCAGGAATCGTCGAACTCACGCTGAACTCACCGGATGTATTGCTCCCACCGCCCTCGCTCCCGACCAACCCCTTCCGTCTGCGGGAAGCGCCGGCAATCGAACTCCCTCCTCGCGGGAATCGGACCTTAGCCGTAAGCATCACAGACACGGGACTCATTCAGTTGGAGTGTGAGGATTCGATCCGTCTCCAACTACAAGCGGCGAGTCGCTTCGATGGCCCCTGGTTCCCCGTCCTGGCACCGGGACGCACACCAGGAGAACGATCCCCACTCATCATCGACAGCCGAGTCGGCCCCACCATCGTAGCGCCCCCCGGACAAACCCCGTTTGTCGAAGGATACGGCTTCTTCCGTCTGATTGATTTACTTGCCGAATAGGCCCCGCCAAGGAGACAGCAACCGCATCGGGAAAGGGAAAAATGGTAGGGCGAGCGACAGCTTTTTCCAAAGAAAAACAAATTTTGCACTAGAATAGTAAAATGAATAAAACAATATTTGATAGAAATTTGAGACAATAGTTTCAATTAAATATATATATTTGAAGTCGAGCGCACATCTAATTTTACCTTTCACAACGACTTTTCATTACTATTAAATACTTAATTCAGGGGAATCTAGAGGTCCACCACAATAGAAATGTGAAAATCCTATATAAATTGAACTCTTTGAACACAAGTAAAAAGGTAAAGACAATGAAGCAGCAAATTAGACAGAAATAAAAATAACTTCCATGTAGACATGACAAAAAGAACAAATTGAAATAGAATTAGCATTCATACTTTCTCTGCTAAAATTCCTTCTACTTTCTATGCTCCTTTACTCGATATATTCTTTCTACGATTTTTACATTTTCTCCTTTGAAGTCAGTCCAAAAAACTCCTTCTCCCGATAAATTGACAAATTGTGGGGTAAGATTAAATTTTAAAGTGTTTTTCTCTTTCCATGAGGAAGAAATGTCTCCCCCCTCCCGTGTTAGGCTTAATGGTGGACGAGGAAAATACAGAAAAATTAATTTCTAAAATATTACATTTTTTAGAAATCTTAATGAGGAGTCCGGAAACCAAATTGATCAGCTTTACCTTGGAATTTTGAGATTTTAAACCCCACGAAAACAATAAGTAGGATTGCCAAAAAATGCAACAAACTTTCTGCTACTTATTAAATGATTTTTTGAAGTCAACAGAACATAGGCTATTTAAATTCAGTTCACACAATTAAACAGAAAAAAATTGTAATTTTTCCCAACAAGATTATTGGTCCCTCGTTTTATCGATTTCCACCTTCTTCTAAGTTCCAAGTGGGTACGAAAACGGGAGTTTCTTCGCCACATCCCTTCCAAGCAAAAATTTATAAGATTTTCTCAATGTTTTCTTATATCTTTCGTATTATTTGCCTAGTTTTGATGTGCTCTAAGATTTATGTCCCCTCCCTCTAAACCGTTAGTCCCCACGCATTACTCCAAACAGTACCATCACATCTATAATATAAGGCGTTCTGCACAGCATAAAGTGAAAGAATTCTTTATAAATATTTCTATTACTCCATTTATTTTGGTTTGTTATTATTTGCGTTGGTTAGAATCCAAAGATATGTTTTTGATTTTTATATTTTAGCAAAACAAAATAGGATCTTTTGTCAGCAGATCTTAATTTCAAAGCTGGCACGGATACAGGGGTTCTTTTACTCTGTCCCCCTCAAAATTTGATTTTACGACTTCCCTTATGTTTTCTTAAATCTTTCGTAAAGTTGCCTATTTTTAAATGTGCTTTAGGGTTTTTACCCCCCCCCCTTCAGCTTCCGTTCCCCCCGGTCAACCTCAAACAGATTTTTGTGTTTGAGCATATTTCAATACTAAGATAATAATGCCTTTATATATTCATCTCTTTATATTTTATGGATTCTATTAAAGAACAAAGGCGAACTTTACTTAGCTTATTGCAAAATAGAAAATTCTCTTCTTCTGGCTCTTATTAAACAGCGGGAGTTAAGGAGGGGGCAGCTCGTAACTCACTTCATACTTGAAATGATTTTTGTTCGTTCTGTTTTGACATAACTCTTTTTACTTTCAACTGATATTTCTGTATTTTATTTTTGTTCGTTTTCAAAACCATTTCCTAATGCTTTTTGGGAGCCTCAGCCCATTCCTTAATTCATTGACTCCTCTGTCGGGTTGTATGCACTTCTAGCAGAAGAGGGAGTTGAATCTCAATCAAACTTGGTGGGAAGTGAGAGCTACATGTAATAGTTGGGCTTCTTGATATCTCAGTGCAATCTGACCTCTGCAGAAGGAAGAAAAGTGCTAGTGAATTTGAATTAACATGGCTGGAAGCAGATTAAATGTCCCAATTGTGAGTTTAGGGTGTTTGTTGCCATTTAAACCCCCCGTGAAAGCTCTTTACCTATTATAGCTATGATATCTGTCAGAAAGAATCGTCTGATTTCAACAGAACCTAGTGGGTAGTAAGTGCTAGCGACGTCAGTATGCTTTTTGGGAGCCTTAACCCATTCCTTAATTCGTTGATTTCTCTGTTCTGTTGTCACCACTTCCAGCAGAAGAGGGACCTGAATCCCAATCAAAATTGGTGGGAAGTGAGAGCTACAGGTAATAGTCGGGCTTCTGGATATTTCAGTGTAATCTGACCTCTGCAGAAGGAAGAAAAGTGCTAGTGAATTTAAATTAACAGGGCCGGAAGACAATGAAATGTCCTAATTGTGAGTTTAGGGTGGTTGTTGCCATTTAAACCCCCCGTGAGAACTCTACCTATTATAGTCAAGACATCTGTCAGAAGGGAATGTCATATTTTAACCAAAATCAGTCGGTAGTAAGTGCTAACGACATCATTATGCTTTTTGGGAACCTCAACCCATTCCTTAATTCGTTGATCCCTCTGTTGGGTTTTCAGCACTTCTAGCAGAAGAGGGAGTTGTGTCCCAATCAAACTTGGAGGTAAGTGAGAGCTTATAAATACAGTCAGTCAGCCGGGAACCCAAAATGATTTGTTGGCAATATCTCTGGAAACCACTTAGCAAATCTCCATCTGCTCTTTGGAGCGATAATCCTTCAAAACCATATTTGACTACTATTACGAATACAGCTTTCAGTATTCTAATATTGGTTTCCAGAATTATTCTCCTTGTCTTCCAACTTTTTTCAGTTGTGAAAAAACACCCTAGGCCTTGGCTATTCTACTTTCAACATCTTCACTACTTCCACAGTTTTCATCAATAATACATACCGAACGTAGCCTTTTCGTCTTCACTTATTCCTAGCATTAGTGATGTAGTCTTTCTAACATTAATTTTCAACCTTTTCTAGCACCCTGAACTCGCAAAACCTCTAAAAGTTCATTATTTTGCTTACAATTCCATCTAGAATGTTTTAATCATCAACATAATCTAAGTACAGGAAAGTTTCTTCTCCTAATTTGATTCTTTGGTAGATAGCTTGCTGTTAAAACAGTCCAGTGTTCTGTTCACCACATCCTATCTGGCAAATTCGTCTCTCTCGAGATCTCCCCAAGCCTTCTGAATTCGTCTCTCTCTAGATCTCTCCAAGCCTTCTGAAACGAGCCTTCTTGTCAATGCATGTTTCTTACAGAGAATCCCAAGGATGAGTGGCAAGAGACGCACTACAAAACTCACAGCGGCTTTTCTCCGATTTATGCTTTGTCTGAATATAAGGTTCCTCAGCAAAACTCTATCGGCAGCGGTTTTCCGCAGATCCTTGCCTTGTGTGAATGTTGTCTTATTCTCAATGTCAACATAATATTAATGAAGAGGCTGAATAAAAAAAAAGCGAAACCTGCGATGTCTGTCCGGGAATTCTCTTCCGATGGGGATTATGCAACACCCCAATCGCCGATGTGACGCCTGCAACCGCCACACCGGCAACCAACCCTAACTCGGTGATACCAGACTACTCTTTAACGCCTTCGGCCTCCGACAAGTAGGTCAACAATGCTGTCAGATCTTCCTTCGAAAGCGCTTCAAATCCAACCGGCATGATGGACATATCGGAAGCTGAGAGTGACTCGATGTTCTTTCGTTGAATCACGTGCTTCTGCGCCGCGACATCCAAGATTTCAATCGTCGTCTGGGTCTCGGCTTCTAACCGGCCCGCGTACGAAAGCCCGTCCTTCGTTTCCACGGTCCACATACGGTAGTTCGCTTCCACGGAGCGATTGGGATCCAAGATCTCCAAGAGGATGTCCGAGCGATCTCTCGACCCCACCCCCGTTAGATTTGGCCCCACCAGACCACCTTCGCCATTGAAGACATGGCACACTGCACAGTTGGTCGCGAACACTTCCTTGCCGTGCTGCGCATCGCCCTTCACTTGCGCTAGAGGAAGGAGTTGTTTCACGATCTCCTCCCGATCGCCCGATACGGCCGTATTGACCTGAGAGAGCTGCCCGGCACGGCGCCGAATGGTCCGACTTCGACTTTGACGAAGTTGCGACCACTGTTCCGGAGCCAAGTCTCGCGGGGAGATCTCATTACCCTCCACTGCATCCAACAAGGAAGTCGTCCACGCAGGCCGTCGGCTCAAGACTTGCACCACCGTTCGTCGGACCGTTGGTGAATAAGCCTTCCAACGAGCCACTAATTCATTGCCCGTGCCGTCGTGGCGACTGGCTCCGACTGGGGCCTGCTCGACCACGGATTCCTGACCAATGATCACTTTGGCGACTTCGTCCTGTGCCTGACGTAAGACGGATTGTAGCTGTTCCAAATCCACACTCATGATTCGTTCATTTCTCCTCGTTCACTTCTTCTTCAAATCGCGAAGCAGCAAAGCTGCGCTCCGGTAGCGAGCAATCGGATCCACGGCTTCACTAGCGGCTTCCGCAGCCAAACGCTCGATCTCCGGCTGACAACCGCGCGCCCGACCGCCGAGATGCGGCACCGCGGTTAACCACCGTTGCACACAGACACCAAACAACGCTTCCTTCTTAATGTGCCGCTGGACCAAACCCGCAATCCCGCGCCCGCCCGCATGATTTAGGTCTGGCGCCGATGCTGTCTCGGCCGGCATTCGGTCCGTCTTCGGCAACAAACTCTGGGACGACCACCAAACCGTCAGCAACCCCAACACCAAAAAAGCCCCGTAAGCCGGTCCCAAGTGATACCGCCGGAGAAGAGACACCATCCCACCTTGAGACACCACCCCGAGGTGCATTTCATCGAAATAAACCTGGTCTCGATCCATCAATAGCCAATGAACAAAATGAGCCGCCGGTGCTTCGAGGAGACTTTCGTTACTCATCGCATACGAATCACTAACAAAAGTCAGCGTCCCTTTCTCCCAAGAACGACGCACGACGGTGGCGACACCCGCTACTTCGTAAATCACGGACCACGATTCATCCAGATCCACAAAACCACCGCCCCCAAAACCATCCACTGCCCCGACGGGAATGCTACGCCCTTCCCCCACCGGCTCCATTAGTTGCAAGCCGCTCGTGGGCACCGCATGAGGGTCATAATCTTTCTTTGAAATTCAAAAGTCAGTCCTTTAATGTAGTTTAAATATTGTCAAAACCTTCATAAGGACCTCCAAGGTCCATTTAAATATCCCGTTAACGGCAGCACAGAAAAATATCGATGACTACTAACTACTTATTGTAGTAACTATTAACTAATTAGTAGCTAGTAATAAGTAACTAGTACCAACTACTTATTGTAGCACCAAGTTGCATGAGGGTAATAGAGTTACGCATACTAACCGATCCATTTGACAACGTCCTACATTTCGCTTAGCCTGGGATAAATTGCTGTAAATCAGGCGATAATTATTGATAAAACCTAGCCTAACAATCTTAATCTGTCTCTCATTAATGTCCTAGAAAGAGGTATCGAACCGTGTTTTTATTGTCGTCATTAAGTCATTTTTTGTCGTCAAAACTAGCGTATCTTCCTCAAGCCTTCGAAGCGCAATCGTCTCGGAAGGATACCCAACAACTTTTACTGCCTAACTTCCAGTATCCTCGTCATAGTTCGAAAATATATCTTGCCATCCTTACTGAAACTGCTTCGTAGGTAAGTAGAAATATCCACCCCGTCAATCTCCTTGCTACCTAGCATTTTCCCTTTATTTTAATTTCTTTATTATTTAATTGACTTCTTTTTCTTAACATTTTTAAACCTATATCACATTGAACTCTCAAAACCTCCAAAAATGAGTTAATTTTGTTAACGTTTTTTCTAGTGCACTCAAATCATTTGTATAATCCAAGTGTACTAGAGTTTTACCTTCCGTTTGCTACCATTTTCTCCCTTCGTCTTTGTTGAGCTTGCTGGCAAGTTGGATACAACGTATCTTTTCCCTCTATCACAAGTTTTTGCCTCATCCGCCTTTCTTTCTGTCTGGACGACGAACAACCCCCGTTACGAACCAGCCAAATAGGCACTGACGTCAGCCGCTAAAGGCTTGTACGACGCGCTTCCACACCTTGATAACCGGTCGCCTTGAATACCTAGGCTCCTCCTAAGCCCATCATTCAAAATGGAGACTGACCTGCGCCCGGTCTGTCCGCCTATTGAGAAACTCTGAATTTCAAGGCTCAATTTCTGTTTCGATGTGCTCTTTCAGCGTTTGGAATGCTTGTTTTTCCAGCTGCCTGACACGTTCTAGCGATAGGCCGAGTTTTTCCCCCAAGACCAAGAGAGTTGCTTTTTCCTCATTCAACCATCTCGTGCGAATGATTTCCGCTTCACGCTTTCCCAGTTGATTGAGCGCTTCGGCGATTACCTGCCGGTAAAAAGATTCATCCTCGGCGTGCGAATATGCTGTTTCAGGGTCGGCGCTTGGATCAACCAGCATGTCGATGAACTCGACCGGATTATCGTCCGAAAGTGGTCTGTTGAGCGAGAGATCGTGACGCGAGAACCAAGAATTCAACTCGACCACCTGATCCCTGTGCACCCGAAGTTTGGTAGCTAAACGATCGGCATCTTCGTGAGTAAGGGCTCCGAGATCCACAATTTGCAATCGAGCCTTTACTTTATTCAATCCAAAGAACAGTCGGCGACGCGCGGATTGGGTGCCAATACTTACCAGCGACCAAGATTTTAGAACGAACTCCAAAATCGAAGCTTTTATCCACCAAGTGGAGTATGCGGAAATTCTAACGCCTCGATCAGGGTCGAATTTTTGAACGGCTTTGATCACATCGATAGCCCGAGCGTCCAGAATTCATTGGAAACGGGCCGACCGAATGCCTGCAATCTCTGTCACTTGGATCAGACTCTGGAATGGTCTGCCCGACATCTGACCGAGTGGTTTGGCCAAGAAACGCCCACACTGACGGAAGAACAACGTTCCACGGCGGCCAGTCTCTTGTGGTTGATCAAAGGCGAGGCGGGGCAACGGGCCTTGTTGGCGTGGCACTTCGGTTGGGAACCGGCCAAACAAGCCTCAGGTGACGGCTGGATGGGTTTTGCCCTGGCACAGGGCTTGGTGGATCCGTACTCCGCCGTGCGCTATATCAGCCAGCGGTCGTTGAAGCAGCTCGATGGTTTTGAGGATCTGGACTACGATTTCATTGGCCCCACGGCCGAACGGCAGGAGAGTGTGCAATGGGCTCGATCCGTGTGGGCTTCAGCCCGAGCCGAGCGTAAGGCGGCTTCCGCGGGCGGGGCGGAGGTTTTGCTCTCGAATGAGGGTCGAATCGATTTGGCGCGGTTTCAACAGTTGATTAACACGCGTGACAATCGAAGTATGGATCTACAGGAGTAGATGTCCTTTTTAGGAGTTGCGGGTTAAGGCTGCGACTGCTGTTTAAGGATGGCCAGTTCGGTGGCGACTACCGCGTTCTTCGGAGCCAGCTCGGCCGCTCGTTCAAGGAGTGTTTGTGCTTCCTGAATTTCTCCCAGGGCGTTTTCCGTCCGACTGGCCCAGAGCAATGCGTCGACTGAGCTCGGACGGAGTTGAAGGGCAGAAGCCAGTGACTGGCGTGCGGCAGGGTATTTCTTTTGCGTGAAGTCCGCTTTGCCGAGCCCTACCAGGATGTTATCAAGATAATTTCAAGTTTTTTAATAAAAATTTTAAGCAACAAATCTGTACGTTTTACTATATAAATTCGTGTTGGATATATAAAAAATAGATTATTTTATCAGCAGATGATCAATAATCTTAGATTTAATCAGGATATGAGTTTGAGGTTTCAACTGTTCCCGTGCCAATTCAATACACCAGTTTAATTTTAAAAAAGAAACGTATCCAAGTAACCTTGATTACGATTGGGTTTGGGTCTCCTAAGAGATTTTGATCAGAGCTCTCGGATGCTCTATAAGTGTCTTAGGTTCCTCTCTTTTATCTGGCTAGGGAGCAATGAAATGTAACAAAGCGACTTCCCCTATGCTACACCTCACTGAAATTAGATTTTACCTGTCAAGGGGAGTAAATCCATACAGGGAGTAGAACATTGCTAAGAAAGAAACGTTCCCAAGATACGATTTAGAACCTTGAGAAAATTCTGAAGAGATAGCAAAATGGTCGCTTGCCGCAGGAACTCACTGCTCTAGATCGACTGACTATCTGTCACTTGTTTTTGAATCTTTGCAGACTAAAATTATAGTTTTTTGCCTCAAAATGGCTTGAAATGTCAACTTGTTATGGCATGACCTCTTCTTTTATCTAACTATCCCACTAGTACTTTGAATTTTTGTGAGCCTTCTCCGGACATTCTACGATCATTGTCTCAATACAATCATCCCCTAAGAACAGAAAAAAAATGAACACGCATCCGTAACCGTCATTCTGTGGAAAAATGTTAAATTTCGTATTTTAAGCCTCTGCTTTTATGTTCTCTCATATGCTGAATTTAATAGTTTTATTTTTCATAAGATTGCATTAATACACATACAATAATACGATAAAACACGGTAATAAGATAAGATTTACTCATTATCAATACACATACAATAATACACTCTGCTAATTCCCCCAAAGGCTCCTTGGTCTGTAAATTAAGGGAACATGTACGGATAAGAAACTCAGCGAACAATAGAATATACGAACTCAGAATGTATCTGAGCTTTCAGATGAAAAAAAATAGGAGACTGAAATATAATTGAAAGGGTCCCATGTAACCGTGCAAAAGCAAACGAAGCACATGCAAGGACATAAACTGAAACGGAAATTTAAGAGGGGTTTAACAGCAGATGCTTTTCAAGCTTTACAACTAGTCTGGCTTTCTCATGAAGAGACAGTAAACTCTACAAATTTGACTGAAAAGTCAACATCCAAATGGTAGAACAATAGGAAATTTATGATTGAATCAAGTTAAAGAAAAGAAGACGTACATTAATGTGGAATTTTAGGACAGATTCTCGTAAAGAGAGGATTCCAAGGAATCGGACACAGCCACTTCCAGATTTAAGGGGAGTACCACGTGACGTATGCATCATAGGAATACTCGGAAAGGCTGAAGAAATTCTAGAATAAAATAAAAACTTAGACTTGGAAACGTTAAGAGCCAAATAGTTTAGCCAAATTTAACCTTGAAAGAGCTCTCTCAAATAGAGCACGAAGATTTTTCTTCAATGAAACTTGATCAAATCCGACCGTAGCTAACGTACTCTCATCAGTGAAGGCAACTAGGCTGTCATCGGAGTTAGACTGTGACTGGAACCTAGGTTCACCAACTCGAGGGGGATGACACAAACTGCAACAAGACTTTCGAACACACATCTAGTAATTTCTGTGCGTTTTAAGTTTTGATGTCACTCCTTACTTTCAGTTGAAAAAACTTGTTTTTTTTATTTAATTAAAAGAAAGGGTGAGGATTTAAGGAAACAAATTGGTAATATCGTGGATTTAGAAAAGTTAGGGGTATTTCTCTCCTTCGAAGTATACCCGGGCACTTCATTGTAAACAGGGAGGGGTTTACATAGCGATTCTGGTATTTGACTACTTTTGATTAAAAAGAGGCGGTCAATTTTAGCAGGAAAATTCAATGTTGAATTCGGTGACAGGTTTATTTGTGATTAGTGATACATTGTTATTTGTGTGAAGTGTTATACATTGTTAATTTTATACTTTACCACTGACCTATACAGCCGAAACACTCTTTTAGGGCACAGAAAGTTTTGTCAATTAGGCTTTTCGATGATGAAGATGAAAAGAGGTGGATGAAGTCAGTCAAAGATCTTTCACTGGAGCTTCTTTGTATAAGTCAGTTTACTTTGTATCATACATGGAAAGGGAATAAGCCAGACTTTCGCCAGGCCATGCCAACGGAAGACTCAAAGAAATTGTATCAGGCATTTCTGGAAAGAGTTAAAACGCTACATAAGCCAGAACTAGTCAAAGGTTTGTTTTGAAGTAATTAAGAAAGTGAAAAGAAGGGAATCTTTTTCTCATTGGCTTACTAGAGACTAAAATTACTACCGTAGCTACTGATTAATTTTTCCTATAACGATATGCCACATATACCTTTTCTTTTTTATGTAAGTTGGGATTAATTAATTTGAAGTTATATCTTTATCCTTTCTTTGCCTTTATTCTTCGTGTTTCTCATCTAAACAGGATTTTGGTGGCAGTGTTTAAAATTTTATTTGCTCCTCTTTTAATGTGTTAACTATTGTCTTCTTCATCCGTTTTTATAAAACGTTTGAATAAGCTGTCAGCTAATTTGGCGACACTGGCGGATTTCTCATTGTTGGTATTAGGTGGAGACCTTAAGAAAGCGGAAATGTTATCCGCAAGATTGGGTGACGTAATGAGCTACAGCTACATGACTATGGCTGCTATTCGTCACTACGAGATAAAAGTGAAAGACACGCAACGAGCAGATGCGAAACCTTATTTTGAGTACGCAGTGCAATGGGCGTTACAGCAAGCAGAACAGGCACTAAATGCGTTTGTGGCTAATTTCCCTAACACGGCAGTTAGAGGTTTAATGCGCGTGTTAACGGGTACCTTTAGCAATAGCTCAAAAGGTATTTCTGACGATTTAGTGCGTGAGCTAGCTGAAGCAAGTTTGCAAAACAATGAGTTCAAAAATGACATCACACATTTGGTGCAAATGGTAGATGGCGATGGTTATGACATTAACTATCAAGCATTCATCGCTACGCACACAGTGATGCCAATTTTACGCAAGATGCAAAAAGCGTTGCGTGCTAATCCAGTATCACCACTGCTTAATTTTGATCAGATTGTCGATAAATTGGTGTCTGAAAACGTGTTAACGAAAAGCGAAGCGGATGCTGTGAGAGATTACGACACCAAACGCAAATTAGCAGTTCGAGTCGATGCATATGATTATTATTTGAATCTTCTTGAAGGGACTGAAGAGAGGCCTATGGAGCATAAACCAGCGGCATAATGAGATATTGAACAACAGATTAAAGAGCTTCTGAGTCGCTCTGTTTTCTATTGTTTCTACTTTGTATTTGTTTCTTATTTAAGATAATTAAGAAACAGAACTTCGAGTCTTAAAAACCCTTGTAAATCAAAACTGAGCAAGGACATGGGGTTCAAAAACTTTCTCTATGCCTCATTTGTGGAGCACATCTATTTCTAAAGGTTGCAATTTTATAGCAAAAAGAATGTAAAAGGTCATCAAGGGTTAGTTTCTTTTTGAGGGGGAAAGGGGCGGAGACAGTTACTTCAAAATACCTCTCCAGGGGATCATTGATGCTCTTGATTTATTCCTGAGAGTGTCTTTCAACTTTCTCTGCTACTTTCCAAAATAGACAAAAGCCCCTCATCTAGAACTTTACCGAAAAGAACTAGATTCACGCTTTTCTTGAGATAATCGCTTGAACTCGATATTCGCTTTTCCTAAGATGTCTAGAACTGTCTACTTTTTTCTAATTTTGCTAAGGGTTTTACTCTGAATTAGTTACTCGTTTTTTCACTTATCGAAGATTTCATTTGAGCGTCCTGGTATCTTGTCCTGTAGTTTTTCACCAAATATCTCGTGGAATAAGGATCAAAAGCTTAGACAGATCCCTGAGTTTCCATTATCTAATAACTAGGCCTTTCATTCGAACATGAACAAGGAAAAAATTAGGCTAGAATCTATGTTTTAGTGTAACTGTTTCCTCACCTTTGACGGCAAGGAACAAGAATTTGAACTCAGGAATACAGGAAGAATTGGGTAGTGGTTTTCCCCTAGTTTAATAAAAAAAAAAATCCCTCGGCCTCTTAGTTAAACCGAAAAGATCTACAGTAGACGAGCGTATACAGACCAGCGCATTATTGTTGAATATTATATTGTTTGTTAGTGCCATTGGGGCTGCCCTAATAGCCATGGTAGCGCTAAGTCCTTAGGCTTTAGGTAAAAACGAAATCTGACTAGTGGTACAGGACCATTTAAGTGACTAAATTACATATATCTTGTGCTACCCATTGCCGTCCTATGTAGATACATCTTAAATTTTTGATTTTAGTGTAGTACAATAAGAGTTTGTAACGAATTACGTCTGCTGGACAGCCTTAGAGAATAAAATACATAAAGATAATCTAGGAAAAAATAAAGATAGAGATAAATAGATAAAGATAGATAAAGAAAAAAATAGATAAAGATACGCTTAGGAAAAAATAGGTGTATCTGACGAGGAAAAAAAAACTGCTGTTTTTTGTAGCAAGTTTGTGTTCATTTCATTTTGCCGTAACTAGCGGGCGTAACTAGCGAGACCACCCGACCCTTACAAATTTCAAAATTGAACTGCTTCGCCCTCCATGACATAGGTACAAATCCTCTAAAGGCATTAAGAGGACACTAGCTATTACTTGCCACAAAGTTTTGCCCAAACCTAAAAATCTCTTCTTGTAGATGTGGTGACAAAATACAAGGATTCCTCTCCTTTTCCCTTCATCACATCTCCAGCAGACTGTTCTTTCTCAGACTGTTCTTTCTCAGTCCTAAGCCACAACCAATAAGGGGTTTATTTTCCTATCAAGCCCAGTCGATATGTGATAACCCCTTATGGCATATTAGATTTTGTGGAGATCAGCTATAATACCATTAGGAACAGTGAATGTTAACAATATGAAAAGTGCATATACAATTGTCTAGTTGTTTAAATCTACTTATCGAGAAGTTTTCTTTACCTCCTTCTACAGATATCAGGTTGTGTCTAGACACCCAAAAGAAACGTCTGGGATAACTATGTCTTCGTTCGCAGTTAACTCTATAATAATCTGACGTCTCTTTCTTGCTGTTATGATGGTAAAAGACGTAGGAAACTCCTTTAAATCCCCCCCCCCGAGTTGAAACGGGCTAAGCTTACAATTTGAAGGCTAACTCTTAGTTCACACTAAGTTTGGATAGATTCTGATAATTTTTTGGAAAAGTAGTCGTGGCGACAAGGATTTCGCTTCTTCTTAATCTTCCTGCTACCGAACTAGCATAGTTACTTTTACTTCTGATGAGTTTTTATTTTTTAGAAATCTTTTTTCCTTTGACAGATATCTTGAAGAAATGAAATTAGAATCCAATATACTTCTCCAGCCATAGAGGATCGTGTTTGGACAGCCTCTCCCTTTTCTTCACGTAGAGGTAAGATCAGATCTGAGATTCTGAAAAGACAAAGGCAGGGAGTTATTTCAAAATTCTTAGCATGTTTTCTGGGTACTCTTCCCCCCACGGAGGTCATATCAGCTTTGGGCCCTAGAAGACTGTATAATGATGCTTCGGCCTATTCTTACGCTTCAACAAGCTTGTTTCAGGTATGACTATCCTTCTGAAAGATAGCTTGCTGACAATGATTTAGACTCCTCCCAAAGAGATCGTACTTACTATGCTTCAACAGAAGACATAGATAAGACAGTTTGATAGTGGTACAAAACAAGAGTTTTGCGCAAAAGAGCATACACATGATGTAGTGAAAGGTTTTTTTCGTGTGACACTCCTCAGAGTACTAGCGGCAGAATGACCGAAATGGAATGTGGACAAATTTTTCTTTTTGCTTCTAAGGATCACGGAACAGAGCCCATTGTGGTAAGCTCTTATAATTTCTAGCTGTTAGTTTATAATCTGAGTGATGTTCTGTGTTTTTTAATCTGATTGATAGGGTTTCTACGATTTTACAAATATTGGGCTTTCTAGGGCTATAATTAGATACGGTTGGCATGGCTAGGACACGTTCTGCGGATGAAGAATGACAGATTGCCAAAAATCGTCCTTGGTGGCCAATCATCCAGGGCCAAAATAAAATCAGGTGATGTGGTAAGGGTGGCACCAAGCAACTGAAATTCACAATGAGGCCCAGTAAGTCCGGCAGGACATAAACATTCGTATTCTCTTTCATCTTCGTAATTCACGCACGTACCCCCATTGCTACAGGGAAAGGACTGACATTCGTCTATGTCGACACAAGTGGGGCCAAATTGTTTTTGTCCATGGGGGCAGCTGAGAAGTAAAAACAAAACATGCATAAAAAATTATAAAAAAAGCCAGATAACAACAGCAACAGGGTGACATGTGTATGCTTCTGGAACTCAAAACACAAAAGCTGCAAACAATAACAGTAATATAACCAAACCTGCAACAGTAGACAACAAGAAAATATGGCTTTTCTTTCAAGTTTTTAACTTTTACCCCCTCTAATTTTATAAACTTCGTACATGTTTTCAGTGTGAATCGGCAAGATCCATCCCTATCTAATGCCATACTGTGTCAATAAAATGTCAAAAGCTAATAAGTCACCAAAATATCAAAATCCTACTGTATCAGTTTTCCTGGACACGAGAACTTATAAAGGGAAAATTAAAGCTGAAATTTCTCTGCTCACACAACTTCAGCTGCAAAAACCAATTTTTGATTGAATGAAGAGCTTCCAAACCCGAGACAGCAAATTTTCAATTTTGGCGGACCTAATATTCGACCCTGCCCTAACAAGATACGATAATATCCATTCATCGGTAGGCGCATTGGATAGACGTTTCAGAAGACCTCGCTTTGAAATAATTTTGTGATACATTTGAAGAGGTTTAGGGTTGGAGTGGACCAAAAAATCCCCCCCCCCCCATTTAGGATATAAAACGAGAGAGTGAATTGTATTTTGGTTAGATCTTTAGAACAGACAATTGTGAACAACCTTCCAGAGTGGGTCTTAACGCCAATATTTACAAATGCGTTCATAAGCTGGAGTGTTCAACTGGGCTTCAATCCCTTTTAGAATGATCTTTGTATCCATATTTCAAGGATTGGGAGGTATGTCTCCTCCACCCTACATTTTAGGATATTGAAACTAGAGGACAAGATCTATAATGACGGATGGAAAATAATCTTATGAGTCATGATTCTTCCCAAATAGCAAATAGAATCCCCTGAATTTTTGTACGTCCGTTTAAGCTTTCTTTACTAATAATATTACCAAGGAAAGTGAAGCTGTCCTCTTAATCCATCTTTTCGTTACACCACTTATCCACGTTTACTTATCCAGGTTTACTTATCCACGTTTACTTAATCATAGTCTTAAAGAATTAGATTTCTTAACATTAATTTTCAAACCTATTCTAGAAAAAAGTCAAATAGGCTAATGCATTTTGTGCACTAAGAATCTTCACAATAATTTTGTGCAGTTTCATCTAATATGCTTATATGCTTGATTATACTTAAATCAGCAGCATGATAAGAAAATACCCAATATTGAATTGTCAAAATCATTCAATAATTATTCACCCTACCTCTTTGGTCGAAATTAAAAAAAAAACAAGTTCTTTCAACTGAAAGTAAGGAGGAACATTGAAATTTAAAACGAACAGAAATTATTACGTTTATGTACGTATATGAGGGGAGTTGCTCCTCCTCAACACCTCGGTCTTTAGGCTACGCTAATATTTTTAGTACTTTTAAAAAAGCTTCTTATTTTTCTTATTAGACGAACCTTTGTTTCAGGAGTCGTTAAAGAATTGGGACAAATTCAAACTTGAGCGTAAAGTGCGAGGTGTTGAGGAGAAGCGATCCCTTCGTATACATAATAATTCCTGTTCGTTTTAAGTTTTAATATTGCTCCTTACTTTCAGTTTAAAATTTTTTTTATATATTTAATCTCTCATCATTTTTCTAACTAACGCCAGGAAATTCGGCTCCCCACGGATATGTCCTCTAGATAAACCAATCCTGGTGAAAATTTACCCCGGACAATTGCCCTTAGCATCTTCACGCGTAAAACTGAGTCAGCGAAGAGAAAGCAAGATATAAGAAAAATTTCGTACAGATATTCGGGAAAATTTTCCCACTGTACAATTTACCCCGGAAACTTCCCTTCCCCTGGAAGATTCTTCCCTTGGAGAATTCTTCCCCTGGAAAATTGTTCCAGCAGAAAATTTGTCCCCCCCCCCTCGAAAAATGTGTGTATGCTTTCTAGTAACAAATGCTATACGTAAACAATGGGCAAACTACAGAACTTAAAGACCTTTCTCTTCCCTGATCACCGATCACCCCTGACAAAAAACAAGCATTCGTGGTCTTGGTCTTCTGGAAAAAAAACTAAGTTCCATATTTTGTAGATAGGAGCTTGAAATTTCTACGGTAGGGTTTCTCTTGCACGCTGAATGCGATGATGTGATTTTAGTTAAGATCCTATAGCTTTTACGGGATGTTTCCCCCTATTTTCCAAAACAAGCCAAATTTTCTCAGGCTCGTAACTTTGATGGGTATAAATGATCTTGATGAAAATTTTAAATTTAAAATCAGCATTAAAATGCGATTCATTTGATGTAACTATTGGTATCAAAATTCCGTTTTTTGATACCTGATCGGTCTTCTGGAAAAAAAAAAGTTCCATATTTTTGTAGATAGGAGCTTGATCTTAGTTAAGATCCTATAGCTTTTAGGGGATGTCCCCCCTATTTTCCAAAACAAGGCAAATTTTCTCAGGCTCCTAACTTTTGATGAGTAAGACTAAACTTAATAAAACTTATATATTTAGAACTAGCTGTTTGGGTGGCGCTTCGCGCCACCCCAACAGAAGACCAACCACCCCAGAAGACAAGCGACA
>JAAAKM020073195.1:206897513-206929711 GCA_010016025.2 Alatinidae sp. Z8VKAUB7J3
AAACCGTGTTCCGCGGCTATGCCGTCGGTATGCGGAATAAAAGAAGACGACCAACTATCGCCGCCGTCGCCGCTTTGCGCGATCCGGACGTCGTAATCGTAGGTTCCTTTGGCGCTTTTTTGCAGCCAGTGAGCGGCCAGCTTTGTTTCTTCTCCTGCATAAGCGACTATGGAGGGGAAATCCGCCCAGTTGACAAACCAATCATTCCCTTTGGCGATTTCCTTGGGCCGCGACCAACTTTCTCCTTCCAGCTTTGAGAAAAGCAGGGCGTCGGTACTGTCGTTTAAGTATTCTACCCAGGAAAGTAATATTTCTCCTTTTTCTGAAACAAAGAGATTGGGCGCGCCGCCTTCTTCGGTAGGAACGGGGATGATTTCTGGCGGAGAAAGGTTGAAGGTTTCTTTTGTGAAGTCTGTCTGGCAAGCCATTAAAATCCAAAGCATGCGTGTCTCTCCTGAATATGTTTTATTAACCCCACCACGATACGGTGGGCATTTGCACCCACGTTGCGGCAGGTCGAACGTAGCAGTTCTCAAGAAACCGGTTTAGGTCCAGAGTAGTTGGGTGCTTAGGACCAGATTGATGCTGAGGTCGGGTGGTTTGTTGACATTTGTGTGGGCTGCCCGGTTAATGAACAGAGGCGAAAGAGAGCGTAGTGCATGCATATTGAACTGGTGAATGAATACCCATCCTCCCTGCCGGAGGCGGATGACCACCCCTATCGAACGGGGGCCTGGCAACCGAATCGGCGGGAATACGATGCGTTTGATTTAGCGACCGAAGGAGAAGTGCCTGAGGATCTGGCGGGCGTTTACCTGCGCAATACAGAGAATCCGCTGCAGCACGCAATCGGTCGGTATCACCCGTTTGATGGCGATGCCATGTTGCACTCGCTGCATATCGAAGAGGGGCGCGCCACCTACCGAAATCGCTTTGTCCAGACAGACGGCTTTATTGCTGAACTTGAGGCAGGCGCACCACAGTGGGCTGGTCTCATGGAATCACCCAAGAAGTCGCTACGACCCGGTTGGGGCGCAAGGACTGGGCTTAAAGATTCGTCGAGTACAGATGTGGTCGTGCATGGCGGCGTGGCGGCATCCAGCTTTTATCAGTGCGGAGATATTTACGAGTTGGACCCCATCACCCTGGAAGCGCGTGGCAAGGCCGCGTGGGTCGACAATGTGACGCCTGGATGGGGAGTGTCAGCCCACCTGCGAGGACATCTGCGCGGCCTTCGCTCACGGCGAGATGCGTCGCTGTCTCGAGCGTGACGGGAACGAGGGCCCTATTCCTATGTCCCGTTATACACGAGGTCTCAGGGTGTTAGCCCCTTGTAGGCGTTATGAACAAAGCCATAGGCAGCGTGTGTGCGCTTTGAGAAAATTACGCTAAACACAAGCCAGACTTTGATGAAAATCGATGTAATAAACATAGGTATCGGTTCGTTGATAACATACACATATATAATTCAATTACTTTTCACACATAAGGGCATTTAAAACTATTATATGAACATTTTAAAGAACATCATATCTAAGCAATGAATTATTCTTTTGCAATTACCTTTCTCTTTTTTATTAGGAGTACAAGATGTGCAAAATACATGACTGCGTCAAAGAATATATTCATGAGCAAGGCCGGATCAATTTCTATAAAAAATTTAAATATTCGAAACACTAAAATAAGACTTAGTTCTACGCGTCTACCGCTTGTAATTTGGTTGCATTTGTGAAACATTTTTAATCAGCTTCGCCTGTTCAGAGGATCAAATCTTCGGAAACCGAGTGTGTTTGCAGGTATTGCGTTCATCGTACACAAGTAATGCTATGCGTACTCTTTGTTTGCAGGAGAGGTAGACGTGGTAAAAGCAAGACGTATTAGATGCGGAATTCGTCAGTATAAAATATGAAAAAAATTATTTTTCTCTCTTTAAACGCTTTAAAATTCGGTTTTTCAGTTAAGCATGACTTTTTTATTTATTTCCTTTTTATCGTAACATGGTATTAATAGAGATAAGTTCGAAAAACCGTTTACCAAGCTGATCTAAAAGGAGAAGCAACCAGGTAACGTATGTTGATCCAGGCTTTGATCTTCCTGACTTCTTATCCTCCCTTTTAGAGATGCATTTTAAATCCAGACCGGTATTAAGCCTCTGATTTTCCTTTTAAATCAATATATTGATTCTTAGAATTTTGCTAGAGCTCATACCATATGAGCTCTTGCCTCTTCTGACCTCGTTACAAGTGCCATATGAGCTCTTAGCTCTTGTTACTTTAAGTTATCTTAAATTTTTATCTTCTTAACTGTTTGTCCCTCTTTATTTTCCTTGCCATTATTTACTGTCTAATTTTGTGACTTATTATTGGAGAAATTAATTTACTAATTCGTGTTTAAACACTAATAAAAGTTTTCACTAATAAATCCTTTCTTTTAGAGACGAGATGATGAAGTACTAATCACGTTGACAAAGTCAATAAATGCAATCAGGCACCAATTTGGAGCACCCCCTTTAAAAAATGGAGGTTCTTTGTTAGAAGCAGAAAATGGAGTTATTCTACAGAAGCAATCCAATAAGCACCTAGTTGTGAACTCTGATAGTAAACAATATGCGGAATCAGCACCTGTTACGCCGGAACCAGAAAATCGAATTGTTTTATCTTTACGTGCTTTGTCCGAACCATTGGAAAATAGCCGTGACAAAGATGAAAATCAATATCATCGTAATTCAAACGTATATTCTAATGATGTTTCTTCTGAGAAAACAACTGCAACGAACCGTGAAGACTCCCTCACTGGGACTTTTAACGGTCGAACAGATCCTACTTCCCCTCAGGATTGTGGAGAGTACGAGGAAAACCAAGAGAACATTTATACAGACACTATTGAAAAGAGCAGAAAACAATCATTAGAAGCAGCAAAGTTTGAGAGGAGATCCAGCGCATCACAAATAAGTATTATAGTAACGGGAGTTAGGAGGGTCCAGTGCTTTGGCAAGTTCGGTGCTTCTGGACGTGCTAGGACGATGAAAATTGGTAGGTGTGTCCGGGAACTGCACAAATTGACTTGATAAAGTCGTTTTCTCCTGTTCGACCATCTGGGGGCTGATGGAAGAGGAAAAATTAGAAAAAAATGAGGTATTTTTAACTTACGAGTGGGTGATCAGATCTTAATGAATGTTGATACTTAGAAGGGCCTCGTGTGTCAGAGCTCTTATTTTATATCCCGACCGGCATTAAGCCTCTGATTTTCCATATAAATCAATCTATTTATTCTTAGAATTTTGCTAGAGCTCATGCTATATGAGCTCTTGGCTCTTCCGACTACGTCACAAGCTCACGAGCGTCACGTCACAAGCGTCACGAGCTCTTAGCTCTTCTTCTTCCAAAAAAAAAATACGAATAATTTTACCTAGCCTTCCAATTAGTATGAACAGGAAACACAACCAAATTTTCTTAGCCCCAAAAGTAAGCTCCTTAGGGATCATGAAATGTCGGGCTTTTGCAAAACTTGTAAGAGAATAATCTCTTGTAGCCTTGAAATAGAATGATCAGTTAATCTTCAAGATCTCTAAGAATTAGTTTCAGAAAGGTCACTCAAACATCTGAAATTCCTTTAAAAAAAAAATTCAATAGGGATTTGGTTGTATTTCCTGAATTGTTACCTGTACGCAAAACGTGAACCAAAGAGTAGAATTAAAAGTCCAGTTACATTTCGGCATATAGGCGAGAGGGAGTTCTTTTTGCATATCTACCACACTAGGCTGTCCTTTTGTATCAAACAGTTCGTGGTAACGAACTGTAGTAAGGAGACTACTGGTATTTCTCAGTTGAGGCGCTAGCTGGCTTCAAAGTCTTAAAAGCCGAAGATACCCTAATCTTTGAAAATTGCTAACGCTTGGACTGTGAAAGTCAGCGGTCTAACGTTTATTGAAGAAAGTCTCTTTGGATCTAGGTACCTGTCCATTAAGATCCAAGTAAATCTCAGGACTTCTGAATTTTTATTATTTCCTCGGCTAGCTACCATAGAGGCTACTAATCCCAGATAAATCTATGAAATATTTGAAGTCACGACTTTTGTCCAACATCCCCTTGGTGCGTGTCGACCAGCACCTCGCATCTTTGTGTAAAACGTCGATAGTCGGTGTACATTCTGGTGATTGGATCCCTGATTGTACCCTACGATCGGAAGCAACGAGGCTGTTTGACTCCTCTACCTCCCCTTCCTTCCCGACACCAAATTCGCCATTTACTGATTGACATCTCTGCGATAGGTTCAACTTAATAGGAATCAGGGGCGGATCTAGAGCTAAACCTTCGAAAAAGGGGCAATGTGACAAGGCCACCAATAAGCAAAATTTTGGGGGAGGGCAATGTGACAAGGGTGCCAATAATTGACCAAACTGACACAATTATTCTAAAAGTGAAAAACAAAAAACAAAGAATGAGGGCACCAGAAAAAATCTTCAGGACCGGGGTCTCCCCGCCCTCTGGATCCGCCACTGATAGGAACCGAAATTAAAACAAACAAACAAGCTTAACTTCATACCGACAGAAGCTGTATAAATAAGAGAGTGGCTATCAAAGGCTAAAGTGCCACGTAAACATTACTGAAAACTTTATTTATAGTGAATAGTTTGTTAATCGTTTGTCATGACGTTTTGCCATGAATAGATCAACTGACCATTTTTTGATTATTAACGTAATACTTTGGTTCATGTTTAAAGATTTCCAATCCCTCAAGTAATTAAGCATCCCTAATTTACAATCTAGGGATTTGTATGTTATATTACTTTAATTTGTTCCGGAGTAAAATATCCTTTTATAACTCCCTTCTCATCCATAATAATTCTAGCCATGCAGATTCTTGTGTTGTTATAGTAACGGAGTGCTTTCTCGTAAACAAAAGGGGGTACTAGAATTTATAGCCAATTTGGAACCGCCCCTCTTTAGATGTGTTTTTTTCAGGATATCAATATCTATTGTTATGCAATGCAGTTAGAAAGTGTGCTGAAAAGAGATCTATTTATCGAAGGCAGAAAAAAAAAGTGTTTTTAGGCTAGTTCTGCGCGATGTCCAATTAAAAAATCGATATAAGGGTGGGGTAAGAATAGGGGTAGTCATGTCTCGATGCGGGTTTCAAAAGAGGGATTTGATTAGTATGACAGCGTGAATAGTTACGTTAAAAAGAAATGCTAGATGATCTATTTTTCCGTCCTAAGAAATTTGCTAAAGACTAAAAAGAGCCTAAAAATCTTTTATCTCCACATGTACCAGAAAGTGAAATATTTTTCAATTCTCCGGGGAACTGAAAATTTCTAGGACTTAAATGAAAGCGTTGTGGTAGCTATGAAATTTTTCATAACTTCTTAAAAACTTTTCTTAATGCCACAGAAGTCCGACCTTTTTATTTCATAAATTCGCTTTAAACAGATTTCCGGGTAGCAGAAAACAATTGTTATTAATAATGACTTTTTCTATAATTTTTATTATTATGCTTCTTTCACTTCTGATGGAAGTCCTCCACGCTCAAGACGTTCTTGGGCTTTTCTCACAGCTTCTTCAGCACGACCGACGTCAATATCTTCGGCTTTTTCAGCAACCTCGGCAAGGATGGTCACTTTCTTGGGCGTGACTTCTGCAAAACCCCAAAGCACAGACATGAATTCGGTTTTCTCTCCGATTCGGTATTGTAATTCTCCAATCCGAAGGGTGGTGAGAAAATGGCAATGTCCGGGAAGCACGCCGAAATCACCTTCACTACCTGGGGCAGAGACATAATCGACTTCCTGACTCAGCAGACGATGGTCAGGGGTGACAACCTCTAGAAGAATCTTACCTGCTGTCACGGCGGTCGCAGAATTCGCCATTACACTTTATACCCCAATTTTTCAGCTTTCTCGATGGCTTCTTCAATCGGGCCTACCATATAAAAGGCTTGTTCCGGTAAGTGGTCATACTTGCCATCGACAATTTCTTTGAAGCTGCGAACTGTATCAGCCAATTTCACATATTTTCCCGGAGATCCGGTGAAGGCTTCGGCTACGTGGAAGGGTTGCGATAAAAAGCGTTGTAATTTACGGGCTCGGGCCACCGTTTGTCTATCATCTTCAGAGAGTTCATCCATTCCCAAGATCGCAATAATGTCCTGCAAATCTTTATATTTCTGCAAGGTCCCTTGGACGCGCTGCACCACGCCGTAATGTTCCTCACCCAAAATCATTGGGTCCAAAATCCGAGATGTGGAATCCAAAGGATCAACAGCTGGATAAATACCCAACTCCGCCAAACTCCGAGAAAGCACGGTCGTGGCATCTAAGTGAGCGAAAGCCGTCGCCCGTCATGCAGATTTATTTGCATCCGACCTTGATGATGAAACCCTGATCAAATACATCGATCGATTCTATATGTTCTACATCCGCACAGCCGATAAATTACAACGCACCTCCACCTGGATGGACAACCTCGAAGGCGGTCTGGCTTACCTGAAAGAAGTCATCATTGATGATCGTCTGGGGCTTTGTGATGAACTGGAAAAGGAAATGGCTAAGGTTATCAATACTTATCAATGCGAATGGAAAACGACAATTAAAGATCCCGAAAAGATGAAACGTTTCCGTCATTTTGTAAACAGCGATAAGAAAGACAACAAAGTGGTGTTTGTCGAGGAGCGGGAACAGATACGGCCTGCCCGTAAAGAAGAATTAGAAGAACTGGCAGAAACAGCCTAGGAAATAGTTTTAATGAATACAGTTAGTAGTGAAGTAGCGATGGATGATTGGTTAAGCGTTTGTCAACAAGATGACCTGGTCGACAATGTCGGCATTTGTGCATTGGTGGATGGCAAACAGGTTGCCATTTTTCGCCTTTCTGGTAGCGAAACGTTATACGCAATCAGCAATCATGATCCATTTAGTGATGCCAATGTCTTGTCGCGTGGTATTTGCGGCGATTTGAAAGGTCAACCCGTTGTTGCTTCACCTATTTATAAGCATCACTTTAATTTGAGTCCTGGCCAGTGTCTTGAAGATGAGGCAACCAATATCACTGTTTATCAGGTGCGCATCCTTGATGGTGATGTACAAATCGCAGTTTAGTTTGTTAATTAGGTAACACAATATGTTATTTGGTCGTGGTAGAAAAAACCCCATAAAAATTGCCGATAAAAAGGTAAGCGACTCGAATTTTCTCAGACTTCTGACCTATCTAGATCGTTTTTATTTATGCAAGGATATCCCAAAAACGAAAATTAAGGCTCTTAAAGAATTTTCTCAGGCTTCTGACCTATCAGAAGTCTGATAGAGAAAAATTGATCAGAAAAAGACAGAGCAGGGGAATCACCCATCCTCCCGGGGGCATATAAACCTAGAAATGACTTAAATATGACCCCGAAAAGACTTACAGCTTTTTCATCAAGGCATACTTGTGATGGCTGACTTAACGAAAGTTCGGAGACTGGATGTTCCTCCTTATTACAAGTGGGATGGACTTCCTCATGAGAGTCCATCCCACTTGTATATGGGTTTTGAAATTGTTCTAGCACTGGACTAGCAGGCCTTTTCTTAGCGTAGCTGGGACCAACTATGTCTTCTAGCGGTAAAGGTTCAGCATTTATAGTTTCTTTTTCTTTGTGTAAAGAGAAAAAGTCTGAGGTTCCACTTTCTTCATCACTGTCCGCTGTAGTTATCTTCTTTTCTAAATCCAGTTTGGCCTAAAAGATGACAAAAAAACAAATAACAATCATCAGCAGTAAAAGAAGAGCCATTCAGCTTATGTTTTTTCACCTTGAAGGGCTTGCCAATTTCTATATAGTTTATTATGTATTTTTGACTAAATTTTTGCAATGCGTTCCTCTTTTTCGCTCGATACATTGTTAGAAAAGTTTATTTTTACTTTTTTTTTGTGTTTAGAGTACTTTATTTATGGATCAAACGTATTTTATCAGACGCCAAGTAAATCTTTATCTTTTTTTGTTTAGGTACGGATTTGATGATAGTTATTATAGAAAATATTTAGAACTTGCTACAAATATTACGCTACTACGGGGAGGCAGCTCATAGTTGATAAAATAGCTAAAAGCAGGTTTTTATGCCAGAAAACGCCTGTCAAATCAGACCAAGCCTATAAGAATTATTCATTAACCATAATCGTTTACTAGGCTATAATTTATCATAGGGACGCTACTCCTCAAGTAGGAATAGAGTTGAACGAAAGAGGCGAGGCAGCCACTTGCAAAGGCCGTTTTCTATAGATCTGATCGTAACGCCTGGCTGCAATTGTCCTCCTATAGAGGATCCTCCCACGATAGTGTTCTGCATCATCATATAATTTTACCCATTACTGACAGAAGATTTGTAACTCAAGGGTTAATGCTGATGACCCTGAATCGCAAAAATAGTCTTAAGATGGACTATTCATAATCCATATAAAGTGGAGAAAAATCCAGATGCTAGATGTCTGGTAAAAAAAAAAAAAAATGTAAAATCGAACAAGACTGTAGTATATCGAAAACGCAAAGATGGTCATCGAGTCACATGGAATAATAGTTTTGTGGCGGCTTATAATAATTGTTTACTGAAAAGAGCCCCATATCATGTCTATGTTGAATACGCTGACCGGTAAAATATTCATATAAATACGTCTACAAAGGATAGGATTTCGCTTTAGTAAAGGCTGTTGAAAATCAACGGACTTTTACTTATAGTTAAGCAGACGGACAGACGCTGCATTACATCACCTAAAGTATAGGGGCGAATATTTGGTCACAACATTCAAAGAAAGAGCATATCTTTCAATGATTAAATACTCATCTACATGGTCAATACCGATTCCAACATATTAGCCAAGTCCCAAAACATTTGGTAGTAATGACCCTCACGAGTCCACTCATCTGTTGCTTCCTCGAACCTATTGAGCAAAACTACCAAATATACGTTGGTGACCATGTCCATGAGAGATATCCTTGGAGAGTTAAGGCTATCACATTTGTTCCCTTTTTTAAATACTGGGATTATTACTGACACGTTCCATTCATACAGGAAGGTCTTCTTCTCTTATATCAGACTGAAAAGAGGTTCTGCTTGTTCTACTGCAACTTGTAGCGAGACCCTGTAGACGTCAGAAGTGAGATGATCCTCGCCGAGTGACATATTGGTTTTTAGCCGTTTGATCGCATTGATTATCTTTGAAGTTGAATGTTGTACCAAGTCAATTTCATACGGTGGTTTTTTAGCTGTTGATTGCAGTATTCTTGCCACATCTTGCCCATGTGTGTTTGGATTAAGATGGCCCTTAAAATGATTCATCCAGTGATCAAGTCTAACTTGCACGTCAGGAATCTAGCAATAGGTGACTTTTTTCCGGTTATTTCTTTGAGATTTCTGTGCAACCTTCTCGTTTAATTGTTATCGTATAGTTCTGAGATAGAAAAGGATTACTTCAATCCCAGGCTATTTGAAAGTTGGAAGTATGGAAAAAGCATGTGGAAGACGATCCAAAACCTTCGAAAAGGCCATGAAAAGCCAGGTTTTATTGAACCGAAGGGATTCCTCAACAAGTGACAACTCAGATTCAGACCCGGGCACTCGAAGGAAGAAGCTCTGGTGGCCCTAATCCAATATAATAACAAGGCACTTGACTTAGGATTTGTGCCAGCCACTTTGTATGCCATTGCAAAAAGCGATTGAAAGTATGAAACATGGGATTGCTGTTTTTTGTTGTTTTTTTTTAACCACAAATGGGTACAGATGCAACAATATAAATGAAAAACGCATAATTGTTCCATGTCTCCGTGCAATATACTTTGCGGGTATACATGGTTAACTTCTCAAGTGATAGGCTAGAGATGAGCCGACCCATCCCATTCCCTCTCGGCCTAGCAAATCAATTTGTCTCGTGATCATTTTCTTGACATCTTCGTCAAAGTGTTTCTTTTCGGTCTTTTTGGTTGCTTACCATAGTGGCTGTACTGCGCAAGCTTATTAGAAATAGTGGCTGTGGAACTTTGCAAATATATAACGTTTTTAGGATAAAAATGACTCTATTTTCCCCCTCTAGCAAAATTTTGGTTAGGTGGCCATTTCTATGCCGTTTAATAACTACTATTTAGCATGATTTTCCTCTTCATAAGATATTGGCTCACAAATGTCAAAAGCGGGTTCTTTCACTCGTTTTATATTTTGACTGTGACACTAGTTCCTAATTATGGTCAAATCTACTGACACAAATCTACCAGCACACACTATAAACAATAACAAGGAATCACAAACATTAGTCTTTTTTTAGTCAATCATTATTTTAAAAATCGTTAAAGGCAGGATTTTGGAATTGCATTCGATGCTAAACGATTTTGGTCTCTAATTGTGCAAACAGCCCATTATTCATAAATAGATTTAGTAATGAAATGGTCATGTTTAGTCCTGTTTGTCTGATCGGAAAGGATCATTAGAATTTAGGCTACACAAAGATGTCTTGTTCTGACTGTGCTGAAGTAGCAAAGCCAGGGGGAACTTGGCGTGCCCCTGAGTCGTCAAGACTGTTCCCAATCACCTGTCTTTTTCATTTCGTATGATTGACGGGTTTTCAAATAAATAAATAAATCGCCTACTGACTAGCAAAAACTAAAAGACAACTGTAACATAAAGAAAGCTGTTTAAGAGCTCATTTAAAAGCTTATATTTGTACCTAATCGCTTATTATAAATTTGACTCGATACCACATTCCCACAAAATGCACTTCCGGTCGTTTCCCCCATTGTTTCGGTTGTTTTCGAATGAAAAAAAGTGTTCCTTAAATGAAATGACCAAAAATGGTGTTTCCCAAGACTAGGTAGGAGCAAAAAAACTAAGGGGACAAGGACGTCCCTTCCCCTCAATTACCGCCATTAGAACTAGCACAAAGGCTTCATCTCCGAGTGCAGTTTGAAGGTTCAATTCAAAACTGTTGATCATTCAAGCTTAATTTTTCGTAGCCTAGATGTTTATTTGAAAGATTTTTAGTTTTAGTTAATTTGTTTTCGCAATAGTCTTTAGCTTTTAAGATGAGTAGGCAATTTATGAAACTTACTAAGAGGGCCTGGAGGACGAGTATATGTGCGGGGTTCTTATAAACCTCCAGTTAAGGGCTCTGGACCATAATTATTGCAATTCTACCGTTTTATGCTTCCAAATTCTTCCACTTAAGAAGTGGCACCAAAAGCACCGTTTTTAATGCTATATGGCACTTATGGATGGTAAAATAGAAGAAAAGCACGTAGATATGAGCAATAGGTTAAAAATGAGCCTTCCCAGGATAATCTTTTAAAAATGAGTGGATCACGGTTGCAAAAATAGTGGGCTATCTGAAAAGTAATCATAAGAAAGGACAAACCACGATTGAAAAAAAAAAATCCAAGATCACGAAAACAACCCATACGGAATCCAATGGCAGCGTTACTGGGAAGATGCGCCCTATCCGCCCCTAGTACAGACAGTGCCTCACGTGGCTTTCGAGGTTGACGACCTTGAACGTGAGCTCCAAGGGAAAAAGGTCATCATTGAACCAAATAGCCCCAGCCCCGGACTTGTCGTTGCATTCGTCGAGATCAATGGTGCGCCAGTTGAACTCATGCAATTTTCATAGCGCTAAGTGTTAGGGGTCTGAGGCAACAATGCTCGTAGCGCTATTAGAAATCTTGCTCCTGCTTTTCAGAACGCCAGTTAGTCTAATTGCGCTGCTAATCTCTGTCTCATTGAGCGCTACCATAATGCTCCTGTTCCCTGAATTTCCAACTGAACTAGTCCTTGTATTCTGCCTTCTCGTTTGGGCCTCAATCGGGATCGTTTACATCGAAACCAAGAAATCTGGCAAACGGTAGTGCAGCAGGTATATGTTTTACTGTAGATCACTACTTAACGCGCTATTGAACCCTCCCCTATGTTAGGCGTCTGAAACGATGCTGAATCTGTTTAAGCGCAAACGTACCCAACCCAAATCTACGAATTGGGCCAACATCATCGCTGAGATTTCGCCGCACGTAGAGTCTCATCAGATTTACGTCGAATTCAGCGATCGTTCCCGCAAGCTTTATTCTCCCTCCGAGGACGTTACGGGCTTAAAGTCAATCGCTGTCGTTTACTCATCACCCCACGCTGAACCTTGGGAAACCGAAGTACCGGCCAAGTATATGGCCGATAAGCTTTCGGTAGTTCTCAATCGGCACCTCCAAATCTCATTGAGCAGAGACCCAGATTCTTTCATTTTTTCAACATACGTAGCTATTACCCTCGAAAACTAAAACTTTTGCCATAGGAAAAGAGCCTTTATGCACATAAAACCTTTAAATTTCTTTGCTCTAAGCGTAATGCTTGTCTAACGCAGAAACAGACAGTTGGGGAATTCTAAGCTAACGTTTATGGCCTGCGTAATGAAAAAAAAAAACTCGTTGGTTAATCGAAAGCTACGTGGATATACATTCCCGTGAAAGGTCTTGATTTTAACTTGGTCAAACAAAACATGGGCTTCCGGTTCGATTTGCGCATTATTTAGTGTCATTCGAGTAACCGAGAAGGACCCACCCTCCTTTGTTAGTATCATATCAGTCGGTTTCACGATACCTAAGGCATTTGGAGCATCAACGTCAACAACCAACTCGTAATTTTGTCAAATTTCATGATTACGTCACGGCGTGTGAAGAATCCAATATTCCTGACCAACAGGACATACCTAAGGAAGGGGACAAAAACGAAGACGAGGCCGAAGAACCGTGAGTAACAATCCATCTGAAAGTGTTCACGTCACCTTCAATTTTGCTTTGAAGAAAAACTGAGATCAGTCAATTACGAGAAGAAATAACCAAGCTCAGAGCCTTACGAAAAGGCTGCAGTTGAACACAAATTTCAAAATGAAATGAAACAACAAAGTATACAGACACATTTTTGGAAAAAAGAAACATGAATCATTCTTGTAGGTTTTAAATTTGCACATGCATATGCTAATGCTCGTGTAAATAAAGGCATTTATATTAATTTTATTTTCTTTTTTTTGCCTTTTCACCTTTCATCTTTTAAATATATTTATTAACCTTTTAACTATACTGGTGGACATTGGTATGAACCTAGAATATAAACCTTGCACCCTAAATTTGTATTTGTTAGATGGTAATGATGTTTGAACATTAAATCGACTATAATTTGTCAGGACTTCTAAATTGCTAAGAGACGTGTTTGCTGTTATAATATTTGGTAAATTCCATCTGTAAAACTGTGGTAGGGCCATAAGAAATAATTAAAAATGTATTTCTTAATTTCGACTGTTGGGGGTTGTGCAGGTGGGGAGCTGTGCTATTTGGGAGTTATTTGATGAAGAATCAAATAGGTCATGATTTTTTAGGGTGAAGAGTTATTCAGATGGAGGGAGGGCTATCCGGTGGGGAGTTGAATGGGTAAGCAACCATTCTATAGCCTACCATTAAATACATTTCAATGTGTTTTAAAGCTTGAAACAATGGATGCAGGAGCTGCGTGTAGGAGGTCGATATCTTCAGTATTTGCTTGTTTAATTGTAGCTACTAGTTTTCCTCTGAACTGGGTGCTATTTAAGAGAAGGGCAAATGGACCCCCTCTCTTGTAGCTTAAATCTTTATAAAGTATATTTTAACAAGTTCGTGACTTGCTCTAAAATAGCTTTAAATTTCAATTTTAGGTAGCTTTTCCCCTATCTAAATTTGTGGCTCTTTCTTCCCCCTTTCCCTTCTTCCCTCCTAAATTCCCATGTCAAAGTTGATTGTATTAATAGACACGGTTGGGATCTAAAGAATTGCTATGTCTGATATTTGATCGGAATTAGGGCCATTGGTTAAGTTTCTATTGTGTGAAGCCTCAAACAAGCTCGAAAGTTAAGTAGAATCAGCAGCAGTGAATTATCTTCCTTATTCGTGGGTTGTGCGAGTCGCCCTACATGGGTGTCGACCACGATCCCGTGGTTGATGTCAAACGCGTTGCCGAGTACGACATTGGCCGTTTTGCGGCCCACCCCTCCCAGACGGGTTAATTCCTCCATCGTTTTAGGGACAACGCCGTCATGTTCTTCCACCAACGTTCGGCAGCAGGCTTGGATGTTCTTGGCCTTGCTGCGGAAGAGTCCGATCCGGCGAATGCGGTCTTCGAGCATTGTGAGCGGGACTTTGAGGTAATCTTCCGCCGTGCGGAACTCTTGAAATAGTTTTTCCGTGACGATGTTGACCTGCTTGTCCGTGCACTGGGCGGAAAGAATGGTCGCGATCAGGAGTTCGAGCGGATTGCGGTGATTCAGTTCACAATGCGCGTCGGGGTAGATGGCAGCGAGTTGCTCTACGAGCGTGGCCGTGCGCGCTTGCTTGGACTTGAGGGACTCGCGGGGCATGGGCGCGGCAACGCGTAAGGCTAGGAAAGCGGTTGGGGGTGATGAATCGGGGGGGCGTCGTGTCTAGGGCTTTTCCGGATACTCGAACGTTTTCCCTTCGTAGTTGCGGATGACGATGCGATTCGCATCGTGGTGTACGATGTATTCCGGATTAATGGGCGTCTTGCCGCCTCCGCCGGGGGCATCAATGACAAATTGGGGGATCGCGTATCCGGAGGTGTGCCCGCGTAAACCCTCGATGATCCGAATCCCTTCACTCACGCTGGTGCGTAGATGCGAGGAACCGGAAATCAGATCGCATTGGTAGAGGTAGTACGGACGCACCCTGCAGCGCAGCAGCTTGTGCACGAGAGAAAGCATGGTTTCGAGACTGTCATTCACGGTATTATTTAAATTGGGTCTACCACTGTGCAGACCCAGAGCGTAGGCATGACCAAAACGTAAGTATGCCTTTGGGGGTGACATGACCCCCCTTAGTCCCTAAGGGAAAAGGCTGTAAGTGTTTCAATTTGTCCATTGCTTACAAAAAGTATTTGTTATCGGGAAGCATAGGGATTTTTTTCGCGAGGGATTTTTCTACGTCAAGGATTTCCTGCGGGAGAATTTTCAGCGGAGAGGAAATTTTGTGGGAAGAATATCTCTGACTTCCAATACAGAACCCTTAATTTTACGGGGGAACTTTTTAGAAGGGGGAGCTTTTCCCTGAGGGAAGTCTTAAAGAGGGGTAACCACTGATATATATAATTTAGGTGTTTACGTCTGATCCGAGCTGTTTTATCCCTTTTTGCTTCCATTATATAAAAAATATTGTTGCAACGGAAACTGCAGAATAATATCAAACTTAAAACGAGCAGAAATTAACTCATGTAAGATGTCCAGAGCTCAAAATGAATCGAAGTCGAACTTAAAATGCTCATATACTGCGACAAACAATATTTGAACTACCACACAAACGAATGACAACACTGTGTGACCAGTTGTCTGGACAGCTCACCTACCATTAATCTAGAGTACATTGCTTAATATCTTATGCAATCCACCAAAAAGGGGCATGAAGCCTGTATCCAATCAAATTTAAGTTTTGTTTTGTCTAGCCTAATTTTGTCTTTATATAACCTGTGTATCATTATAGGTTTATTGTGAGCCCTTAGTAAAATTAAAATTATTCATTAATGGAAAATTCTTAAAAATATTCAAAATTTTACTCGGTGAAACCGACGTTCCATGAGTGTTTCATCCAGCGGCCGAGAAAGACAAATCGCCATTTCAAATAGTATCCGGCGTGGGCCGTGGATTGGATCGCGGTGGAGATTGCCTCAGCCAAGGCGAGGGAAACGCGTTCATCGGCGTCCAGGATCAGCACCCATTCATTGCGGATATCGAGCGTTTGCAAGGCCCAGTTGCGTTTCTTGGGCCAGCCCCCCTGGTAGTGAAACTGGTGAAACTCGGCGCCAGTTGCTTCGACAATCTCTTGGCTCCGGTCCGTGCTTTGGGAATCGACGACGATAACCTGCTCGGCCCATATGATGCTCGCTAAGCAAGCCGGCAGGTTTTTCTCCTCGTTGCGGGCGGCAATGATCACGGTGACCGGAACGGAACGTTGAGGGATCATGATGAGCGGGGTTGGGTTGCAGTGCGGGATTAGCGCCGAGTCGCGGTGATTTCTTCGTAGATCGTGAGCTGCTTGTGGGCGATGGATTGCCAGGCAAATTCTTCGGTTGCGAGCTTTTTTCCTCGGGCGCCGGCGGCTGCTAGAGCCGTGGTGGAGGTGAGGAGGGGCGAAATGGAGCCGGCCCATCGTGCCGAATCCAAGGGGAGCCAGGCTCCGGCCTGATGGGTGTTGAGGGATTGCCACGGGGTGTGCTCCGAGACGATTGCGGGGGTGCCCGTGGCGAGTGCTTCGGCAACCACTAGGCCAAAGTTCTCGGATTTCGAGGGCAGAACGAATAGGTCGGCCGCCCCGTAGGCTGCCAGCTTCTTCTCCGCGCGGACTTCGCCCAAGTAGGTGATTTGTGGGGCGATCCCGGCGGCTTGGTAGTGGGCTTTGAGCTGTTGAGCGTAGTAATAAATATTATTATATTTTATAGTTGTTTTTGTATCTTAAAAATAACGGAAACAAGCTATAGTAATGCAATAAAATATTTTTATTGAAATAATGGCATGTGGAATTTCATCTTAAAAAATAATTTTCTTAAGTCCATCCCATAAAATACTTCATCATGTTTTCTCTTGAAATGTTATATATTTCTATTTTGCAGAGTAATACAACAAGCCAAAAGAAGTCTAAAATGCTATTTTGTAAGAAATTATTAGTCAACTGATTTAGAATTATTGAAAATCTATACGCATATCCAGCCTTGATTTTCAAAGACAGTAACGCCGTACGGTAACACAATCGTTTTTAAAAGATGCAGGTGGTCTTACAAAATAGGGGTCAACATAGACATTTAAAGCAAAAAAGACTGTCCCACAGCAATTTGATGTTTTCAACCATTTTGTGATGCAAAACAACATTTCTAGCCAAAAGAAGTCCAAAATGCTATTGTTTGACAATTCTGAAATAGTTATTTGATTTTGAATTATCAAGAAACTATACATATATTGAGCCTTGAGTTTAAAAGGCAGTAATGCCGTATGGTAGTGCATTCGTTTCTAAAGGTGCAGGTAATCCTACAAAACAAGCGGTTAACATAGACATTTATTTTAGCTAAAAAGACTGTCCCACAGCAAAGTGGTGTTTTCAGCCATTTTATGATTTAAAACAAAAATTCTATCCAAAAGAAGTCCAAAATGCTATTGCGGGAAAATTCTGAGATAGTCGATTGATTTAGAAAGGTTTTTTTCCTGTCCCTCGTAGGTTTTTAAGAAAATACTATTACGTAACAATCGAATCATATAACATAACCCCTATATTTCGAAAAATGTTTATTATCAATGTGTTCATAAAAATAGAAACAAAATCCTCCCCCTCTCTATATTTTGGTGACCTGGTACCAGTGCGTCAATTCGCTATAGCTTAGGGAAAAATTGGTATTTGGGAAAATGCCAAAAAACACGTTTTCCACTGAGAATCCCCCAAAGGAAATTTCTGAGTTGCAGGGGTTCAAAAAAATCTACGGGGTATATGCCCCTTCTGAACCCCCTCTCCTAATTGACGTCACGGGTTGGTGCCCCTGTAGCTAGTTTAATCCTATTGATTGCCTTGATTTTTCATCTATGATTCAGATATCAACATATTCAAATCTCAACAAACATTATAAACACGGGTCTGTTTTCATTACATAAATTTTGCATGTTTGCGTCTGCATGCTGTTTTTTCATCTCTCTTGAAGATGCGAGTACAATAAAAAAAAAAGTTTAGAGCTCTCTGTCTGATATAGCTGCTTTTATTGAGTTTTTTACATGCCGTCTACACTCGGCATTTTTTGTCCGTCTGCGTTGAAGATTTGTGGGTGACTTGAGTTTTATCTGCATTAGGCAAAAAATCTACAAATGTCGAAACTAGCCTTTATTACACAGAGATTATCAACACAACGATAAAACTACTTCTGGGACGGTTGATTTATGCAATGAACATAAAAAAGCCTGTGCCAATTCGTAAAGATAGAAGTAATTAAGGTAATTTATTATAAGTGAAAAGATAATTTATTTAGCACATTGCTCATTGCATGAAAAACAAGGTGACTATTGCGTCTAAATTATAAGTATTTGAAAAATAACAAGCAATGAATAATATTATGAATGTCACTAAAATTGCTTGAACTGAAAAATTGGCTGAAGATATAATAGAAGAAGAAAAAGGTAGAAGTACTTCTGTTTTAATATTTATATAGCCTATCTCTAATTATCAGAAGGATAACCAACCAATCATTTGCCAAATCATTCTCTGGATCACTGTGGTGTTTTTTTTTGTGGATGGTGAAGACCTCTCTTCACAAGAGGGTAGAAAGTCAGTTATTGTAAATTATTTTCTTTGATATTAAAGCCTTTTCAACTTAGCAATGCTAAGAAAGCCCCTCTCATCCTGGGATATCACCAGATGGCTAATTTGACTATGTGTGTAGGCTATTCAAATATTTAAATTAGCCAACCAGTATTGTAAGCCTATTAGGCTACAAGGACTCCAGCTAGACATAAGGAGACAATATTTCTCCTTATGTTATAAAATTCTAGTTAAGTGACTTTTTGCTATCTTGGAAAGGGGTTAGGTTAGGAAAATGAAACTCTCAGGGATGTGTCTACAGGTTAAAGTATGTCCCAGGAAGGTATTTTGAAGTACCTATCTTTACTCTGTTTCCCTCTAGAGGGTCCTGACCTCTGATGACCTTTAAAAATATGTGTGTTATAGAAGTGAAACCTTGCAAAATAGATCTTCTGCTTGAATGAAGTACAGCAAAATTGTTTTCAGTTTCACAACTTGCTCAGTCCCAATTTATAAGGTTTTAAAGATATGTGAATACATTTCCTAAATTTTGATACTCAAATAACAGGAACTTCATTTTCAGAACTAAAGGCAAAGAAAAAGCAACTGAAAATTAAGGTAAAATGTTGTTTTGTCAAAATTTCAATAGGTGTAGACCTGTCATATAAGAATCTCTTTAAATCTATATTTTCATGCGGGTAAATTGTTTGGGAATGAATTTAGACGGTTAAACTGCCCGGAGAGGAATGGCCTAGACGTCTAGTTCGATTAAACAAGCGTTATAGTAAATTTGTTTAGTCACCTAGACTAGACTTCTGTCTATGTTAGATATTACTAATCTTAACAAACAATACTTAACTTATTTATTTAGTTGATTCCGTAACACCTTGCCAATCTCTAATCGAAGAACAGTGACGTGACGTTACATGACTCATAACGGTTTCTCTGGGGTACTTTTCCAAACCGAGTAAGTTTGCTTTTGGGTGCTCACAAGAGACCATATGAATTTTATGGCTTGGGTCTGAAGGCAAGCAAGTATATTTCATAAAACAGATTGGATAGGATAGTCACTAGATTTCACTCAAAGGTGCCAAATTTTATTGGTAAGTGTACCCTGTTTTGCCTCACAGCCGGGGAATCGATTTGGAACTGTCAATTTTGTTGTTATGTGGGAGGAGGCTGTTGTAAAGAGACCTAGGGTTTTATATTTAGGGGAAGGGGAGCAAACCATTCATTCTCCTTTCCCGATAAAAGCGTCTTAATTCATTTTTTTACGGTTTTTAATCACGATATGCAACAGTTTGTTGTATTTAGTTTTTTAATGAATCTACTGAATGTGTACTATGCTTCCAAGAGGAAGTTTACGTTCAATTAAGAGATGTGAAACTAGAATTGAAGATACCCATGTCCATTTTCAAGACTGTCTATGTGTACCTGGGGTTAAGTCTATTAGATAACATTCAAACAATTCTGATTCTGAGCCATGCCCTTGTCCTATAAAATAGTTTCCGAGGGTAATAGCTACGTATGTTGGAAAAATGTGGCGATCGTCGATGGCGTGGTCGCCGATGACGCGGTCAAGGGCGCGGTGATCACTTCGGGCAAGGACAGCTTCTCCGGCGGCGCCGATCTCACCATGCTGAAGCGCATGTTCGATCTGATCCGCGAGGAGAAGGAAAAGAACCCCGATACGGCGGTGCAGCGGCTGTTCGACAATGCCGGCCGCATGACCTGGCTGTTCCGCAAGCTGGAGACCTGCGGCAAGCCGTTCGTATCGGCGATCAACGGCGTCTGCATGGGCGGCGCGCTGGAGCTTTCCCTGGCCTGCCACGCCCGAGTCGCGGCCGACTCGCCGGCCGTCAAGCTGGCGGTGCCGGAGGTCAAGGTCGGCATCTTCCCGGGCGCCGGCGGCACCCAGCGTATCCCGCGCATGACCAACGCCCAGGAAGCATTGCAGATGATGACGACGGGCAAGAGCCTGTCGCCGCAAAAGGCAAAGTCGATGGGGCTGGTCACCGAGGTCGTGCCTGCGGATCAGCTTGTGTCCGCCGCGAAGCAGCAGATCATCGACGGTCTCGATCCGGAGAAGCCGTGGGACAAGAAGGGCTTCAAGCTGCCCGGCGGTCCGGTCTATTCGGCCGCGGGCGCCAACCTGTGGCCGCCGGCGATCGCCATCCTGCGGCGCGAGACCAAGGGCAACTATCCGGCCGCGGCCGCGATCCTGAAATGCGTCTATGAGGGCCTGCTCGTGCCGTTCGATACCGGACTGCGCATCGAACAGCGCTATTTCACCGAGATTCTGCAGACCACGGAAGCGGCCATGATGGTCCGCTCGCTGTTCGTCTCGCTGCGCTAAACTAGAATTTTATCCAAGAAAATTGTTTTCAGCTTCACAACTTTGCTCTATTTCAGTTTAGCCTACTAGGTTTCTAAGATCTGCAAATAGATCTCCTAAATTAAAAAAAAACTATTGATATGGCTTAAAATTCTGCTCAATTAAAGAGGAATTGCATTTTCAGAACTAAATCCAGAGAAAAAGATATAGATAACTGAAAACTAGGCTAAGGTAAGATGTTGTTTATCAAAATTTCAGTAAGTATAGAAAAATACAAATGAATGTTATTTATTAATTAAAATTTTAGTAATATTTGATTTATTATAGCCTAGCTGAAAAAGTGAAAACATTTAATATTTTTTTCAGTGAAGTGCAAATTAAGTTCTGACCATGGAAAGGCATAGGTTTTTTTTTTTAGCCCTACTCATTTTAATTTCTTTGGTGCTAATGGACACTAGGCTTTAAAGTACCATTGATCAGTTGTTCTTATGATACTGCTGAGATACCTTATTGAAAATTAGCATTAATACCATGTTAATGCTAATGGGAAACTTGCATAACTATAGAGTTTTGACCTATGAAATAGCCCTACAGATATAGCTACAGGTAAATATATGACTGTCCATATTATTGACTTGCCAATAAAGTGAACATACCCCACAATACCTTTTTTATGCTCATTACAAATAGAATAATTGCTTCTTTTGCAAATTTATTTTCAGTTGATATTTAAGTACTTTTAGAGGTCTTAAAAATGACAAATTTTCAAGTTGTTGGTTGTTTTCTGACAAAATAATACTACATTTTCTTGGTTGTTTTTGACAAAATAATACTACATTTTCTTTGTGCCAAAATTATTGAAAACTTCATTAAGGCTAACCCCTTGGTGACTCCTGTTCATATACAACCAGAGTGATAATTCCTGTTAGCTTATGCCTGGCCAAATCGTCAAGAGACTTTATACAAGCTTGTTTAGCTTTTTTATGGTCTCGTTAAACCTAGGGTAACATTTATCTGCTCATGACGTATAGTTTTGTTCTATCCAGATAAAAAAAAAGTTAGTTATGGTCTCTGGTGCAAAGCATCAGGGCTGACCAAAGAGAGTTAAGTCTATGGTTTCTACTTTCATATTTTATTCTAGCCTTTTAAGAGTGCGCGACTGCAAACGATTAGTTAGATTTTGCACAGAAAATGTAGTGCTTTTTTTGCAAAGATTTCAAAAGTGTCCACGTGCAAAGACAATACAATACTTTTTCCCACCTTTCTCTCAAATAGTATTGTGGTTGCACTTGTAACTATGATATTCTGCTACGACCATATTTTATTGTAATTTTGTTTCTTCTGTAATAGCTTTTTTTATGCATTATTCAAGGATAATTCTGTTTAATTTTCGGGGTTCTGAATTGGGTGTAGCTGCACCCCATGGGGTGTGTGTTTGTATGGCTCTCGATTTCTAAATGATGCACTAATGCTATTTGACACAAATAATGGGGGTGACTGTTGCAACAGCTGGACAAAGGGTGTGGATCTACTCACGGAGCAACGACTAATATCCCTAAGAGAACTTTTGGGTTTCAAAAAAGTCTACTAACCGGAAAAAAAATCAAATTCTTTACTTTAGAATTCTAAAAGTCCCCATTAGAAAGATTGCAATTATAAAGTGTTTTTAAAAAAAAACATTCAAATTTTTTTTCAAATTTCAAAAAAGTATCCACCCAAACCACAAATCCATAGAACCAAAGGGCAGGTAAGAAATCTGAATTACATTGCCTCTATAATTGTCTGGAGTTCATTCTAGCTCGTTAGATCAATCAGCCTTAATTGATAAGGATGCATTTTTCTGCTTATAGCCCATTAGTAATGTGACTAGATAAAAATAGTTTTAAATAGTTTAAATGAGAAATACACGTACTCAGGAATTTGAAGGTTTAGGAGGGGATGGCTTGGTGCAAAAACGACAAAAATAGAGAACTTACTATGAAAACTTAAAGCAGCAATCAAATAAGTGCTGGAATCATAGGAAGGCAGACCAAGAAGCCTCCTCCCATGTGAAATTGCCTGAGAGTTGCCTTATCAGTACTCTCTAATAAATGAAGATTCAGTTTATACATTGGATAACTCATTCATATACTCTTCGCTCTGAGTCCAACGACGGAAAGATCATGGTAAGAAATGAGTTAGTGCAAATGAAACAGAATGTTGATGACAAACTGCCATTGTATGTACGGTAAAAATCTATCTTTTTACGAATTTGCAATCGTTACGAAAACGTAATTTACGTGTTTGAGTATTTTTGAATTGATCCTGCGAACTCCCCCGCCCAAACAAATGAATTTCTGCATATGTACCAGGAGCTAGCAAAATTTAAGTCACTTCTTCAACAAATATGGCTCTGAGTTTTGTTTCTGATCGATCCAATTGATTTTTGAATCAAAAAGTTAATTTTTCAATATTATTACACCAAAAAATACCCAGTTTCTGTATATTTTTCTTAATGATGTAAAAAAACGCAAGAAAATAATTTATTATGAACAATACTTCTGTCCGCGACGAGTACGCGACGGGCGCGAGCAGCGTGAAGGTGCGGCAGATCTACCTCCCGCCGGACCGCAAGATCATCGGCGATTGGCTCGACGCAGAGGCCAAGAAGCTCGCCGAGGGTCACCAGAAGAAGATCAAGGAGGGCGCGCCCTGGTCCACGACCGTCGATCGCTTCTCCGAGCACTCCGCCACGAGCGGGCGCTCCGGTGAGCTGCCGCCCTCGAGCCGCGACGAGCTGGTCGAGACGTTCGGCAACGAGTTCGCCGAGGCCGCCTGGCAGATCCAGAAGGGCGACCCGCCGACCCTGGTCCGGTCCGACCTGGGCTACCACCTGGTGCGCATGACCAAGGAGTCGGGCGGGCGGAAGACGTTCCTGCACCTGCTCGTGCGGACGGACGAGGAGAAGCGCAAGCTCCCGGACGAGGTGCGCAAGCAGGCCGAGGACAAGGCCAAGCAGTCCCTGGACAAGGCCCTGGCCGCGCTGGAGGCGGGCCAGGCGTTCGCCAAGGTCGCCGAAGAGTACGGTGATGCTGAGGACATCAACGGGCAGGGGCGCGAGTTCGAGATGGACTTCGTCACGCCGTTCGAGCTCGCCGCGCTCGGTGAGATCCTGGAGTGGGACGAGGACATCGCCGCCGACGGCGACGAGGAGTTCATCCCCGCCCCGGTCCAGGTGGCCGGCCCGGACGGCACCCACTGGCACTTGTTCGCCTGCGCCCGTGGCGTGGACGACACCGAGCCGGTCAGCGGGGACACGCCGCGCCGGGACCGCAGGGTCTACCACGTGCGAGGCCCGTCTCAGGCCAAGGTCGAAGAGGCGCGGGCGGAGATGCTCGAGTACATACCAACTTTCCAGGGAATAAATGACTTCACTGTATAAGTCACAGATCAGATGGGATCCATCTCATCTTGTATGATCTATCTGTATCCTGTGAACTTTAGGGATTTACTGTTTCCAACAAACTTGTTCGTTCTAATGCGCCATATCAGCTTAATCTGTTCCTTACAGACTGTCCTGATTCTTTTGAGCTGAATACTCATACCTTTGCAATTCATCCCATTGTTAGTTAAGTCCTAGGTAGCTTTTCCTTTCCACCACAAATCAAGTATGAGCAGCCTTTTCAACAATACAATAAAATGAATGGGATAGTCCTCGGAGTGCTTTTTCTACCAGAACTCAAATGCCCTGCGCAATAAGGGTACTGAAAAGGCTGAAGAGGTGTGTCAACAAATCATGTCTGGTTCTATAAAAACCATATAAAACCAAACATACAATATAGACATAAACACAAATAAACCCTGGTCTAATTTTAAGACTGGTATACCAGCAAAGCAGAAAAGACACAAATGCAGGCTTTGGTCTACGAGAAAAGGAGATTGAGTTGTGAAAGAACATAGTGATACTGTTTGTATGATTTGTAAACCCTGGTGGTAGTAAAAAGAATTGTGTCACCAAAATTCAGAATGCTCTTGCAGAGATGGTGAATTATTGTTATGGAGGTTATATCTGTGTCAGAACAGACATCTATTTGCTCCCTTCAGACCAAGGGGGTTAAGATCCAGGCCTTTGCCTGGTTTCTATTGAAACCCGCCATGTGCTGGTTAGTAGGTGAATTTGAGGGGTGGTTGGCAGATGTTCTCCCTCACCTCCTGGAAATCTCCTTTGGTGAAATTCTATCCAACATGGTCCCGGGATTGACCCTTGTGGGACTTGGCACTCTATTTTCTTTTATGAACATAAAAAGGATTAGTTCTCAAATATCTGATGCCGATCGTGTGAATACGATGAAGACCACTCGAGGCTTGAATCCTTCATCCCAATCGAGTCAAAAGCTTGAACAAGCTCTGAGTGGCCTACAGTCTCGAACACTTTTAGTTTACTAGTCAGTCTTATAAGCCGCTTTTGCTTTCTATTGGATATTCATGACTGGAACCTTTTTGGCTATTAAGACACAACTTCTTACTAACATATATTCACCTCCTATAAGATCTATCTTTGTACCTTGCCCAAATGACTGGTTTCGAGTGTTGTGATCTCAAAACATTGACCAATTCTGATTAGACTCGTGATATTTACGGAAGTTGATTTATAGTTCATTTATAGGTAGGCATAAGAATACGTCACGGCACGGGTGACACCAACCACTGGTGTGGAGGGGCAGTTATTTCCGAAGATTATGTTATTACAGCTGCTCATTGTATGGAAGATTTTAGCCTGGGAAGCTACATCTTGAGAGTCGGAGACTACGATACTGAGGTAAGACCAAACTTACTTGAATGATTACTCTATTTGCTTACGATAAAAAATAGACTTGCAATATTACACCAAATTGGATTCGTGTATATGTATATACGTTTTTCCTGTCAGATACAATCTTATTATAACTGACAAAAACCTCATATTTTGTATATATTTGCTTAGATTGTTTATCTGCGCATAGGCCTAACCCCGATTGACCAATGGGGGGATGATGTTTCGTTGGAAAGTTTCACTCAAAATTTTCTTCATAGAAAATCCAAGCATAACCTCTTTCAATTCTTTGATCACTTTGACCGAAATTTTCGCTTTGACTAGACCAGTCATATGACCCCTTCATGTTTTAATCTTTATATTCATTTAGATTTCTCACCAATTAATATAGATTGGAGGGGAGGAGAATCTCGGCAAAAGATTTTCGTGTTGTCATTATTCTATTTTTCCTTCTTTTATTGTAGATAGTCATGAAAAATACGAAATAACCCACTTTCTAGAACTATAATGAGAGACAGATTGAGATGGCTATGACACGTTTTGCCCGTGAAGTATGACAGGTTACAAAAGCTCGTCCTATTCGACCATTCATTTCGGGCCAAACGTAAAGCAAGTCGTCACCGAGCGTATTAGGAAGGGGTTGTAAGAAAGGATTTAATGGAAATTGGAACTTCTTAAGAGTGGGTAAACAGTGAGTGTTTGAATAGATTGGGATGGGGGAAGAGCGTGTGCAGCTGTGCTGATCTCTGGCGGCTTGTTGCTGTAGTGAGTTGTTAGTAGTAATCTGACTTTACTTCGTAAAATGAGGCTCCAATAAAGAACACCCAAGGACACGACTTTTAGTTGACTGCCACTCTCCACTTATCTTCGTAGGATTCTTACAAGCATATGAACAAAGCGTGAGCCAAATTCTCGGGACTCTGCAGAAGTTAATGTTTATTTAGTAAAAAAAAAAAAAAAATAAAAAGGGAGGGAAAAAAATAGGACTGTTTGGAACAATGATTCTCAACATTTTTAATTTCACGGGTTCCTCGTAGTATGCTCTCTTGATCTTTAATTTTGCGATTTTCTTTTGCTTTAGTATTTTCATGGGCTTTTAGGCAGGGCCACATCCATGGAAAAAAACCTAAAAAGAAGGAGTTTCTCCCTAATTATCCCTTGGTTGAGTTTAGAGGGCCTGGTCCTTTATATCAAACTGTTATGATTCATATGGTCTGTTTTTATAAAAATTTCAAATGTAAACAGCCTCCCAAAGAAGGTGTAAAGCTTTATATTATCATTATGTCTATACTTTTTCAAGAATATAAGAGGGGCGTGATCCATACTTTATGTTAAATAATATAATCCCAGGCTCAAATAATGTGGGTGACACTGACGAATATATCCAATTTTCCAACTATTGGGTTGTTCATTTGATTATTTTGAATTATATTAACTGCATAATCATTTTAGGCTTTTGTAAGGCTGTTGTGCTGCATAAACTGTATAACTCCACAGCTCATGTAACTCACATAATTCAAAAACCATCATCAAAATTCAAAACCGTCATCGAAGGGCAAACTCACCATCATCTTTGCAAAATTTTATCATACCCACAGCAAAGTTCTGCACATAATAAGATATGTATGTAATTGGATATATTTTGATTTATAATAGTAAAAAAAAATACATCTATATAATACAAAAGACCTAGGGTATGTTATGTGGGCGTATATTTTCAGTTGTTTTGATTGATCTGTTAGTGAAAAGATCAACTTACCCCTTAATGTTCTCTTAACCTCTCTTTCAAAATATACAGATTCTTACCAAAGCAAATTCCTTTTTGGGCCCTTAAAAGAATCACCTTGCTCCTTATTTTTTCATAGCAGAACTAACACTAAATAGTAGCCTACCATTGATTCAAAATCAAATACTGATTTTATATTTTGCAGATATCTATTCCCCATACACTGATTATTATATGTGATGGAATATTGCTCATACAAGGATGCATTCCTACTTCCTTGTCTTCTTCTTCTTCTTTTGTTTCAACAGGTGCACCACCATCGCTTTCAAAAGGTAAAGCTGGCTCAACACGCTTATCTCCAGTTGGACTTTCACCAATAATTCCTTTAAAAAGTAAAGAAAATAAATGTACTTAATGTAAAAGAATAAAATCATTCATACTAAAATTGACCAATTATCAGGTAGAAAAATTATCAACAGGATATAAATCTGTCGGGAAAAGAAGACACTGTAAACATCATAATGAAAATACTCAAAAACCTACTTTAAAAATAGTCTGCTCTTTCTCCAATACTTGCAGCACTGGTGATAAAAGTAGACACATACGCTTTATGCCGACTTGAACAAAATTCCACTTAGTCAATGAAAAATTAATATCTAATTTTTGCCAAGACTTTTACTAGTTATTTTATTGCCTGACACTTCTTTCTCTCTTGTGTTGGCATAAAGTAGCACCAGCTAGTTTGGAACTGACAAGTCAAGGCAAGCTCTTATCCAGGAAAAGGGGATACGGGGTTTGACGCCCCCCACCCACCCAAAAAAGTGAAAAAAATCCCGACTCTTGAAACCGTAAAATTAAAAACTTAAAGAAATGTTTGATGATAAGTTTGTTTTTTTTGTTAACAACCCGAACAAAAATCCAGCATACGCCTTTGAGTAAAAATTACATTTGTTTTCTACAATGCGCTTTATTTTCTGTATGAAGAGTTCGGAAACACGTTTCAGGGCAACAAGAGCCTTATTTTGAGGCCACTCACATGCAAGACGGGTTCTACACAGGTTGCGCAGATTATTGTTAGTTGAACTGAATTTTTTATGTCTGAATTCCATGCCATACAACGGTTTTTTATACCAGTCTATACAACACTATCCAGGCAAATCTATTGCTAATTCTTTGAAAAATACACACTGTATAATACAAATGCGGTGGCTGATAGGTCTTGAGTTAAAATTTTAAAGGTGTTTGAGACATGATATGTTTTACAAATAAACTCTCTTTTTCTTTGTGGCACTGCTTATTACACACATTTCCGTAGTAACCCTTCATAAACCATACATAATTGAAATGAAACTATGTACGTCTCATTTTCATTTCAAAAAACGCATTTTTGTCCTGGAAATTCAGTACACCTCTTACCAGCCAAATAATGAGCTTTAGCAGACAAACGAAGATACAGATGTAGCAGGTGCTATCATGCAGTATCTCTATAGCTGCTCTGCATGAAGCTTCTATCTTCTGATGATGCAGTAGCTACTGGATACATATGAGGTAATAGTTGCTACGTCTTCCGTTAAAATCCTGACCCTTAATATTATTGGAACAAACTATCCTCTTCTGAGGATCATCACTTCTGAAGATACTCTTTAGGCTTTTAGGAATAATAATACTGTTAGTAATCTTAGTAATCATGTATGTGTAACAAGTTTTTCAAATATTGGAAAAGCCTTCTAAATTTATATCTTAGATTTTATGAAGAAATAGAAATTTGTATCCGTCATAAATAGCAAAGACGGTGAAAATTAAATCTTATTGTTCGAACTGATTAAGCGGAAACTTGTACATCTTATATATATCTTAAAAAATTATGAACACTGGGAACTCAAGTTTAATGGCATGCATAATGCAGCCAAATGAATAATGGTTCTCTGTCTGGCAATTCTTATCTGCGACAGACGCTCTCTAAACACCTCGTGACGTCAATGGAGGTATAATCAGATCTACAAATCATTCACAGGAGGGTTGAATGTATCAATTATAGACAGAAATAGCGTTAATTTGGCAATAACCTTCTACAAAACATGATAAATATTTTAATTATTTCATCAAATTTATTTCTAGGAAAAGAGGATGGAATATTCCCTACGGCTGGGGAGAGTCAAAATTGGTGGGTTACTCTTACTCATTCCCTGGAGTGAGATTTTTTTTCTTTCTCTTTGTAGGTTTTTGCTCAAATAAAAAATTCCTCATCATTTCCATCTTTTTTTCATTTTAACCCCAAGGTAATCACCAATCAGAAATCAAACAGATATTATCAGACGCGCATTTATGACTTAATTTGGGGTGTGGGGGAGGGGAGCCCAGTTTGAAAAAAAAGCACAGACTGACAACTTATATGAAAAATATGGAAAACAGCGGTGAAAATTGTATAATAGGTATTTTGAGAGGCAGTGACCCCTCTTCGCCCCAGATTTCCGGCTTCTTGTTTCTTATTTTTAAATGAAATACAAAATTAAAATTTAAAAGTATTTTGACAATTGGATTCCAGTACAGATACATTACATAAACATAGTTTAATGGTATATAGTTTATATTTTAGTGGAATATAAAAGCCCGAATAAGGAATAACAAATATATTTAGCAATTTCTTGTTAAACTACATGAAGTAGAACGTTATATTTTCTCAAATGTACCAAAAACTCACTCATAAGTTACTCATGGACTTTTCTTACAGGCATTGTAATTCCGGCTCTTGAGTTTGCTGTAGGACCCCCGATGGTATAGGTAGTCCATCAACTCCTCGCCGTCTTCAACCGCATAAATGGCATTTCTGAGACGACTACGCTCTAAGGCACGCATGGTTAAGAGGCGATCATCGGGATCGTCCTCCGCTAGTAATATGACAATGGTTTCTTTATGTGACATCACAAATGATCTCCTTCAGCACGGATCTGCTGCACGGGTAATTGAATGATAAATATCGATCCAACGCCGTGTGTGCTTTCTGCTCGAATCCACCCTTGATGTCGCTCAACGATTCGTCGGCAAATGGCTAGACCCATCCCGGTCCCTGCAAAGGCATCGCGAGCGTGGAGGCGCTGGAAGGGGCTGAAGATGCGCTCCGCATACTTCTGATCGAAGCCAACCCCTTCATCTCGTACTCGTATTTCCACGCAGGGATGCCCCTGTTTGCCTGTTTTCGCTAGAATGTTACCTTCAACCCAGACGTGCGCAGGGCTATCGGGCTTATGGAATTTGAGCGCATTGGCTACCAAATTCTGCAACACCTGATGCATTTGCGTCGGTTCGGCCTCTAACGACGGCAATGCTCCCGCATTTACTTTTCCTTCGGTCTCAGAGATCATAAACTCAAGGTCCGAAAGCACATCTTCGATGGTCTGATTTAGGTCTACTACCTCAAAGGCGCGCGCGCGCGTCGTGATACGCGTGTACGCCAGCAAATCCGACATCAGGTGCGCCATGCGCTCCGCCCCATCCTGAATTCGGTGGAGATAGTACTGCCCAGTTTCGTCACGCTTATCGGTGTAATCATCCTGCACCAGATCGGCAAATGCCCGAATCGTGCGCAGGGGCTCTTGCAGATCACCTCTTTTCTTCCCTTTTTTGGGGGAGGGAGCTAAGAATATCTTAATAGTTTTGTGAAAAATTTTTTTAGAATGATATTTGGTTAATAGAGCGATACATTGCTCTATTAACCAAAATACGCCAAGTCCATTCGTTAACTTTGGTTTTCTGCATCCTATCTGGTTTTTAATTTGATAAGTAGTTTGAAGTTTATATTTTGTATTTTTGGCACAGAGGATCTAGAGCACCTGAAAGAATATTTATTTTCATGCCTGATCAATTTTGAGCCCTCTTAGCTGAAAGACTTGAAATCCCTTGTACGTGATGACAGGGGTTCGTGTCTTGGTGTAGCCAGTTATTTAGCTTGGAACGGGAATCAATCGTGTGACCCCGTAAACTGAGCCAGAAATTACTCTACTTAAATGAGTGTTTAGAGATATCTGGGAGAAAACACGAGAAGCGTCAGCTGATTTGTATCGATAATAGCCTACATAGAAATCTAATGATATTGAAAGTCAAACAATTCATGGTAAAGAACTACAAGTAAGGAGCGACTCTGCCCAATAGTAACCGGAACTCTAAGAAAAACAATTTTGATAACAATTAATAAATATTGTTTAATGCTGGTTCCAAATACATGAAATTCATTAAAGTTAATATTGCCCTTTAAAAGCTAAGAGCCTGAGAAAATTCAAAGGGATTGATGAAAAAGGGATAAACGCCCCCAAAACCTAAAGGAATCTTAATAAAAATAACACCATCGGATTCTTTATATTCGATAACCTTGATGTATAGGTTACAAGCACCTATCTGCAAAACCGTGGAATTTTGTGAATTATTTTTGCCAGAAAAAAGATCAAAGTTTTTGAAAAGTTATTTCGAATAAAATGATCTGTGATACTTCCCAATATTTGTAGAATTCTGAAAAACTGACGCTTTACTGAAAACTAAGCTTGCTTGAGCATTTTTTTTTAAATTAAATTTCAAACTATGTCGCAAAATTTATTGAATTCATGGCTGATAAAAAGACTACTGAGAGCTTTATAAATAATGCTTTAATTTTCTGCAGGCCTCTTTGGCAATTTTCTGCTTCTAACCCTGCTTTGTTGCATCAGTTTTGTGTTTTCAGTAAGGCGCTAGTTTGTCAATGCAATAACTTGCAGTAAAAAATAAGAGTTAAAAATTTAAGTGCAATAAACAGCTAGTTACAAAAAAGAGTGATTTCTGCAAAAGTTGTCAATTCATATGTTAACAATGCTTTCAGGAATATTTATTTCATTCAGCGTCAAGAAAATATGATGATGTCAAAAATATTAAGGCGCAAGATTTTCAAAGCCTCAATTACTACAAGTTTTATGAAATTAAAAACACATAATCACTTAACTATATAGATATCAGTGTAACAAAAGAGCAGTTAGCCAGGGCTCGGCAAACTCTCAAGGGACATACAAAATATTACAGGATCT
>JAAAKM020073195.1:206930497-206954092 GCA_010016025.2 Alatinidae sp. Z8VKAUB7J3
AGTAGGGGATTGGGAATGAGGGAACTGGAAGAGTAGGGGATAGGAGGAATGATGGAGTTCCTCAATCATTCCCTACTCTTGGGAATGATTAAGTTTGGTCTAAATTCGTCAGTCAAAGTATTAATACGATATTTATATCTAAGTCATAACATTCCAAGTTGCAATTTTTTATTCGTTTAATGGCCCCAGAACCAGCAAATATTTACACTGGTTTACATTGGTTAGGTTTACACCGAAGCCCTTAAGCTGACTTAGAACTTGATAGCAAGAAGTCCCTTGACTTCCAGTTGAATGGGTCGCCCTAGGCACCGGGTTTGTCGCCATCGGTTCTCCCAGCGGCGCTGGCGATCTGACACCTGTCGAGACAAACGATGGCTCCGTTTACATTTTTGAGCCCGATGACCAGGGTGGTTATGAGCTGGTCACTGAACTTGTGCCCAGCATGCCGGATTTCATCAACAACTTTGGTCGCGACGTCGATGTCGAAGGCAACTTATTATGGACCGGGGCGGATGATGCCGGTTACCTGTTTCGGCGCGACGCCAATGGCCTTTGGACGGAAGTAGACCGCAACCCGGTGCCCGTCTTCGCAGCCCCCAGCAATGTGCGCGAGTACGGCACCTCGGTGGCGCTGACGCGCGAGGGGACACGAGTCCACGCCATCGTCGGAGACCGCACGGCGGAAAACTCTGCCGATGACCGGGTCGGAGCCGCCTTTTTCTACGTGTTCGACGATGGTCTGTTCGCCGATGGCTTTGAGGACTGACCACGTCGTCCAGGCCTCGGCTCAATGCGAGCCGGGGCCGCCAGCCTATCGTTCCAAACGCCGCTTTAGTCTGCTGCATCGACAAGCCAAACCCGTTCTCCTCACTTCAAGCTAAAGCTCGCCTTCAAACTGACCGATAGTGATGTCGATAACAAGCGACACGCCTCGTCAAATGGGTCGGGCAGCACGTATAATTATTTCCCAACCTCGGGAAAAAAAGCACAGCGTGCTGATACCGCCCCGGACCATTCACTGCGTGGCGCAACAGGAGTTGCGATGACAACCTTCGTTATGACATTCGTGATTCTGTCAGTCATCATGCTGGCCATGGCCTTGGGCGTTGTCCTTGCGGGGCGCCGAATCCAAGGTATTTAAAAGGAGTTGGCATATTCTGCTCTGGCAGTACTAGAGGCTCCTTTGCAAAGGTCACCGCAACTAAAAATACTAATCTTGGTTTTTTTTTTACTCTAATATGTTTATTTTTTAAATTTTACTTAGTTAAAAATGCATTACAGAAGACTCGTGTCATTACAAAACCGATGAAATGTTTTTTTTTTTTTAATGGTTTCGTGCCCATTGGCATTTCTAATTGTTTTGTTTGTTATCTCGCAAGTTGTCTAGGCGATTAACATTTTGCTGAGCTTTATAAGACTGTGCTTCATTCTCTCACGTTGTTATAAATTTTGTTTATCCTGAATACTAGTGTATATTTGGAGTGTCCTATACAAGCCCAAACACTTGGCTTTTTGGTGTTATTTTCTGTTAAGTGCCTCTTTACTTTTAAAAAATAAAGTACCTTAACTGAAATTAAAGAGGAGTAAAAATTATTTTTAAAAAATGGAGGTTTAATCCGAGCAAAGAACGGCCGCGTTCTAAAGAAATCACAGATAACCTTCCTTCAAAACTGGAAGAACAATTCTTGTCCGTAGAATTTATTTTTCAGAACTAGGACATATAAAATAATTTTGAAGATCGGATCTACAAATTTAGCAAAAGTCATAAATATTTTGGGAGCCCATTGCACAGCCTTTGGGAGAAGTGGGTGCCCACTGCACAGCCTTTGGTGGAAGTGGGAGCCCACTTCCACCAAAAAAAAAATTCATTGGCCTTTTATACCAAACGAAGTTCAAATTTTATCAACTTATCCGGCATCTCTATATGACATTATCTTTAGTAAATTAGTTAAAATGACCCAATCCTTCAGTAAGTTTTCATCATTCCTGCCTTGATCGATGGCCGAGAACGTCCCGCCGACGAGTCGATGCCAGAAGACATCCGCGACCTATTCAATCAGCGGCAGGGAGTTCCGTTGGATCCGGCGGTGAACTTTGAAAACGATGCAGAACGAATTTCGCGGGAATGTGAGACACACGCAAAGCAGTCGTCTGATGCAATGCGGGTCGTTCAATTGGATTGGGCGACCACGCTTTCAATCCTCGGAATCGTGTTGATCATGGCAGTCACCCTGATGGGGCGGTCGCAAGATTTTCGATTGGCCAAGGATGACCTGGTGAGCGACTACGAAGAGAAAATCGGACAAAGCGAAAGTCGATCGAAAGAAGAAGTGGCAAACGCCAAGAGTTATGCGGTTGGCATCACGAACGAGGCCAAGGAAGGTTGGAAGAAAAGGTTGGATTCGGAGATCAAAAAAGCGACAAACGTTTTTCCTGGTTCGCTTGCCGATTTGGACGCGGCGATCGATGCCCGTCAGCTTTTAGAAACGCAATGGAAAAACTGTACCGTCGCAACCAGCGTTGTTTTTTCTAAAACCCTTCCAACTCATGGATGTTTGTCGAAGAAACTGCAACGGATCAAAAGATCTTTCTAAAAATGCCTTCGGGCATGTCCGATGAGCTTGTGGATTACATCAAAAGTGAAAAGCCGCTACGAATTCGAATGACGATCGACAGCAAGAGTGGTACGAGCGGGTTTTGGGGCAAGCCGGTTTTGATTGTCCCAGCGCGCAGTCTTGCTTGATATTACCAATCAAGTCAGCGAATCGAACGGTTAGAGCAACCGCTCATTGGTCATTGGGAGCTTCCTCCGAGTCAGGGGGCGCGTCGCTGGCGATGGCGCGCACGGTCGGGTCGCCCGGCGCGATCAGCGGCGTTCCGGTCCCGGCGCGAAAGACCTCGATCTTGGGGTGGTCGTCGCGCTTGTAGCCCTCGATCAGGGCCAGATCGACCGGCGAGAGCCGCGCGAGCAGTTCGGCCAGCGGCGGTTCGGGCGCGTCGCGCAATTCCGACAGAAGCGCCCAGCGCGCCCGGGATGCGATCAGCACCTCGCGCGCGCCGGCCATCCGGTGACGATGGGAATCCTTGCCGGGATGGTCGATGTCGAAGGCGTGATGGGCGTGCTTGATGGTCGAGACGCGCAGCCCGCGCCCGGTGATCTCGGTCACCAGCCGCTCGACCAGCGTGGTCTTGCCATTGTTCTTCCAGCCGACGACGCCGTAGATCTTCATGGCGTGGCCGTCAGGGCGGCGATCCGCTCGGCCTCGAATGCGACATCGATCTCTCCGGAGAGCAACGCCGGGGACAGCATTTGCGGGTTTCCGGTCGACAGCTCCAGGGTGACGTCGGGATATCGGCCCGCATATTCGGCCAGCGGTTCCGGCAACCTTACGGATGCCGTGCTTTCCATCGCACCGATGCGCAAAAGACCGCGTGGCCGTGAATCCTGCACCGCGTTCCGCGCCTCGTCCGCAAGCGTCAGCAAGCGGTCGGCGTAACCGGCCAGGGTCCGTCCCGCAGGGGCAAGATGCAGTCGGCGGCCTTCGCGCACGAACAGATCGACCCCCAGATCATCTTCGAGCTGGCGTATCCGCGTGGTCACATTCGACTGCACCCGGTGCAAACGCTCGGCCGCACGCGTGATGCCGCCCTCTTCGATCACCCTTAAGAATTTTTTCTTAAAGGTGTTTTTCAAGATGTTTTTAGGACATTTTTCTTCAAGACATTTCAGGACGTTTTGTATTACATTTTCTTCAAGATGTTTTCCAAGACTTTTCAAGACATTTCAAGGTGTTTGAAGACATCTCAAGACGTTCTAAGACATTTTTCTTCGAGACATTTTTCAGGACTTTTCAAGACTTGGGATGTTACAGAATACTTCAAGATATTTCATTTTCTTTCAATGCTTTTTTTTCTATTTCAGGGAACTTTTATAATCCAAAGATTTTTGTCGGCATTAGGATTCGAAAGAACTTCCCTCTCAACAGAATGAATAACTAGACAACTAGACCAAGAAAGCTCTCTAATATTATTATTCGGGAAATACTTTCTAATGGAAACGTTTAAAAAATCCATAGATAATGTGTTTCTTAGCCATTGTCTCCCAGCCGTGTAACTAACCATCGAAATTATTTATTTTTGCTCACTTAGATTCACCTGCCTGTTACAGCGTAATTAATTTTCTAAAGTGACTAAGACAGGTTAATTTAGCTATTGAGTCAATGAAATGTTACAAAGCATTGATCATAGATATTTTATTGTACCAATAATTACTTATTGAAGATCTATCCTAGAACAAGAAATATAAAGGACAAGGACTTTTGTAGATACAAGGTTTATTGATAAGAAAACATAATAAGATCAGGAAACCACAAAATAAACAATTAAAATATAGTAAACGGAAAAGCAAAACATGAAAAAGCTCATATAGGATAAAATATAAGCAAAAACAAGCCTGAATAGAAGAAAAATGGGGGTTCTAGCTGTCAATTCCAGAGAATAGGATACCTTTACCTTTACTCGAAATTACTGGGCTCCACATTGGCTAAGGTTTACTATAATCGCTCATTTCGTGATACATTGGGATTGACAATTTGCTTTTATTGCCTGTTTCTAAATTACTTTATCTTATATTTTTCTCATTATAGATTATGACTTCCATAAATCACATATTAAGTTTTCCCCTCTCTTCTCCTCTGATGAAACTTCTAACGGGATTAGAACTCTCTCTTGGTAAATGTCAAGAATGGGAAGCAAATGCTCACAAGGGTGTTTCTCTTTCTGCTCACTTGGAGGCGTTGACGACATTAGTTTTGGATTGGCGAAAAATGGAGCTAAATGGTTGGAAGCTATGTTTGAACTCTGTTGAGAAAAAGTAAGTTCACCGCTTACAGGGGCCGAGGAAGTGTTTTGTATTATGCATGTTTTTTTTCTCGCTTCTTTTTCCTCGTATTTTCGCTCATGTACATGTACGTTCTATTAGAATCACATAGTTCAGTTCTTGAGCCAACAACAAAGTTAGTTTTGTCTCCAGTATAATTTCGCAAAAATTTTAACGTTCAGTAAATTGAAGTATTGCAAAGAAGTATTATAATACTTGCAATTATGTGGGCCATCATAATTATAATCGTCCAGAATAGTCATCCATGCTCATAAAAGAACTGCTCGCAAGCTCTGTCGATTATAAGTAATTCTTTTGAATTGTATCTATTGCGTATATTGAATTCATTTGGGGTTTAGCCTGGAAGACTCCCTGGGAGGGGGGCATCCCCCCTGAAAAATTTCATGGATTTAACGACTTTGTCATGTTTCTTGTAATGTTTGCGTGATATTTTTGTTTCAACTAATGGTTCGAGCCCAACCCCTCGATCGAACCCACGTTCACGATTGCCCCGCCGCCATCCTTGAGCATCGGCATGGCGTGGCGGGTCAGCAGGAAAGGCGCGGTCAGGTTGACCTGCATTTGCAGGTGCCAATCCGCCTCGCTGGTCTCTTCCACGGTACCTTCGCGCATCACCCCGGCATTGTTGATCAGAATATCCAGCTTTCCGGCGGCCTCGGCGATATGAGCAATCACCTGCGCCGGCGCGTTCGGATCCGCAAAGTTGACGGCAATGGCCTCATACCCTGCTGCACCGCGCTGCGCGGTGAAAACCCGCGCGCCCTGCTCGGCCAGCATTTGTGCCGTGGCCTGTCCCATGCCGCTCGATGCACCCGTTACCAGCGCAACTTTCCCCTTGACTCGATCACCCATAAGCTGTTTCCTCTATTTAGTGCTGCGCCTCGATAGGCGCCTGGTTGCATGAACGGTACACGCCGATTTTGCCATCAGCGCGCTGGAAAGTCGGAACGCCAGCAGCCGCAAAAGCGACTTGGATATCCAACCACGAGCCATGGCAAAGCCTGACAAAAAATCTAAAAAACTGCCCAGCGGTCCCGGTGAGGAAGGCTGGCAGGCGTACAAGAGCTCCAGTACCCGTGAGCAGATCCTGAACGCCGCGGTGCAGTGTATTCTCAAAATTGGTTACGCCAACACCACTACGATGATGATTGCTCGCGAAGCGGGCTTGTCGCGGGGCGCAACCTTGCACCACTTTCCGTCCAAGCTCGACATCATCAAAGCCACCGTCGATTTTCTTTACACCAAGCGCAGCCGCGCGTTGCGCAACTCCACCGACGGCTTGCCGAAGGGTCGCCACTATAGCTGAGTCATTCGGTCATGGTGAATTTGTTGGCGGCGCGGGCTTGTTTGCGCTGACGATCCATAGCTTTTTCAAAACCGGCGTTATCGATACTAATTCCACGCTCCCGAGCGATGTCGGCGGTTAAATCCAATGGAAAGCCGAAGGTATCGTAAAGACGAAATGCGGTTTCGCCATCGAGCACCTTAATTTTTTTGCTAAGTGCAGTTTCAAGCACCTGCATACCGTGTTCCAGTGTTTCGGCAAAGCGTTCTTCTTCCTGGTGCAGTACGTCGGCGACATGTTCTTGAGCGGCAAGCAATTCGGGGTAAGCTTCACCCATCACTGCGCTCAAGTCGGATACCAGTTGATGGAAGAACGGCTTTGTCTGTCCTAGACGATAGCCGTGACGGATTGCACGACGGATGATACGTCGTAACACATAACCGCGTCCTTCACTGCTTGGAATGATGCCGTCGGTAATGAGGAACGCGCAGGCGCGAATGTCATCGGCGATGACCTTGATCGAGTTATCTTCAAGTTCGTGAGTGTTTGTTACGCGTGCGGTGGCTTTGATCAAGTCCTGGAACAGATCAATGTCGTAGTTGCTATGTACCTGCTGCATTACAGCGGAAATTCGTTCCAGTCCCATACCGGTATCGACTGACGGTTTGGGTAATGGATGCAATTCGCCATTGCTGTCACGGTTATATTGCATAAACACCAAGTTCCAGATTTCGATGTATCGGTCGCCGTCCGCATCGGGTGAGCCTGGGGGACCGCCGGCGACATCGGGTCCATGGTCATAGAAGATTTCTGAGCACGGGCCACAGGGACCTGTATCGCCCATTGGTGGCGGTCATGGCGGCTTCAGCGCCGATCTGTCGGCCTCGGCCGATGCCAGCATCGGCATTGGCGTCGGTGGTTCCGGGGGCTCCGGCGGCGACGCCGGCGAATCCTCTCTGACATCGGAAGGCCATATCAGCACCGAGGGCAATCACGCCAACGCAGTGCTGGCGCAAAGCGTTGGCGGCGGCGGCGGCAATGGCGGCTTCAGTGCCACTTTGGCAGCGTCGGAAAGTTTCAATGTCTCGGTCAGCGTCGGCGGACGCGGCGGCAGCGGCGGCGATGCATCGGCGGTTACCGCGACGTCCAAGGGCAATCTGACCACCAAGGGATCGCACGCCAGCGGTGTGGTTGCCCAGAGCATCGGCGGCGGCGGCGGCAATGGCGGGTTTTCCCTCTCGCCATCCGGTTCCGGCGAAGGCGGCGACATTCCGGTATCCGTCGGCGGTGGCGCCGGCAGCGGCGGAAAAGCAAAATCGGTCACCGTGTCCAATGACGGCACCATCTCGACCGAGGGCGATCATTCTTACGGCATCCTCGCCCAGAGTCTCGCAGGTGGCGGCGGCAATGGCGGCTTCAGCATTTCCGGATCGCTGGCTATCGGTGATGGCGCCGGAATACCCGTTTCGGTTGGCGGCGGCGGTGGCCATGGAAACAGCGCCTCGGCGGTGAAAGTTGACAGTATCGGCAACATCAGCACCGGAACGGCGGACAAAGGGCGTCATTCAGCCGGCATTCTGGCACAGAGCATCGGCGGCGGCGGCGGCAACGCCGGCTTCAGCGTCAGCGCCGGTGTCGTCACCGGCGAGGACGGCGGCAATATCGGCGTCAGCATCGGCGGCAAGGGATATGAGGGAGCCCTTTAATTATATTTCAGCTGTCTTGAATGATTTTGATCGTCTGGTTGTGGTCTCCTCTCAGAGCTTTTATATCTTTTGTAGTCGAGACTGGAATAATCTCAACGCTCTTCATGTCAAGTCTCCAACGATATTTTAAGAAGTTTTTGAGTCCTGTTAAATTTTTTTGGCGTTTCAGAGTTTGAATACAAGATGTGCCAGGTCGCAAATACCTGGTGTCTATGGTTTCTAATCCTCCTGTGACTCAGTTCTAGCCTTACCAGTGACACAGTACCAGAGTCACTTTGTTTTTTGTCTTCTAACTGGCTATAAAGGAAATATACAAAACATTTTTTTTTTTTACCTAAAGAAATGTAGAATCAAACATACTTCTATACAGCAAACAAACTTACAGCACGAACACCTTGATAATTGTAGCATTTGTCACATCTATGAAAAACTTATAATTTGTGACGGTTTCTTTCAAAGGAAAAGACGGAAGTCACTGGCCACTAAGGCAGTACTACATTTTGGATGTCTAAAAACGTCTCATTTGAATTTTTCAAGGAATCATTGGGTTATATGAACATTGTAAGGACAGGAATTGTAATTGATCATCACAATTCCAGAATTCAACACGCCTATTCTTCTGTTTTGAATTTATCTCCGAGGGCACCACAAAGTTTCACAATAAGAACCTGCAGCAACGGTTGCATAAGCTCTACAAGCAATATACGTTTTTGGCCTCAAAACGGTTGGGAACCGTCCCAACTTATTCCAAATAATTGGCGGTGACATTTTAGGAAGAAGTATTAAAAAGCTTCTTCACAGATATGACGAAACCTTCACAGAGCTTTCAGATGAATAAATAAAGTTGCCATCAATGTAATTTTTTGTTTGAAGAGGCTCTGAAATATAAACAGCAATTAGATAGCTGAAAATCAACAAATTTAAAAATCAAAATTGGGTCTTCGAATCGATGGCTATAACTTTAATAAGGATTCCTCAATACAATTACGAAAATACTTATTTAGTTGAATGGTTTTTTATAAAAAAAAATAATCAGCTTACTCTTAAGGGCCATTAGGGTTAAAATTTGAACTCCTTACACTTCCATCCTCGTGAAAAAAGCCATATGTTAAAAAGTGTGATTTTCTCTATCCTGTGTTACAGTGGGCTCAAGGGTGACTTGGGCTTGAACTCATCTTGAAATTCAACAAGAGATATACGACAGGAGGATGGAAACATAAACATATTATCGTTGAGCAGATTCAGCACATAAAGATAAGTCCATGTTTATGAAAGATTTCCATCCAGCTCGCATTGTCATGAAAAAAGACCCTCTTACAAGTATCTACCATATTCGTCACTTTGGTCTTTACTATCTATGCTTCTACACAATGTTTAGATGCACATGAATATTCCCTAAAATGCGCATTTTCCTTCTACCTCACTTGAAATCCTTGTCCTATTGTGCACGTTTATATGATAACAAAGTAAAAACACCTTGTGCTATTGCTAATTTATTGTTTTCATCAGTTCTTCTACATATTCCATTTCTTGTTTTGGAAAGTAATTTCAAAGTTCTGGTACGTAAAAGAACTGAAGAAAAAAAAAAATAAAAAGAACGAAAAACAACCAGAATGACCCAGGCAGTTTTGATGTGCAGAAAAAGAGAAATCTAAAAAGGAGAGGCAGTTTATGTTGAATGTTTTCTTGGCATTGAGCAGCAAGAGCGATATCATCAGTAAAATCACAGTCGTGTATCTGATGCTCGGGGCGTCAGATACAGGATGCGCGGATGCTCGAGGCCTCACCTAAAGCGTCAATGTTGAAGCATAAAGTCTACAAGTATTGCGAATACTATTGGAAATAGTAAACATCCTTGGTGCACACCAGATTAGACAGGGAACCACCATGACAGCCTATTCTCTCTCTAGACTGCACATATCTGTGCAATATATTCACAATTTTAAGAGGTATTCCATACACCAGGAGAGTCAAATGCTTTCAAGAAGTCTATAAACACTAAACAATCTGAGACTGTCATTTTTTCGATTCCTCCAGTAGAACACGTAAGCTAAATATCAGATCGCAGGAAGAACGGTTTAGACAGAAGCCACGTTGCTCATCCCTTAAAATAAAGTCCGCTGGAGTCTGAATTCTACAAGTCTATTCTGACATAGAAATTTACTTCTGACTGTCTGGTGTGTCATACCTCTCCAGTAATCATACGATGTCTTTCGACTAATCTTTAAGAGTGTCACATTAACACCTTTATTCCAAGCAGGAGGGACAGCCTTGTTTTCCAACCGTTTACTATGCAGCTTAATTAACGGGGCAGCGAAACATTTTTCCCATATTTCAACAGCTCAAGGAGGATTCCATCATATCCAGCTGCTTTCCCATTTTGAGGAGCTTCAAGTCTGTAACATCTTCCTGAAAGAGGATGAATAGAAATCCATACTCCAAACTGAAATAGAAATCCTCGTTAAATAGGGGCACGTTGGGCATAAACAGTGGCTCACTGAGTATTGGGCTTGGCAGGATGCCGAGCATGGCGGTCATAAAGGCCGTAAAGGCGCCCGGCGTGATGGTCTCTCCAATGCCTTCGCGAGTGGCTAGAAACACGATTACGGCCAACGTCAGACCCGCAATGAGCTGCACCAATCCGGCACTGCCAGCCTTGGTCGCGACCAGCTTCAGGTGCTGCGCGCGATTGTTGGCGTTGACGCTGTCGAAACGTTCGCGTTCCGGCTCCTGCCCCGTATACAGCTTCACCACCTTATGCGCGGAAACCACTTCGGAGGTGCGCTGCGTGACGTCTCCCATAGTGTCCTGAATTTTGCGACTTAGGCGCCGAAAGCGGCGGCTGACAAAGGCGATCACTACGGCAATGACCGGTGCGATAATCAGCGTCGCCAGTGTGAGCTTGACGCTTTGCAGCAACATAACGCCGAGAAACACTACGATGTAAAGGCTGTCGCGCACCACCACCGTAATGGCGTTTGTGGTGGCCTCTGCGACCTGCTCAACGTTGTAAGTCAGGCGCGAAATCAATTGGCCCTGAGACTGACCATCGAAGAAAGCCGTCGGCAGGTTGAGGTACTTATTGAAGACTTCGGCGCGAAGGTCGCGAATGACCGAACGCCCTGCCCCCGCCATGCAGTAGTCAGCCACGAAACTACCGATGCCCCGACCAAGAAAAATGGCCACAATCCAAAGCGGCATTTGCGCTATGAGGGCCATATCCTGGCCCAAAAGTGCATCGTCCAGCAGCACCTCGGTCATGGCGGCAAACCCACCGGTGCATAACGCATCCAACGCCATGGCAAATACGCCAACCAGGAGCAGCGGCCAATAGCGCACCGTGTAACCCGTTCGTAGACGTGAAGTAGACCTGCAAGGACTTCAGGTACTTATGTGTTATAGTGACCACACCAAAGAAGTGAAGTTAGGTTAGAAGGACTTCATTTTATTCTAATTTTGTGCCTCATAATTTCTCTGAGAGCCGGTGTATTTCCCTTGTAAAATCCCCCCGGTATATTCCCCCTGGTGTACTTTCCCTGGAAAATCCCCCCGAATATTTTCCACCCATATTCTCCCTGGATAATTCCAGATGTTTATTAGAAGGGAAATTAAAAGTTATTTATTGCTGTTAAAGAATCTATACCAATAGGCTACTTATAAATTGGTTGGTAGCTTCCTGCTTTTTCAGCTTTCTGCTTGAGGATTCAAATATTGGATTGTGAGTAAAATGTCCGACCAATATTTGATTATTTAATAAAAATTTTTGATGGACTGTAGTTTTGTTGAATAAGTTCTTAATAATAATTTTACTAAAGAAATTCCGGTGGACAGAAACGAGTATTGCTGTCCATGTGGATGATAGTTCTACATAACTTGGTCTTTTTCGTGGCTGAAGCCATCATGACTTCCAAGATAGTGTTCTCTGATGTTTAAATACGTTGTATAAGTTTGTTTAAATACATTTCAACATTTTGTTTAGGAAAAGAGGAAAATTATCATTAAAAATCGGTTAAAATTATTCGGATTAACTATCCTGATTGGATCCTGACAAGCTTTCGCCTAAATGATTAGGGTCACCGCCAATTACTTTTTTTTTTTTTTTTTTTTTTTTTTTTTTTTTTTTTTTTTTTTTTTTTTTTTTTTTTTTTTTTTTCTTATTTTTATTTTTTATTTTTTTCTGTATAATAAAGACATAAAGATAATACCATTTTGTGCGGGCGGAACCAGTATATCTTCTAACATCTTTTTTTCTTCATCAGGGGTAATCTACTCAAACAAGTGGTCTATAATATAGGTAGAGAGCTAATTTTAACGAAAACAAAATATCTAACCCCCTTTTTAAATATGCTTCATTGACCTACTTAGATGACCATATTACAATAGATATATATCAATATTATAATTCATCCAGCATCTCATTTTCAAATACCTGTTTGGACATGATTAACAAAAGAAAGTAAACCCATTCATTTGATTTCAAATTGGAATAATAGAAGTTATTATATAGTATTGAACTTTACATTACAGCGTCTATAACAAAGGCATAGTGTAACCACTTGTATCATCTTATTCAGGGTAATAAGTGCTTGTATCAACACTTCTTTTAGAGGGAACTTATGGCCATGATTGTCCCACATCCGAGAGCCCTAATGCTCCCAACCCCCCCCCCCCCCTCGAAAAAAATTTGGGACCTTGAGACTTTTTTCGGAACATGGAATTTTTTGGACTTGGATTTTTTTGGACTCGTGAACATGGTTTTTCGGATTTTTTTGTGCGATTGCCTCCGCGGTACTCAGTGGAATGACATTGACACTACCTAGTTTATTAAATACTTTCAATCAGTGTTTTTGTACATCAGAATGATTAACAATTGCATCATATTTAAAGAAAAGTTAAGATGAAATATTTAAAAAAGTTTGTGCATATGATAAAGTTATCGTTGCGTTGAATGTTGAAAAAGACAAATATTTGTACTATGAAATAAGTACTAGGGTTAAAACTATCAAAAGCGTATGCATGCATCGTCATGACTTTTCTGCCTGAACCCCGGCGCCAAAAATCGCAGCGGTTTCAGCATTCTCCCGTGCCAGCAAATCCGTTGCCGCACCGGAAGCCGCACCGGTTCGCAACGCTGTAATCGATGCGCCTTCCATTATCGCCAGGGGAAGGCCGTTGGTTGCGTCGATTAATATAACCAGCGCGTTTATAGCGGGTAAACCGTTGGCAGGATTATCATCAAAAATGGATACGACTTTAAGCCCCATTTTGCGGATTTTCGGTACGTAAGACGGCATAAACAAGGTTGTGCCATTGTGGGCAGGTGTTTCTATGTGCAGACGATTGGGAACAATCGCCCGCTTTCCGGAGAGCAAACTAAACGCTGTTTTCATGGCCTCGACCGCCTGTTTCATCGGCAGCGCTTTTTTAACATCTTCAGCGGATAAAAACCGAAGTTTTTGTTTCACCACTGTTGCTCCTTTCTTTCACTTAAGAAGAAGTCTTTGTTGATTACGCTTATTATAGCGGGCACATTTCGCAACTTTTGAATAACGCTCGATACTGAATGCTGGATAAAACATTAAGTATCGAGTAATCTATTTTACCGTCAAAACCGGCTCTCCTAATTTCTTCTCATCCACGGTAATTCCTAACCCGGGAGCATTCGGAACCGGTAAGCGCCCTTTTTCTCGCCAGGGAGCATCTTCCGCCACGCGGTAATCATTGTAGCTATTAAAATCGGTGGATGTAAAATGAAAATCAGGATGAGTGCTGCCAACAAGGTGAGCGATTGTCGCGGTAGCAATATCACCTCCCCAACTATCCTCCAGCGTCATGGCAACGCCAAGTGTTTCGCAGAGGTCCCGGAGCTGCTTTGAAAAAGCATGAAATGTTTCAAGAAATGCTGTATTGCTGCAGTGTCATCGCAAGTGCATATACTGATAAAATTTGAAAGTAACTGAACATTCGGAAGTGGGGAAAACGTCTCACAAATTTAACAAGTAATATTTGACAAACTAAAATTCAATCAAAAAGTTGGTTAGTTGAGAAAAACTAGTTAAAAATTCAATTATTTGCTGAACGTTATCCTATATGAAGTATACATAAATTTTAGAAATCGAAGGACATGTTTCTAAATTTGGGTACTTATCTAGGTCTAAGCTGAATCATTTTTAAATAGAATTTGCTCCAACGAATTTTTTTCTATTTCTGGAAAATCTGAAACAGCAATTTGAGCATATTGAGTTTGCCGTAATACTTCAAATTAAAGTACGGGTATTCAGGCATGAATAATAATTGTCATTCACGCCTCCTGTTCAAGGAGAATCAGTACGTCAGACTAGAATACTCTGAAAGGATCCAACCAACAACAAAAAATGATTTGGAAATACCAAGGCTTTATAGTTTTTTTCGGATTGCCGTTCCGTAACATATGCTACTTTGTGTAAGTATCTAAAGTTGTTTACTATTGGTCATTCAAAAATAATCTACCAATCAGGATCAAGTTTACATTCTTATAGACTTTAAGTGAACCAGTGTGGTAGATTTATTTGTCCAATGACACAACAGAAGGCTTTTTTTTTGTACCAGGCTCGCAAGTGTATGTGGTTCTCTCCTTTGTTGTTATTTGATTGAGCATTGAGAATTTCGGGAATAGGCAATTGAATACAAAAAAAAAAAAACACTTAAATAAAAAAAAGGTACTTGTCGGTTATTGGAATTGTTTTGTAATTTTTCAAAATTTAATTTTTATTAAATAAAGTAGAAGGTGCAGTTAATAAATGAAAAGAATTGATAAATTATTAATTAATTAATAAAATAAAAATAAATTAAAAATAATCAAATAGTGACAATTAAAATAGTAAATAAATTAAAAAATAATGAAAAACCAAATTATTCATTGATGAATAAATTGAAAGTAATTTTGTTTATACATTTTTTTATTTGGCCTGAAAGTTTTGTGGGAGACACGGGGGGAGGGGGAGAAAGGCGCTAATCAAGATTTTACCCCAGGTGTAAGAGAGGCCGGAACCGCTACTGGGCTTTGGCTAGACTTTGCTGAATTTCGGCAGATTAGCTTTGGTAGATCGTTTTTCATGCTCGATGTTCTTAGAACATCGAAAATGTTCCAACATACTTCGTGTTCAACGATGGTGCATGAAATTCAAGTAGTCTAAAACTATCTCAGGGGGTGTGTAAATTCACATACAGAAAAGCCCAAGTGGATTTTCAAGTTGTAGAGCTCGGGATGTTGTCCTAGTTCATATCTACTGTCTACCTAGCTCAAATCTGTAATTGTCTATTATCCATAAATCTAGAAGAACAATTTTTTTATATATAGTTTTTTTTTTAGTTTTTTTCCTTTTTTAGTTTTTTTATTTTTTATTATTTTTTTTATTTTCTTTTTTTATAGTTCTTTTCTTTTTTTTAGTTTTTTTTTTAACTTAAAAGAAAAATAGTAGCAACGTTGCGGCTATTCTGGACGACGCAGAGCTATGTCATTTTTGGATCGGATTGATGCCAGAATCAATCTTATAAGAAACATTTTACCAGTACCTTCTGTCCGACCATGGACACGGATCCACCGCGACGATCTACGGCACCAACTAAATCGTCGCAAAGCAAGTTGCTTTCTGAAACCTGGCCAACCGGTCAGGTTTTTTTGATTACCAGCAGATAGACTCGGTCAAAGGTTGAGGCCGAGAACTGTCATAAAGCAAATCGGAAATCATCGATTCCCCGAGGGCTTTTTCAACCGTTGCCATCGCTTCGTCCATTCTCGCATGAACCGGACAACGCTTTTTCTTATGTGTGACCAACTGCAGAGGACAGGTGTGAATCCTCTTGATCGGGTCCACAGCATTGACCACATCCAGCAACGACAACCTCTTGGGGTTCACGGCAAGGAGAAACCCGCCTCCCACACCTCGCTTGGAAGTCACAATTTCAGACTTGACCAGACTTTGCATAATCTTGGCGAGATAACTGCCCGGCACCTGCGTTGCCTCTGCGATTCGGTTGACTCCCTTCGGCCCGGAATCAGGACTCCCAGCAAGCCAAACCACGGCCCGTAACGCATATTCAACGGTTTGTGAAAACAAATTCTCTCTCAAAAAATGGCCGGGAACTAAATGAACATCTTTGATTTTAGCGTCTTTTTCTGCGCTGTCTGCAAAAAAGGACATTGACATCCGATTTTAATTCGGACAAACTTGTCCTGAATTATTCATCACATTTCAAGGGTCATGGTATGAAAACAATTGCGGGATTGCTGGTCTTAGTTGGCTGGATTGCGGGATCAATGTATGTCTCAGGTTCAATGTGTGTTGCCGGCACCGATGACAAACAGACCAAGAAGGTCGACAAAGCGCTGGAGCGGACTAAACGGGAAGCTCGAATGCTTCTGTTAATTTTGGAGGATGATCCTTATTATTTTCTCCAGTTTGGAGAGGTAAGTCTTCAGCTGTATTTTGAGAGAAGACGGTAAGTTGATGTCGCTATGTTAATTCTGGCTTGTGTTTCTGTTAGAAAAAAAAAATATCCAGAAGAAAAATAAAATAGACTTAAAAGAAAATATAGACAAATAAGAGTTGATTAGACTGTTGAAGGAGCGTACGCCGATCTTTGGCGTTTGCTGGTAGAATTGTCTTTTATTGATATTTAAATGAATTGAAACTCGAAAGAAAGATAAATTAGGCTCAAAAGAAAAGTCATAATTAACAAAAGCTGATTAGATCGCAATGGGAGTATGCACCAAAGTACATGTCTCATGTTACAAATTGTATAACCTCCATGACTTCTGGATTTCTTGGCTTCTCCAACTAAAGAGCGGCACCTTATGAAAACACACACGCGCCATAGACAATGAAAACCTATCTGTTTATTCGCAAGACTCGCATAACACATAATATGCTTAAACCGTGTAATACAAGATTAGGAGCGGTGAATATGTAGGTCATGCAAAACTGATATTCTGAATTACTTTTGGCTCGGTCTAAGAATCCGTAAATATATTGCATACCAATTAAAAATCTGATGCAACGAATTTCCACTTAAGTATAGTATCAGATGTTTTTTTTTCATCCATATAGGTCAACAGTTCTTTGATTCTTACAGCTCCTAAGTGAGGGTGGTGGTTTACCTTGACATTTCAAATACAAATCCTTCATAAAATACTAATAATTTATATATTAAATTATCTACTATTCCATTTTTTTTCAGTTGCTCGATGTCTCATGGGCTGTTCCACCTGATGATCGCCGATGCCGAAGGCGCCGAGGCGATCCTCAGGTGGCCGCTGCCAGCGCAGCAGTCACGGCGGCCCGTGCGGGCACGGTCGGCTTCGGCATCGCTCTCCCTCCCCCGTTCCTGCCAGACTCCACCGTACGGCCGGCACGCGGGATCCGGCCGCTGCGTCCAGGCAGCTGTCAAAAATCATTATGGGGGAGCAACGATTTAGCGCAGAATCCCGTCAAATCAAACGTTCCCGCGCAAAGGCGGGCAAAGGGGACGGGCAGAACATTCCCGCAGCGGCGCGTGCCGCCTCTGGACGCCGGGCCGCACATTTCCTATATAAATCGTCGGAAAATCAGACCGGGACCATCATGACCAATCCTTCCGAACCGCTCGAAGGCGCACCGCTGATCGCGCCCTCCTCTGTCAGCCACCCGCTGTACGAGGCCGTGGCCGAGGCCTGCCGCACCGTCTATGACCCGGAAATCCCGGTGAACATCTACGAGCTGGGCCTGATCTACACGATCGACATCAATGACGAGAACGACGTCAAGATCATCATGACCCTGACCGCGCCAGGCTGCCCGGTGGCGGGCGAGATGCCCGGCTGGATCGTCGATGCGGTGTCGCCGGTGCCCGGCGTCAAAAGCGTCGACGTGCAGCTCACCTGGGAGCCGCCCTGGGGCATGGAGATGATGTCCGACGAAGCCCGGCTGGAACTGGGCTTCATGTAAGCCTCAAGCCCGAACCCGGATCCGGCCCCTGCACCGGCGGGGGCCTTTTCATTTCCCCGCAAGCGGCCCTAACGTGCCGCAGCCCTTGAACCGGGGCCGCCCCATGCGCCTTGCCCTGCTTTCATCATGGGAAGAAAACTGGGACACTCTTATTCATCCTATAGACATTAAATACAACGAATCTACTGGCTTATATTTGCTGAGGAGCTCAAAAAAAGACATGCACAAATACGTTATGGATAACCGAAAGGAAGATATGGCAGAGATCCAAGGTGAAGAGCCTTGAACCATTCATTGTTGATCAAAAGTATTTCATTAAGACTTTTCATTTGCAGACTTTTGAACATATGTCGCATAAGTGTATCATATTATAGAATAACTATTTTCTTATAACTACAAACTTAAATTTACTTCATTTAATTGATGTTTCAGCTTAGCTTGTTATGACTCATGCTTATGTATATTGCTTATGTATAAAAGTTGGTTATTTTATATGATTGAATCTTCTATTACTGGCCGACTTACACTTTGTTACTAATTTGGTAGTTAGTTTGTGAATATGGTTCTTTATCTCCATAAGAAGTCCCAAAAATTTTCAAGACTAGGCCGGGTAGGGTAGGCCTAACAATTTCTTCAGGTGTGAAGAATTCGTTAGGAGGCAAGCTAGGCCCTTTTCATTTTTGGTTGACATGGCGGCTGAAATTTGATTAGATTTTAAGGTACCTGCTAGATAGATTCGAAAATAAGTACTTACGAGTGCTGTCCAGCTTTTTTGCCAGTTACTTTCACTGTTTCGATATCTTTAATCATTGAAAGATCGATCAAAACAAAATGACAAATTTAAGCAAAACCCGCGCGCCTAGGCCATGCGCAGAAGAAACACTCCTGCTTTCACACTGATCATTATGATGATCGGCGTGTCTTTTGTATCTTTTGTTTCCGGGTTGAATATGACGTAATGTGCCTTGTAACAACCAGTGATGATAGTGAGGAAAGAGGATCTAATGATGTTAAGCCTGTTTGCATTGCTGAACTAGAATATTTGATATATTCCGGAATTCAACTGTCATTACTAATAAATCAATTTTCTGATGTTATTTTCGGTCCGAGATCAACAATTTGCGGGTAATTCATAGTTGTATTAGTGCAGATTGGCTTACAATGTTTATCCATTTTGTGCATTATAGCATTTTATGGACTAAATTGGTTGTTTTGTGCCACTTTTAGGCGTATGTTAATAACAAACAATTCATAATATTGATATAAACGACACTTGAAATCTAAGCATTTACTTCTACGCCATCTACTTCTTATAAATGTAGATGCTGCTATTAAAAGATATCAGCATTGGACTAGAAGTTTCTTTTCAACCTTAATCTATTCAGATTTTGTATGTAGGCACAAGCTTTCTGAAACTTAACATTAGCAAGCATAATATAATTTTCTTACATAAGTTCTACTTGAGCCAACCAATTTGGATATTAGACTCTAGGATCATTATATTTCCACACTGTTCAGGTGAATTGAAAATTTCAGATTAAAAAATAAAAAAAAAAATTCAAAATTGACGACAAAATAGAAACTAGTTTTTTCTCGAGAATCTATGAATTTCAGTGAAAACAAAGGGGCGAAAAATGAATTGGGCTTTACATAACATAACATTATTTACCTACGCTGATGGTATTTTAAATCTAAGTCGCACATTTTTGGGAAACAAGAGAACTTTTTCTAAACTCCAGCATCAATATCAGCAAATCGGTTTGAATTTTAATGTTCATAAAACTGTGGCAATCGCTTTCAATCTAGTGAATTTTTCGCTAAATTCTAGTATCAAAAGTTAATTTCTTCACAATGTATTTTCCCTCCTTACCAGGTGACTTTAGCTAATAGTTTCTCGTTTATAATACATTGGTAAAGAGACTCATTCATTACTAGCACGTTTCCTTCACAGTATTACATTTATAAACTTTGCCTGTCCTTTTGTCTGTCGTCTATATTTGTCCCCATTCCTCCCAAAATGCTCCACCTCCCCTGACAGACTTACGTGCCCTCCTCCATATATTTCTGCTTGCGTGCAGGATATAGATTCTAAAGTTACTTTTAAACGCTTAGAGCTACTTAAGTTTGGAAATAAATTTACATGGTTTTGGTCGAGAGTAATTCTCTTAAGCATGAAGAAGGTGGGTGAACTCGGGCACGTTTCTTCTACTAAACGGTTGATATTTTACTTTTTTTATTTCTTATACTTTCCAAACGAATTCCCTATTTTGTGATTTTAGACTTAATCCTCCTCTTACCTCCACATCCAATCACAATACCTGCATTTTCATATTTTGAGATCAGTAATGCGCATAAGGGCATTGGCTTTGCAGCATCAATTATCGTCGTCTAAGTAACTGCTTAGCAAATCTCTTTTTATTCTCGTCGAAGTAAGATGAGATATTCTTCAGTACATAGTAGTCTCAAATTGCAAGTTCTTAAGTTTTTCATTTGAAGTGAATGTGTTTTTATTTTGCCAACTTGCAAATGACAGTTGAATTTTATTCTCTGGGGAAAACAGATTTACAGATACTATCTGAATTTAAAGTTTTTTCGTAAACTTCATAATAAAATCGCGAAAGAATATATTTCAAAATATCAATATTTAGTCAAACCACTGACCCCCGTACCAAACTAAATAATTGGGTACGCTAGGATTCGAACCCTCGTCCTCTCAGACAAAGGGTCCATTTTTCAGATATTTTAGCTGAAAATACTGTTTTTTTATTTAGGTTGCCCCCATTAGCTAATCTGATTGCTATTTGCAATCCTATTAATTTAAAGTCCTCTGACTTCCTTCAGCTTAAACTGAAAATAACACCCACGTGGTTGCAAGTATTGGTGATGAAAACATTTTTCATATGACATTTAGAATTTGCGCGGGAAAAGTTGAGAGATTCCTCTTAAAATGAGGCAGATTCTAACACCTAATAATCCCTCGGGGACCTTCTGATGGGAAAATCTGAGACACATAGGGCTGTATCCGGGATATTTGTTCGGGTGAGGGTGGATTGTTACCAAAGAATTTTTTCACGGAGGGTTAGGGAAAAAATGGAAAAAAGGGATACACCTATAATTTTTGTCTAATAGTTTCAGATAAGGTTTCTTTTATCAGTATTTTAAGACCAGTTTCGAAGTCATAGAAATATTTCAAGGGTAGTTGTAATCCCGGTATACCCCCATGGATGTGGCCCTGAAAACTTATTCATAGGTTTTTTCCTTCCAATGCTTCCCAATTCTTTTTTTCCTTCCCAGTTTATTCAGAGCTACGCACTTTTTTCTCTACCATGAAGTGTCGCCCTCCCTGAAGTTTTTTTTAAGAAAACATTTTTCAAACCAGTTTGAGGATATCTGACTCTGTGCCTCCCCAGCAGCAAAAATGTATGATTTTTTGGAACCCATTGTAAAATGTAACATAAAAGTTGAACAGTTTTCTACAGTGGGGTTCAGTAGGTCCTCATACGTAGCTCCTACATACTGTAGCTCCAGATACTACGACAGGAGTGGCTTCTAGGATTGGCTCTTAACTTTTCACTTGGGTCGTTAATATTCCTTTTAATTTGCTCATGGGTCTTTTCGCTGTTACTTGCCTGTTTGGGGCTGCAAAAATTTCTTCTGATTTTAATCTAGACTGAATACTGGTTTTGGGATAATCTTTTACTCTGCAAGGTATGTACACAAAGGATTTCATCAATGTAATGGAATAATTGATTTTTCGACACTGGAAATGAAAAAAAAACGTTGTGTACTAAATGTGTTATACGCCACCTGTTTTACTAGTTATTATCTTCGAATAAACGCTACAGTGCATCAATCCATAAAAAAAAATAGCGCTATTCTACAGTCAGCGCTACTATGCACAATTAAAGGAAGTGTAGTTCTTTGATTAAATGAAAATTTTAATCAGAGGAAAGTTTTGAAATCTTATAAATATCTTTGATAGAGGATGGCAAATAAACACTTATTAGATTTGTTGTTTGTATTTTCTCCACACGTTCCAAGTTGGGCCAGCAAAATTACATCTTTTTCTCAAACAAAAAATATAGTGGTCGTTACTCTTCTGACCACTAGGTAGCGTTGGTTATGTAAAACTGAGTGACTATATCAACCAATAGTTGCATGAAAAAGTGGTTTACTTCCCCCGTCTAAAGATGTAGTGTGAACAAAAGGATCAGAGGTTTAATGACGTTTTACAGGTAAAGGAAGAGAAACTACTAGAAATTGTGCTTTTTGACACTTCAGCTGAGTTCAAACGAATAGAAGGATGCCTTCGGGAGAAATAGAATAACCAAACATAAATATCTATGTTAACCGTTTATTTTGTAGGACTACCTGAATTTTCAGAAAAGAATGCGCCACCGTACAGAATTATTGACCCTCTGAAACAGAAGGCTTAATACGCGTATATTATCCCGTCATTATTCCTAAGCAATTTTTTCAAATATTATTTTAGTAAATTGATATCTAATTCAACTTACCTCGCTCCTGAACCCCGGTTACAACAGTTCCACCTCCGATTCTGTCGGTTTCAACCCCGGTTCAACCGATTCCAAAGCTGGCTCCGGTTATATCAGTTCCATTTCCCCCACTAGCTTCCCCTATTTCCGCAATTTCGATTCTGCCAATTCCACTCCAAGTTCTGTCAATTCCAAGATTTTTTATGCAGCTGCCTCCGTGGTAATCTGTGGATGGTCATTGACAATAGCTTTAGATCAGATTGTATGTTTTCGATCAGCATAGTTTTACATTGAAAGAATAAACACTCACATGGAACTTGTTGCATGCTGATTTTTCTCTTCGTGAAACTCGTACATTGATTTTTCTCCTCGTGAAAGTGATCTTAATCATGGAACTTCTTGTGTGCTGATTTTTGTTCGTGGAACTTGTTTGAAATTTGTTGCATGTAGATTTTTCTTTTCTTGAAACTTGTACATTGATTTTGGTTCTCGTGAAACTGATTTGGTCCTGAAACCTGTTGTGCGCTGATTTTTACTCGTGGAATTTGTTGCGTGCTGATTCTTGTTCGTGGAACTTGTCACGCACCGATTTTTGTTCGTCAAACTTCGTGCATGTTCACTTTTCTCTTCGTGAAACTTGTACGTTGATTTTTCTCCTCCTGAAACTGATTTTCTTCTTGGAAAGTTTGAGTAAGTCAGGGTTGTATGTTGTTGTTTTTAATTTTAGGCATGATTTCAAGTTCTCATCAATAAAAACTGAAAAGGGAAAAAACGGCAAAGATGAGCTTTTTCAGCTGGTTGAGTCAGGGGCAAACAGCCACCAGGATTTTCAGACCTTCCCTCAACAATCATAAACTTTGAAAAGCGTTTTTGTTCGAAAGAGTAAAAATGTCTAACAATTATAATTCCGGGGATAGCATGTCCCATAGGGATTCCAAGAAAAGGAACGTAATATGCTCAATTTGCACATTTTTAAATGCAGGATTTATCATTAGGGAAGGGGAGAATGCTAGCTCATTGTTGCATTCGAGAAGACAAAGAGTAATAATGTAAAATTTTGGAGAATGTTGTGGAGTATGTTAAGCTAAATAAAAATTCAATTTGTTCATTCAGACTATCAAAATAGCGTATCTGGAATATCTTAGAAACAGGAAAGGGTATAAACTTGAAGCCTGTAGGACATGACTACTACAACTGGGACTACAACTACAACTGAACTGGACTACAACATGACTGCAACTGG
>JAAAKM020073195.1:206954102-206967594 GCA_010016025.2 Alatinidae sp. Z8VKAUB7J3
TACTTATCGTGATTAATTGCGACCTCAGCAAAGACTGTAACAACTTACAGTTGTTACAGTCTTACAGTTGTACAGTTGTTACAGTCTACTGTAAAAACTGCAACAACTCTTGATTTTCACTGCCGTTAGTTTTACTTGAGATTACTTCACAACATTTCGAGACGGCTATTGAACAACGTCAGAAGGCGCTAAATGCATACTGGCTGTCAAAAAGCGTGTCAGTAATATCGAGACGTCTGGGGGTATAGCCAACATCTTTTTCACTACAATTTTATTGAATCATTTGTTTTCCTATTTGTCCGTGAAACTGCAAATGAAATATTCAGTTTAATACCCCATTGAAAACATAGTTTTCACATAATTTCATTGGTTGATTTGTTTTCCTGTTTTCTGTAAAAATAAAAACGACTGGAAAATCCAATTAATTACCCCATTGGAAACATGGGTTTCTCATAATGTCACTGGTTGATGCCAATTAAGACCAGTTTCTGCTCTTATAGTTTTCTATATGCTTTATTGTGTTCTGTGGAATGGCAACAGTAGTGTTTTATACATTTGTTTGTCTTTCCCCGAGAGAATTTAAAGCACATCTTTTTAGTTCATTGTTCACGAATGTCAGTGGATACCTTTTATTGTTGTTTTTCTACAATTCTGGTCAATTAGGTATGGTGCCGTTTACATATCTATTAGCATTTATTTTTAATAAATAGTACATTAGATTCCTAGCAACCTGGTATAATAATATATGCATGTATTGGATTAACAACGCATCTTGACTTGTAAGGTCTTTCCGTCGACCCTGCGGTCAGGTACTACATTAGAGTTCGAACTCTTGGTGCCATATTACCAAGCCGAGATCAAACCCACTGCGCCACCACAGGACATAGGGTAGTAATATCGTTTTTGATGGGTCGAATAGTGGATGCATTCATGATATATGGGTCTGATCTTATTCGAAGTATATTTATTTTATATGAATGACTTGAGACATGGCCTTGCTACTACTTCTGCTAACAACTCACCGCAGCACCAATCTGATTGAGGCCAGTTCAAGTTCAAGTTTAAATTCATTTGTTTATTAATCGCACATACATATATATATATATAAAAATATCAAAGAAAATTTATCTAAAATGGAATGGTTTAAATCTGCCATCTACTGGCACCTGAAACGAATATTTTGACTCAAAAAACATGGCATCATTTACTCTATTCTAAAATTAAGTGTTTACATTTATCAACACTATTTATTTTGTTGATATTTATCACAAACATATATTTATTTTGAAGATGAAGACTTAGGCGTAGCAGTAGTTTCACATTGATTAAGTAGGCCTATCACAATGGTCCATAAGAATAAGCTGATTCTGATAGACTAATTATTTTTACATAACTAGTCATAGGCTGTTTTTACTTCGTTATGTTGCTTAGGCCACTTTGAATTCAAGTACAACTAACTATTGTCTTGGAAACCTCTTACACCAGTCTAATCTAATTGATAAATATGAAATGAATGTAACACATAAAATGCAAGAAGTACATGTATTGAGTTAGTTAAAGGTTGAAAACTTTCGAGTTTTAAAGAAAAATTTTCCCAAATTGTTTAGTTTGCCTACTCTTCTTAGTAATATGTCATTTGAGTCAGCTCAAAGCAGCTTGCTGTATAGTTTAAATTTTATAAATTGACATTGTCTAGGAGATATGGCTAAATATAACTTCCAGTCAGTGACCTTTGTTTATATCACAAGAAAGGAAGGAAATTTTAAAAGAATCAACATCTTATTTGAGAGATATGGTGGGAATATCATACAAAACGTGTAAGAGCACTGCACTATTGGTGGGAACAAACCAGAAAGCTATGTCTGATGGTGCTGATGACCTACTAGTGAAAAATGAAGCTCAAGTGTTGCAAACTATGAGCTAGGAAGATTAGATTCTATTCTGGGCATCGATGAGCTCAAGTGCAAACGCATTCGTGTTTTCCCGACACTTCTTCCTCTGGTGCAGGCGCTTGGCGCGGAGCCGATCGTATTGCCCATGGGTGAAATCTATACGGCCATGGAGCGTGGTGCCATCGACGGGTTCATGCAGGGGCCGCTTGGCCAGGCCGAGCAGTTTGGCGATCTCGTCAAGACGGTCGTTGCACCGGGCGTCTATCGCGCGGGCTTCCCGGTTCTCGTGAACGCCAAGACCTGGGCCGAGATCCCCGAGGATGTTCAGAATGAGCTGACCACGTTCCTGCGTGAAGATTTTGCGCCGCGCATGGACACGATCTGGGCCGAACCGATTGCCAAAAGCCAGGCGCAAATGCGCGACAAGGGTTGGACTTTCCTCGAGCTCAGCGGTGACGACGCCGCGATGTACGAGAAAATGGCGATGGATGCGGCCTGGGCGGTCACGGCAGAAAATGCCGGAGCAGAGATTGCCGCCGAGTTGCGGGCCATGCTCGACCGCTAACTCAGCGAGGGGGTTTCTCCCAGTCGGCGCCGGGGCTTGCTCCGGCGCTGACGAACGCGAGGAAATGTCATGTTTCGAGCGCTTGATCCGGTGCGGACCTTCTTCAGCCGCATCAATCTGATCTGCGCAATCATTGCCGCCGCGCTGCTGTTCGGGATAGCCGCCATCGTGTGTTTCGAAGTCCTTGGGCGCAGTCTTGGCGCGCCGTCCCGACTTTGGGTCATCGAGGTCAGCGAGTATGCGCTGCTTTTCATCACCTTCCTTGGTGCACCCTATCTTCTCGAATTGAAACGCCACGTGGTCATGGACCTGCTCGTCGACCGTTTGCATGGCAAATGCTTTAAGAATGAATATTCTAACACAGGGACAACGTGCTAAAAGTTTAAATTCTTTATTTCAATGCTTAGAGAATGACAAGGTTTATTTACTTATAATTGCCATAGACAAAAAAAAGTCCCACTTTAAATGTTTTAAAAGATGGGCGCTAGATAAAACACATGTGATTACCTACTGGTTATGTCTGTGGTATAGTACTCTATAATTCTTTTAAGAAAAGTAGAACACAATGATCAAAATTTAGTATGAAGAGCGGTGGGCTGAGAGGCATCAAACTGCCTCGTAAGCAAGATTATTTATACTTGTTTCAAATTCTCCAAAGACTGCAATTTCCTAGTGATTCTTGAGAAACCTCTATTATGTAATAGTTTAGCCAAGTCGAACCAATTTTGGAAGGTAGAGGAGCTATTAAAGCCGAATAGCCCCGCCCCTCGAACCCTAGTATGACCGTTCCTAAATGATCAAATTCTTATCGTTAAACATTGATCGGGTCAATATAATTAGCTAAAGGGGGATGTTTGAGGAAATTTAATCTTTATAGAGTTCTGGAATGATGTTTCTACTTCAGTCACAGCTAGTGTTGCTAAAATTTAGATCAATTCTGAAGGGCTACAATAAAATATCTATTTGTGCCAGTGATATTTAGGTCAATGTCAGTCAGTAATAAAGCAATGGGGCCCTTTAATGCTTACTATTGCTACTACTATGACTACTGGCGCTACTACTTCTACTCTTGAGCCTAAGGGTATTAAGGGGAAATTTTTGGCAATATTGTAACTGTATTGAAATAAATCGAAACATATTATGTTCACATAGGTTGTCAAAAGGACGTATCAGCACCCATTTTTTAGAGTTTTGGTTTCTATTGAGCCGGGTCGCTCCTTACTACAGTTCGTTACCACGAACTGTTTGAAAATATTACATTCAGAAGCCTACTGGTACAGAAATTTTAGCCCACTACACCACTGCGCGTGTGGGCGGTTCTAGCAGATAAAAAGCTGAATGTAATCGATGAAATCCGGCTCCAATCCGGGTCTTCAGCCTGTTGGACTATAACTGTTTGAAATTGAAAGCTACGTTTTCAGATACTTCTGTGAGCGAGTGAAATACAGCTAATTAATGAAGAAAAAGAAAGTTGTATATATTTTGAGAATCAAATAGCAAGGAGAAAAACAAGGTCAATCAATCGGTAGGTCTTGTCTGGTTTGGGTGGGTGAGCTATAAATTGGACATGGACTAGCTGTAAACTTCAGTTTGAAAAAAATATCACCTAACACCTTCTGAATTGTCTCAGCCAATTTAGCATAAACAATACTTTAGATACATTTAACCTCTGAATGCGTGTTTCTGTAACTGTACCAAATTCAAATTAAACTATTGAACTACAAACTAAACTATACAAATTAAAAAAGCAAAAATTTGTAGAATAAACTTATACTCACGGGAATAGATTTAGCCTACAGTAGCCTCCACACAGAAAATATTCACTAAGAAAGAAGCACAGAAAACTCGACTGAAAATGTCATTATACGAAGGTAAAAAACCTAAATACTACCAGACGGAACCCATTGCTCCCCAAAAAATTGAAGGAACTATTTGTGACGGTAGGAAAAGCAAAGCAGTTTCAGTTGCACAAGCTTCCTTGAAGTGATAACATTGTTTTCTACATAACTGTGTGATAAACTTAACAAATTGGCTATCTTGAAATTTTGATCGGACGACTTTTGGGAAAAAAGGAAGTGGGAGGGGAACTAGCTGCCCCTCAATATTTTTGGTTGCTTGAAAAGGGCACTTGAATTTTCTATTTCCCATGAAATGAGCCCTCTCCCGATCTTCTATGATCACTGGCTCACTAAGACCACTCCTGGTAAAAAAAAAAAAAACAACAAATAAACACGCATTCGTGGTCTTCCTTCTGGCAAAAACTACAGATTCCATATTTTTGTATATTGAAGCTTGAAACCTTTACAGCAGGGTTCTCTGATATGCTGAATCTAGTGGTTTTATTTTCATTAAGATTGCTCGATACTTTTGGGGTGTGTCCCCTATTTTCCAATTTTGGTTAAAATTTTCTCCAGCTTTTCACTTTTGAGCGTTCACATTTAACTTAATGAACTTTGCATATTTTTAATCAGCATAAGAAATTGATTCTTTTGATGTATCTGTTGTTATCAAAATTCCGAATGCTACAAATTTCTTAAGCTGTTTGGTACCATATATTTTGAGTTTATTTTCCTGATGTCTTAATAACACAAGTAATAAGATAACAGATAGGTTTTATAACTGGAATTATTCAACTGGAAAATTTCATTAAATTTTAACAGGATGATTATAAATCGAATGGGCCACTTTCGATTTATATTGAACATATTTATGTTGGAATTTTGAACGCAACTAAAGACAATATTCGAATTTTAATACTACTACTTCTACCCCTACAACTACTAGTACTGTTATTTCTGCTACCACTACTTCTGCTGCTAAAGCTAAGATTATTACTATTAGCTCTACTGCTACTGCTATACCAATTGCCCACGATCGGCCAGTTTACCAATTATTACGTCTAAAGTTTATACTCTAAAGTTTCACCTTTATTTGTTGGCGTTACTTTATGTGTCCATAAGTTGAGGCTTGATCAACAATATGGTATCCTCTTAACAGGAAAGATAGGGTCAGATTCGAAGTGTAACGAACAGCCACCAAACTCATGTTATACCTGGCACATCTACTTTACAATTAAGAATGCAGAAACTACATTGACATATTTTCTGTTCAAATGTGACAGAGCTGACCTTATAAACCGATTCTGCGCTGCTAAGAAAATTGGTAATCTCATTCCACCTCGCTTTTCCACTTTTAGAAAATGTAGCAGTACCCATAAACACAAACACAAAATGTTACCACCACATACAATATTAGGTCAAAATGCCTTGCCCAGCCAGTTATGAAGGACCTAGAACATCCATCGGATGCTGTTGCCACTATCACGGTTCAGTCTTTTAAAGGTGGAGAATTCTAGACTACGTTGTATCATCACCCATTTTGAATATAATCTTTACTATATTAGGTAACATGCATATTATCGTTAAGCATGTTTCAGTGTTTTCTGTAATGTTATTATGTTGAGCGTAAGTAATTTGAGTATGTATGTTGTATGTTGAGTATGTAAGCATGTAAGTAGTTGAGTAATTATGCTGAGCGCCTTGTAAAGCTGATTTCTTTTGGTGCTAATTAATAAATACAAATCAAATTTTCGTGTTGTAAATCCACTGGCACCCTTATATATATCGAAAAATCTCGATAAAACGTTGGTGCAATATACAGGCGAATCCTACTAGTCGTGGAAGTGTTTCTGATAAGTTGGATTAATTGTAGTGGTAGTATTATAGTACAGACATAGCGCCTTCTGGCTAGTTCAAAATCCTCCACAACTTACAATTAAAGATCTAACTTAATAATATAAGCCGTTCTTGAGATATTGCTTTTTCACCTTTTTGAAAGTCAGTGTGCTCACAGTGTGTTTTGATGTAGTTTAACATCCACCCAAATAGTTCTTGAAAGCTTCACCTTGATACTCTTAACTTGCGTAGTAGCAATACGTGTACTAGCAGTATGCGCATGGCATCCTCGGTTTCCTTAACTCATGCTGGAATTTTCAACTTATTGCCATCAACAATTTCTGACTCATTTTTGAATCATCCTCTTGACAACCTGTATGGGCATAGTGTGTTTCGATTTAGTTCCATGCAGTTTCAATATTGCTTGATTTTTTTGCTTTAATACCCTTAGTTTTAGTAGCAGCCTTAGTAGTACAAGCAATGATAGTAGTTGCAATTGAATTAATGGAGATTTAGTGGCAGTAGTAGTAGTAGTGGAAGTAGTAATAATAGTATCAGTAGTAGTAGTATGAGTAGAAGCAGCAGCGTTATGATGCAAATATTTTCGTTTTGTTAGTTCAACATCCCCCCAACAAGTCCTGTAAGTTTCAACTTAACGCACCAAACTGTTCCTAAGACATTGCTTATACGTCCTTTTGACAACCTGCATACAAACGGGATGTTGTAATTCAGTTCACTGTCACCACTCGAAATTCACTGAAAATTTCACCTTAATACACGTAGGGATAATTGTAATACTAGTCACAGTAGTAGTAATAGTAGTACTAGTAGCAGTATTAACAGTAATAACACTAGTGTTAACGTATAACCGCGAGATTGACCTCTGCTATGTACTACGGGACCTAGATCTTTGATCCTAGCTGCAGCATATCTGCTACAAATAATGCTAACTTAGCCCAGGCAAACCCGACCATGCAAACTCTGATGGAAAGCTCACAGCAACTGGAAACACTTACCCAACGGCCTGTGGTGGTGCCGTGAGATTTGACTTCTCCTGGGTGCTGCGGGACCTAGATCTTTGATCTTAGCTGCAGCATATCTACTACGGAGAATACTAACGTAGCCCAAGAAAACCCGACCATGGAAGCCCTGATCAAAAGCTCACAGCAGCTGGAAACACTTATCCAATGCCCCTTTGGTGGCGCAGCGTGATTGACCTTTGCTTGGTGCTACAGGACCTAGAACTTTGATCTTAGCTGCAGTATGTTTACTACGAATACCGCTAACGTAGCCCAAGCAAACCTGACCATGCAAGCCCTAATGGAAAGCTTACAGCAATTTGAAACATGTATCCAATACCCTTTGATGGCGCAGCGAGATTGACATCTGCTTGGTACTACGGGAACTAGATCTTTGATCGTAGCTGCAGCATATCTACAACGAATAGTGCTAACGTAGCTCAAGCAAACTGGGACCATGTAAGGTCTGATGGAAAGTTTACAGTAACTGGAAGCATTTGTCAAATGCCCTGTAGTGGCGCAGCGAGATTGACCTCTACGGGGTACTACATGACCTAAATCTTTTATCTCATCTACAGCATAGGTTTGATTTTAACAAATTAATACATATTGATTATCATTGTGATGTTGTAAAACGTATTGGAGAACCACCTTTATAGATCATGGGTTTCAACTAATTGGCAGATCTCCACCGTAAGTTTTGTAAAGTCTCAATTCTACTTAATGGACATTGGGAAAATCTATTGTAAAAATATTCTGTGGCTTTGAAATGATAGTATGGAACGGAAAAGTTTTATGTATAGAAAGGTTATCTTAGATTATGAACTGGACAATATATCTTGGAAGCTTCTTTAATGTGGTAAAAAGTTGTCAGTAGACTAAGCCCAAAGGAGCGTTTCAACGTAAGGCAGGCATTAAAGCGAGAGTTTCTGTCAGGGGGGAAACGTCAGGGATTTGGAGTGGGAATAGCCAGGAACAATACAAATGCATAAGGTTATTATTTGAAAAATACTGAAAAACAATGTATTATAGAAGTTCTGGCAAGATTAGATGAGCAAATCTCAAAGGCCGTCCTCCCTAATCAATACCATTTGAAAAAGGAAATCCAGGAGCCAGGGGCGGCTCTTGGGGTAATGCAAGTAAGCGGTCGCGTAGGGCACCGAGTGACAGGGGGTGATTTGAACAAAAGGCGCCCTTTGTGGCAAAGGGTGTTAGAGCTGCACTCTGTGCTGGAGGGGGAGGCCGCCAATTAATCAAGACAAAAATTATAAGATAATTGTAGAGCCTCAAAAACCGAATTATATCACCTAAAAACGGTATGATTTTTTAAGCATGAAATTGCCTCAATTTGTAAAATTTCTTTTGGTGCAACGCACGTCAGTTTCTAGTAATTTCATGGCGCTAATTCCAAATTTCTCATGGAGAGTCGTGTTTACGCAGGACAAGTGTGACTTAAATAATGCCGACGTCTAACTTTACGCTAAGTCCCTCTTATCGTTTGTTGGTTCTGTTTTGAACCCAGTTCTCATTCGCATCAAATCTTACAATCATCCGAGTATATGCATCCGACTCAAGCAGAGATAATGAAGAATCTGAAAATTTCTATCTCCAACTTTAGCGTCTAGTGGACTCTGTTTCAAAAAGATATAGCGTTTGTCATCGAGGACTTCAACGCCATTGTCGGTGAGGACCCATCTGAAAAAAATAATAATAAAAAGCCTAAGATTCAGCAGCCTCCTGACAGTCACCGGTAACAAAAACATAAAACAAATAAAAATACAACTAACAGTTTGTATAACATAAAACAGAAGCGATAAGACAGAAAAATGATTTATTTTCTATTTTTTCTCTTAATATTAGCAGGCCTGAAAGACTTTTGCTTTGTATTCCCAGTTTTTAGTCTTTTCAAGTTTTTCTTATGCTTAAGCAGATCTTCCAGGTCTTGGGCAGTCTTCTTCAATTTTGGCTTGTCTTGCTTCTTTTCAGAGAATTTTTTAAGCCGCTTTGCAGCTATGCTTCCAACACCACCATCAGACTTGCGCTTCTTTCCAGTAGACGGAAATAGGTCTAAAAAGAACGAAGTACATACATTACAAAAGCTGTCAGCTGCGTTAGAGCACCTTAGGATCGTGCCAGGAGAATTAAATTAACTATAGTGAAAAACTATAAGCAGCGAAAGTTGTTTTCCGACACATAGTTGATTTATGATTCCTTAGAAATTACGGCTAAAATATTCTACGTTGGGTTGCTAGTAACTAGTTCATGTCAACTATAGTGTTACGTCCTATGCACTATATGAATATACTTATGTGAACTGGAACCATTAGAGTGAATTATTGGATAGTAAAATTATTAAGAATTTTTGAAAATAGTTTAATACTGCTACTAGAGAAATTGATGGAGGAAAAGAAACTGTTTCTACAGCATTACCTTTAGTTATAGGAGGACAAAAAGGTCTAGTTGAAGAAAGTGATTTACGTATTCCAAACATGAGAGGAATCATGATGGCTCGTAAAAAGCCTTTAACAGTTGTACATCCTGTTGATGCTGCTACGGAAACAGCTTCCGTAAAGTTTGAAAAACCAGCACCTAAAGGCGCTGTTAAATTAGTATCACCAGAGAATTTAGACGAATTAGTAAGCTTACTTCACAACGAAGCTAAAGTGATTTAATCATCTTTCAAAAATAAAAACATGTCAGTTTTAGCATATACAGAATCAGTGTATAATTCTGCTCTGTTTACAAATGTGAATTCGAACCCCTCAAACCTCTTGACTTTTGGAATTATCTGTCTTGACAATCTTAGACTTTTCTTCAGAAAGCCTAGGGCTAGTTGGGTGCTGCCCCCCCCTCTCCCAAGTCATCAGTTGCAATGGGTATCACACTTTGTAAAATAAAGGGTGCTGAATGACAGTGCGAAAATAACCCAGAAACAATTCTCACCGCTGTAACTCAACACTTTGCATTCTTCTCATGTTTGAAATATAGGTGGATTACCCTTAATTTTTGTCATACTTTCTTTTTGGCCTCTCAAAAGCTGGTGAAATTTACAGGGACGGAGTAGGGGGTGGATCATCGAGCCTCAGAAATCCTGTATTTAGCTGGCATTGTTAGACTTCGCGAACTTTTGAGAGAGACGTGGCCACTCCTAACGTATTTATCCTAACTAGCGCCAATTTTCGACAATAAAATAAGCGCCCCTTTGTTTCCATGAGGGCGAATTGTGTTGTCTCAAATTAAATGCATAGGGCTTTTTTGCTTTGTAATTTTAGAAAGGCTACAAGAAGGATTCAGTTTCTGATATGTACAAGGTCAATTTTTAGCAGACAGGGTTCTTCCAGGTTACTGCACAGTCAAGGATTTCATGTCTACTGTCTGAAAAAATTACGTACAAAGTAAACCCAAAAATTTCAATTTTATAATGGGAAAATTGTCAGTAATAAATATTTTGTTTAAGCTGTCGAGGCAGTACTACGAAAGAATTGCAGCTTTTATTTTCCGTGATTGTCAGACGACTCCCATTGGTCAGTGAGTTATTACTTGAGAATAATTATATTCCAGAAATTTTTGGTAAGTCCTTTAAGTTAAATTATTTGTCGAGGTAAGGGATTTGAATTTTAGTCTTTTTTCGTTTCATTGAACTAAAGAAAAGCTTTCAAAAGAGACTAAATAAAGTACGAAGAATGTTACTTGCAAGGAACCTAAGAAATGATTCCCAGATTAATTTATTTTAAGTCAGGGACAATAAAATTCAGTTATTTATTTTTTATTCAGGAATTTGTACCTTCTCCTTTTTACCTCATCAATAAGAAATTGAAACTTTAAACGCATTTTTGAATTTAGAAAGAAAAAAAAGTTCCTGCGCAATTCCTCAAATTCTCTTTTCATTCCAGGCCATTTCTTTCAGGCCTTTTTTTATGATACTGGGATCAGGTTAAGTACAATTTTAAAGGGAGGGGATTGAATCTGCGATTCTCTCTCTTGGCTTATTGAACTTGTTTTGTTTTTTTTGTTTGTTTTTTTTTAAGTTGATTAAGTATGTATGTAATTGTTTTGAGTTGATTCTGTTTCCATGCAAATACATCAATTCTCACCAAAATCCAAAGCTTTTCCCAAAAATCTTAAAATAGAAAGTGTAACTGATAGAAATTGCCCAATCAGTTCTTAATCTATCATTGGAAAGCCTAGAGCTGAGCGAAGAAATACAAGTTTATTTATAACCAGTTTCAAATACTTTTACCGTAACCCGCGTGATTCGGCATGAATTATGACCATAATGTGCTAAAACTATTTACTACCCTTATGTAACACGATATCGGCGTAACCTATTGAAACAAATGAAGATGTGGCGAACAACAAACAGTCCAGATAACAGGAAGGGGTAATAGACAATCTGATATGGTTGCCTATTAAGAAGGACTGAATCGGAAACGCGCCCGAAAAGCAATTTATGACTGCTGATTTAATGAAAGATGATATTTACGTATCAGACTCTTGAATTCAATCGGATGCACGGTAGTTAAAGCATTCGATTGTAAAAATAAAGGGCTTAATTGGTAAACACCTTTGTTCCCATCGCACAACACAATTACTTTTGTCTGAGATTTTGTTTTGAAGCCATCATACCTGTATAAAACCCAATTCGTTAAAAATGTGAAGATAGGCTTAATTCAAAAATAAGCAATCTTTTAAGAAATATTTTTTGATCTGTTTTAGACTGTTAACATATTCAGAAGTCCGTAGGCTGACAAGGTAAAATGAATATCCTTAAACTGACGAAAGACATATGTCAACTGCATACAGAATAGTAGCTTTAGATGCTTGTCTGACTAACTCCATACTAAAAGTTAAAAACTATACTAAGTAAATATTGGGATCTTTTCCTTTATACCTATGCCACTATGGTGCGAGCTGCGCGAGGCCTTTCGCCATTTCCGAGCCGATCGGATCGTCCGCATGGAGGTCACGGAAACTCGATTCTCAGGTCATGGGGTCAGGATGCGGGCCGCCTGGTTGAAAGAAGTCGGCTCCTACAGCGGTGAGGCATAGTCGAGCAGTATTCGGTAAGACTGCGGCTCCAAGATCTCCGCCCCTGTCAGCAAAAGATTTTCGCGGGCCCCGCTTAGCGCCGGATCGGCCAGCATTTCGAACAGGCTCTCGCGCAAGGCCCCGAGTGTATTCTCATCGCAACTGGGTCCCGTAATGAAAGGCAGGCCGGGCAGTGATGGACTTTGCCCGACGACTCGAAGTTGCGACCGCAGAGCCGGCACGTGCTTGCCGATCAATGCCCAGCATACGGCATCGATGGCTGCGCAATCGGACTGTCCATCGGCGACTGATTGGGCCGAGGCCAGATGGCCGCCGGTTATTCGATAGTCCCGAAAGTAGCGCTCGCCGCCGCCGGTTGCGGCATGCAGGGCGAACCAGCCTGAAAAGGACGATCTACTGTTGATGGCGGCCCTTCCGCTTGCCAAATCGGCAATGGTCTTCTTTTGGCTGTTCGCCGCAACGACGATCATGCTGCGATAGTTCGGGCCTTGGCAGCCCTCAGCCGCATAGCACGGGGTTGCGATCAGCCGCACTTTGCTTGCCAAATCCCTGACAAAAGTGATGCCGCAAACTTGGCCAACAAGGAGACGGTCGACCGAACTTTCGTCGGTTTCCGTGCGGTCCAGCCGGGCAGGTGCCTCTATGCCCCGCTCGAGCAGTCGTCGTTGCCAGCCAGCCCAAATCGCATCGTTGGCCCCGCTCCTCAGAATGTTAGTAGTCCAGCACCAGCTACTCAATTTACTGTGCCGCAGCAGGCTGAACGAGCTCAGTCTCCGCAACAACCACCTCCCAACAGCCCACAACAACCACGATCAGTTCCCACCCCACCTGCTACATCACATCCACCTGTACAGTCGCAACCACAGAATCTTTCTGCACAGCCGTTTGGTCATTCAAACCAGCAAGGCTACGCTTCTCAGCCGTCTGCTCCTCCTGCCGGTTATCAGGGACCACCACAGCCAGGATTTGGGTATCCCCAAGCTAATCAGCCTCAAGGATATCAACCTTCATCAACTGGTTATCCTCCTTCGCAGCCGTACTCTGGAGGACCTCAACAACCAGTTGTTTCATATGGTTCAACTGGTTCAGGATACCCTGCTCAAAATCAGCCAAATTATGGCTCAGCTGGTTCCGGTGGTAACTTTCAAAAAAGAAAAATATTATTCTTTTCGTTTTATTTTATTTGATGTAGTTTATCTTTTGGGCATGGTTTACTACTATGGATTCTCCTGCCCTTAGTAAGTATTGCTTAGACAGGATAGAAGATGAAATTATTAAGAAAGATTACAGTCA
>JAAAKM020073195.1:206967604-207167487 GCA_010016025.2 Alatinidae sp. Z8VKAUB7J3
AAGGAAGATGCGCAAGCTGAAATTTAGAATTTCGGATATTTTACAAGAATTCAAAGCCAAATGTTGCCAGTTCTTTTGTAAATATGCCTTTTCTTTTTTATTTGAATTGGAAACTTAAAAATAGCAACATATTGCATATGCTTGATACAACATCCTTGTTCTTTTTTTCTCTTAGGCTTTGACCCTGATCTTCTTTATACGGATATAATCTTTGAGTTTAAGACCTTATGTTTAGTTGTCCTGGTGCGGATCATGGACGGCGTCTTGAAAAAGGGCATGCGGGTCAAGTTCATGTCGAACGGCAACCTGCACCACGTCGACCGCATCGGCGTCTTCCGCCCGGCGATGCAGGTGGTGGACGAATTGGGGCCGGGCGAGATCGGCTTCCTCACTGCCTCGATCAAGCAGGTGCGCGACACCCGCGTCGGCGACACCATCACCAATGACCGCAACGGCTGCGAAAAGCCGCTGCCGGGCTTCAAGCCTGCGCAGCCGGTGGTGTTCTGCGGCCTGTTCCCGGTCGATAGCGCCGAGTTCGAGGACCTGCGCGACGCCATCGACAAGCTCGCACTGAACGACGCCTCCTTCTCGTTCGAAATGGAAACCTCCGCCGCTCTTGGCTTCGGCTTCCGCTTCGGCTTCCTCGGCCTCCTGCACCTCGAGGTGATCCGCGACCGGATCGAGCGCGAATACGATATCGACCTGATCACCACCGCGCCCAGCGTGATCTACGAGGTGCTCACCAGTGACACGGGCGAGACGGTCACCGTGACCAACCCGAGCGAGTACCCGGACGGGCGTATCGGATCGGTCTCGGAGCCCATGGTGAAGGCCGCGATCCTGCTGCCGAAGGACTACGTCGGCACCGTGATGGAACTGTGCCAGTCGCGCCGCGGCACCCTGCTCGGAATGGCGCGCGGCCCTCGCGAGCTCGAGCAGATGATCGATGCCTTGGCGGCGCACCAGATCGACATCCTGTTCGCCATCGGTGGCGACGGCACGCTGCGCGGTGCCTCGGCACTGGCCGACGCAGTGCAGCGACGCGGTTTGTCGATCAGCGTCATCGGAGTTCCCAAGAATAAGGAGGATAAATAACTTCTCAAAAGTCTATACTAATCGGACTGAATGCAGATGAAGAAAACGAGGTAAATTTTGACAAATGCTGTCACGACAGCGGGGCGTTATTTTTAATATGCTTCAAGAGATTGCAGATTTGTTGCGATTTCCATAGCCGGATACTTTCTATTTATACGTTTTGTGTATTTGATAATCTGAACTACATACCTGGCACTGGATAACCGTGCTCGGTCAAAATACAAAACCAGAACCTATGTCAATGTTTAGCGCTCCAAAGTTCAACATTGTCACTCCACCGTTTTTTTACGAATCCCAACCAGAATTTTGTCTAGAGGAAGAGAAGCAGTGACCTTGATTAAATGAGCTAACCTTGTCAATTAAAAATACAAATCGAGAGTGTTCCTGTTTATAGACATACATAACAGATGAAATAGAGTCCGGATTTTTGACAACATAGAATCTAATGTACTATGACACGGAGATCGATCAAGACGATCCCTCCAAGGCTTAAAGAACTGGAAAAGACTTTTGCACACGAAGAGGTAGAAAAGAAATGAGTTGAAACTGTAAAAGTCATCACTTGTTAGGACGTCACTTGAAACATCAACAATGGTACCTTGCAACCGCGAAGCGTTTGTTAGGACAAAATCCGGCTCGGAAGAAGAACGTGAGTTGTAGACACAAGAACACAGCTTCGAATTTGATAGCAGAAAAACAACGCTAGGAGGAGACGAAAGTAATTTTTGAGTAAGCGGTGTGGTCTCATCTTTGAGATCTGGGTTAATATCGCTGCAAATAAATATAGACTAATTTGCTGACTCGACCTTATGAATGCCTTTTATCCGAAAAATGAAAAAGGATTTTCCAGAGAAATACCCAATGGATTGTTTTGGATACATGTCTGATTGACTGTATCTCTAACAGTAAACTGTAAAAAAAAAAGTGTGGTTCAATCCTGCTTTCTAGGTCTATAAAGAGCAAAGGCCTGAGATTGCTCGAACACACGTGAAGAATAACAGTCTGCTAAAGATCGTCCTTGTTGGTCAACCATATAGGGCCAAATGAAAAGCAGATCGTCCACGAATGGGGTGGGAAGATGTCACAAGAAAATGTTTAAGGTAAATGGGAATTTCTTGGGAGGGAATAACGAGGGAGGCTTTGAATAATTTGGGATGGAGGAGCCTGCGTAGCTGTGTTGGCCCCAGGCGGCTTGGTGCTGCAATAAGTTGTTAGTAGTAGTAGTAGTAGTAATCTTAGATCACCCTTAGATCAATCTTAGATCACCAGACTTTCAATTGGTTTCTTTTTTTGTAAATAAATTGGTTACCATACTGAATCCACGTTCCACTAAATTTTATGAAGAAAATGCAATTAACAAGTTTTAAATTACAGTCCACATTTCCGGATAAGTAGTAGGCATCTCCTTTTGCAGCTAAAACAGTTGTTAGCTCCTATTGAAATAATTTTTTTTAAGTGACCATATTTTCTTAGACTAATTCCCTTTTTTTAAAAATCAGTTTATCCCCTTAAAGCTGAGGATCAATTTGAGCCTCGGGAGAGACTGAGTCTGCTCCAACAAATTTCCACAAAATATATAAATTCAGACACCAGGAGAGGTGGAAGACGCCTGGTCCTGCTGCAAGTACAAAATAAGTTATACTGAAGATCGCATTCACTGGCAGATGGCCAAATGCTGTATAGCGACCGCAATTTCTGTCCGTCTGTCTGTCGGTCCCAGTTTCGCTAGTTTGGGCACTTCCAGATATGCTAGGACGATGAAAGTTGGCAGGCATATCAAAGTTCGGACCAGATTAAATTAGAAATAGTCGCTTCCCCGATTCGACCATCTGGGGGAAGTGGAGGGACGGTTAATTCGGAAAAATTATAAACATTATTTGAAAAATGTCTCCTGTCAAGCCTGCATATCGCAGTGGATATGTTGTTGGTATTCTACCCCGTAGGTCGTAGATTCAATTCCTGACAGGGACAATTTTTATAAGTTTTATCTTGCTTTGCCATTTTTAGTATGAATTTTTAGTTAATTTCAAAACCTTTTTTAAATGTTTGGACTGACTAACACTTACCAAAAATATCAAATTGGATCATCTTTTATGGTGACTAAATCTGGAATTTGCTATAGTATGGGCCAGCAAGCGTAGTTTTATGCTGTTTGCCAACTACCGTGGAAATATCACAGTTACGCTGTGTCGTGAAAAATCACCCAAGGGGTTGATATGCTTCGATGTCTGCAGCATTTTCCCCCGCAAAGGATACCTCTAACTATAATCTATTCTTTTGTTTATCCCTATAGGTCCAGCGGTTGCCTCCTCTGGGGTAATAGCTTCTTATGCAACTATAGAAGAGACGAGTTCAACAAAATAAATCTGCTAGACCAATATATCGGTGTGTCACCTGTGTTGTGTGTCATCTTTTTATCACCATGACACCTGCGTTTGTTTTATGTCCTTGAAGCTCTATTATAGGTCAGTTAAGCGATTACCAAGCTGCAGAATTTGTGTTTCAATGCATATTTTCAGCCTTATCCCCCCTCCCACCGGAGATGTCTACCCGTGTTTGTGAGCAAAAAGAGTGCCTATCAGTAACTGGGATATAAAATCTAATTTAGATTTAGGAAATTTTAGATTTAAGAAAGCATATTAAATATTAAAAAATATCTGCAAAATTTTAAATATCCCGAGAAGGAGTTTTGACAGCTCTGAAATGCCTCTGGCTACGCCCCTCCTCAATAAGTTGGTTACCTGGAATTTATATTTGTAGATGTACTCACTTCAACCTTAACGAGTGGAACATGGAGTTGTCTCGATTACTTAGGGTTTCGGTTATCTAGTTTTGATAAACACATTCCTTGCTTTTGATACACCTTTGCTTATTGGCCTGCTTTTTCTGTTTTTTTTTTTTTTGCTAGAAGCAAATTAATCGGATCCGAGTGAAAATATCACTGTTTGTATGTATAGGTCATTTTCCGACATGACTCCATTTTGATGCCTATTGGTCGCGAAAAACTTAAATCAATACATTTTATATTGCTTTAAATATTTTGTATACTATACAATTGTGTAAATGTCGATCTTTATTCCTTAAAATTCAACATTGTATTGTTAACCCCCTAACCACTTCTCAGTCGCATATGTGCTGTCCTACTTCCTATCCCCAGCCCCAGCCCCCTCAGAAATCTTATGAAAAATAAATACAAATATGAAATTCTTGGAAACATTCTACCAGTATAAACTTATTCAGCCTGTATAGCCTAACTGCTTAGAATAGATTGGCCAGTCTTGCCATAACTTATAGAGCTTGGATAAGAGATCTGAACTAACGACAGAAAACTAAAAACTGAGAATCTTAAAATATGTTTACTGAAGATCAAACAAACCCCTTCGAAATAGCCAAGAAAATACTGAAAAGCTTATAAATTATAACTTTATTGATCTTTTCCTTGACTATTTTAAAGGGGTTTGTTTGGAAATTTATTGAATTTACGGTTTGACATATTAGGTTATCCTCTTTCGTTTCATGGTTTGGGTGAAGTTGAACTATCTATGTTAATTTTGTCAGCGTATATATTTTGGAAGAATTTATTTGAAATTCAGCGAACTTAAGCTTTGATTTGTTTAGATAATCTATTTCTCTTCATGGCTTCACCTGCTATTCTTTAACCATCAAATAAGGCTTCTTAAGAGACGTTACCAACTTTACGAGGATCTATTGGTGCTTGATCATCCTTCCTTGACTTTTTATTGTATTGAAAAGTTTTTTTATGCTTACGCCTGCAATATTCACCATTGTAAAGAAGATTGCAAGTCATCGGTACTGACAGTGACGGCTGGTAATTTTGTTGGTATATTTTAATCTAAACTATCAGCACCAGTTTTATTTGCGTCGTAAAACTTGAACATCTCCGGCTTGCGTTTGCATCTACTCATGTTTGTGCTGTGCATTGAGAAGAACAGAGAGAAGTATTCTTTTTTCCCACGCGCATACGACACAATAGTCTTTTTCTGAGCGAAACCGAAGATCGAGGAACCAGGCTTACGATCCCTATACCGAAGAAACGCTGCTTTGTGCTTATTATGCATGTGAGTTCCAACTACCATGGATGGCCCATGAACACCAGGTAATTGTGATGGGCCAAAATGCCAGAATATGGCCCTTTCTTGTGACTCAATCTAAAATAAAATGTCAGCAAATAAGCTGAGAATTCGGGCGGGTAGGGTGGCGGGATCCGATGCCCCCCGCCACTTTATCGAGATCGGGCATCCCCAGCGGGTTAATCAAGTGCCGGCTGGCTTCTCTAGCCTCCCACTCCGCAGTCTTCAGGTGACTGGCACCGAAGAGAAGCCGGAGAGCATCGAGACCTCGCTCGAAATTGGCATCAATACGCCGCGAGAGGTTGGAATTCAGGAGCGACGGCCGAGCTCTGGCAACTATGTTCGAAAGGAATTCGTCCGGCAAAAGAGCAAGAACGGCTACGGCTACCCGCCCGCTATTTGGATCGATTGGATTGAATTTGAGGGCCCGCTACCAGTTGCTAAGAATACTTCTGGTCGAGATGACTGGTGGATCACCGCGGCGGATGACCCGGAAGATCCCTCAAGAGCTCGAACAATCCTGAAGCGGTTTGCATCCAAAGCCTTCCGTGGCGTCGAGCCCGCCTCCGACTTCATTGAACGCTTATTCGCCATCTACCAAACCCGTCGTGGCGCTGGGAACTCATTTGAAGATGCGATCGAGCTGCCCCTTGGCATCATACTCGCATCGCCGGCATTCCTATATTTCAACGAGCCCGGCGACGAAGCCGTGCGACGAAAACTGAACGATCGCGAACTCGCCGTCCGTCTCGCCTACTTCCTCTGGAGTGCTCCCCCCGATCAACAGTTGTTGGACCTTGCAAAGCGTACCCGGCTAAGCCAACCGCAGATCCTTCGCGAACAAGTCGAGCGGCTCATTGCCGATAGCCCTGCTGATGAATTCGTCTCCGGCTTCGTCCATCAATGGCTCGACATGGAGCGACTCGACTTCTTTCAGTTCGATTGTCCTTTTCGTGTAAAACAGCTATTATTCATTACCTCGCCTTAAAAAGTATTCTGTGGTAATTGGTATCATAGACGAGGGAAAAGGTGTTAATCCTCGTTGAAACCTAGCCTTAAAATCATTTAATATTTGAGTCCACTTGTTTTGGACTTTCTTAAAAATGATTCCATTGCTGTCAATGACCAACAGTTCTCCCGAAGGTAAGATGATCACGTTGCTTGGATGTCCTGCATCATTTGAAGGGAAACCAAGTTTTTCCGAAACAAAAGGCTTTCTTTCTTCTATTCGCCAAGCAAAAACCCCTCCATCGTCACCACTGGAATACTACAAAATTTAAGTTCAATCATAGATATTAATGGTTGATGTAGTGATGGAATCAGCACCCACATATCAGTAGCCTCCTTGGCTCGTCACAAATGTGTGAACAACTCTGGAAAAGGAGGGAGATTAGTATTATGACTTAAAGCCAATTGTATGGATCTCTTGTTCGGTCCGTTCTCCTATACGGGTGTAAAACATGACCAATAAAGGTATTTGAAACTCAGGCTCTGAATTCATTTGACCATAGGTGTATAAGGCACATACTCCGACTGAACCTACAAGACCGAGTTTCGAAGGAAATGATAAGACAATGTTTCGAACAGAAGTTTCCCGCCATCATTTGCCACCTCCGTCCCTGATTCAACTTCAGACAAAAGTAAGTACCTTACCATGTCAAACTTCAAATAAAACTAGAGTTGTCAAAATTTTGGTTGCATCAACGCTAAATTAATAAAAAATACATATAATGTACCTCTTAGCATAGGCCAATTTTATGTTTTGACAAAAAAGGAAATTAACAACCATTTTTTAGAGTTTTGGTTACTATTGAGCCGGGTCGCTCCTTACTACAGTTCGTTACCACGAACTGTTTGAAACGTTTTTTGCCCGCTTGACATAATTTACAACATTAGTCCCGGGGATTTGGGGGGGGGGGTTTTAATCCGAAGTTTTTATTATATGATCTTTGGTGTATTTTGTACAAGATGTAAAAAATTCGATCGGACGCATTTGGTGAAAAGATGGTTGGCGGGAGGAAGGGGAGTGGGGGCTATTTGGCATCAAATTACTTTTGACTAAAAAATTTTGATTTCTAGTCATTTGAGTCCCTTCTGAAGTTTACCTTTTCTGTAAAAACTTTGTATACCCCTGGGCGTAAGTTACAACTCTCCCCCGGGCTCTGGGGGTATGATAACCCCATAGTTTTTTCAGTTGATCATTGGACTATTTCAAACAAAATGACTATCTCAAAATTTGGTTAAATGCGTTTGCGGAAAAGAGGGAGTGTATGACGGAGGGGGTATATGTCCCCCTTTTACTTTTAACTCTTAAAAAAGTAACTAGAACTGTCAATTTCCAATCAATTGACCCGTTACTGGAGTTTATATGACCACCACTTACATCAGAGCCTTATATGCCCCGGTGCTTAAGTTACAACACTTGCATTTAAGGAAAAGAGGGTGGTAGTGTAGATGCCCTCCGATCACTTTTAACTTTTCAAAAAGTATCTGGAACTTTCAATTTCCTATCAAATGAGCTGCCTATCAAGTTTATAAGGTCACCCCTTGCATGAAAACCTTATACGTCTGGGGTACAACTTAACTTTTGTTTTCTGATGTCTGAACTGTTTCCAATAAATGCTTATGCAATCCACTTCTGGTCCTGGAATTTGATTCAGGTGATGGGATTTTGCAAAAGTCTCTTTATAATAATCCTTTTTGCCTCATCATCTTATTCATCATCTATATGTAATTCATCATCTGATACCATTCATCCTGTTGGTGATTATAGAGAGCTTGAGTGCTTAGTTTCATCTTTGCCCTTAGCAAATTGACGAGATATTGGTGTTTTTCTTTTTTTTTCATAGACATCAGAAAGATTTTTTTTTCGTCACGTTAAATGAATGTATTGGAAATTGAAATAATTGCAAAATTTCGACCATAAAACACTGATATAAAAACCATTTTGAATGTAATTCCAAGCCCGGTACACAAATAAACTAATATTTATTGTAAAAACCGGAGATTTAAATATTGGATGCAAAGAGATACAAATGAATTGTTATACCTTTTTTAGTCCTTGTATTGTTTGTTTGTTGCTTTTCGATTTTCTTAAATTTTTTTTTTCTTTTTGTTAATTTTGGTTAAGTACAGGGCAAAATAGAAAATAAATAGTGGTCACTTGTATCGTTATCACTAAGTAAAAGCTTTGCAGTTGCGAAGATAGTTAAAATGTCTTTAAAACAAAGGCTAAAAGCCATATCAGCGTGTATAAAGCTTTATCGAATGTGTTTCCATGCAAATTACTCTTGGTAAATGAGCCATAGGATTCTTGGTGTCTATAGAGTTATCACTCCATTAAAGCTTACCACCAGGCAAAGATGATTGCAGCAGGCAAAGAAGAATATTACTTAATATGTTTTGTTCTTCTACTTACTTGATATTACCTAAAAAATAAAATTGATAACCTAAAAGTCATAAAATCTTAAATCTGTGGTGCAGCCATCAGGTAGCCACCCACCACCAGTCATATTCACGGTTAGTTCCTTTGCACTAAAAAAGCAAATTCTGCAGAAATCTTTTGAGAAGCAGGGTAAAATACAATTAGAAATGACATGTCAAAGGAAGACCATGCCTGCTGTAAATGCTTACAGAAGAGCTTAAAACCAGAACTGCCACAGGGGAGATAAATTTAGCCATCCATGGCTTTCAAATTGTGTCAAAAAATTGACCAAGCCAAAGGGAAGCAACCCCTCCCAGTCAGTGCCCATGCAGCAATAAACCTGCATGATAGGGGACTTGTATATAGCATTGTTAATAAAGTGTCCAGTTATAGTGAGCATAGTATAGGACTAAGTGAAAGTGTCCAAGACCTATGGCAAAGTTCTTGTGTGATGCTGAGTTATTCCCTAGTATCAGGCTAGTTCTGGTATCAGGTCTCAAGACTCTCAGTCAGATGCTACCCCCTTTGAGCCTATCAAAGAGGATCAGCTAGTACCAGGTATAAACAGCAGTCAACATGCAAGTCCAGACTTTTATATTTTCCAATCTAATGTTGACCAACTAACAAACAAATTACAGGAACTTAGGAGCCTTGTCATAAGAATTCAAGAACAAGGCTAGAAGATTCTCATATTAGTATGCCTAGTTACAGAGTCATTTCTAACCTTTCTTGTTGTAAGATGCAAATGCAGTGTTTTGGCTCTGATCAAAATACATATGCAGTACATGAGCTGAGCATTGCAGCAAATTCAGCCTCCATTCAATCTGTATGGTTTGACTTCACTGATGAAGAACAGTGCCAATACTCTCTCAGAGTTGGTTGTATCTAAACACATTTCTGAAAAAAAAAACTTTTGGGGGAGAAAAAATGCCATTTTGGTAAATTTGCACTTTCCAAAATAATTTAGCAAGGATGATAACGAATACATCACTTGATAGCTTCATGTATCAAACAGTTCGTGGTAACAAACTGCAAGTAAGGAATGAAGCGGCTCATTAGTAGCCTGAATTCTAAAAAGCGGAACATTGATGTAAATATTAAAAGAGTCGGCTTATTATGTTGATTCCAAATATATAACATAAATTAAGCTTAGTGTTACACATCAAATGCTACGACCCTAAGAAACATTTGTTTCTGAATTTAAAAATGGGGGGAAGTACCCCTGAAAATCAAAGAACCTTAATAAATATCAAACAATCAGATTCAGCGTATCAGAGAACCCTACTGTCAAGGATTCAAACTCCTATCTACAAAATGGAATTTATTAATTTTTGCCAGAAGAAAGATCATGTAAACGTGTTTATTTGTTTTTTTCTCAGGGGTGATCGTATTGAACCAATAGTCCAATAATGTCGGGGAAGGGGTCATCTGAACGGAAAATAAAAGTTCTAGTGTCCTTTTTAAGTGAACAAAAAGATTGGAGGGCAGCTATTCCCCCTCCCTTGCCCCGTTTTCCCCCAAAATCGTCTGCGCAGAATTTTGAAATAGCCATTTTGCTCAGCATAGTTGAAAGGTCCAAAAACTATGTCTTTGATGATAACACGACCCCCGCAGCTCCAAATGGAAGGTTCTTAATATGTAAAGTTTGCCAATTGTTTACATATAGTATTTATTATTGGGAAGTTTGCATATATTTCTCGAGTGGAAGAGGCGTGGTCAACCCTCTCCTAGCCTATTGAAGGTGGCGTTCGCCTGACCTATTCTGGTCATTATTTCTTTGAATGTTGATCCCGTATTCTCCACTATGCTTCCAAGGTACCTGAATTCCCTGATCAATCCGTTTGATTTCCAACTTTCCACATCTGTTTTGAAGAGGGGAATCAGTAGTCGCCATTGTTTTGGTTTGCTCGAATTTATTCTTAGGCCAAGTTGGCTTGCTTTTTCGCTGACCCTGTTTAGAAGCTCTTGCAGACGTTGGTTACACGACTGTTGCATTTTAATTTCATTTGAAAAGTTTAGGTCACCAATTGTTGGTTTGGCAGAAGATTTGATACCATTGATCATGGTATTGCGAAAAATGAAGTCCTTAGAGCCTTCGATGTGCTGGTGTTCCCAGTCGTACTTGAACTCCTTGTAGCGGTTCAGCATGGGAAACAGGCCGAAGTTCATTGAGCCCATGTTGAAGCTGCACATTTCCGGTTTGGCCCTGAGCGGTGCGGCCAGCCGTTCTTCTGGGCTCATACCGGCGCCGCCGCCGGTCGTGATGTTCACGACGGCGTCGGTGCTCTGTTTGATTCGCGGGAGAAACTCGTTGAACACCTTGGGATCCGGCGTCGGGCTGCCATCCGGGTTGCGCGCGTGCAGGTGGATGATCGAGGCGCCCGCCTCCCAGGCACCGATCGAGGCCTCGGCGATCTCATCCGGCGATATCGGCAAATGCGGGCTCATCGTCGGGGTGTGGATCGAGCCGGTTACGGCGCAGGTGATGATGACTTTGTCCTTGGTGGCCATGGAAATTCCTCCGGGCGGGGTGTTCGTGGATTAACCCTACCCTATCGTTTTGGTGCCCAGGCGCTGGTCCCCGGGTTTTGCGGCGGTTCGTGCCGGTGCCACGTCGCACCATCCCAGGTGTGCGTCTCGTCGCTCGCAACGTAGACCCCCCGCGAACCGCCGAACGTGAGCATGACCCCTCGCGTCGTGTCGAACGCCATCGTGGTGCCGCCGGTCGGGGCGAGGCCCGCGGGCTGCACTTGGGTCCACTGGACCTGTGCGCCCAGTTGAGAGCTGAGGAGCGTGAGCGCGGCGACGGCCAGATGTCGTGGGCCGTTGAGGTACCGAGGGGTAGCTTTCGGCATGGGAGTTTCCTCCGGGAGTTGGCGGGTTTCTGGGGCTCTGCCACTACTTGGGCCCGCCGGCAGTTTGGACACCGTAGGTCAAACTCTGTTCGGGGGGTGCGTTTGAGCACGCGGGCGTCCACGACGGGGCTACAGACCGCCACCCAGGGGTGATGACCGCCGCGGTCCCGCATGGGGTGGGCGGACGCAAGCGATGCTCCAACAACAACGTGGCGCCGCGACTCGGTGACGTCGTCCATCCACGGCTGGCTGGGACGTGCAGTCGTGTGCCAGCCTGACCTGTGCCGTTCCCGTGCCGAGTTGCGGGCCCGTTGGGCGGTGCGAAGACCGTCCGGGGCGTGACCGCGTCGACCTTCGTCGCGTCGGATCGTGCTGACTTCGAAGCCGCGCGACGCTCAGGCGATGAGATCGTCGAAGCGCGGGTCGCCGCGCAGCGACTCGAGGTCGGTCTCTTCGGCGGCGAGCTTGCGGAACTCTTCTTCGATGCCGCAGGCCGTCGTGACTTCGGCGATCGCCTCTTCCTTGTCGCCGAGCAGTGCGAGGTAGCAGCCGAGGTTGGGGCGACCAATATTGTTTGACCCATGCCATCTGTTTCGCTTGGCTTGACCTGATCTGTCTCGCAAATGGACCCTCGCGACAAGCGCGAGGGTGACGATTGTTCTTATCTCGGTGACTCAGGGCAGCTGCCATCGACTTCTATGAGTTGGCTAGGCCAACGCCCGAGTCTACGACCCCTGCGGTCATTGCCTGGTAACCGGCAAGGCGGTAGGGTCTGGCCCATCGTCGGTGCCGATCCCCTTGCGGAGTCGCCGGCGCCCCGTCCGTTACCCTCGACCAACATCCGTGGCGGTGCAGATGGCCCTGTCCAGCATGACCGGATTTGCCCGCGTTGCCTCTGAGGCGGCGCGCCGCGCGCCCGAGTGGCCCGGCTGGGTGTGGGAGGTGCGCAGCGTGAACCACCGCGGGCTGGACATGCGCGTGCGGCTGCCGAGCGGCATGGATCGGCTGGAACCGGAAGTGCGCAAGCGGCTGCAGGCCGCGTTCGCCAGGGGCTCGGTCCAGGTGACCTTGAGCCTGGGGCGCGCCAAGGTGCAGCGCCAGCTCAACGTGAACTGGGAGATGCTGGACCAGGTGCTGTCGTTGCAGCAGCGGCTCGGCGACATGATCGTTGCCTACCGCCGCGACAAGACGCCGGTGCACGCCCGCGACCTCAAGGCCGATGGCGCGATGACCGTGCTGCTCAAGGACGCGCTGCAGCCCAACCTCGTGCAGACGCTGGAGCACACGCCGGCCTTCGTGCATGGCGGGCCGTTTGCCAATATTGCCCACGGCTGCAACTCGGTCATGGCCACCAAGACCGCGCTCGCTCTGGCCGATTACGTGGTGACCGAAGCGGGCTTTGATTTGTGGTAGTTTTACGCTTGAAAAAACTATTTGGCTTTATTTCTGCTTAGTGGATTTTTTTTTCCTGCATTTTTCACTTAGTGGAGCTCTTTATTTTTCTTTGAAAAACTTGATTTGTGGGAAAAATTTTTAATTCGTTTTCAATGAAGCACAACTGATTCTGCGGAAGATGGGTGTGGTTTGAAAAGGACGAATGCCTTTGAATCTTCACCTTCTCTGTCCGGTGGCCCTATATTCTTGCTCTATAAGGGCTTTGGAGGGCTCATGAAGCGCTAGAGGGGTTTTGAGCCAGCCAATTTCGATTCTAATAATATGCATAAACATGCTGTATGATTCTGCTTCAAAGAAGGGATTTCTTGCAAACCTCTCTGTTACAAAGTCAGCAGAAAGTGGAAGGCTATTGAGCCTTCCACTTCCAGCTATTGAGGGGCAACTGGTCCCTTCCAGTACTCCAATCCTGGAGGTTGAAAACCCTTTAGGGACTCCTGTTCAAACAAGATAGAATTTTTATGCATTTTCGCTAAGAGCTGTGATTTGGAGAGATGGAGCGTTGGGGGGTCACTGACCTATTTTATCCTACAATAACTGTAGATGTATAATCCTATTAAATTTTGTTTCAAAAAAGGTGGAAAATGCCTACTTTTTTCTTAAAATAGGGAAGTGTGAGGGGGGGGGGGTCGAAGGTCATCAGGGGGGTAGAAAGGCAGGGAGGTATTTGAAATTATTGCCTGTAATTTCTTTTATATATGAGATCGAGGTTACATAGGAAATCTCAAAGTTCTTATAGAAACTTAAGAGCTTATTCTATCGAAATCACATTTTTTTTTTTACTGCTTTTTTTACTGTAATGCGTTTTTGAAAATTATCAAAATTCGCCTCACAATATTCGCCTCCCTACAGAATATTCGCCTCATTTCTTTCATTACGGAAACCCAAAGTGAGAAGCACTAACAGATTATAATTTTTCTTTCAGACCATTTTTTCGTCGCTTGAAAATTATTGTCTCCTCAGACCTTTTTTGGGGCGCATATACCGACCAGGATCGATCCTACTACGGGAGAAAGTTGGTGCGATTCTTTTTTCTAAGATTCGGTTACGATCCAGCTTGATTATCCTTCTGTACAAGTCATAAATTAAGCCTATTCCCACGTACGGGTGCCCACTTTTTGCAGGATAAAATATCCTCCACAGACATTGCTGAAACACAGGGCATCAAATCGACGTTTCAGCTGCTGGGTCTTTTTACAAAGACAAGTAGCAAGCTTGTCACATAACCTTGCTTTTCGCGGAGGGGCTCCTAATACCCTACTGGCACCACTCCAGAGGATCCACAATAGGACCTCAAGGGTGAGTTGTAGTAGAAATCAAGTAGCTTTACATTCTCTCAGCAGGCGATTTGATATGGCGTCAAAGGCTGTTTTTTACAATTATATCCACTACCTTCCCTATGACGAATTGCCTGTGCTTATACTGCCGTATACCAAGCCAATTCGGCAACCACACAGAAACATGGCAAGGCTGGGTTGTCTACAGGAGGAGACGCCACAAACTGTGCAGTTGAAGAGCACATTTGTAATACGTTACAACTCCCCTTGGAATGGTTTCCTGAAGAAAGTTATCCCTTTCAATTCGTCTACTAACTGCTTTAAAATGAAGCTCAATAGACACAACACTAAGGAGCGGAAACACCCGGCCCGATCAAAGATTCGAAATTAACACCGCGCATTACCGAAACAGCCAAGGCACTTTGGTATCTTTATCTTTCATTTACCATCCTCTGCGGAACACTCTATTGGCTGGCGGGCATGACACCTTTTGACGCCATTGCCCATAGCTTTTCCACGGTTTCAATTGGTGGCTTTTCAACCCATGACCTCAGCATGGGTTATTTTGACAATACCAAGATTGAATTAATTGCCGCTGTTTTTATGATCCTAGCGGGGATCAATTTCACATTACATTTCACGGCTTGGCATCATTCCAGCATCAAACCCTATATCTATGACTCTGAATTAAAAACTTATCTTTCTATACTCTTTGTTATTTTTTTAATTTGTGCAGCCTATCTCATCAGTCATGATTTTTATGATGATAATTTTGATGCCATCACAGACAGCCTGTTTCAAACCGTTTCCATTGCTACCACCACGGGCTTTACCACCACCTCGTATCAAAACTGGCCCAGCTTTTTACCTTTATTACTTCTATATGCCAGTTTTATCGGTGCCTGTGCCGGTTCAACCGGTGGCGGTATCAAGGTGATCCGTGTGTTACTACTGTATAAACAGGGCATACGTGAGATATATCGTCTTGTTCACCCAAGTGCTATCTTCCCGATCAAGGTCAATAAAAAACCCGTTGAAGAACGGGTCATCAATGCCGTTTGGGGATTCTTCGCCACTTACGTCGCTGTATTCGGTATTTTGATCCTGAGTTTAATGTCAACGGGCCTGGATCAAGTAACGGCCTTCTCAGCCGTTGCCGCTTGTTTAAATAACCTGGGCCCTGGACTGGGCGAGGTCCTGCATCCCGAGCACCTTCTTCTGCATGCCCTCGGCCTCCAGGAGGATGTCGAGCAGCGTCTTGAGATCGGTGAACGTCGCCGACTTGCGCGCGACCAAGACCGAGACGATGCCCAGTCGCACCTGCGACAGCAGCATCGCGTCGAAGCGGTCCCTCTTCGCTGCCACGGTCCCCCCGCCCCAATCAGACCGCGCTGCCCGCGGCGATCAACCGGCGCACGCGCGCCTCCGCCCGCATCCCCGGCACGATCATCCCTAGCCCCATGAAGGGCCCGAGGATGTAGCCGTTGTACTGCGGGAACACGATCGCGAGCCCACAACCGACAAAGATCGCGACCCCGCTGATCATGAAGTCCCGGCTGTGGGCGACCCCCATCATGAACGCCATGTTGGCGTAGATCAGACCCCAGATGATCGGCACGTTTTCACCGCGGATGAACGCATCTTCACCACCCGAAGGTGCGAGCCAACTGAGCATCGCACCCGCGGCGACGGTGGCAAACGCGATCTTCGCCAGTTGCGACGACACGAACGTGTTGCCGCCCGGCACCCGGGGGTTCTTCGCCGCGCGCGCGCCGCGAATCGTGCTGAGCAGGATCCCGATGAACACCGCGCCGACGCCGATCCCGATGTAGGCCGCCAGTGAACCCTGGTGCCAAAACCAGTTCGACAGCGGGTACCAGATCAGCACGAGCCAGCCCCAGTGCACGACGTGGAACGCGTGCGCGTCGATGCGCTGGCTGGTCGCCTCGACGACGCCTTTGACGAAGGCCAGATCAGCCTGAGCGGTCTGTGCACTCTGTGCGGTCTGCGGGTCCATCGCTGTGACTCCTACGCTCGACCTATTTGACAAACGACGAAGGGCAGTTGAGTTCGGAAGCGGCTGTTTAAGCATCCCGTCTGGAGCAGTAAACTGTGTGCTGTTGCCAGTTTTCTCGCTTTCAGTCCAGTCATTTGGCTGTGCTAGTCTATTGTGTTTGATTTCTGAAAAGCTTTCTTCACAAGCAGGGACCTTTTAATGTTGAAAGTTCGAGTTGAAGTCTTATATTGTTCGACCACCAAGGCTTATCTTTACAGATCATTATTCGATTTTTTCTATTGTGTTCGCTTCGGAACTCGATATTCTGAAAGAGTACGCTGGCATAAAAGGTTTTTTGATGATCTATAAAGCTAAATTAGTATAGATTGCCCAAATCCTTTGATGTCAGAAAAAATAATAATTGATTACCATAGTCCCAACTTATTAAACAAAAAATTAATAAATAGTAAAATGTCCTCGTCCTGGAATTTGATTCTGTTGATAAGATTTTGGGAAAGCCTCTCCACCCCAATCTAAGCAAGAAGAAGAAGAACCCTCATACGACTAAATGGTTTGTACAGTGATCAAGATGCAGCGACAGTGCTAAGCAGAAACTAATAATGACAGTGGAGAACGATGCAATTATAAAATAACTATAAATATGATTCCAAAAATAAAGGTACTATGAGTCATAAGAAAGTAACTTAAGATTTGTAGACTGTTATTGATATACATGGGTTTAAGTCACAGAGATAAAAATCTAGAGGTCCAATTCTATCTTTGCCTTTATTATATATTTTATTATTCTTCACAATATTTTTTTGTAATCCATAGAACCACACTATTATATTGCTACTAACAACTCACCGCAATACCAAGTCACCTAAAAATATGAAAAAAAAAAATACACTTGTTCCCAAAAATTTTCAATTTTCCCGAGGGATTTTGGTAAATTTTCCCATTAACTCACCAACGAGATAACTAAGAAATGAGACACAGCTTTAGAATCAGAATTTCATCATGATGCAAATAAACATTTATTTCTGTCGGAAAGGAATTTTGCCCTCCCCCCTCCTAATGCCCAAAAATATATCCTGAATTGTAAATATAGAGTAAGTTTTCCGTTATTTCGTCAAAATGTTAAATCAATTTGAAGAAAAGAGTGACTTACGGAGAATTCAGTGCATACATACAACTCACGGTATATATTTGCAGATTATGAGGGGAGGGGGGTTAAAATTCATTTCCGACATAAATAAATGATACATTTAGATCTAGGATGAAATTATAATGCTAAAGGATTGTCTATTTCTTAGCTATCTCAAAATGATAAAAATATCTCAAAATGATAAAGAAGAAGAAACGAGGATAAAAACAGCCAGTGAAAAAAAAAACGCACATTACAATCCAAATATTTCGGTCAATAACTCCGTTTGACCGTCCTCAGGGCAGAACAATAAAAAAAAATCCAAAAATAATATTGAAACCAAACCTTAAAACAAACACAAAAACTAAAATAGGAAGACTCTCTCGAAGTAATGGTGAAAGGCAGAATAATTTATATTAACCTTTGGATTTTTGAATTATGAAAAAGTATGTTTACCTAAAAAAGTGTGTTTTCCTATAAGGTATGCTTACCTAAAAAAGTGTGTTTACCTAAAAAGGTGTTTACCTAAAAAAGTTCGCTAAAAAAGTATCACTCGTTTGGTCCCGTTAAAAGAACCGTACCGCAAATGTAACAAACGAAAACCTGCTGCAACACTTATATTCAATCAATGATTCTCTTTAATATAATAGGGGACTGAAAATAAAATCAGGAAGAAATACCATGACTAACTTTAAAAATGATTTAAAACTAAAGAATAACCTATTTCAATTGTAGGAAAACTAGTGCTCCCAGTTGAAAACTGTTACTTAGAAATGAAATCAGTATGAAACAAAAATATGCAAAACCAGATAAAATATATGTAGTATCGCAACCAGCTTTTTTACTTATTGTATAGTTTGTTTGTGTGTTATTGTTTTAAATAAGTCAAGTTTCCGTCGCTTTAATTATCAGTGTATTCAGAATTTATCAGTATTCCAAAATAATTTTTTCGGTACTAAACGACTCTCTAGTGTGGAAGTTAGATTTTGTTCTGAATGATCTTCATTGCAGACTATTAGTGTTGCGGCTCTTTCGTTCCTTTTGTGTAGCACTAGATGTACTTACTGACATAGTTCAGGTACATGGTAACCTTCTTGCAATCTGAATTTTGCTACTGGGACTGCAATCGTAAGCTCCCATCCTTTCCCTTCTTCATCAAAAGCTGCTCTAAGCTCCTAGAAAAGGTGGAACGAAAATTGGACATTCAATGCATTGTATCATTTTGATGATAAAAATTTGAAAAGGGCAGTAGAAACCCTACTCATCTGTGTGGGGTAATTTTTTGTTCGTTTTAGGTTTGATATGACCATTCATTTTAAATAATTTTTAGTTTTAACTTTGAATTAGATAAAGTATTTCTTCTCGTGTTTTTTAACATAGCTCTTTACTTTTCTTTTTTAATATATTTTAAATTTATTCTTGCGGGGTGGGAGGGCGTGAGGGAAATGGTGTTGAGGAGCCAAGAGGACTTTGAGTTTCGTGCGCGGGGGGGGGGGGCAGTAGTTTTTTTCTGGTTTTCGGACAAAAATAAAAACGATTTGAAGACGTTGAATTTGGTTGTAATGGGACTATTTATTTGCCCCTTGAGCTGAAATTTGAAAAAAAAGGTAGTCTCTCAGAAAATATTTGCCTAAGTTTGTATACAAATATAAAGTTGCATCATAACCCAGAGCTACATGTGCAAGGACCGAATGCGCGAATACTGCCTTAAGCGAGTGGAGTGGGGCAATAAAAGGTTAAGCCGACTTTTTGCTAGCCAACAGGACCATAAAGTAGGATTTTCGACCACTTTACCAACATTTAATAAAGGCCTTTACCACTAGGTAGGGGGCAAATCGAATCAGCAATAATTGTTCCTTTTTTTGTTTTATAATTATATTATATAAATATAGGTATATTCTGTTTCCATCACTTATGATTTTCCTTCTTTTAAAGTATTTTTGGAAAGATATCAAAATGAATCTTAAAAAATAGGAAACTTGAAGTATGCTATACTATTAAGATTGTTTAATCTTGTTACACTTTCACCGAAACTTCCACTTCTTTTCTTTATTTTTTATTGTTCTGTTCTCCATTGTATGTTGTAATTTTTTGCTTTTCCTTTTTTTCTTTTTATAAATAACACAGTCTAATGGGAGTTGATTAGCATAAGCAATTAATGCGATAAAGAAGCTTTCCTAAACAGTTAGTAAAGCCTTCTTTTATAATAATAGCGTACACAAAAATGCTTTTTGGGAACGTTTTCAGTCAAGGAAGAGCATTCCCTTTTCGTCAGCTCCTTGCTGTTTTTCCTCCAAATCACCAATTTAGGTCCTAAGGTTTCTTTTCAAGTGTTTCAGGTAGTGAAAACAGTAGCAAAACCGGTTTTTAAGGGTAATTTTCTGTGAAAATATTTATATGTTATTTTTATGCAGTTTTAATGTTTAAATCTAAGACGACAGTTTTGCTTTTTTTTTTATACCTGAAACTCACCTTTCCCCCTCCTACTTTAAACTTTATTTTCCACATGCAGATCTGTGGTCAGCGTAGCGCCTGTGCCGATCTCCTGATGATCTGCCTCCGGCAGGAAGGGCTTTACTTGGTTCGGGCAAACAGTCCAAGACATCCGTCCTGATACCCATTTCCCTAATACCTATTTTCTCCATTCCTCTAGAAATCCATTTGGAACTGGGTGAACTCTAGTTGAGCTTGCCGAATCACACCGTTGACCCTCGTCCGAAACATTCACTGACCAAAGTGTGTCTTTTAAGTTTGCTTTGCGCTTATTGTAAGTACAAAATACGTTAAAAGAATGCAAAAATAGAAGAATTTTCTTTTTTAGCAGGTCTAGATCATTCTTTTAATAAAGAACTGAGATAACTTCATACTTTCGTCTCGGTGAATAGATAAATATGAAACTAATAGAGAGATATTGAACGGTTCGTTCAATTACAAATTCTTATAAGCTCCACCTTGACCAGTTCAATCCAAGTTCTGAAAAGAAAAACAAAAAAAAAGAAAAGAAAAACTTCTTCACTAGTTAGTACAATATCTCAACCACTCCATGAGTTAAAACCTGTCAGTGAATCCAACTTAGATCCCAAATACTACGAGTTCCAACTATATTCATGGGTTAATTTCAAAGTAGGAAATATGCATTAGTCGAAAAATAATTGTCAGTGTAGATAACTTCAAAAGGGATACCACTAGAGGGGGCTTCCTTTAAGCACGTAAACAGACAAGGCGTGGGGGGGGGACTTGACGTGAAAAGCTGGGACAATATAAGTGGAGACATTATCTACAATTGCACAGACAGCTTCCTATATTTCCCTTGCGATAATACAAGTATATCTGCCTCTTTTTCACTTTACTATTAGCATTTCTTATAATTTCCGGGTTATTTTCCTATTTACGTTTATTTTTTGGAGTTGTGAGATTAATCCCAAAGTGGGAAATTTGAGATTGTAGGGTAAACTATTTTACCTGTTTTGTGTCCTCCCATGCAGTTTCTAACTCACATACTCATACATTTTCATTTCCCAATGAAACTTCCTTCTAAGTTGCTTAAAAATGTCTTGAATTTCTTTCCTAGTGACCGTCTACGATCCTAGTGTAGCCCTCCCCTGTCCCTGGCAGTTTCAACTCTCAACCTAGACTCCCAAGCCGGTTAATCTCGATGACTTTTTCCAAGTTGTTTCCGAATGAGCACCTTTTCTTCTTAGTGACAGCTTACCACCCTACACCACCTATAAGAGTAAGCCTCCGGACTTTGAAGCTAGTCAGCAAAATAAAAGGGTTGACAGCGTACTGACCTAGTCACGGTAAATACCTACCCTGACAATTTTCTTTTATCAGAGTTCTGTCATATTTCCTGTAATTCCTTCCTAGAGACGATCTGCTGTCTTAGATCAAGACTCCAGAAGTTGAAACAGATCAATGAAGAAGCGAATTAAGGTTGACACCACACTCAAACAAGGCAAAGGAACAAGCTTCTGAACGAAGCGACCAAGACCAAGAGAATGAAAGAGAACTAAACCTAGTTGACATTTCAAGTAAAAAAAAAAAGAAGCTAGATAGACTTGAGGAATCGTTACAAGGAAAGGGGGCCTCTGAAAAGCAAAGACAAGCAATCATTGATGGCCTCTTGAAAAAGGCCACCGATTGCTTACAGAGAGAGGTGGCTTCGAAGGATTCTGTGGACATCGCCCTGGCTAATTCCCCACAAGATAGTGCCTCTCACTGAAATGAGATGATCATCATTTTTATACAATTCTAAAAAGGGCTTATTCCAGGTTTGCCTCTCACTCACTCTGACCATCTGTCTTGGCTTTTTTCTACAATTAGCCATGGCAGATAGTCCGAGTGAGTGAGAGGCAAATCTGTCCTACGGCTTTTTTAGGATGGTATAAAAATGATGTCATTTCATTTGTTGATAAATAAGTCCGTCCATGCGTCATTCCTAGCGCAAGATGAAAAAAAAATGAAACAGATGAAAAAGAGCGGGCTGACATACAAAAGAGGAAGTGGGAACTGATAAGCAAGTTCCTCAATATCTCAAGAAGTCGAAGAAGTGAAGAGTTAGCTTGCGAAATGAAGTCTTATGGATTTTTACTTATTTCTAGTCTTGAAGTTGCTTTTCTTTTTTTGTGTAAATAAACATAACTGAAAGTTTGAACAGAAAGAAAATGGAAAAACAAAGACAACTGACCTGTCTCCCCAGAAAATGAGCTCCTTCCGAGGTTCATGAATATGATGATTCTTAGGGTGACTTGGCAACCGCTTCTGATTCATGAGCAAAGGAATGTTTTGACGTTGAAATTTAGTTGCTACAAAATCTTGTCAAAATTAAGATTAGTCACCATAATTCAAGCATCCACAGAAACTGGTTAGTTTTCTTTAGGATATCTTTAACATTATGGTTCTATATGGCTCATTTTTCACTTTTCTCTGTCATTTTCACTTGATTTGGGATAATTGGCTCCAGCTTTGCCCCCCTGTCAAGATTTTGCCGGATTTACGCCACTGGGTCGGCACTCTGTGGCAATACAGGGTCCAGGGATCGATCCCCTCTGACTTAAGGCTGGGTGACACGTTTGCTACCAGTTCATGTCAAAAGACTGAGCAGCTGAAACATCGGTCTCATGCCCTATGCGCCACAAATGTCTCTAAAAGGCCTTTATCCCTATCCTGTAACATCGATTTGCTCTACCAATGGCTCTAAAAGGCCTTTATCCTTATCCTATAACATCGAAACATCGGTTTGACGCCTTATGCGCCACTAATGACTCTAAAAGGCCTTTATCCTTATCTTATAACATGTATAATTGCCGTACGTATTGGCTACTTTTTGAATAAGGATTACCATAAAATAATAAGAGATAAATAATTACGATTGTTAATTATTTTAGTCGTATCACATATGAAGATTTGAGGACAATAGCACCTGACCATTATTTGAAACAAATTACCAAAAGGTTTACAGAAGTAAAAGCAGTATCGGTAAGTAGTCATCATTAAGTTTTCTGTGTATCAGTCGGTTAGTGTTGGACTGAAATTGAAAAAAATGCTTAGTATCAATCACAAGTACGTATCCAGGATTTTTGTTCAGGGGGAGGGGATATAAAAATAATGTTTGAAAAAAGCACTACAAATTGAGCGTCTGTTTGCATGTCTCTGTGTCTGTGTTGTGTTTTTATGTATCTGAATCTGTGTGTTTGTGTGTCTGACTTTGTTTTTTTTATGTTTGTGTTTTTTTCAGTCTCTCTACCACCGTTCCTGTGTGACTGAGTGTCTTTTTGTATTTTTCCGTGTCTGTATTTGTGTGTCTTACTCTGTGTGTTTGTTTGTCTGACTTTGCATTTTATGTGTGTTTTTGTCTCTTTCTTACCTTGCCTGTGTGACTGAGCATTTGGTTACATGATTGTGCGACTGTCTTTGTTTTTTTTTGTCTGAATCGGTTTGTTCTTGATGATTATGGTTTGCTCTAGATTTTTACGTGCTATGGGAATAAGAAAAGGGCTTATTCAAGAAAATATTCTAGATTCTATGTCATTTCTAATAAGAAAGGGAAACTTTTTTTTACAAGATCATTAGAACATAAGAAGAAATGCAGGGTGTGAAATGTCAAGGAACATCGCAATCTAAAATTTTAATGGTAAGTTCCCTGTTCAAATATATACAAGGGTAATTTTTTAGTTTATTAAGTTAATTTCGCAAAAAAGGATTAAAAAACCCTTTGGTTTGTTGATGTGAATCAAAGAGATGCTACAGGTCAGTCACATATTACCATGGTGGCGTGAATTGTCAGGAGTCATAAAAAGAAACCCTAATGGGGAATTTGTCATTAAGTTTAAATGATCGCTTCTATTGCAAACGGATATTTTTGTGAATTTTTTTTTTAAACCCAAGGGAGTGAAAATCTGCGCTAGGTGGCTTCGTGTGGCATTTGTAGTTTACCACAATGGCATGAATTGTCATGGGGGCATCAAGTTTGGATTCCGGCCGGTTGGGATCAAGCCATTCGCGATCTTCATGAATGGGCAGTCCTGACCACAATTGTCTTGCTAATTTTTTGACCGGTTGCTCGTAATAAGCAATTCGATCAATGTCCGTGAGCTTCAAACCCGCCGCCTTCAAGCAATAGCGAAAGGCATTCACGGGTAGTCGCGCATCGTACTTGATACGGCTAAAGCGCTCTTCAGAGGCCGCCGCCCGCAATTGGCCGTCCTGGAGCAAGCAACATGCAGAATCGTGATACAACGCCGATAAGCCGATAATATTCATGCCGTGTTCCAAAGCCGGTTATTGGTAACTAATATGTTCCTCGAGGAACTGATTCAGCGAAATGATACTGCCTAATAATCCGGAAAAACCACCCGCACAAATTAACACCAAGACCCAACGAAAAGGTAAAAATACCAATTCTAAATCGCCGACAAAGAGATAGTCGTGACTTTTTAAATAATAGTTCAGGCCGAGAAAACCTAATAAAACAAGTAAGATGCCGAAAATGGCACCCAAAATACCAATGAGAATGCCTTCCACAATAAAGGGTCCCCGAATAAAGGCCCGGGAAGCGCCAACAAGCTTCATAATATCCACTTCCTCGCGCCTCGAGAAAAAAGTGAGCTTCAAAACATTGGAGATGGTGAAAATTGAGGAAAAGATCATGATTCCGCCAAAAAACCACCCGGTCAACCCGATCAGGTCCGCGAAAAATTCCAACCGTTTAAAGATCTCTTCATCGTAATAGACTTCCTCAATGCCTTGAAAGGTCTCTAGCCCTTCCTTTAATACTTGAAACGACTCTCCGCCTGTTCCTTTTAACAAGAAGATTTTAAACCGCCTTTTTGATTCAGGGGGTCATTCTTAAAGAATTAGAACTAAATTCAATACATTTTACTAGCTAGACAAAAAGCATGAACTGTTGCTGGTATAGCCCTAAAACAAATATTTCTCTATGGCTCTTGTTTTTCCAGGGAGCCCCTGGGGAATAGGAGGGGCATTAATGCTTAGGTCTTTCATTTACTTTATACGTTACACTTCACAAATTCAAAGTTCATTTAATAGAAACATATATTTGGCCCAGGCCTTAACTAATTTATACATTTTTTCTGCAACATTAATAAATTACAAGGTGAACGAACTGTCAACGATTAAATGTACTGACAAAAAAAAGAAACAAATGGAACAACGACTCGATTTTACTTCTGCTTCTGGTAAGTAGACCCTTAGCACAAGTAGGTGGCCGCAATGAACAATGCTTCAGACTCATAACTAGCGAGTGTCAAAAATGGAAGACAAGTTCACATCTCGGCTCACAGAGAGAAGGGAGAGCATTTTTACTGACTTAAGGACAGATTCATAAGACACGTAATTTGCAAAGACCATGACTTTTGCAGCATGTTTCCTCACAGTCGTAATGTGACAACTGAGATATTAAGGATTTTGCAATCAAGGACCTCAAACAAGACTTGCATACTCAAAAAACGACCAGACATGCGTAGCACACATAACACAGATATACCAGTTTGAATTACATTGTAAGAAGAACCAGGTGCCCGAAAGTAACTGTAGGGATTAGTAGCTTACTGGTGACTTTAGTTTGTAGTGAATATTTGAATGTAAAGCAGTTTCTGAAGCTCTGGCCACATATGAACTTTATTTTGTATACTTCAACCAAATCATATCGAAAAATTTTGTGGGAAACTCGAAAAGGGATACTCAGTCACAAATTAGAACTTTTATTTTCCTTATTAGTGGTCAAAACCTATTGGCAGGCAGCCAACAATGAGGCTACACACATTTTTTCCATGCTTTTTCCCTATTCTGCTATTTTTCCTTTGGTTTCCTTATAATTACTTTACAGTCCCAAATTTCCGGGGGGGCCATCCTCCCTCCCCCCTGCCGGCTCTCATGAGTAGGTTTCCCTGATGTGTCAGAAAAAGAGCCCCCGTTGCTTGGGAAGTTACTTTATCATCTATTTTTGTGCGGCACAATTTTTTTAATGCTTGTCGGTTCTACTCTACCACTAACTACTAGAAACATTAAAATGGAGCATAACAGGTGAAATCGAGTTACTTTGGTTAAATCTAGAGCTTAGATGGCGTTTTTATATTTCTAGGTTTGATAGCAGTAACTCAATTATACACTGATCTTTGCGTTATTTTGGCTGCCTCCTCGATTAGACAGAAGTGATTCTACTACATTTTTTTTTTAATCAGTTTTTTTACTTGTCTTTGCATACCTTTATGTTGCTCTTTTACCTTCCCTATTATTTCTGTTCCTTTTAAGTCCATATTGTCGACTTTTCCTTATTCAATTGCTTTGAAGACGCTTTTTTGATTATGTGAATGAAATAAAAGATTTTGGACTCACCCGCTAGAGATAAAGAACGGATATATTGAATGGCGCACCTTCTTGATCTTTACATCTAACTATCGATGTATCACCCTTTTTTGTTCACTTTTACTTCAATTTGCCCAGCTGAAAGTATAAGAAAACCGAAAATGGATTCGCATCCTTGTTTATGAGTTCTCATCCATTTTAAGGATAAAATTGAACACGGCTAAGGCTATTACAGACGATTTTTTCGTTCTATCCTCCTCGTTTTGCATTTTTTAGGCAGTTTTCAGTGTATTGTTGTTAAAGACGTTTATTCCTGTTTTTATTTTTGCCCAGAAATATGCGTTCGGTCCTCTGGTGCCTGTGATAGTGTCTTTTTTAACTAAACATCTTTTTATGTGTGTAAAGAGTTGCAAAATAGTGTACACAATTCTTGTTTTAAATCGGTTCATGATCAACCTTGCCATAGTGTTTAGCAGAAAGACGCTTGTACCTTCTTATTAGCTAGGAGCTAGCGATTAAATATTTCTGTTACTTTTTCTTGCTCAACCTTTTTGTTTAAGAATGCTTATCTTCACTGTAACTCTGTCAAGAAGCAGCTTATTATTTATATAGACCAGAAACGGCAACTCTAGCAATGTGTATTGAACTTTAAGTCTAATATTCAACCCGAGTACGATGTATGTGTGCTCTATATTAAAGGTTCTATATGTAATGCCAGAAATTCCTGTATGCTAGGTTTTGGTATGACAAGATTGCTTTTGGTACGACAAGACTTGGGGCACCGAGATTCTTGAAGCTCAGGGCCTGATATTTCACTGGTCAACCATTTACTTTGGGTTTTATCCCTAGAGCTGTGCCTATTGGATTAGGAATCAACTGACGAATTGTCAGTGGCGCCCTCCCTCACGAATCCCTTCCGACTGAAAGTGTGGTGTCTTACAAAGCTGTTCTTCAAGGGCTCAGAGCAGGGTGCTTCCCATCGTAGGTAAACGGATAGTGCTATTTTTAGTGTATTTGACTGGCACGAACTGGCTGACTGGCGGGATGTGGTGCTGGAACGGGTTGCCGCTTGTCCCGGGCTGACGCGGGTCGATACTGATCTTAAGGAGACACAGCCGCAGGTGGTGGTGCGGGTGGACAAGGAGCGTGCTGCAGCGCTTGGCGTGTCGGTGCAAACCATTGGCCAGACTCTGTCGGCAATGATGAGTGAACGGCGCGTCACAACATTTCTGCGCGACGGGGAAGAATATGATGTCATTCTACAGGCGCAGGATGACCAGCGTGCAGGTGTGCAGGACTTGCACAACATCTACGTAAGATCTGCAACCAGTGGCCAGTTGATCCCGCTGGCTAACCTCATTTATGCAGAGGAAACCGCCGGCGCGGCCATTTTGAACCGGTACAACCGGCTGCGCGCGGTGACCATACGCGCCAACCTGGCGCCGGGGTACGCGTTGGGAGATGCACTGGAATTCCTGGAAAGTGTTGTGCGTGCGCAACTTCCGGAGACAGCGCAGATTGATTATCGTGGTGAATCGCTGGAATACCAGGAGGCGTCCGGCAGCATGTTATTTACATTCGGCGTGGCGCTGTTGATTGTCTTCCTTGTACTTGCCGCGCAGTTCGAAAGCTTCGTCCACCCCTTTGTCATTCTCTTGAGCGTACCGCTGGCCATTGCCGGTGGCTTGCTGGGATTGTATCTGTACGGCTCGACAATCAATATTTACAGTCAGATCGGCATGGTGATGTTGATTGGCATTGCGGCTAAAAATGGCGTGTTGATTGTAGAATTTTTCAACCAGCTCAGGGACGAAGGGGTCGCCTTCAGCGAGGCGGTGTTGCAAGCATCAGTGCTCAGGCTTTGCTCTACCTGACTCAAGACCGTCTAAGGGGTAACACTTTGTCTCATCGTTGACGCTACATCGAGTCAAGTTTCAAGGGGAGTCTCAAATCATGTCTTCCCCTGCAATTAAAGTGACTAGGAACTCTTTTGAATTAATGGTTAGGTTCACAGTTGAATAGTATGTCTTTTGGTTTTAATTCGTTATATTTTTCTTATTCAGTTTTTATTATTTTTTCTTTGTAGCCATTAGTAGTGATAACTTAGTTGCCTTAATAGCCAATTTCCTTGTGGATAAAAATACAGTTTCCTCTTTCAATGCTTATCCTTATGTTTCCTTCTTTCAGGAAGTTTCTTTGCTCGAGATAATATCCACAACTTCATATTGTTTTGCCGCTCCCTTGGGATTTACGAATGTCTACTTTTTGAAACGGACGATTTGGTATTACGAAAAAACGAGAAAAATGTCATTTTCTGCTTACTCGAAGTTGCCCGACGTGGAGCGAAATACGGGATGCCTGCTCCGATGTTGGTTCAATTTGAAAGAGAAATTGATAGAGAAATAGCACAAGATGAAGGCCATGAATTGGATGACGACTTTGACGACATTGAATATGGACCTATTCCACAGATTATCACAAACGATCTAAGAAGTCTTGACGAGATGGTAAGTTCTTGTCCTTGTTATTAGTAGAAGTTCGGGTCAAGGGTTTCAAAGTTGATTCGATTGATTCTTAGGGGACGGTCAAGTCTACATACTGGGTTATCGTGATCATTTACACAAGATATCGACAGGAATTCTTAAGAAGACTTTACTTGGCTTACTACTGATTTACAGAACTTGAAGTTATAAGCTGACTATGTACCTGACGGACATGCAAGACGGTCTCGCTGCCAGCGGGCGCACCGTAATGTTTTGGGCAGGGGTCGGCTTGCTCTTCATTGGCTTCATGTTTAAAGTCAGCGCGGCACCGTTCCACATGTGGACGCCTGACGTATACCAGGGGGCACCCACCACGCTTACGGGCTTCATGGCGACTGCTTCCAAAGCCTCTGCTTTTGCATCGCTCATGCTCATCCTTTATTCGGCGTTACCGATGGAGCGTTGGAGCTTGGTGCTGTCAGTCATCGCTGTTATCACGATGGTGGTGGGCAATATCTTAGCCCTCTCGCAGAACAACGTGAAGCGCATGCTGGCCTACTCGTCCATTGCTCACGCAGGGTATGTGCTCGTTGGCTTGGCGGCAGGTACGGCTGAAGGGTATGGCGGTGCGCTGTTCTACCTCATGGTCTACTCGCTCATGAACATCGGCGCGTTTGGCGTCATAGCCTATCTCGAATGGGATGGCAAAGAAGGAAGTCATCAAGACTTGGATTCGCTCGCTGGAATCGGACCCAAGCGCCCGCTGCTCGGTGTCATCATGGGCTTCTTCATGTTCAGTCTGACCGGTTTCCCGCCGTTGGCTGGCTTCCTCGGCAAGTACGCCGTTTTCGCACCTGCTGTCCAAGCAGGACTGACATGGCTGGTGCTTATCGGTGTTCTCGCGAGTGCAGCTTCGGCGTATTACTACCTGCGCGTCCTGTTTGTCATGTGGATGCGCCCTGCAACGGAGGAAGCCGAAGCTGCGGCAACGAAATTCTATCGTTTGCCGACGCCCTCTGCTGTGGTTTTAGTGACGTGTGCCGTTCTGCTAGTGGTCTTCTTATCAGCTATTTACAATCATTTTATCGTTCCTGTATTTTCTACACTATCACTTAACATTTGCTAACTACCTAGTGGCAATAAAATGTCCTACTCGAAAGTTTGCAATTGCTTTATTACAAAAGGAATCGAAAATGGCAGAAATATTGAACACTGTTGTCAAGTACCCAAGCTAAAGGAAGAAGATAGCATACGGAACCAAAGACATCTTTGATCATTGAGCCAAATAAGACGGGGTGTCGGAGGTACCCCTGTCTCGGACTAACCCAAGTTCACCCTATTTCAATTTGCAGTTATCAACTTGAATTTTGTTTCAAATACAAATGCAAAACTTAGGCATTCATATACCATAAAACCAAGATACTTGGTTTTATGGTACAATACTCCTCCGTTTTATGCGTCCATTTTCCAACTTAATATATTCAATCCATGGATAGCAATTTGTACTTCTGCCATATAACATGAACATTGTTTTCTTCTGATTAAATAACAATTTGTTCACTCGCATCCACCCCTCGATTATCACCATTCCTTGTTTATGCCATTTTTCAAATCCGCTTCTGTTTTCGTAGCCATTGTAAACTAAGTATCATCAGCAACACTTGGAAGGATTGGTCGTGCCAGGCCATTACTGTACCTCGGCATTGACAGCTATTTGAGGCTTCCATTTAGATCACTAATGTATACAAGAAATAATAGGGGACCCAAGACAGACCCATGTGGCCGACTGCACTTTACTACCTTCTCTTCTGACTGGACTTTGCCCAGTTCTACTCTTTGTGTTCTTCCCTCAAGAAATAAAGCGATCAATTTGAGACTTTTAAACGAATTCCAGCATTTTCCGCGCCCTTGGCGGCTAGGGCCAGCACATTATCCGGGATCACGGTGAGGTTGGCTATCGACAGCAGCCAGTCGAAACCGCCGGTCAGGCCGGCGGGTTTATCCAGCACTTCCAGCCCCTTATCCACGGCCCAGGCGCGGATGTCCGCGTCCTGTGAAACGACAGCCCGGATCTGGTGGCCACGGGCCAGCAGCGCATCGGCACAGCCGATCAGAAGAGATTCATTGCCGATCAGGGCACAGGTGAATGCGGTCATTTCTGCTCCTTTGCAAGCGGAGAAGGGAGGCGCGTTTCCGAAGGCGGTGTGCGGCGCGGCGCAATCAGCGCGCGCAGGCTGTGCAGGCAGAGATCGCGCAGGAAATGCGGCGGATCCGCTTGCGGCTTGTTCTGGATGAGGCGGCGCAGGCCGTAGATCAGGCTGCCGCTGATGCGGGCCAGGGCGGCTGCGGCGGCATAGGCGCGGCCGTGGTTTTTGACAAAGTAGTGCAGGCGCGAGTCGAACCAGTAGCCGGGCGTGCGCTGCCAGCCCCTCATCCCGGTGGAGGCGGAGCCGATATGGGCAACCTCGCTGGCAGGCACGTAATGAGTGCGCCAGCCCGCGCGGGCGGCACGCCGGCACAGGTCGGTTTCCTCGAAGTACAGGAAAAAGGTCTCGTCGAAACCGCCCACGGCCTCGATCACCTCGCGGCGGATCATCAGGCTGGCGCCGGCGGTCCAGTCGACTTGCACCTCGCCCCGCGGCATCTCCATCGCCACCACCCAGGGTCTTAGGAGGCGGGTAAAGATGCCGGTGCGCACGCTGGCCTCGAACTCCCCCGCGATGGAGGGGAAGCGGAAGGCGGTATGCACATGCTACGTTTTGACAAAGTTCAAATTTCCCCTTAACATTTAATCAAATTTTCACTTCAATACCCTCGGCTTTCGAAGTGCTTGCTACAGATGCAGCAATTGAAGTACTAATAGTGATAGTAATTTTGTAGTTGTAGTAGTAGTTGTAGTATCGTATAAATATTGCCGTTTTGGTCAATTGGCCATCTCCCTTGCCACTTCCTGAAAGTTTAAAATTAGTTCACTCAGTCGTTTCTGAGTTACGCCCTTTTGATAACCAAAATGTACATCACGTGTTTTTTTTTTTAGTTCAACTCTCCCCTCAATATTCTCTGAAAGGTTCACCTGAATGTCCTTTGTCTTTTTGGACACTAAAGGTCAAACATGCTGACCTTTCTCAATAGCAAATACTATATATAAACGAAAGGCGAGTTGCATAGCTTGCAGTCCTTGCCCCGATGATAGTGCAAGGGGGTAGCACAAAAGACATAATTACTGGACTTGTCAGCTATGCTAAACAAAACGATAATATCAAGATTTTGATTGGGTGTGTTTAGACATGGGGGAGGGTTGTTACCCTCCAATCACTTTTGACTCTTAAAAACGAAACATATAAAAGGAACTAGAATTTTCAAATCGAATGAGCCCACTGCAAAGTTTATATAACTACCCCTCCACAATAACTTTCCAATACGTTAACAATGGATAACTTGCATAAATTACAGCCTCTGCCCCAGGGACTGGGGGTATTTGTCAACCCCTGAGTTATAATTGTTTACCTTTGGACTTTTTTGAACAAAATGGTTATATCTGCAAATCCCTTCAAAATATCTGACTCTTGATATTTTCCCATTTTCGTAACTTTAACTTTCGAAAACTCAATTTTCTAATATTTCTACTGTCGAAGATTTGCGTCTGATAATGTTCACATCTCTGGAATTACGCAAATTAATAACCAGGACTGATCAGTTGATGGCGTTGGAGGTGATAGAGGAATTGAAGGAAAAAGTTAGGATTTAAAAAGTTAAATGCGTTTATATGCATAAAATAAATAAAATATTTGTAAGAGCTAAAAGAAATAAAGCATTGGACCAAATAAGGGGTTCTCGCCCCGCCTACTGATTATGCTGGGCAGTTTTTAATTAAGTTTTTGCTTACAGATGCGAGCCCATTTAGATGTCGTTGCGGACGCTTTACTGCGATGGGTTCGAGGACGCTAGCTTGTCGTATAGTTTCAAGGCTCAAGGCGTATTCTAGTGTGAAGTTGGAAACTATGATAAATTCTCAAATGATCTACTACACACCGAGGCTGGACTTGATAGGTCAACTGAAAATTTATCCTGACTGATAGTAAAAACTAAAGGGGAGTGAGAGGTAAGGATTTCAACGGTACCACAGAAGTTGAGCCCTGGTTCGTTGAATCCTTGTTAGTGAGAGGAATACGTTCTTAGTGCTATTTTTCTTAGGGCCATCTGAAAAAGACTATTTTTCTATTTAGTCTAGAAACAGGCAATTTGCCAACTGCTTTAAGATTCTCGGTAAATTAAGGGGCTGGCAATAGGCAAAAAAACCTATACACTTAAGCTCGACAATTTTAAAGCATAAACTAGTTCTCTTTACTCGTTCGCAATATCGGGTGATATGCCGAGAAATACACTTTCTACGAGTAACTGTACCTTTGTGATACTCTTTTTCGCTGGGACAACAGAATCTCATATATTAAAGTTTTACTTTTCCATTTTTGACTCTATAATTGTCACGTGCACAAATCCAGAGTTTATTTCATGGCAAATCCAAGTGTTACAGTTTAATCATCTAGTTTGATATTTTATTCATATGAGCTGCTGCCGGACAAACTTGATCCCAGTGATTTTTGCACCCCACGACTCATTCCAGTCCCAATATCCCACCCTCTGTTAAATTTATAATAAATCTTCTACTGGTAGTCACTGTCTAAATGGAGATTGCTCTGCATGTAGTAATTGTAGAGTTAGGTTCAAGTTTTAAAGGAGTGATTCATTCTTCTTGTGAATAAATTTTCAGCCTCCCAAGCAGATACTTTGAATGAGTTGTTCCAGGTTCGTTCTCAAGGGAATTCCTCAATTGATATTCAATAGGTCCTGCTCAATTTAATTGAGAGTTCATCGATGTTTTTCTTCTTCTTTTTTTTTAAACTTGTTTGATGGTTAGTGTTTAAGCAGAGGTTTAAGAGAAATGACGAAGTAATTTTACGGATTGTTTATTCGAAAAGGGGGATTTAAAATAAATGGAGTTGTCTACTAGCCATACACAGAATAATGGAGCAGGTTGGAGTTGTGTTAACGAACTGCATGTTAACGGTAAGATATAATTCTTTGTTAGACATTATGAGAATGTTTAAAGACCATTTTATTATCAGTCTTAGAACTATGATTTTGAAGAGTTTCTGGATGTCCCAGGTTGTCAACTGTTAGGAATGAACAGGGTTTTCCAGTTTTGTACGCTTTTTAACCGGTCATTCCTGAGAAAATTTAAACACCCATGTTTTTTTTCAAATAGTTTAGGGGCTTGAACCGACCATGACCCGGTTCATTGCCTACTTTCCGGGGCGGCCGGACGGACTGCCTGTCGAATTGATCGGCAGCAGCGGCGAAGCCGACATCGCCCTGCTGCGCTACTCGGGAGAGAACGCGCCCAGGGGCTTGACCCTTGCCGAAGGAGCTCCGGACCCCGGCGAAGAAGTGACTGTCATGGGATACCCGACCGGGCTGCGGTCCATGCTGGCCCAGGCGGGAGAGAATTTCGTCAATGATTTGCGCCGGTCTGGGGATGTCGGCTTCTGGACCATTGCCAGCCGCCTTTCTGCAGCCGGTCGGATCATGCCGCTGGCCAGCCGTGGCATCGTCGCTCAGGCAACCGAGGAGACGATCGTCTTTGACGCGGACACCACCCATGGCGGCAGCGGAGGTCCGGTTTTGAATACCGATGGCAGCGTCGTCGCGGTGACAGCCGCCATCCTTCCGGAATATGGCGGATCGAATCTGGGTGTTCCGATCACGATGGTGGTCAAACTTCTGGAAGAAGTCGGGTCGGACGCCATGTGACGGATTACTGTGCCGGAGCCAACTCCCGGTCCACGGGTTTTTCTGCAATCGGCCAGTTGAGAATAGCGGCGACAAGGCCGAGAGCCACACTGATCCACCATACCGGGTCAAAGCTGCCCATCTGGTCGTAAAGATAACCGCCCAACCAGACGCCCAGGAACGAACCGATCTGGTGCGAAAAGAACACCAGGCCGCCCAGCAAACCGAGGTGCCGTGTTCCGATCATGACGGCGACCAGCGCATTTGTCGGCGCCACCGTCGACAGCCAGAGCAATCCCATGACAACCGAGAAGACGACGATTCGACGTGCTGCGCCACCGCATCATCCTGTCGTTCGAGGCCGAAGCCTCGGGCGTCGACCAGGACCGCGTGATCCAGCGCATCCTCGACGTGGTGGCGGTGGCATAGATGCAGCCGCAAGCTGCAAGCCACAAGCTGCAGGCGGGCATCCAGGTCGATCTCGGCGAGCTGATCGAGATGCGCCACAAGGCGCATGAGGTGCCGCTGTTCTCCACCCCCGCACGGCGCAGCCCGCTCACCGGCCTGCACCATTCGCGGCTGCGCGGACGCGGCGTGGACTTCGACCAGGTACGCGTCTACCAGCCCGGCGACGACGTGCGCACGATCGATTGGAATGTGACGGCGCGGGCGGGTAGCCCGTACGTCAAGCGCTTCGCCGAGGAGCGCGAGTTGACGATCCTGTTCGTTGTCGACATCTCGCGCAGTGGTCTGTTCGGCACGCAGGAGGGCAGCAAGCTCGATCTGATGACCGAGGTCGCGGCGGAATGTCTGCCGGATACGCCCTTGGCGGTACTCTCCGGCCCGACCTTCGCCAAGGAGGTCGCGCGCGGCCTGCCCGCCTCGGTGGTCGTGGCCAGCAAGGACCGCGAGCTGGCGAAGGCGGCCCAGGAGGCCTTTATGGAGGCCTACCACGTGAAAGAAACCCACGCCGGGGGCCAGGAATATTCCGAGCCCATCACCACTTACGATGTGTTCGGCGACAACGTGAACCGCTTCATCCACACCGTCGGCTCGCCCAACCCGCTCATGCCGGAGCAGCCCACTGAGCAGGCGCTGATGAAGCAACTCTGGGGACGCCGCGGGCCTGCGGACGGAGAGTGCCCCACGGTGCTGGCGGGCATATCAAGTAAGTCAATAAATTTAGTTGCCAATCTGTCGGAATGTACATTGTTGATGTGTATGTTGAAGTCGCCCAAAATTAACAGTTTGCCTGGCAATACAACATAGCGTTCAAGGAGAGTGGAAAATTCCATGAGAAACGTAGTGGGAGTGTGCTTATTGTTCTTTGATGCAGGAGGGCGATATATGACAACAGTCCTTACGACTGCGGTGGTCGAGCAAAGCAAAAGTTCCATATATTCAAAAGACTGATATTTTGCAGTTTGTTTGGTGTTCTCAACCCTTAAACGGCTGTCATACAACAGACCCACACCACCTCCCAATTTGTTTTTCCGCGGGATATGGAGGAATGCGTAGCCTGTAGGACATAACTCAGCAATGGTACTAGCTGATTCGACATCAGACTTGAGCCAAGTTTCTGTTATTGCCAAAATATCAATAGAGTTTTCAACAACATAGTCTTTAATGTAGAGAGCCTTGTTGTTTACAGAGCGTGCATTGAGAAGAGCAAGATGTAACGGTATGCAATCCATTGTTTGAGAATTCGATGAAAGTTGAATGGTTACAAGATTATGTAAATTCCTTTGAGAATTAACAGAATGATATGTCGATTTATCCGATCTTGCGTGGCTTGTTTCGAAATACCTATTGTTTATGGTGGTAATGTTCTCCTTTCTTTGTAACATCCTGGCGTGGTATTTTTTCCCCGCTCTGCAGCCTCTCCGAGTTAAATTTCGAAGCACAAACTTGTCATGTTGAACATAACTGTCTAAGTAAAATCCTATATTCCTGATGTTATGAAGAGCCCGAGTAAAGACCAAATCATTCCATAACTTAAAATACAATTATTTGCCCCTCGGATAGGGCCCTACAGTTATGTGGTACAGGTACTCGGTATATAACCCTGTGATGTTTTAGGGGCCTACTATGCTACACGATTTCACCTGGGATCATATACTTGTTTGTTTAAATGTGATATCAGGACTTTATTTTCCTTTCATACAATTTTTGCATAATGAATTCTTAAAACCTTAAAAGATTCATAGCTGCCCTAGTTATCAGCTTATGCATTCAGAAAGAATGCTTGGTCAGAAATTTATTTGAGAAAGAATCTCAGAACGTCACACCTAACTATTTGACCCAGGGGTCACAATCAAGACAAAGGTCATAACGATGCTGCGAGTCTGTTTTTCATTGTGACCTCAAATATTGCTGTGCCGACTATACACAGAAGTAAATCTTTTCAGAGTGCAACAGTAGCTGAGGCAGCAGAACCTGCTGCTGTGAACAAACCAGAATAAGCACAATGCAAAATTGAGGTCATTTTCTTATCTTTTATCTTTTGTCTTCTTTTATCCACCTTCTCCTTTGATGTAGTCTGCCTTACCAAAACGTGGTTGAAAAACAATCAATACATTCTTGAGCATATTTCTATTCCAGGCTATAGCTTCATATTTAACAACAGGGACACTATCCGCGGGGGTGGTGTTGGTATATATATCAAGGATGGAATCAGATATAAACGCCGCAAAGATATAGAAAAAGTAGAGCCGTCTCTCGAACATTTATGGGTAGAAATTTCCGGGAAAAGTAAAAATAGCAAGCTGCTCTTAGGACTGCAATATCGGTCACATCGATTAAACCCAATACCTACATGGTTAGAAAAGTTTGAAAACATCATGTCCTAGGGTCTGGACTCAATTCGCCCAGCATCTGATTGCAAATAAGTATGCCATGTTTTGGAAGTTCTGTGCGTGCTTTTCGAAGCGAGTTGCGAGCCTTCGCATATCCTTCATCTTGCAGAAGAAGCGCTCTACGATGTTCCGCATGGCATAGAGGTTCTTGTTGTACGGGACGGGGTGCCGGGCGTTGCTTTTGGAGGGGATGACAGCGAGAGCCCCTTTCTCGGCGATCTTGCGTCGGATGGTGGCGCTGCCATAGGCTTTGTCGGCGACGATGGCGAGAGGCGGTTTACGCCAATCCATGAAGTGATCGATCACTTTGCTGTCGTGGACGTTTCCAGCGCTGATTTCCAGGCGCTGCGGGCGTCCCCTGGCGTCTACGGCAACGTGAACTTTGCTTGTGCGACCGCCGCGTGAGCGTCCAATACCTTCCGCCAGTTCCCCCTTTTTGAGCCCGCCGCGGCGCGATGGGCTTTGACGATCGAGGCATCAATGAAGATCAGACTGTCTTCGACCTCCTCAGCGAGCGCATCGAAGATGGCTTTCCAGACGCCCCGCTCACCCCAGCGAACATAGCGATTGTAGACGGTCGTGTGGGGGCCATACCGCTCTGGGAGATCGCGCCAAGGCGCGCCGGTACGCAGGATATAGAATATTCCATTCAGAACTCGCCGGTCGTCCTGACGGCGTGGCCCACGAACATTCACAGGCAACAACGGCGCAATAACGGCCCATTCATCGTCACTCAGATCAAATCGTCCCATGATCACCTCCTGTAGAAAACTGGGTGAATCATGATTTGATAAATTACATCAATACGCTGAATTGGGTTCAGACCCTAGTAAACCAATGCAATACTGACAGTTTCTTCATAGTTTATTAATTACAGCACTATTCAAAGAGAGTAAATGTATCCACGGTTTTTTTTATTATAAAAGTTTTGTTTCATGATGGCTATTGCATGGACGAAAGGTGTTCTTGCATAATGTACTGATATAGAAGCTGTAGTATTATTTTAGCAAGATTTTATGCTGGAGGGTAGTAACTGTACTATACATTTCCTTTATTAATAGTGGCCCTTGTCTGATCTTGTGGAGTTTTTCAATGTGTTTGCTAAAAAAGATGACTTCTTATTAAAGGCATCTTGAAATAATAAAGTCTTCAGACTTACGATTTGTGTAGTTTGTGGACTGTCAGGAATCTTGTGATTATGTTTAAGTAATTATTTTGGTTTTTACAGATGGGTGGTGGTGGAGGAGATGTGTAACCTATAAATAGACTTATTCTCTGTTATTGTTACTGTTTTAAAGAATTTCTGTTAATATTGTTATTTTTGAAATTTCCTTGGGCTAAACCATAAAATTTCCATACATTCAATGGTGAATATCATAATTCTGTAATCCTTCAGGTAGTGTATACCTGACCTACATCTTTTTATTTCCCTTAATGTATGGCTGGTGTTTATTGACAGTGAAGCTGAAGACAGGTGTATATAGTCTGATGTAGTGAAATAAGTACCACAGATAAGGCTAAATTTAGTGGCTTTCCATGACATTATTAGCTTTTACTACTGGCAAACTAATCTTGATTGTTTAGCAGAAATTGGGAATTTTGGTAATATACATTGCTTGATGACATGTCCAGAAAGGGGAGTGAAAGTCATAATAGTTATAAAACAGCACTCGCATCGTGGAAAGCAAGCGAAGTCCTCTTCGATTCTCAGTCGGTACTCTCATGTAAACACAACAGAATGACCCTACATGTGGACTGGGCCCGAAAAAATCTGGGACAATAAGTTGTAACAATAGACTATTGTTAGCTTCCAAACTAGAGATTATTCTTCCAACTATGTTTAAACAAACAATTTCAAACAATGCAACACTGGGAGTAGTGGCCTCTTGCTGACAATGATTGAGTTAATAGTGAACAGCACAAAAGTAAAGTAAAGCACAAGGAGCTCAAAATTTGAATAACATGGTTTCCTTTATTCACTTGACACAATGTGGTGTCGTGGTAAGGCAGTAAGTACTCAGCATGTAAGATATACTGACATAGAATCATCTATTACGACGATATCACATTCTTATATACAGGTAGTCACATTAGCATACAGGAACTAGTTACCAGGTCACTACATTTTCTCCCCTCTCGGAAAAAAAATTTACATTCACTACAGATTAATGCGAATAATAATCTCGCATCCATACAGGAGGACGGCGAGGACGAACAACCTGGGAAGACACAGAATTATCAGCTGGAATGATGAGCTGATCTGCGTCATCTGGTGGTGACGCAGGAACTAAACGACGTGCATTCCAAGTACTTCCATCACAAAGGCGATAGGTGTAAAGAGAAATTTTCTTAACTACACGCTTAAGAGACGAATATTTCGACATACCCTTGCGAACATAAGGCAACAATACCTTAACATAATCACCTACATTAAACGATTTAGAAAAATCAACAGAGCGTCGATTGTTAGCATACGTCGATTGTTTGTCTTGTTTGTGCTGAACCACGTGCCTTGGACTGATCTCCTTTACAACAGTGGCACGATCAGACCAGTTATTTTCATTTCTAACAAGCACTGTCTGTCCTGGCGGTAGTGCTGGCAATTTCCTTTACATGATTTCTCTGATCATAATAATATTTTTGCGAGCTTTTCTTAAAATATCGCCATTTTACGATATCTGTATATCTACTGTTCTGATCCTTGTGCAATATTGGTAAGTTCAATCGTAATTGTCTCCCCATAAGCATTTCTGTGGGTGACATTCCATTGTCCATTGGGGTACTGTGATAGATCATCTGGCCAACCAAATGTTACAGTTTCAGCCAGCGTAGACATCACCACATCAGCTTTAATCGCATTTCGAATATCAGTTTGACGCATGTCTGTTACAGGTAATAATTCATACACACCATTTACGTACATTTCTACTTCATCGTTCAGCTCTTTTGCTGCTGCTTGGTCACACTTGATTGAAGCTCTAGAGAGAGTGTCTGCTGTGAACATAAACTTTCCAGGTATATGCACCAGTGAAAAATCATATTTCTGAAGTCGTAATCTCATACGCTGAATTCTTGCAGGGCAATCATTATATGACTTGCTAAATATCGAGACTAGGGGTTTGTGGTCTGTTTCCACTACAAACGTTTTTCCATAGATATATTGGTGAAATCTCTCACATGAGAATGTCAAGGCTAGCGCTTCCCGCTCAATAGGCGCATATCTGCTTTCACAGTCCGTTAACGATCTTGACGCATAAGCAACAGGCAGCCAATCTTCTCCATGTCTTTGTAACAGTACAGAGCCTAATCCTGACTGGCTTGCATCAGTAGATATTTTAACATCTTTGTCTCGATCATGGTCTTAGCATAGGTTATTCATTTAAAGTGCAAAATATTAGCAATTCAAGTAGCATGGTCTTAGCATAGGTTATCCATTTCAAGTGCAAAATATTAGCAATTCAAGTAGCATAGTCTTACCATAGGTTATTCATTTCAAGTGCAGAATATCAGCAATACAAGTAGCATGGTCTTAGCATAGGTTATTCATTTCAAGTGCAGAATATTAGCAATTCAAGTAGCATGGTCTTAGCATAGGTTATTCATTTAAAGTGCAAAATATTAGCAATTCAAGTAGCATCGTCTTCGCATAGGTGATTCATTTCAAGTGCAGAATATTAGCAATTCAAGTAGCATGGTCCCAGCATAGGTTATCCATTTCAAGTACAGAATATCAGCAATTCAAGTAGCATGGTCTTCGCATAGGTTATTCATTTAAAATGCAAAATATTAGCAATTCAAGTAGCATGGTCTTAGCATAGGTTATTCATTTAAAGTGCAAAGTATTAGCAATTCAAGTAGCATGGTCTAAGCATAGGTTATTCATTTCAAGTGCAAAATATTAGCAATCCAAGTAGCATGGTCTTAGCATAGGTTATTCACTTCAAGTGCAATATATTAGCAATTCAAGTACCATGGTCTTAGCATAGGTTATTCATTTGAAGTGCTAAAGATTAGCAATTCAAGTAGCAAGGTCTTCGCATAGGTTATTCATTTGAAGTGCAGAATATTAGCAATTCAAGTAGCATAGTCTTAGCTTAGGTTATTCATTTCAAGTGCAGAATATCAGCAATTCAAGTAGCATGGTCTTAGCATAGGTTATTCATTTCAAGTGCTAAAGATTAGCAATTCAAGTAGCTCATCTGCACGAGGGTCCTTGACCCATAAAAATTTCAAACAGTGCCGATCTACTGGGTCAACTTCAACATTTAAAAAAGCCTTTTTTATGTCGGCTACTGTCGCAACTCTGCCTTCTCTGAACCTCACTAAAATATCAAATAGCAGAGGATTCAGAGATGGACCAACATGCAAACAATCATTCAAAGAAGCAAGGGAGTTGCTTCCCTTTGATGACGCATTAAATACTACCCGGACTTGGGTGGATTCGGCCCCCCTCCTAACTACCGCTTGATGGGGGAGAAAGTGGGCCTTATCTGGGGAGTCAATACTTGAGACCGGCTCGATAATGTTCTTTGTTAGCTGTTCTTTGAAGATTCGGTCATAAGACTCAAGCAACTCTGGATCCCGTCTCAACTTTCTTAGTAGCCCTTTCAATCTCGCTAAGCTAACATCATAATTCAAAGGCAATGGTCTGTGCCCCACCTTCCAGGGTAACTTAACTCGGTACCTTTCCCCAGTAAATACGATGTTGTCGGAAAAATGCTCATAAGCACAATCTATATCCCGAATGCCTATGGTTTCAAGATCCCATAGTCTTTGAACATCTTTGTCCAAATCTGCTTTCCTCCCGCTAAAGGTTTGGGGGTCCTTACCCCCCTGAGGGCAATTTTCTTCGGTTAGAACATTGATATTGACACTATCAACAAAGTTCTTGAATTTCTTACCTGGAACATTTCCCGATAAAGTCCATCCTAACTTAGTTCTCACTGCGACCGGTTCCGAGATTTTACCGCGAATTACTTCTCCACATTGAAGGTTCCACAGATAGTCCATGCCAATGAGTACGTCTATGTTGAGCTCTACACTACTTACCTACACTAACTACTACCTACAAACTAACCACTACTACTACGTACACTAACTACCACTACAACTACCGACACTACAACTACCACTACCTACACTACAACTACTTACCTACACTAACTACTACTAACTCCACTACTTACCTACACTAACTACCACTACCTACACTACAACTACTTACCTACACTAACTACCACTACCTACACTAACTACCACTAACTACACTACTTACCTACACTAACTACTACCTACACTAACTACTACTACTACGTACACTAACTGCCACTACCTACACTACAACTACTTACCTACACTAACTACTACTACTACCTACACTACCCACCACTAAGTACTACTAACTACACTACTTACTTCTAGCTACACTAATTACTACTACCACGTACACTAACTACCACTACCTACACTACAACTACTTACCTACACTACAACTACTTACCTACACTAACTACCTGCACTAACTACCACTACCTACACTACTTACCTACACTAACTACTACCTACAAACTAACCACTACTACTACGTACACTAACTACCACTACAACTACCGACACTACAACTACCACTACCTACACTACAACTACTTACCTACACTAACTACTACTAACTCCACTACTTACCTACACTAACTACCACTACCTACACTACAACTACTTACCTACACTAACTACCACTACCTACACTAACTACCACTAACTACACTACTTACCTACACTAACTACTACCTACACTAACTACTACTACTACGTACACTAACTGCCACTACCTACACTACAACTACTTACCTACACTAACTACTACTACTACCTACACTAGTTTTGTGCACCATGGAATGTACGCATCTAGTGTTACAAACTATGTTAAATATGCGTCATTAGCCTATTTTGAACGCTTTGTGCACCATGGAATGTGCGCATCTAGTGTATGCAAACTATGTTAATTATGCGTCATGAGCCTATTTTGAACGCTTTGTGCACCATGGAATGTGCGCATCTAGTGTATGCAAACTATGTTAAATATGCGTCATGAGTCTATTTTAAACGCTTTGTGCACCATGGAATGTACCCATCTTGTGTATGCAAACTATGTTAAATATGCGTCATGAACCTATTTTAAACGGTTTGGGCACCATTGAATGTACGCATCTAGTGTATACAAACTATGTTAAATATGCGTCATTCGCCTATTTTGAACGCTTTATGCACCATGGAATGTACGCATCTAGTGTATCCAAACTATGTCAATTATGCGTCATTAGCCTATTTTGAACGCTTTGTGCACCATGGAATGTACGCATCTAGAGTATGCAAACTATGTCAAATATGCGTCATGAGCCTATTTTAAACGGTTTGGGCATCATTGAATGTACGCATCTAGTGTATACAAACTATCTTAAATATGCGTCATTGTCCTATTTTGAACGTTTTGTGCACCATGGAATGTACGCATCTAGTGTTACAAACTATGTTAAATATGCGTCATGAGCCTATTTTGAACGCTTTATGCACCATGGAATGTACGCATCTAGTGTATCCAAACTATGTCAAATATGCGTCATTAGCCTATTTTGAACACTTTCTGCACCATGGAATGTACGCATCTAGTGTATCCAAACTATGTCAAATATGCGTCATTAGCCTATTTTGAACGCTTTGTAAACATGGTTTAGGACTTTAATTCCTGCCCCCTAGCTCCAGAAATACGAAGATCAACATTGAATAATCGCATTGGAATGTTTTGTGCGATATGAGTGAGGTATTAAGGAACTTTTGTCGAAGAACACTAGTGAAGGGGGTCACTACTTTTCAAGGGTCACTTTTGAAATAGCGCTCTTGTACACTCAAGCAGTGCTAAACATCTCTCACTACAATTTCACTGGAGCAGATGTCCATTTCTTAGGCTGTACGGAGTCAGTTTTAGATAGTACATCTGAAAGTTTCATTTTGAAGCTCTTATATATTGAGGAAACAGAAAGAATGGAAATGGGCTGTCCCTATCTCCAGAAATATAAAAGTTCCGTCTATATTTACTATCTATTAGCTCCCTTATAATGTTATCACTACACATGTCAATTGTAAGGAATCGCATATGATGAGCCTTGATCTCACCAAGCGGTGGGGTTAAATTACCCCCCCCCCCCTCCTGCTTAAGATTTGTTTGAAAACGTTTTGGATCACAAAACTTTGCACAAATATAGGTTGCTATAAGAAATTTAGAATAATGTAACAAAATGAAATTTTATGACGTGATTTTGCAATGACAGCATCCTTTTCTCTGAAAATGGTTATTTTTTGCCTTGTGAGTTCTTGGAAATCACTTTATTACATACAGTAAGGGTTGACATACTGTTTGTCCTTGTTGTTATACACTTACCTCACAGAGTTTGTTGTCTCCAAAACAATGCTTATTTGGTTCAACAATGAATTTTGATGGGGCTCCAAAAGCACATCATCATCCAGATTTTTGTTCATTTTCTGCAAGAATTGTTTTTACCGAATGCAAGTCCGGACATGGATATTTCATCCCGAGAAAGTAGATGAAATTAATGTGTCTACTGTTTTACGTGCAAAACGATTTGTCGTATAGCGCTCTACGTATCGAGAAAGTAGTCATAAAGATAATCTGCTTGCAAGAGTAAACATAGAACCAACCGCCGTAAAGAAATGCACTTTTATGTTCGACAATTAGAGCGCCCTTAGGGATGCAGGAAACAACTTTTAGTGGATTAATGTTTTTTTCTGGGGACCAATTTTCACGAGGCAAAGTTGCAACGGCAGCTAATTCCTTACCGAGTTTACTTTTTTAGCAAATAACAAGAGAGCGGTAAACTAGAGTTGCAACAAGATTAGTTTTATGTGATTTAAGGCCAAATTAAATCCAGCGCCTGTATTATCCAATAAATGAGGACATTCTCTAAATATTTATAATACCGAAAAGTTTTTTAAAGTGAAACGTCAAGGAAATGTAAGTGCTGTTGTTGCTCCTTATCGTCTGTAAACTGAAGAGCAGGATGCTTAATCATGCTTTTGAGAAATGAATAGCAGTCGTTTGTGCTGACGAGATCGGCAACAGTATCGTCGACATAACGACAGTCAACGTCATTAGTATCGCATAATCTAAAAGTATTTTTTAGAGATTTCATTTCGTTCATTTAAATCAATATAAACAGGGCAACAATTTTTGAAAGTTGGTTTGTGGCACAAAACTTAAATGTTGCGTTAAGTGACGGATTATTTTTCTAAAGAGAGGATTAAAAGACACTGTTGTAAATAATACGTGCGTGACTGACCTGTTTCCTAACACTCCAATTATTGTGAAATGGGTAAGTTGTTCACAAAAGCACCGAGCGGGACAGCTCCGGGGCGGGAGCGAGGCCGGCGCGTGCCAACGGCCGCGCGAGCGGTCGCTCGCCGAGGTGGTCCGGGAGCGTCTTCTGGAGGAAGCGCCGGAAGGTGGCCGCGGTCGGATAGGCGCGCTCGGCGACGCGCAACGGCAGCAGGCCGTTGCCGTCGACCGCCTCCAGTCGAACGTCCAGGCCGGCGCCGGCCGCGGCCACCATGCGCGGCAGAAAAAAGCAGGGGAACTCGTCGGTGACCACCACCGAGGCGCGCTTCGCCAGCGCTGCCACGAGCCCCCGGCCGGCGCCCGGCTCGGGCTCGACATAAGGGTGGTAGAGGGCACCGGCGCGGGTGCACGCCCGGGCGTTGTCGACCATGCCGTCGAGCACGAAACGGTGTAGCCGGGCGCTCGCCCAGCGGTAGTCGCAGCGCAACGCCTCCAGCACCACCAACGGACGGCCGAGCGTGCGGGCGTGGTCGACCGCTCGCTGCAGCGCGAAGTTGTGCTCGGTCCGGCGTGCCGCGATCATCCAGTACAGGACGAAGTCGCGCTCGCGGATCGGGGCGTCGTTGACGGCGCGGACGCGCAGGTCGGGGACGGCGTGACGGGACACGGACTCTCACCTCTCGAGCGCCGGGCGAGGGCGGGACGCGGAGGCGCCCCGGCGGTCAATCGAAAATCACCTCGACGACGTTGCTGGTCACGCAGGCGGTCCGGTCGACTGCCTGCACGAACACGGTCCGGCCGGCGGCGCCGGCGGGGACTGGCCCCGTGGCGATCGCCAGCCCGTTGGCGTCGGCGACGGCGTCGGCGATCCGGCGCGCGTCGATCAGCTCGACCTCATGACTGCTTATTTATCGGGTATAAGGCTGGGTATTATGTAGGAATCGTTTATACGTGGAAGATGTTTCATTACCTGCAACCCCTCAGTTTGGCCTATATGCAACCATATAATTGCACCTATCTGTAGCCCGGTAGGGTTCATATCAGTAACCAGGGTAATGTGCTTACGTGTAACCCGGTTGGATTACCTATACGCAACTTTCAGAAGCTTGCAAAGGGTATCAGCAAATGAGTAGCAATGTATACAATCCTTCAGCTATCAGTAATACGTGGAGGGTGTTCCATTATTCAGAGTTCAGAGGGTACATCTATCCGCAAACTAAGAGGCACCTTTCCGCAGCCTGGTGGATGCACCTGTCAACAAAAAGTTGGTTGCCACTCAAATCCGTCCCTTAATAAACACCCTTTCACAACCCGGGGGATATGCCTATCAGTAAACCGGCGGATACACCTATATGCACTCTTTTCTGCTTGTTAATGTTTGCAGAAGGTGTCAAGAAAACACAAGTAATGCAAAACAATCTTATAGCTATCGTTGATATATAGAAAACGTCCTACTATCCGGAGCCCGCTTGCCATGCTTAGTCGCAGCCCGATAGACGCAGCTGTCCGCAGCCTAGTGGATGTATCTACCTTTACGTGCGTGTATCCGCAACTGGTGGATGTGCACATCTACAACCGTATGGACATGCCTATCAACAGAAAGTCGGTGGTCACTCCGATCATTCAAAACTCATTCTTCAACAACCTGGTAGATGTTAGCCTGCGTGCAGACTATCCTAGCTGAAGTGGATAGTCTGCGCATCAACGACGATATCCTTGTACGGCCTCGTATTGAAGTGACAGTTCCATATCCTTGAGGAAAATGTCTTTCACATAACACTGTGTTCTTGCTGTCGGGAATGTTCTGTTGAGGTATGACCTTCATCCATCTTTCACGCTCCTGTGTATCACTGGGAAGACGAAACACTTTCTCCTTGTTGACCTAGTTGCAGTTGCCATTGCAGTTCATGACAGAGCACTTTCGTAGCATATTGAATAACTTAGGCACTAAAATGCATTAATCCTAGAATATCCTTATTGCTGCTATGTATAAAAATTAGACTCGCATGTGGTTAAAATGAAATGACTTATCTTCTTATTCCAGTAGAAATGTTGAATCGTTTCATTCCTTTTTCCTGGTAGTGCACGACTCGTGAGTCACAAGGATATGCTTAAGCAGTTGTACTATAATTGCCCTTTCCTTACTTTCCTATTCCATGTGATTCACTATAAGAAGCAAATTGTCTTCCTCTTATTACTGATATCGACGTTTGATGGTGATTCTAGACGCTAAGGTACCCTGGCCATCACGATACTTGATGTTGAATATGACAGTTTGGCAGTTGAGAGCCAAATCTACCATTATGATCCCGCTTTCGAGGATGGCTTTTTGTCCGAGTTTCTATTGTTCTCTCTGATTATGCAGGTATATTGAATAACTTACTGCTTGCTGGAGAAAATTTGAAATTATTAGATGGCCTCCAGCTTTTGACTCCAGCTGCATGTTGAGGAGGCCTGTTATTAAGATCGCCCTGCTCCTTATTCAATCGCCCAATAGACACAAGTAAACCATCTTGAAGCTCCACCCCTAAATTTCGTAATTTCGATTTTCGAATATCTCCTTTCTCCTGTAGACATAGAGAAACACTAGTATGGGTATAGTAGGTATATGAGGCAGTTATTACTTAACCTACTTACATTTTGAATTTAACTTTCCAGCCCTTTTCAAAATAGAATTTTCTAAATAGTGCGTAATAATTACCCTCCTTGACTATAATACAAGGCTTGGAGGACTTGAGAGGATGAATAAAGCATGGATATTCTGGTTGCAAGTAAAAGCCGCATCAAAGCAAAAGCACAGTGTGCATTCATATATTTCTACGATACAATTTCTTTAAATTTCTCGGTACTTTTTGCTGAGTGTTACTAAATCTGAGTACTACTAATATCATTGTATTTCTGAGAACAACTAATATCATTAAACGTCTGCGAACCATTAATTTCATTGTATTTCTAAGTACTATTTATATCATTTTATCTTTGAGAACCACTAATATCATTATATCTCTGAGTACTATTTATATCATTGTAGTTCTGAGAATCACTAATATCATTGTATTTCTGACAACCACTAACATCATTGAATTTCTGTCTACTTCTGAGTACCTCCTTTTTCTCAACCGCGGGGCCCCCTTCTGGACACGAAAAGCGCGGGGCCATGGCCCCTCTGGCCCCCCTTAAAACCGCCACTGTATTTATCCCCATTGTACGTTAAATTATTCTTCTCAGTGACCTTCATCAATTTAATTCTTTAAATTCTCGTCATGTTGATCTTGATTCATGTCTCAAGTGAATATGTGTCCAAATGTATCACTCTTAAAATCCCTAATTTTGTCGATTGTTCGCTGAAAACAGGTCACTCCATTACTAAAGGGGATCGTCTTAATCTAGCGAAGTCTAGAGTTGACCTTGAAAGCAGGGGATCAAAGGATCATGGGGGTTGAGTTTCAAGCATGCGCAGTGTCATTGTTTCGACCATATTGGAATTGAGTAAACGGGGACAATATTGGAAGTTTTGTAAAAGTTGAAAGCGAAGATGACAGCACAAGAACAGATGCGTAAGATGCTCGACGAGCTTATGGGAACATCTAGAGATGGTGAGTAGGATAATTAAAGTTGTGCGATGTTCGTTCCTTTTCAAATTACGAGATCTTTTTGTCACCCTTGTACGGCGCGGTCATGGTGAAGATGATTCAGAGCAGTGTTTCGTATTTCGACCGGTTCATGCATTTCTTACGTAGACCCATATACTGGCTAATGTAATTGAAGGGTCTGCATTCTCAATAAATACTGCCTTGTAAAGACGGAAACAACGTAAAATAACTTTAAAGAACGATGTTTTTGAGATAGTATACCGTCACAGCTTTCTTCCCGATGCAATATCTAGGCCTACCTATCTCATGTTCAAGAAGCATGCACTTAAAGAGATGTTAAACAACTTAGACAGACCATCCTCAGCATAACTCGCGTTAAGGAGAGTTACGAAAGTCGCCAAGGTGGAACTTATTTATTTCAACAGCCAAGACCCACTTTATTGAGGTAGAGCAATTGTTACACCACCTCCATGCAAGCCGATACCATAGGCCTACTAATGATGTTGCTTTACCGTACAAGGTTACAATTACAAGTCAACTCCTGTGTGTTGGATCCGACTAATTCAGAAGCCTCTCTTGTTACCTAAACTCGTCACCCATGAGATTATTTTCCATGTTAATATATCCAGCGTTATTTTCCCTTGCAAGTCGAGTGGTAAAACGGTAGTTTACAATTAAGGGTTTCAAAACTATTTAAGGCTTTGGGTTTTTTCTTTTTGGCCATTCCAAATAATAAGATTTAAGATCCAGTTTGTGAAATGTCAAAATCAGATACTGTGGTTTGTTACGTCCTTGTTCAAGAAATTTGTGCTATATGTCTGGTCAATTTTTGTGCTGCATCAATTCCTAAAGCCGCAGCTTGTTAGTTGCTGCCTAGAGACTCGATCACTATTACACTGTCTCACGAATCTCCGTCATTGAAGGCTTGGCCACCGCAGACTCGTTATTATATTCATCACTTTTAACGTATTGTCATTGTTGGAAAGAGCTTTATCCGATTAAGACGCATAATCGCAAGACAGATCGAATGCAACACTCGTCTGAACTCCATTAATCTCCAATCAAATTCTAATCTATTGAGCGACAAGAGGACTGGTATACAAGAGGTTCAAGTGTAACCACAGGAGGACCATTGACGTACAGGAAATAATCAGCGACAAAGGAAACGCAAACGAGATTACAAAACGAGGCTAAATTATGAAATACAAGTAGCTAAAAAACAACAGTCATTCCTACCATAAAGGCTGAAGAATACCTTTATCTCTGATTTGCTGTTTAGTTCCCTTTAAATGTAACGATATGACAACATGAGAATGTGTAGAAGATGTGAATGTTGGAGTTTTGATTTTCCAGCTCGTTTTTGTACTAGCACCTTTAACAACTAGAACTGACTGTATGAAGATAACATACATAAATGCTTGTAACGACTACGGTTGGCAAAATGCCAACGGTTCCCTGCAGAGGCGACTTCTACACATCGATGCTGTTGAAATGAAACGGGATGACGAAGGCAGCATTGATTGCAGCATGGAAAGCAGCAGTGGAGGTAGTACGGCAGGCAGCATTGGAAGCACCACAGGAGGGACCACTAGAGGGACCATGGAGGCACTGTTAGATGCAACATGATCGAGGGTTCTGGGTTGGCGTTCTGGTTACTTTGTAGAACTTTGAATCGAGGGGAAGTCAGTTTGTATTCTTATGCCACTGAAAAAGGTATTGCGTCCTTAGGAAAAACACCTAACTCCTATTTGCTCAAAATAGGATCCCTTTCAAGGCTTTGTGTTTAATGGGCCAACCTGAATAAATATAGTTATTAAAGAATCTTGATGTCGCAAGGGGATGCCGCTTAAACTTGAAGGAACACGACTTTGTTACATACCATTCTGTGTGGCGGAAGAGCTATTGACGGCTGCTCATTAGTAGTTAAATTCCTTCCAATGTGACAATAGCGCATGCCTCGCTCCACAGCTAGCCGCTTGAGAAGTTCAAGGATTATTTAGGAGATGAAAAGAAGTTAAACTAGTATGGTAATCGGTTGCAAGCAAATGCCATAAAGACGGCAGAAATTATGATTGCGTAAGATTTTGAACCTTTTTGAACTTCAAGGTAGAACCAGTGATAAAGAGATGAAAATATGTAAGAGGCAGGTATTATCCAATATTAGGTGCAAGGCTTAAAGTTGTTTTCAATGTGACCTTCAGGTATAAAAGTCAACAAATGTTTGGCTAAGTAAGCCAATATGCCCTAAATGGCAGACATAAAAACGTGGACAGACATGTATTGGTTATTAAACAACATCAATCAATAATAACGACAGTTATGAATCATTTTCACAGGAGAACTGAATTTTTTTAACTCTTGTGTTGTGTTAACTTTATCTCAAGTATTAGGTACGGGTTATTTCTAGCATTTCTTATATATTTATTAACCGGCAGAGTTTGATACCTCCACGCTACTCGAACTATTGCTAATTCTCCAGACTCTGTTTAAACCGGTTACAAAATGGTGGCAGCGACGGAGATAAAACCCTCCTCCTAATAAAATTTATAGAATCCATATAATATTAAAAAAAATTTTACGCTTCGCTTAAAAGTCCAAGACCAGAATCTTTGTTATTTCTACGGTACAATGCTTGTCTTTTCTTCTATATATACGGTACAATGCTTGTCTTTTCTTCTATATATTACCTTCTTTTTACTTTTTCGCAAGCTATTAATTTTTTTTTTTTGCATAATTGCTTGCTTATTTGCACGTTTGTTCTTTTTTTTTAGATATATATATATAATAAGACTACTTATTGTAAGACTGCTTCTTGTGGTTTCCATTAAGGATTATTCACTCAGTTCCGGGTAAGTCTATAAAAATGTCTTTACCTAGTGTCGAAATTAAAAATAATGATCCAGGAGGTTCTAGTTTACCCCAGCCTCCTGTATTTCAACATGTAGCTTATAGTACTATTGACCCTTTTTCTACAATTAAAAGATTAGTAAGACCGTCACAAATTAGCCTATGGATAAAGGATCTCCAAAGAGTCAGTAGGTTAATGGGAATTAGCGAGTCAATTATGATCGAAAAGTATGCAGCTTTAATGTCGGACGAACCATTTAGTACTTATATTGAAAAATATGTTGACGCGACAAATTTTGCTAGCTTGAAAGAGTCTCTGTGTTCTGCTTTTCTCGACAAAAAAAGACACTTACCGAAGCAAATTGCGGCGGAGGTGGTCTAGCAGGTGGCGTTTTGGCTGCCAAGTGTCCATCCACAGGTTGTAAGTATAAATGTTCCTTTTCATCACCCGCTGGAGTACTATCTATTGAGAGTAGAGGAGAGACAAATCTATTAAACACTGTATTACAAACTTACATTACTCTCTCCCTTACTTAATGGGAAGTACAGAGGACGCAGGTATCCGTCGAAACATCATAGACTGCCGGCTTACAACAGTGTGAAGGGGTGGAGAAATCTTTCAATTAGTGTCGGCTACGGGGGAGACGGCGAAAGCACACAAAGTACTGTAGATACACGCCCGAGTCAAGGAAATGACATTACAAGAGAAAGCAAATAATGGCGATGGAAACAACTTTGAAGTGTTCGATTAGACCTTATCTATGTTGTTAGGGGACAGTATTGTTTAAGAAGACTCGTTAAGTTACTCTTGTGCTTAATTGTTGAGCTTTCCTCTTACTTTTTCGGTATATAACAGGAGGGGATCAATCGTAAGAGGGAGTAGATATTTTAACAACTTCCTTGTTTGGTTGGGTCGTAGTTAACTGAAATCGAGGAAATACTTTCCAAAAACCAAGATTTACTTCTTCCCCTCTTTACACCACACCATACTTAATTACAATAACATTCTCTTACAACATCTCTTTTAAAGCTCTCAAAATACTTTGATCTCCTGCAGGCTAAAAAATAAAGCTTCAAAACCTTTCACAAAATCTATAATAAAAATGAAAGCGACCTTACATCTTCTCAAAAGCTGATGTACGCACATGGAGAAATGGCAGCATGTAAATCAATATTGCCACCTGTTAAACGAAATACTGGAACGCCACGCTACCATTCAACATTTTTAGCTGCGACTTCAAAACATTGCCAAAAACATATTATTCATTAACTTCAATTAATTATTTACTGTGAACCATATCTTTAATTTTGTCGGACTTGTTCAAACCAAGAGAGCACTGTAAGTCAATAAAAACACCTCAGATTTTTTATACTTGCTTATTACGAAAACTAATACTCGACCAAACGTCTTGCGAGATAAAAAAATCACGTTGCTCTGGTGATAGTAGGGTGTAACAATAAGATTGTAAGCAATATACTCTAAAACATAGGTAGCCAACACAATAGAAGTCTCAGAAGAGCAGCAAAGCTCAAACTGTTTAATAATATTTGGAGTGGCTTGATTTGCAGTGTTTTACCAACTGCACATTGAAACAGTAGCTTGTTTCTGTATTTTTTATGCTTTTAACCCAGTAAAAGGACTCTATGCACGGCAAATACTATGTAACAAGTAAGTGAAATTCAAGAGAATAGTGTAGCGTTTTGTGATGTAAGGTAGCGTAGCTAGATTTTGGATACAAATTGTATGTTGTGTCTAAAAATGTTTTTTATCTGAAAAGTGACTCAAATGGTTTTACAGGTTGCTCTATTAACTTTGCTGTGCATTTCTCTGGACTCGAATTTCAGATGTTATCAAAGATATTCAACTTGTACAGCCTTAAATTCTTATCAAATAATAAGCAGGAAATCTTCCAAAACTTGACACGTACGAAATATTGTTTACTGATGATGGCGTAAACTTAAAGGTCAAGATGAGAAGCACCCAATGTGCTTATCAGCCTCCTAATGTCTCGATTAGAAAATGTATTTTGTTTCATTTTGTAAAATAATTTAAATCTAAAAAACAAAATTGTAATTTTGATGTATTATTTTATTTTATTTTTGTAACTATTTTTATGGCAAAAGAAATACATACATACAAGAAATAATCTTAGAGGTCGAAGTGGCTTTGGATGATAAGAGGGTAATAAGGTTGCAAATAAGGTATGATGCATTTAAAGTACATACAAGAAAATGTTGTACGTTACTTAATGCTGTTTTCAATTTTAACATTTGTACATTGGCAGGACTTCAAGACCGAATTGGATAGCACAATGAAAGAAAATGAAATTTTGCGACATTCAGTGGGGAAACTAAAAGATGAAATGGAAATGTCTAAGTACGATGGTTTAATCCTAGTTCATCTTACATGTAGGAACAGATTATATAAATTTGTTTCACTTTGCCCAATATTATGGAATATGGGTACTTCGACGTTGTTCTTTAACTATTTGTTGTGATTATTAGCCGTACAAAGCGTTTGTGCTCCTGATAATGCGATTGAAGCGCACGACGAACGTGAAGACGATTCGGAAGTGTTTAAGTGGTATTGTACCCTTACGTTCGTGTCGCTGGCAGTGTTAATCCACATGGATAAGGGAATATTGAGACTTCGCTTTTCAATTATTAGAAGGTCTTTTAATATAGTTTTCTAGCATACATTTTGTAATTGACGACATGGTTTGTGGAAAAGTTTACCAACATTTCTAGACATCAAAAATTACGAGGTCTCGTTCAGAGCCTCTAGGAAATGTGCAGTAAGTAGAATTTTATTTAATCAGAGAATATACTAGCAAGGTTCCTACTAGCGGTGGCATGCTGCCCTGTGCACCATGGAATGTACGCACCTAGTGTATGCAAACTATGTCAAATATGCCTTATTAGCCTATTTTGAACGCTTTGTCCACCATGGAATGTACGGATCTAATGTATGCAAACTATGTCAAATATGCCTTATTAGCCTATTTTAAACGCTTTGTGCACCGTGGAATGTACGCATCTAGTGTATGCAAACTAAGTAAAATATGCCTCATTAGCCTATTTTGAACGTTTTGTGCACCATTGAACGTACGGATCTAGTCTATGGAAACTATGTCAAATATGCCTTATTAGCCTATTTTGTACGCTTTGTGCACCCTGGAATAAACGTATCTAGTGTATGCAAACTATGTCAAATATGCCTTATTAGCCTATTTTGAAAGCTTTGTGCACCGTGGAATGTACGCATCTAGTGTATGCAAACTAAGTAAAATGTGCCTCATTAGCCTATTTTGAACGTTTTGTGCAATATGGAATGTACGGATCTAGTGTATCAAAACTATTTCAAATATGCGTCATTAGCCTATTTTGTACGCTTTGTGCACCATGCAATGAACGCATCTAGTGTATGCAAACTATGTCAAATATGCCTTATTAGGCTATTTTGAACGCTTTGTGCACCGTGGAATGTACGCATGTAGTGTATGCAAACTAAGTAAAATATGCCTCATTAGCCTATTTTGAACGTTTTGTGCAATATGGAATGTACTCATCTAGTGTATCAAAACTATGTCAAATATGCGTCATTAACCTATTTTGAACGCTTTGTGCCCCATGGAATGTACGCATCTAGTTTATGCAAATTATGTCAAATATGCCTCATTAGCCTATTTTAATCGTTTTGTGCGCAACATGTTGGCTCTCATCACTTTAATTTAAAATGTTGGCTCTCATCACTTTCATTGAACATGTTAGCTCTCATCACTTTCCCTTAATATGTTGGGTCTCGTCACTGTCATTTAAAATGTTGGGTCTCAACACTCTCATTTAAAATGTTAGGTCTCATCACTTTTATTTATGATGAGCCACTAGCTACCTCCAGGAATATCACCCAGACAGATCATGAAGGACTTTGTTAAGAAACACCTTAATTTGGTTGGCAGCACTCATGATTAAGACCAATGAACCTTCCTTCATTCAAAACAGCCCCGTTGAAATAGGGGGATAGGAAGAAGCACTTATCGCAGGGCGCGGTTCCAGGAAAATGCTCGTAAGGGTTGAAGTTGCAATATTATTGACCCTGTAGTATAAACTAGGCTAACAATATGTTTTGATCTACGATAGGGGAAAACTATTTCGTTCAGAAATACGTCAGAATAACAGGCTCGTGAACTATCCATCTTTAAATTGCTAATTCTGTGAAATGGTTCAATCAATAAAGATTATCTTCTTTTCATAGCTCAAAGAAATATTATGGTATCACTTTGACTGATGATGATGAAATGTGATTAGTTTCCATGCGTCTAGCTTGCTAGCACCCACAGTAGCCCTGTAGTGTGATGGCATCTGTCCAGACTTTAACAACACACTGTTAATGACGCATGTAATGCATGTAAGTAAAACGCCAAATGTGGAAACTTCATTGACAACGTTTCGCTAACAGACTTCTTCAGGTCACTGTAGATAATTGGCTAAGGTCACCACTGAAAATTAGCCAATTTTCAGTAGTGACCTGAAGAAGTCTGTTAGAATTGGCCACTTCGTGGTAAAGATATCCCTGGTGTGAGCAATGTGCAGCATGCAGCCCCTTATGGAGAAAAAGAGTGTTCTTATACCACCGCTGCACATCAAGTTGGGACTCATAAAACAATTTATCAAAGCTATGGTTAGAACGGAACCAGCCTTTGAGTATCTAAAGCAAACGTTTCCAGCAGTGAGTGATGCGAAGATTAAATCGGGAGTTTTCATCGGGCTGCAAATTCGACGGTTATTGTTGGATCCAGAATTTGCTTTTCTGATGAATCCAGTGGAGCTGGCAGCATGGAGTTCCTTTAAAGATGTCTGCAATGGCTTCCTGGGGAAACACAGAGCACAGAACTACCATCAACTGACTGAAGCGTTGCTGCGCAGCTACAAGGCAATGGGTTGCAACATCTCACTGAAAATTCATTCATGTCCCATACAATGCAATGGGTTGCAACATCTCACTGAAAATTCATTCATGTCCCATCTCGACTTCTTCCCTCCCAATTGTGCAGATGTGTCCGACGAACAAAGGGTATTGCTGCGACGGAACGGAGGTAGAAAGGGAAATGGAGCCTAGCCATGCTGGCAGACTTTGTATGGATGCTGAGGCGAGATGACTTGAACGTGCTCAAACGACAATCCACAACCAAATATTTCTGACTTTCTACTGAGTTATAGTCAGGGGCGGATCCAGACCGGTGCTGCCAGTGCTAAAGCACCTGTCAAAATTCCACTCAGGGGCGTATCCAGACCGGTGCAGGTGGTGCTAATCGCAGCAACATGTCTATAAGTCTAAATATAGTTGTAACAACTCACTTGTCATATTTTTTTGTTCTGTCATTATTGGAAACGCTTGTCAGGCCGTAATTTCCATGGTTACGTGGTGGCAACGATATGCTTATCAAAGGTTTTCTAGATACTGTTGCAGGAATGTTGACGCTATAGGAGGTCGAGGGAATTCTTTCAAAGGTGATGAATTTAAGTATGTACAATAACTTTAAAATCTTGTAGAAAATACTATGCTAAGTATGTCGTTGCTAACATGTAACCAAGACCGTTATAGCCTTAGGTTTAGTAGTGTCGCTGGCCTTCGGAGAAGAACTTTCTTCCAAGAAGGAGTTGCACTGAAATATTTCCTCCGATTACGATGTGAACGAGACGGCGATAAAAGAGAAAACTCTCGAATCTCTGATATAACATCTTATTAAAACGTTGCTATACTGCGTATTGCGATTTGACTCGCGACCGTGTTGCGATTGAGTTGCGATTGTAATCTATGTACAATATGAAGATTACATTAGCACAAGTTATATGATTAATAACGAATAAACGATTAACTCGACAAAAAAAAGGAACTCGAGTATCAGCTACTCAGCTGGGCGACTTCGCCTTTTCTAATTCAGCTTTTTGAGTTTGCCTGATTTAAATGCAAGTCCGCTGACCACTCGATGCAAGGTGCTGCAGCGACAAGTATTGTATCTAACATAAGATATACACAGGTAACTTTTGTAAGCAACAGCTTTATAACCATGGGAATTCAAACTTTGAGAGGTATTAAGTCATTCTAGAACGGAAATGTTTGTCCGGTACACGTGTCTCTTTTATAAGGAACTCAGTTGCTTAGGTGTGAGGCCTCGATTTGGTGCAAAATCTAAGCAACAAGCTAAGCAACTCGAGGCCTCAAATTCTCCCATTCACTAAACAATGCATAGGTATAAGCATAGTTAATGGCATAGAACAAACACCTGTACCCAGATTAATTTGCCTGTTGAAAACAGCCACTACAAAATCGAATAAAATAACAACAAAACAGAGTTTCTGCTACAGTATGAACCGGAAGGCTCACGAATAACCGTTATCATCAGATAAAAGATAGTCCCCATTTCTAAAAAAATTCAAAATGTCCTAAGAACATTTCCTTTAGACAAACACCTTTAATACCAAGGTAAAATTCTTCATTGTGGTGATCCAAAAAGAAACGAAAACCATAATTGATCGTAACCGCATCATTTGACCTGTGGCTGCCGTATCTTATGGTTGTAAGCAAAACCATCACTCGTTCAAACTCGTAAATTTTGTTTTTATTTTCCCATGTAATTTTCCCTTCTAGGATTTTGCTTTCTCTTGAAGTACCCCAAAAAATCTAAACATGCCAACTGAGTTTGGGAACACGGGTAACACGGGTCCAGAATTTATCACACTTGAAGCTGACCTGAAGCTTACAGACCTATTTGCTTTTTTTACTGTGGCATTGAAATATGTAGATGTTACTGAGAACCTCTTTCTCATAAATACGCTATTCGTTCAACTGTCTACGACAAATCAGGCGTTGTATTCAGCCTACTATCAAAGCAGGGCAATACTCAGTCACATTTAATAGATAAAGAAAGGACTTTCAATTTGCCATATCTGTATTATGGTCTGACAGGGAGGGGTTCGATAACGTAGAATGTCGTTTTGATGCCAATTTTTAAAGATTGCAGAAGTCTTGATAAATTAAAGGAGGGGAGTGTGAATAAAAAGTCGTAGCCGAAACACAATAAATATTAATTAATCAATTTCCCCGTACCCACTGACTGGAGGAGAATTCGCGAAAGATTGACATTAAAATCTTCACCTTAGCTTTTTTAGCCTCGATGGCTCAATGGTTAAGGCGTTGGTTTAGTAATCATGAGGTCGCGGTTCGAATCCGGTCAGCGCGGTTTAATTGCAAGCTATTGTGGTGATGCTCCACTCTTTGAGAATTATATATATATATATTTGATATCTGTAATGATGAGATATCCAATATAAAATGGTGTAAATCCCAATATCAAATTCCGTAACTGAATACAAAGAAAATTAATACATACTCATTGCATGTAACCATTTTGTGAAATAAAAGGGTATTATTTTAGTTCAATTTTTGTTTCCTTTCCAAATCCTTCTCCTCTTTGAGCAAGCATTGATTTCACACTTGAGGTTCCTACAATTTGGTCACCAGCATGTTACCTTCGGTTGCATTAAGGCTCAATGGTGCCAAGTGGTACAAGGCAATAAAATTGGATGCAAATATGGCAGACAAGGTCTTCATTTATCTCCAATTGTCTAAATCATGGTCACTACTAGTGCGAAGGAAGTATTCGTTTGCTGAAGTAACACGGTAGCTACGTACAAATTTTTAAGCTGACTCGTAGTTCTTAAAAACCGTGCCTTATCTTGCCTTACTCCACGCTTCCCCGTACAATTCCCTGTAGCTGCTGTCTTCAAATGTCTGGCTTCTGGGAGAGCTCTTAAAATTCGAGCTAATAATGATTGGAGCCAAATGATTGCTTTAAAGCAAGCAATTTGAATGATAACTGGGAACGGTCAACGATGTATGCAATGTTTTGTTTTGAGCTACTTATAAAGGGAAAAGCATTTGTGTGGACAGATGACTGTGAGGAGGCATCTGAAGATGGTCTTAAATAATGCAATCCTTCTGAGGTTTTTTTGACACAATCAAAGAAGCTGAAACAATTTTATAATTTTATATGTAATGCCAGAATTGGGGGGAACTCGGTATTGTTTTAAAAAAAAGGGTCATGGGTGACGAAGGAGTTATTTGTTGCGGCAGTAGAAGTCTTGCACGCAGTGAGAAAGCATAGAGTGTCCACGAACTAGAAGCACTTTCATGCGTATTCGGGGTAGAGAGATTTAGGTATTATTTGATGGGGCGAAGGTTTACCCTAGAAACTGATCATTTAGCTTTGGTTGCCCTTTTGTGAGGTTTTGATAGAGTGAGCTGTCGTTTAAGCCGGTGGCTTTTGAAGTTGTTGAATCTGAAAATTTTTGTGTTAAATATGTAAAGAGGAAGGGCAACTTATTGCCAGATTTGCTCTTAAGATTATGTAGAGCCAAAGAAGAGTTGGAAGAAAAAATAGGAGAAGATAATTCAGTAGATGCCTTTGTTTATGACCAGTTTGTGATTGGCATATGGTGCGTTGAAATTGCCAAGGCAACCAGTAGGGATGCAGTTTTCTCCATGATAAAAAAATGTATCAAAGAGAATTACGCCGAGTAAAGCTCCCAGGGGAGAGGTGGGTGCCATGTGGGATCTTAAGTGGGAACTTACCCTAGATAAAGGGGTCGCATTCAGATCAGATGTTAGAGTCATTGACTTGGCTAGACACTCGACTGGGTCACGTGACCCGTGGCAAATTTAAATTCTCAAGATGGCCCCCGCATCCGCCCAGCACAAAAATTCAATTCCTTTTTCACCCAAAATGTGGTCCAAATGTCACACACGTAACAATGGAATGGCCCTACTGCATGTCTCATTAAAATCCAGTGACATGAAAATTCAGGACTTTATTTCAATAGTTCTTACCAGCGTAATCTTTATAACAAAAGGTCACTGTTATAGGCTCTTACCTGGATACAGACGTAGCTTCCCAATTATTGCAAATATTATCCCTTGACACACTGGGTTCCATGCCTCTGCAAGGTCTTGACCTATTGACATTAATAAACATAATGATCAGTTCTACACAAATGACTTGACATCGACATCCTTGAATCAGGAAATGTGTTCTTTAAAAGTAAATCTATATGCGACAATATCAATTCTTTGCATCTTGCCATCTTCTGGGTCAGAATTCTTCTTCCACACAATAACCATCAAATTTAGTACTCAGCAGACACATAGCAATTATCAGATAATTATCGTGAGTGGAGCATTACCATAATAACTTGCCTTTTTTCACTAAGAGAGCTGAGGTGATTCAAACCCACACCCCATTGGTTTGAAAACCAACACCTTAACCATTGGACCTTCAAGGCGAATAATTAAGGCGAGAAATTTTCAAGTCAATCTTGCCGTGTTTTCTCCTCCACTCAGTGGGTAAGGGGAGGTTCATTGATTTTTTTTTTTTATGGTATTTTACGCCTTGTACTCCCCTTTATCAGGGGCTAGGGCGGTGCCCATATATATGGGACTTTTGCAGAAGCATAGCGCACTTTAAGACCGGATGCCCTTCCTGTCGTCACCAATGGCCCCTCTGGGATTCGAACCCGTACCCTCTAGCATAGATTTTTTGCGAACGTGAAATAAAAGTGACTAACAAGCAAGAGAGGGCAATCTACGTCTTTGCTTTTTAAATTTTAAAATGCCTCTTCCTCATGTTCATACAAAAAACATATACGATGACATTCTCACGAGCCTTACAGTACTAGTCCTTGCCGTCTTAAGCCCAATTACAACGTTTGCAGAATTTGCGCGTACGGCAAGCCTTTGGCTTACAAACCACAAATGGCCTTCTGAAGTAGCGGCATTTCTTGACTTTCCGTTGACAGTGAAGTCCCCGCTTCGTAGCCTTGCAGAATATACTCTTGCAAAATTGCCTGCCGCTTTTTCCTTCCCTCAGACACTTGCAACGGCAGCCACATCCTTTCTTCGGGCGACGGGTACGTCGGCATTTCGATAAGCAACCCTTAGTGTGAGCCACAATATGAAAGTAACATCCTGCCAAGTTAAAACAGCGACGGACACGGACTATCTGTTTATGGCATGCTCCCCTGAGGCAGGTATTGAAATATGTGCATTTGACACGTTTGCGGCGCAAGGGTAGATATTTGCGAGAGGGATCCGAAAGAGTGGGTTCTTCTTTTTTAGTTTCTTCACCGACGTCGAAATCGTCTAAAAGGGGAAAATTATTAAAAATTAATAGCAAAAATATAATAATGATAACAAAAAAGATACATGAAAAAAACAAGATATTGTGGTATATAGACATAAAATTGTGTCTCCTGAGTATATATGTCAATATGTATGTATAGGCTTAGGTTATATATCAATAGCCTACTTGCTATCGGGTTTACTGGATACTAACAGTGTCCAAATATCTCAAAGATATAGTCTGCACTTCGATAAACTACCTGTTTCAGGAATACCCAATATATTTTTCTGATATCTCCACGGATTTCAGTTAATTTCTTTTGGCGATATCTGTCTGAGTTTTGACTTTTAATCCTAGATACGTTTAGCATTTTAAACATCTTTACACTGTGCTTACATCCTGTCTGTTGCTTTTAAAATATGCCGAAAAGTATTTAGCCAAGGTCATACTTGTTATAAGTTTCATAATACCTGCATATCAAGACAAAAAATACCCAAAACCTTTCGGTATTGCTTCAGTGGCCCTTGGTTTCGAGATCAATGTAAACAGAGGGGAACATTGATGAAATACTATAAGTGTGCTTCTTATCGCTAGTACGAAAAAGAACTGTTGAAGAAAGTAGATGAATTAAAACATGCATAATGTGGTACGTGTAACATGATTTTTATGGTTGTGAAGATTTGTTTTCATGATTACACCATTTTCTCTGCACGCCTTAGAAAAATCGTGTTTAGTTTGTAAAGCTTGACAGTATTTTATTATAGATGAAATTATCGAATAAAATAAGGTAATGAACTATGTTAGTCTGTACCCTTTAAACTAAGACACCAAATGTCCTGCTAGAGATCTTATGCCCGAAATAAACAAGAATGAAAACAAACGGTCTTGGCTTATAATACCTAACAGCAATGTTAAAGGAGAAGGCGTGCAATAAAATGCTTACCCCCGAAAAAAAATTATAAGAGGCCACTGAACAACCTCATGGATCAAATTCACCCGGTGAAACCATCCGATACTAATTTACAAATGTCCAACAAACACAAATTACCAAAACTATTATAATCAACAATTGCATCAACGTGAGAAGGAGAAGGTGTCATGTTGTCAAGTACGGTGATTTGTTTACTTTGATGTAGGCATAAAGCTATGATTAGAATTGGTAAAAGTTTACTTTAGGAGTTCAACGACATGGAAAATGGTACTTTTTGTAATCATAAAATTTTAAGTAGTTCCCATGGTATTTAGGAGTCTTTGTGGCAGTTTGGGATTGAGGGTGGACGTGGAGGGTCTTAAAATGAGCCAAAGAAAGGCGAAAAAAGGGAAAACATGAGTATATACACCTTGTGCTCTGGAAGCCTCATCCAGTCAAGCAGTCTTTGGAGAGGAGAACTGTTCTATCTCATTTACACTCAAGTGTGTCCGCTCGCATTCCATAGATAGCGGTTTAAAAAGCCTCTGACACGTCTTCTGTCTGACATACATTTTGCGATGCCTTCTAGCTAGTTTTTAAGAAATATGCGTCGTAGAGACTGATGTAAATAGCCTTTGGTACAGTAATATGAGCAAAAAAATATTTTTTTCCTGTATACTTTGAAATACCTAATGTTAAGAACTGAAGAGGTTGAAAGTTACATGGTTGAGAAGTATATTGGCCTGATTGGCCCGGCTCTCAAAGACCTTCCATAGCTCTCTACCTGAGATGGTTACTCATCACTAACAGCTTATTTCCCTTCTGGAATGAGCATTCGATTAAGAGGCTTACGTACCTTATGGTTTATCACCAGCTAAACACTACTTAAAGACTATCAGTTACTTAAAATACTTTATAAAGTCTTAATACGTTGATGCTTTTACGGGTAGACAATAAGTTGCTGTAAGGGTCAGTTGAAGCGCAGGTAAGATTATTATTTGAAGAGACATGTGTTAATACAGAGAAAAGAACACTTCGTTATGTCTGGGATTGCTGTTACGCCATACTTCTTAAATTTCTGATCTCCAAAAGACCGCGAGACTTCAAGGATTCCTAACACCCTGCCATCTCTAAGAATAAATTGATATTGGGATTGAACATGATTAACTTCTGCCGCCATTGTCGGACATTAAGTCCTGTTTACTAATAAATATCTGAACTTAAACCCTTGATTAATAAACAAAGAGCACTTTTTGGCTGTAATTTCTACAAAAATGTACGTAGCAACAAACATAACCTGTTTAATTTATACTATCACATTCAATGATAAATCACTCCAATCTCAAATCAGTGATGAGGACCTCTGTTCAGTACCTATGCCAACGTTATACTATAGTTATACCTATTAACAACGAATTCTCTTTGATGGTGACGGAATAAGATGCAATGGCAGTAAACCTGTATTCTGATCAAAAGATCGGTTTATGATTCTTCGCAATTCAACGACTTTTTTCATCATTGAATTCAGAATTATTCAAATGACATCAAACATCTTTAAAAAATAACGACCTAAGCACAAACAAACAAAACACGTATATTTTGATTCAGAAGCAACCTTACCAGTATTACACACCGAGAATGAAAAAACTCACTTTACTGAAGCCCAATCAGGTATTGCAGGAATACAGGCAGTCGAGTCCGATGTTCTCTACGCTTGCTTATTTAATTGTAGGTCGGTTAGTCAGGAAACGGGGTAGATGTTTAATATATAACGGGGGATAATTGTTTGGAGGAGTGGAGATGTCTTTAGACATTGTGGTCTTCCGGTGAAAGGAGAGAAAGTACTCGCAACGAGTAAATCGTACCAACCGCGCACGCCGCGCTGGAGCCCGAGGCCGGCCGCATCCGCATCGTCGGCACGCCGGCCGAGGAGACCTACGGCGGCAAGGCGGTGCTGGCGATGCGCGGCGTGTTCGAGGGCAGCGACGCCGCGATCATGTTCCATCCGGCGGGCGAGGACCGGGTCTACATGCAATCGCTCGCCTGCGCCGGACTGCGGGTGACCTTCCACGGCCGGGCCGCACACGCCGCCGCCCATCCGGAGAAGGGGATCAACGCGCTCGACGCGCTCATCCAACTGTTCGTGAGCCTGGCGCAGTCGCGTCCGCGCCTGCCGCACGGCGCGATCTACCCCGGCGTGATCCTGGAGGGCGGCACCCGTCCCAACGTGGTGCCGGAGCGGGCCGTCGGGCAGTTCACCCTGCGCGGCCGTTCGCGCGCCGATCTGGCGCGGGTGGAGTCGATCTTCCGCGACGCGGTGGTGGCCTCCGACCGGGCGCACGGCACGCGCTCCGAGATCGAGCCGACCGACAACCGCTACGACGAGATGATCACCAACGTGCCGCTGGCCGACGTCTGCAAGCGCCACCTCGGCGCGCTCCGACGGACCACCGTCGACCGTCCGCGCGAGAGCATGGGATCGCTCGACATGGGCAACGTCAGCTACGTCGTGCCGTCGATCCACCCGTTCCTCGCCATGGTGCCGCGCGAGGTGGCGAGCCACACTCGCGCCTTCGCCGAGGCGACGCTGGGCGAGGCCGGTCGGAGCTCCACCGTCGACGCGGCGCGCGCGCTCGCCCTGACCGCCTGCGAGTTCCTGCGCGACGCCGACCTGCGCCGTCGGGTGCGAGCCGAGTTCGACGCCTTCCGTTAACCATTGGACCATCAAGTCCAATAATTAAGGTGAGAAATTTTCAAGTCAATCTTGTCATGTTTTCTCCTCCACTGAGTGGGTAACGGGAAATTCATTAATTATAATTATTTATTGTGCCTTGGCTTTGAGCCTTTGTCAGTGCCAGAGATATATAAGTACACAGCAGACACATAGCAATTTCATATATTAATCAGGAGTGGAGCATTACCACAATAGCTTGCTTTTTTTCTTATGTATATAAATGTACATTAGTCTTCCTTTCATCAGTATGTAATTAGACCCCTCATCAACAAAAAACAGGGAAAGTCTAACCTAAAATACCTCCTATAAAATCTTGTCACAAAGATGTTAAGCTTTAGCGATAGTTAAATTTGTATCAACTTAAGAAAACAGTACTGCGGCACTAAAAGTCATTCCCTGAACTCTCCTCTAGCTGCAGGAATGTAAGCAACACTACTGGACTTACAGCCCCTAGCAGCACTTATTGTATACCTGTACGACAGTGAAACATGGCCACTAAACAGTGCAGACACAGTCTGATTGGCCAGAAATGACAACATTATGGTGAGGTGGATCTGTTCAGCTAAGCTGGCAGATAGAAGACCTATGTCAGAGCTGAAACAACTGCTTGGGATCCCAGCAATCAAGGAGGTAAGTAGAACTAACCAACTGCGATGGTTTGGACATCTGGAACGCATGATTACCAACAGATGGCCCAGGAAAGTGATCGACTTTCAGCCACAGGGTAGAAACCCACGCAGTCGCCCTAAGAAGCGCTGGATGGACTGTATCCAGGAAGATATGCATGCAATGGGACTCAGGCCTGCCCTAGCCCAACCGTAATTTTATGACGTAATCTAGTCATTGATGATGTATCGTTACCACTTAACGCATTAACTAAATATTGCACGATCATACCATTGCCATAGCTTTATGACATTAAAACTCTGTTTAATGTGCTAACCGATGTTTAACCATAACTTGAAATGACAGATTCAGAACATCATCTAGTTGATGAAGGTGCATCATTAGCACTTAAAACATTGACGAATTGTTGCAAGATTATACATTTGCCTCAATGTTATGATATTAAAACTCAGTTGAATATACTAACTGATGTTTAAGCTAAATTTTGAATGACCATTGCCCTAGATTTTTGGCATTAGAACTCGGTTTTATATGGTAACCGATGATTAAAGTTAACTTTGAAAGACAGATTCAGGACATATTGTAAGCATCGACGCTTCATCAATACCTCTTAAGCATCAACTAAAGAATGAACGATTATTCCATTGCCATAGTTTTATGACTTTAAAACTTTGTTTAATATGCACACCGTAGTTTAACATTAATTTTAAATGACAGATTTAGAACATCATCTAGTCGATGATTCTCCATCTTTAACACTTAGAGCATTTAACTAAATCATGCACGATCATAACATTGCCGTAGTTTTATGACATTAAACATCTGTTTAATATGCTAAATGGTATTTAACATTAATTTTAAATGACAGATTCAGAACATCATCTAGTCATTGATGCTTCATCTTTAACACTTAGAGCATTTAACTAAATCATGCACGATCATATCATTGCCAAAGTTTTATGACATTAAACATCTGTTTAATATTCTTAATGGTATTTAACCTTAATTTTAAATGACAGATTCAGAATATTAACCACGCACCCTTTGGCTTCGACCTTTCCCAGCAAAGCCAACTTTTCGAAGCAAATAGAATATCTTTATTCTCTCCTCTAGACACACCTTTTCATCAGTCCCTTTTTGCATTTTCTAGTGAAGCAAAATAGCTCAGTCAAAGTTCAAGTATCGTATTACAAAGTCGTGCGTAAAATCCATTTGAGCAAATATTGTTGTAAGAACAATAAAAGATCTCATGGTTTATGTAATAAGTAGCATATTGCCTCATAATCGGTAAGGCAAAATGATCAAATTCTTCGTCTACGGATAAAATAGTCGATACATATTAAAAGTGATTATGAAGATGGAGTTCAATTTTGTCATAAAAATATACCACATTAACAGAAATGACATCAGTGAAAAAGGGGTAGGGTATTAAAATGGTTAGAATGTTAAATAAATGCTCAGGAATTTATTTTGTGCTGATAAAGTGTGCTTTCTAACGAATTATAGATACACGTCTTTCTCTGATTAAGATGGCTTCTGCGACTGACAGGTCTGTTGCCTCTCCGGAAGAAACTCTTAGCGTTTTTTCTTGGATGTTCCTCTTTGGCGCCGTTGTAGAGTGTTCCTTGGCTCTACTAATAGATTTTAGCTGTGTAATCGTATTGTTTATCCTCGTCTAGTTTTGTTGTTGACGCATCGATAAAAAATGTTGGACCATTCTTTAATAAATTTGGTGTGTCGGACGAAGTCGGTAAATGCACGTTTTCCTTGACCAAGCCAATCCTTTGGTTACCATTAATCTTTCTGCTTTCGATGATAAAAATGCATTCTACAACGGGGCCAGAGAGGAATATCCAAAAAAACAGACTAAAATTTTTAGTAGTGACCTGAAGAAGTCTGTTAGACGAAACGTTGTCAATAAAGCTTCCACATTTGGCGTTTTAGGTCTCCCCTCTTCAAAACGTAAGAACGTGTTTCCCTCCTTCCTCTATCAATTGACACTAAAGAAATATATCACCACAGGGGATCAAACACGTGAACCGCGGCATGTGCTCTATCAACTGAGCTAGGTGACCTCCGATGTTAACATACACTATTTCTCTGGTCGTCACACCTGCTCCCAGTCTTTCACCGGTGGACATCGACATCCAGCTCAACACAATTGAAGATCAGTCTCTCTGTGCCAATATAGTTGTGTCGAGCCTGGAAAATTTCAGAGGTACCGATAAGGGCATAAACCGACCACTGCTTGCATTTTCGCACGCAATTCGCAATGGAAGACCACACGCTCTGTAAATGTCTAGCAAACAGAATTGTAAAGCTACCAACAAGTAGTTTCTTCCAAGAGAGCACCAAGGCACCCAGCTAGTCACCGAGGAACAACGTTCTTCCTTCCAATTTTGGATTTCAAAAGTCGAATTTTTCTTAAGTGCACAAATTCTTGCTGCTTAGCACCGAGGATAGTAACTACTGCAACAGCCCTGACTGATCCCTAGTTCTAATTTTATTTCAATCAAACATCAGGTTTTTCAATGTGATGGATTTCCACGCTCGCAGGTGTTTTACAATTAACCTATTGAAAAAGATTTTAATGACATGGTACTAGGTGAATAATAAAACGGTGGATTAAGTAAGACCGTAAGAGGATATTAATGATGATCTTTTATTTAATTTGATTTCAAAGCAGCATAGTTAGCCAGAAACGTCATTCAACCCATGAAATAAACAGTCGATAAGGAGTCCTAACTAACTTGCCAAGTGTCAAGCAAGAATACGTGCATCGTTGGAGTAAAGGGGACAATGCATATCTATTCTTTTGTATGGTTTTGGCGTTTTGACAAAAGAAAAACAATGGAACATGCTAGTAGCTATTGTGCCCCCTCCTACCCCATGTCTCAGTTTTACCTCCTTTAAAATCTCAAATACCCCCTAAGACGGTCTCTGGTCTCTCGTTGATAATCACTGAAATAGTGTTTTTCTGTCTGTGACCATGGTGTTTGTCGTCTTAACTGCTTAAGAATAGTATTTTATTTACTTCATTACCGCGTCTGAAATTCTTTGTTTTTCTGAATGACAAGTGTATCATCCTCTGATATAACGTTATCTTTTCCACTAAAGAATCTTCCCTAGATGTAGATCTTCGATAATTTAGAAAATAGTCACACTGTAAATGAAGAAGAGGTCTGAGGATAGAATGCATCTTTGTTGAACGCCTTATTTAATTCTCTGTATTCTCCCAGTATATGTTTCTTATAAACCTGAAACCGTAACCGGCGACACCTTACTAATCTTCATCATCATCATCATCATCATCATCATCATCATCTTCATCATCATTTCATCATCATCATCCCTATCATGTATACAGAATTGGCCATATTTTTTCTTTCTATGATGTTACATTGGACATCACTAATGTCTCATTGCCTAGGATCTTATCACTATCATGCATAGTAGAATTTTAGTGTACTTTGTACGTAGCCAGTCAAAGCCCTACGGACCATAAGGTTTCTTTTGGTTAATCAAAGATCGCAGTGGCCGAGCTTGTCAGTTCTAAACAATGTTGACAATTGCGGTGCAGTGAGTCTTTGCTCGGCATCTTAACATCTTTACTCGAACTACAGAACACTTATATGAAGTGACCTTTGAAACATTAAGTTAAGATACCATTAACGATTAAGAATCAACAAGGTTACATACAGTGGGATCTCATTACCTAATATCACTATCACTGATTTCCTAATAAAATATTGTCAACTATTACATGATTATTCATATCAAATCCGATATGAAAAGACAAACTCGTCATTTGATTAAGGAAACGGATTTACTCACACCGACGTAATAGTACTGGACCAAATATAGTTTGAAATAAAATTTATACACTTTCATTCAATAAAAATACTATGACCCATTTGATCATATTAGCCTCTCTACTTAAACCCGCCCCTTAGGATCGGTCACTTCTTCTGTACAGATGGACAGTCACCGCTTGGGAAAGGTCTTTTATTAAGTTATTTTAATACTCAAAACACCATAAACCACAATCGAGTTTAGAAATTATATATATTGTGACCAATGTTCTCGTAAATCTGACACAAGATACCTCGCCGCATAAGTGGATCCTTGAATAAGCATCCCCGTGGAAGGTTGACGTGTACATGCCCTTCCCCCAACACATGCACACCACTGATTTTGACACAGATATTTTTAAAGTTAATAACAATAACAAACTTGGGCTCAGTTTCAGTGTTCTTTCTAAGACCTCTGTCCAAGTAATTCAGTGATTGACTAATAGATTTAACTATGACGTTTATCAGTAATTAACTGCATACATCAAGTTCTTGATCACCACTGTTCGCACGGCTGAAGGTGATTTTTTCTCAACTTAACGATTTAACATCACAGCTGCTGGTAAAATCCCATGGAACTGTTCCCCTCTTCTGAGCTGTTGCTCGGTGTTGACTTAAACTACTTGTGTTAGCAAAGTACGTGATCCACTGGCGCCATGTTTTGCTTATAGATCTGGAGGGTTCTGCTTATACGTTTACGAGCATGTTTGATACTAATAACATAAAGAGAAATCCGAACACCATTTCAGTTTTAACTATCACTCATGTTTAATATGGCTACGTTTTGCTGATAGAGGAATCTTCTACTAAGTTATAATTTCCTTTTCAGCAGTAACGTTTTGGGGAAGATATGTTCGAAAAAAATCTATATTAATTTCGTTGTGTCTGTAATACGTAAGGGGATATTCTACCGAGAGTATTCTGTCCGACTGCATATTATCTCAACAAAGATATGTGTGAAGGAAGGGGTGCTGTCCTACAACGTTTAGAAGGAAGGCTGTGTTTTGAGCAGTTAGTGGCACACCCACTACTAGACCCCCTTTATATAGCTATGTGAGACATAATTTTATGAATTAAGTTCAAATATTCATACGGCTGAAAATGGTCAACCTAACTTTATAATAACCTTTACCAAAATATATAAAAAAAAACAATAAAATTTTAAGTAATATAAACGGAAACTAAAATGCCACCACCAACAGGAAATATACGCACTATTAAGCAGAGTGCTATAAGTAAGTGAAAACTCGTGTAAATACTTCTCAATGGAGTTGAAATTATCTGACATAGTGGCTTCCGCTACTCGGCTTTGCTTTTTGATTTCAAAGCAGTGCCGCAGTAGCTACTTATCGATAGCTGCTTACCAGATATGTGAAAGGTGGTCTTTGAGACCAGAACCTTAATACTTCTCTAAAGATTCGGCGATTCCCAACAAGATTCATTGGGATATTGGCAAAAGCACGTTCTCCTTTTCATCGGCCGCTCTAGAAGCTATATTTATCACAAGACAAAGAGGACGGAGTTCTCATCAACATCATCATCAACATCATTATCATCATTATCAGGCAGTTTCGAGTCCATCTTTCCCCAACCCAGGGGGTTGGACTGTCAGGTGGCAGTTCCCAGACGTTCTCTCCAGGCTTCCCTGTCCTCTGTCAGTACAGGTGTGAGGTTGCAGGTCCGCATGTCTTCTAAGATGGTGTCACACCATGTCTTTCTGGATATGCCTCTACCCTCCACAGTCAATGACTGGCACTTGGCTGTCCACGCTCCACTACGATATACGTGGTGGAACCAGCGAAGTGAAGAAGGTAATGTAGGTCCACACTCCACTTAAAAGGCTATATAGGTCCTCGATGTTGGTCCATGCTCCACTACGATGAGCGTGGACGAACCAGCGAAGTAACGAAGGATAGTGTCTAAGTGGACGATGTTCAGTCTCCCATACAGTGTTGTTCTGTCCACTGGATCATCTGCTTCACTCAACACATCGATCGGAGCATTGAACGCTCATTTCGATACAAGCGTGTACGTTCCTGGTTTCGTAGCGGCCAGCATTCGCTTTCTTACAGCATGACGCTGCGTACTCATGAAGAGTATAAAAATATTTGTTGACAGTGTACATGTTCTTAACTTACTCGAGTGACAGAAAGTTTGTTACATACAAATGTTATTTTTAACAAGGTTTCAAATCTTTTCTTTTTTTAAAAAGAATCGACACGTTGCACCCAACTTCACCACCCCTGGCTTAGGACATGTGATTCTCTACCATATCACATCCCCTGCGCTCTGTAAAGAGTACGGGACTACGGGACTACCTTTAACTTAGAATATACTTTCTCTATTCATGAGTTTCCGATGTGAGAATCTTAGATGATCGAATTCTAGGATTGCAGCTCACTTTGCAACGTTGGAAAGCTATAGATTTTGAATACTTTGACGTCCCACGTCTAAACCCTTTTAAGAACACGATATATTGTAGGTATTTCCTTGATAATTTTCCCATTATTGAAGCGTATTTCTCATTACATTTCCCAATTTTGTCCCTTCTTAACATTCTATCGTTGCAAGGCTGATAGCACAAAATGACGAGAAATTAAATTAACATTGCAAACCATAGTATCTCACTCCCCCATAACAGGGCAGAAAAAATCATTGGGGTTTGGATAACATATTTGTTAAGAGTAGAAGCCTATCTGATCTTGAAGTTAACAATTCCTTATGGATTTAGTTCATTGAATCATAGAATTTATTACTGAATATTTAACCCTCAAACCCAAGACCTGTTTCCTGCTCCGCAAGGTGTCTCTCTGAAGCAACAGCTGACGCACCAGTTGGCAAAGGATGTTTCACATGCTGCAAAATGGTCTTGTGGTGTTTTGAGCACGGCTTCCTGTGTAACAACCCTATTTGTACTGGCAGCCAGACCCCCAAGAGGTAAGGACGCTGTTTGCTTCGTGGTTGCGAGATGTCTGGGATATAATTGACATTTAGATACTGAAGTTACTCTTTGTTACACTTCCAGTATTCAGAGTCCTAGTATATGGGATTATGTGAATAATATTGACAAAATGTGTTAACAATTCCTTCTTTGGTAGCAGCACATTAAGACACCTTTATTCTCAACCTTTCTTTGACCTTTCATTTGCAGAGTTTTAATCAAGCTGTAAACATGTGGAGGGTTGCCAGAATTGCAAGGAAGTCAACAAATGTTATTGGAAGAAGGTATATACTGATGCACTGTTTTGTGTTGTCATGCTAGAACAAAAATATGTCAGACATATGGCAACTCTTGCCATGTACACTTTAACCCATTGTGGCCCGTTACACCCCAGTGCTTTTGTCCCTCAAACGCCCACTGCTTTTGTCAGGTTTGTTGTCATGAAAGTCCGACAGCATATGAAGGAAACGTAAAATAAACAGTTACCCGCGCTAACTCGCTTATTTCTTAAAATTGGTTCGACTGAGACTGAAATACTTGAAAGACGAAAGAAAGCATAAAGATTCTCCTACAGAGCAGTTATATTTTTAAGCCTTAAACTCAAATGGTTAGCCTGTAAACTTCAGTGGTGTATAGCTATTAGCACCAATTGAAGGAAAATTTACCGTTTTCTTTCTAGAATGACAAAATTTCATAGGATATTTTAGTTTTCCAGTGTCTTCAAGGGCATGTGTAATAGAAAACTGATGTTTCAGGCAATTTTCGTGATAATAAACCCATCTATTTGGCAGAAAACGGCCCATAATAAAAAACGTCGTATCATGCTCATTGCTGTATTGCCACCGTCAAGTAGTAGTTAGATGGGCAAAACCTGAAATTTAGAGTAAGACAGATTGTTTTTCAAAGTATAAATAATCAACGTTTTACCTGTCGAAATCTAGAATGCTTCTTTCTGTAGTTAAAATCCAAGGTGGGGCGCCGCCCCCTTTAAAGAACTCACTAGCGTCTTCCGTCCCACCTGACATTCTTATCGGCATATACATTTTTCCCTTAAGTATATCATAATGCATCGGAAACCAAAAACGAAGGACCTATGGAATGACTATGGGATGTTTCTTGCCCGTACGTCCGTACGTATGTTCGTTGAAGTATTCCTCGAAAAGACCTTCCGAGAGATATAACTTAAGAACTGAGCAAAAATTGTGTCTTTTGGCCTTTGTAAACAAACATCTTTTACAATTTTAAACCAATGCCTTAGCGGAATGTTCTTATCCCAGCTAGAATTTAGACTATACAAGACCACTTTCAGTTGCATTTAGCCAACTCAAACATTTTTGTTTCGATTTAACAATAATATAATATAAAATTGAATGGATACCAATTTTAGGATTATTTCCAGAGAATGATGAAACTTATGACCTGCCCTCCTTTGATATTTTGGAAATCCCAACCACCCCACCTCTCTTAGAGGATCAGCTTCATGAGCGTCATCATCATCATCATCATCATCATCATCATCAATTTATCAAAGTTGAAATGTAAGTTTTAGTTAATCTTTTTCATCCGGTGTAAGTCCTTTCTTGACCATCATTGTTTTAAGGTCTTACTTAACGATTTCAAAGCTGAGGTAAATTTGCATCTGTTATTTGCAATGTTGCAAAACAAAACGTTTCTGGAGTCAGTAGTTACAGAATTTGATTAAGAGTGCCATGAGCTAAAGATTTTGCTTCTTACAATGTATGATCTACATAATATTCTCTTTATCAATAATAATGACATCATAAAGGTACCAATTATGCACCTCTTTGTGTTTTCAAATGACTTCCTGTAGTGCATGCGTATTGGCACAAGTCACATTTGTAAGACTTTTCGCCAGTATGAGTCCTCATGTGTTGTTCCAAACCACTCTTTGTAGTACATGCATATTGGCACAAGTCACAATTGTAGGGCTTTTCTCCAGTATGAGTCCTCATGTGTGTGTTCAAGCTACTCCTTGTAGTACATGTATAATGGCACAGGTAACAGTTGTAAGGTTTTTCACCACTATGAGTCCTCATGTGAGTGTTCAAATTAGCTATTTGAGTACATGCATATTGGCACAAGTCACATTTGTAGGGCTTTTCACCAGTATGAGTCCTCATGTGTGTCTTCAAACGACTTTTTCCAGTGCATGCGTATTGGCACAAGTCACATTTGTAGGGCATTTCACCACTATGAGTTTTCATGTGAGTGTTCAAACTAGCCATTGGAGTGCATGCGCATTGGCACAAGTCACATTTGTAAGACTTTTCACCACAATGAGTCCTCATATGTCTTTTCAAATGACTTCTTGTGGTGCATGCGTATTGGCACAAGTCACATTTGTAAGGCTTTTCACCACTATGAGTCCTCATATGTATTTTCAAATTAAATATTCGAGTGCATGCGTAATGGCAGAAGTCACATTTATATGGCTTAGTACCACTGTGAATCTCCATGTGTCGTTTAAGATTGCCTTTACTCGCAAATTGCTTATCACATTGTGTACATTGGTTTATTTTACTCGAGAATGTTTCAACAGATGTCTCTCCAGTAATGTCACTCTCTTGGCCAAAACCACTCCTGTGTTTCCCAATCGTCTTTGGTAAGACATTTCTTGGGGATGAAATGAACGTATGTATGTGATAACAACGTATATTTCATTTTTAGGATTTTAGGAAGAAACAATGATAACAGCTTTAAGTTATTAATTAAAGAGAAATTTGCTCTAATGATTATTAAACTGAGGCAAAAGAACGCTGTTTCATTTTGATCTTAAAGAAATTTCATAGGATCAATCAGCATTTTCTTCCATGGAAATAAATGCCAACTGGGTATACTATCCCTCTCTATTAGCCTCCAGAAAAGATTTAAATAAATCATTTCTCCAAATAGACTGTTACATAATAGAAAATATCAGCTGTTTCAAAAAATACAAATCTTTCTGAGAGAAAATTAGATAACATCCAACGATTTGCTTTTTCTGATATTCGATCCAAGAGTTCATTGATTTTGAAGGTGGTTGAAAGACATCTTATAATCGTAAAGTCGAATATAATAGAAAAAATATTGTCATTGACAGGAATTTTCAGGTACGAAATATTGCCTGGAAGGACGTGTTGAAATATTTCCTTAGAAAATGATGGGTTAACAAATTTCCTTTTGTTTATCGAAGCTCAATCTGATTAAGCAGAAAAGTAAAATTAATTGTAAAGCGATAAAGTGGTAAAACCATAAATAGGCAATTACTGAATAGTAGCACTCCAATTTGGCTGTGCTTCTAGCAACTTGGGCCCATTTGGACACCAGCACAACTTAAATGACATATGTTATTAAGGTGATTATTTTCGGAAAAGATTCCTGGTACTACAAAATTTGTAGATAATATTTAATAACGGAATCATTAGTGAAATGTCATTGACTGGCACTAAGGAGTCTACAAGGACATTATTCCAACCATGGTCTTTCTATATTTGGACATTAAATAAAAAATTGGATTCTTTGGTTTTTAGTAGCGGTGCCAGACAGGGTTGTTTTTTGATAGTAGAATTTGAAAGTGAAAGATATTTTTAAACCTTTTAAATGGCGAAGAGACGGCTTTTTTGTTGTGCTAAGCACGAAACGGCATAGCGTGGCACCGCCCTTATTTTTGTTGCACGCAAACCTTCATATTAACTATGCTTGGTCTTAACCGTTCACTTCTGACAATGTTTTACGACTAGGTCTCCCAAAAAGCTTGTACAAAGGAGTTTGCTATAAAAATGTGAATTTGATCTTGTGCGACATATTAAACATTAGACGCAAATATATTTCTTTACTTGTAGAGTCAGCGATACGAAACTTTACATCCCAACTCTTCATCACATTATTTCCAAACCTACCAAATTTCTGAACTTAGATACCAGAGGAGGTGACATATCTCGATTGTCAGACATTAGGAATACGAAGGTAATACATGCGTATTACAGTTTGTTAGTCTGATTGAATTATTTTGTGCTTTTCTTGCTGCGTACGTCAGATTTTCATATTTGTTACAGTTTAACTTATACGGGTTGACTTCTGTTATTTATGAATTATATTATTTTAAGTGTCATCACGAATGGTGCATGAGAGGTATTACTGCAGTCAACTATCCATTTTCAGTGTACCATGATTACGTATTGTATACAATGGCTGCTTCTAATCTATCAATTGTGAAGTATATACTAAGAGTTTGTGAACCCGTGCTGGAGATAAAATGTGACAAAAGCGTAGCGAAACTATGCCTGCTTCCACTACTGACAAAACGACGCTGGCTTTATGCTTTGGACAATTCTAACCAAAATGATAAGCATTAATACGAATTTGTTATACGTCATCTTATCTTCGATGGTAGAGTCTACAATTTACATCAATCATCAATCTAAAAGGGACTGGTCCCGAGTGACTGTTTACAGCTGCAACATACGTACGTGTATTGACGTTGATCGGTTTAAAATGTCTGCTGTGAAGAACTAGGAGTGCTATCTGTCTAAGATCATCTACTGATTAAACGCATTATATTTCATTTAGTATACTTGTATTTGATGTCATGCTTCGACAGCATCATAGATAGTATATTGCACTAGGTCACTGTGGTTGAAAATGCAAGTTATAGTCATGCAATATGGGTACATCATAAGGAAAAGCCAACACTCAAACATTCGCACTCGGTATTCTTCGACGTCATCGCAGATTTAGCAAAACAACGATGGGCGTGATCATCATTCTAAATCCAGGGAATCGGATCAGCTCATAAATTTAATTCTATAGCCCTTATCAAGGATAGACAAAAATGAGGGGCAAAAACAAATAAGCATACTAATATATATATATATATTTTATATATGTGTGTGTGTATAGAGGAAGAGAGAGAGAGAGAGAGAGAGTGCTTGGTGACATTGCCGTAAACTGATCAAGAATGAAAACGTGTTGCATTTTTCAGCGCATTAATTAAAAAGCCACTAGCTTTATTAAAAAGACAAACAGTTAAGACCGCAATGACCACCAGTAATCGACAGTGGCCATTTAATTGAAAGACTTTAAATTAAACTTAAGCGTCGTAAAACCCATTCAAGTTTGTTGTCTGAAATTGCTTGCTTTGTTTTATAAGTGCGATAAAAAACATCTATTCATTATTTGAGGCTCAAAACTCTTTTTTGTTAAGAATCACGAGGCTCATAAAACTGAAGACCAACTGTTAGCGTATTGCATTCAAGGGTAAGGCCTCCCTTCTAGTTGTGCTTAAGATGTGGGCACAATTTTCAATAAAAAAATTAGGGCAGGGGAGGCCTCCCCTCCCTCCCCCCTCTAGTTGCACTCCTGATAGTGATACTCTGAGGTGAAAGAGAACAATTTATAGTGAGGAGCTGATAAGACAACGAGGATTAAAAAACTTGTTATTGAACATAACACATACATGATTGACATGCTTTAGGGCTGTTGTGATAATGAAAGATGCTAGCTGTAAACAAATTAATTTTGTTGCAAAGCCTCACAGAGTATTGGATTGTTAGTTTAGTTATTCCTTCAGAGTGGCAAGATGCAAAGGAGAATAGTTTGTTAGTGGTACAAAACAAGAATATTGCACAAAATAGCGTAAACATATTGCACTGAAAAGCTTTTTTCGTCTGACACCCCTTAGAGTACTAACGTCAGAATGACCAAAATGGAATGTGTGAAAGAGTATACCCAAATGTATTTTAAAGGAGCCAATCAGAAATTGGACTGCCTGAATGGCTTGTGCTTTTGGGCCAATCAGCATCCCTTACAACAAGATCAATTGAATAGGCCTAGTGACAAAAATATTTCTTTTGTCTGCATAGCAAAGTTTTTCTTGCTGTTATGTGGACTGACTCCAAAATGGCCAAATGAAATGCAGACCTGCCCTTTCCTATATTACGGAAGCAATCGTCCGTGTACACTTTGGCACAGTCTGGGTTCTCAAGCAAGTGCTGCCCTATGACAGAGTCACATATGTATATGACCTGATTGTTGTATTCTTTCGTGATAGTGTTCTTTATCGTCGATTTTCTATCCCAATTTGCCATCTACCAGGGTAACGCTTGTTTCTTCTTTCTCATTATTTTGATGCAGAAAAAGATGTTTTATAACGTTTGTAGCCAAACTTGCTGTTAGTTTCTGTACATTCTGTAAATTTTAATAACTTTCCATTTGCTAGTGTAATAATTATGAGGGCAAATTCTTATGATAGTCATACGATAAAAGCCTTGAAACTTGAATAACGATAAGTGGTCTTTTCCATGCAATCTTCGGATTTTTGTTATTCAACAGTCTCTTGCATTGTATACTTTATTCACTTTCTTACTGATACTGCCTTTTAGCATTGTCTCTGTCGGCACACAGACATGGTATCGTCGTGCTTACAGACTGTATTTCCTGATATTATTATCATTTTTAATGTGTACCTGAGACATGTAATCCCATCAAGAATAAAATAAAAGTAGATTGATCTTCTGCTTGATAAAACCTCCTTAGGGTGCCCAGTGGGACTAATTTTGTCCTGGATTCTAGCGCCTACCAATGACTCTTGCAATTTTAATGTAACACGTACAGGTCGCAATTAAAGAATGTTTCAAGCTATACCTCTGCAAAATACTTTCCAATGCAGTGTCTAGGACCAGCAGAAAATGGAGTGTATAACATTGGCTGATATGTTTCATCTTCAAATCTTTCTGGGTAGAAGTCATTGGGTCGAGACCAGTAATCAGGATGACGATTATTCACGTAAAATGAAACCTAAGGAGATAATAATATTAGAATAAATGTTCAAAAACGTATGGTGATAAATAAACCATCTGTTTCGTTGGTAAAAATGACATCATTTTCATTCCCATATTGTTAAATAAGGAGGTTTTTTGCTTATAAATCGTTTTTGGCGAAAACAAAAGTGCATTACATAGTACGTAGCAGTACACTATCATTACTTTATGTTCAATGTTCTGTTATTTATACTACTTCGCTTACAATTTTTTCTTTTCTACCTTAGGGATACTTTGACGAACCATTGTCCAAAATAATTGGAAATGTCGAAGAAGGCGAAGTTGAGAAACTAGATAGGTAAGGGGTTGTTTCATCAGGTGCATCAGTCTGCCAATATAGTTTTCAATGTAGGCTCTTACTTAACCGGTACGCTTTGTAGTCGCGCGGATGCTGTCAACCGTCATATATGGAAAAAATGTGTTCATGATGCTGCAGATGCTTTAGGTCCACAAGGTACATGTTGTTGCCACAGCCGAGAGTGATCCAATCTGTGCACACCATAAGTTGACTTGATTTGAGTTGATTCAATGAAATGAAAGAACGCTGGATTATTTCAATCTTGAAACTGTGGTGACGAGAGGGGCAAAGTTGACACTCCATAATAAATGGAAATATGTAGAACTAGCAAATGAAGTATTTTAGCCTATCGACCCCTAATAGATCAATTTCAGAGTTGATGTTTCTACACACACACACCCACACACCCACCCACACCCACACATCCATATGTTGGGTTACAAGTGGAGGTCTTTTTTCTTTCATAGTATTTATACTCGTAATTTTGCCTGGTTTATTTTCAGGTGGGATCTCGACGTTCGATCGAATCCTGAAGCCACCGACGTCGATACGCAGGGTGCGAGAAGTAAGGTATGTCTATGAGCCTCGCCAGTGGTCGTTAATACAACATTTCGCTCTTTAATTTAACTCTCATCGCACTTTGAAGTAACTACATTAAGCAAAGTCCTCGCGTTTGTACAAAAGAATTGAAAGGTCCGTCAAGAACCAGAATAAGTTATAAATAGAGTAGTGTAGTGCCGGAGCAGTTCAGCTGTGACAAATAGAGCTGTTCGGTACTGACTTAAGCCACGTCAAGTAGAGCATGATGGGCTACGGCGTTGCCTCACGCTCTGGATCCCAAAGGCACCCAAATCATTCGTACGTCGAGTTTTTATTGCAAATTTCCTGGACATTTAAACCCGTTTATTTTAGTTGATTGAAATAGGCGTTAAAACATGTCACTGCTATTCATGAGCAAAAAAGTGCTCAAAGTTGCAATAGTTGCTATTGGTTGTGTTACTTAAGGCCATCGTTGAATGCCCTTGTCTTGATAATGTTGTGTTGCAATTGTGGAATTGTTGCTTAAACGTAGATTCTTTCAGTACAGTTTATAAGGAATTTTGATATTACTACAAGTCAGACTCCGCTTTGAGTAGTTTGTAAGAACATAATAGGCGTCCCCGTGTCTGAAAAAAGTATTGAATAAGCGCGCAGGACAGCCGTGTGAACCTTCCGTTGAGAGAAACTGATAAAGTCGTGTGATATCGTCTTGGCTCCTCTTGTGTTACTGGCCTGTTGCCAAGAAGATATCTCAATAGCTTTTAGTAGGCCAATTGAGATCTATATTTATTGTGATGGATGGCTCTGTCTGATGATGATCCAAGATGTTTCCGTGCTATTCATAGGTATTTAGTTTATGTTGGTATGGTATGTACAGGTTCAAATGAACATGCTTTTCTTTTACCATTGCCTCAATGGAAAAGCGAAGAAAAGCACAATTTACAATTCAATTTTTAAAAAACCTAGCTGTATTTACCAGCTGAAATATAAAATTCAGGACAGCAATTACAGGTTTCTAACAAAAGAAAAGACCACACAGTCCCAAACATTTGTCACATGACCGCAGATAAGGCATCTATGCGATGGAACAGCCACAGTTCGGCAAAATGGCGACAGTCCTAAACATTATAACCAATTCGTAACTATGTTGACGTGTTTGGTCTCGTTTCTCAACTGCATCAATTGGCAACTGCATCGTTTGACAACTGCATCGTTTGACAACTGCCTCGTTTGCCAACTGCATCATTTGCCAACTGCATCATTTGCCAACTACCTCATTTGCCAACTGCCTCGTTTGCCAATGCATCATTTGCCAACTGCCTCTTTTGCCAACTGCATCATTTGCCAACTGCATCGTTTGCCAACTGCCTCGTTTACCAACTGAGTCCTTTGCCACCCGCACCATTTGTCAACTGCATTGTTTGCCAACTGCAACTGGTACTCTGCTGCAATCGGCTCTCTGCTGCAACAAGTCACCTGCTGCAACCAGCAATATGATGCAACCCGCTCTCTGATGGAACTGGCACTCTGATGGAACTGGCACTCTGATGCAAAAGAGGCTCCGATGTAACTGACTCTGCAATGCAAATGGTTCTCTGATTCAACCGGCACTCTGATGCAACTGATTCTTAGCTGCAAACGACTCTCTGATGCAAGCGGTTCTCTGATGCAAAAGAGCCTCTGATGCAACCGGCTGTGTGGTGAAACTGGCTCTCTGATGTCATAACACTATTCCATGCATTGGAGGTGTATCTTGGTGTCCCTAAGACAAGATCATTATGTTTTAGAGTTTAAAAATTTATTCATTCATTCATTTATTAGAGTAAAAACACCAATCAGTCCCCAAATTGCTATCCAGTACAACTACCATTAAGGTGGAAGAACAGCATAGCTTCTTCAGTTATCCGAGACTTTAAGGTCACTTTAATGATAAACACCCTTTTGGAATGGTATCTCCTATAATGTACAATTTTTTGGCATCATTGATACACAGCTGTTGGTATATAATAGGCATGGGTAACCCCAGGCCTGCGCACCAATTCCAGCCTTCAAGGGTAATGAATCTGGCCTACAGGCAATTAAAAAAATTATATCTCTGTATTGTACCACCCATTAAACATTTTGACAATTTGCAATATAACAAGCTGATAGTTTCAGGGCGCAAATATATAGCTAATATTTCTATCGCCCATTTTGGAAGTGTAACGGCTCTTTACATTTTTGGGAGTGACTCAAGCTGCCTGCTAGTGCATTTACCAGGATCTTCATGCCAGACTGCTATCTGACAGAGAGAGGTTTTCCCATGAAGCTTAACCCAACCTGCCATTGCCATAGTTGTCCCCATACTTATTAGGTCAAATTGTTCTATACATTGAACCTTCCAAGATGTGGCAGTATTGTTGGCTGAAGTTGCATTGCTCACAGTCTCATTAATCTCTAAATGGGTGTACTTGTTGAATCTAAAGTTAGGAAATGAGTGGGAAAAGTTTTGTATCTTGCGAATATGCAAGAGATAAGGCCGAATGATTACTACTAGGTTACTTTGCTTTGGTTATACTTCTGTTTCTTTGAGGCTTCATCCAGACAATTTGGTGAAAACCTGAGTTTGCATCTAGTTTCGTGAACACTTTGGCTTCCCCCATATGTCCGATTGCATAATCAACTGTTGGTAGCATAAATCTTTCTCTTTTAACTGCCTTGTTTAGTTTGGTAAGGTTGACACAGATCCTGACCTAACCATTATCTTTTAGAACCACTACCATAGGGGCACACCAGTCAGTTAGTTCTCTTGTCTTCTCTATCTCCTCTGTGCAAGGTTTTACAATACTAAGCTGCTCACTTCAAGAGGGTCTAGTTTGCTTAGAAGGAGAGTCAGGACTTCTCTTCTAAGCAAATTAGACCCTTTTGGCAGTAAATTGGTAGGAAATTAAGTCTTTTTAAAGTGTGCTCCCCCCCCCCCCCCCTCGGTAATTTCTTGCCTTGCCTTGCCATTGCCTTGCCATATGGTTTTAAGTCTTGGTATCCAAAGGTTGGCATGCAGGGTCGACTGCTTTTCTCCACATTGTTTTTTGTTACAACGCCTTCCTCCACTCTTCTCTGTTGGCTGAGTCCAGTCTTGTCAGACCCCATTTCCTTCTGTCCTCATCAATTGACTGCTTCCAGGCCTTTTTTGGTCTCCCTGTAGGAGTAGTACCATCAACATGGACATGCCCAAACCACCTGAAACTACCAGCCCTCATTATTGTCTCAATTGGTCTGAGATTGATTTTTTAAGGAGTGTTTCCATTGGGGCATGATCACTCAGGTGCACCCCCCACATCCACCACAACATTGACCTGTCTGCTCGTGAGATCTTGTCAGTATTCAGCTTTGTTGGTGCCCAGCATTCACTTGCATGCAGCAATGACCAAGAGGAAGACCACCAAAAAGATGGACGGATCACATCAAAAAAGACACAGGCCTTCCCATCTTAATAGCAGAGAGAAACACACAGGACAGAAGTCGATGGAAACAGAATTGCATTCGGAGAGCAAGGGATCGCCCGGGCCTACGCAAAACAGAGAGAGAGAGAGAGAACTCGAAACCTAACGAAACATTTTCCGCGTCTTGTAGAAAATACTGTGTTGAACTTGTCGTTGCCACCCCGCAACTAGGGCCGTTCTAGGTTCGGGTTTAGTCGCGTATTGCTGAAAATGCTCATACAACAATGGCTTTACCCCCTCACTAGAAAAAAAATTGTGCAGAGTCATGTGCTGTCGTGACACGATCCGCGATCTGAGCTGACTGGTGTCGTTTCATTGAGGACCATAGGAATCTTAACGATATCACATTAGTTCTGTGCTGAGGGCCAGCTGCAGGTAAATGCTAAATGGTAAAGATACCCCCTCCCCCCACTCCGAAGCCCATTGACCCCTTTTGATTACCTTTGCTGGCTGGGGGCCTGGTGTAATTGCAATCGATTCATAAGTTACAAAATTGGCTTTTGTCATAAGGTATCTCCAAGCAGTTTGAGTCTCTTGTGCTGTTCAAAAAGATTCAGTATCGCCTCATGAGAATTGGCCTCAACGACTGTTGCATCCACCAAGGAATTCATGATGCTAAGACAGGAAGTATTCGATTCTGCTCAAGGTCTTGCAAAAGTTTTCATGGATTGGGCTCTCCGTAAGAACGTCATTCCCCGAGCGTGGCAGAAACAAGGTACTCTGGAGTGCCGAATAAACGAGGAGTCTGAATAAACAGGGGGTTTCACCTACGCGCCTTATGCTGGGCACTTATCTTTATAATAAGAATTCGTTTTCCGCCTGGCTTGTCCATCGCAAACAAAATCAAAGGAAAAAATAAGAAAGAGAGAAAAAAGTTAATTACATGAAAGGTAATAGTTCCGGGGGAATCCAGCCTTAGTTGCGCTTATTAAAGATATAGTAAGATTTTCTAATGGCTACTTCCGAAAACATCATCGTACGTCTATTTGCAAATATGTCTAAATTTTTTACAAATTTTATAAAATCAAATGAATCCTTTATAAAAAGACCCAAAGGTAAAATTTGAAGAGTCATAACCGTAAATCTAAAGTTTGATCAATTAGGTATTTTTAAAGATCAGAGTATTTGCTATTTTTATATTCCCTTGACTTAATTAAATTTGTCTCAAAAAGCCCTGTTAATTCTATCATTGTGAGAGAGTTACCTCTATTGGAAATTACAGCTATATCCGGTCCAAGCATCTTTTTATATCCAGGAATGTCGGCAAGCATGGAAACATTAGTAGACACTTTATAATAAAAAACTTCTACTTCTGCAAGTTTATCCATGATCCTCTTACTATCAAAACCATATTTTCCCAGCAGTTTTCAAATTTGGAAGCATTATTGGAATAAAATCCAAGCGTTGATATCTCGAGCGTTAACAGTTTGAGCTTTTGATTTCGGAAATAATAATTTTTTTAAAATTTTTTTAAAAAATAATGATAATAATAATTATTATTATTATTATAATTTTTTTTTAACTTCATCATTCTTTTTCCTTTCCTTTATCAAAATACATCCATTACTGTCTTTACAGGTATAACGGATCTAGATAATATAAAAGGGTTTCTTCATTAACGCTCGTCCTCTAGATGATTCCAAACCACTCTGTTAAGGGTTCCGTCCATTTGCTTCTTTCCTGTATCTCCCGCGTAGTACGAACAGTATTTTCAGCTGCTTTCTTCTTAGAACAGAGCAGAGATTGTATAGTTATTTGTCCACTTCCAAGGCTAAATTATTTCTTCTCCAAATTGAATGTAGAAGCCATTTAGGGATGTATCCAACTTACGATGAATTCGAATAAATAATCTAAGATCATCAACACTTTTCAAACAGTATGAAACCCTTCTCATTTCTGCGATATCTTTGTGTCATACTCCTCACAATATGGATTAACTATGTCTTCCTAATAATGTTAGTCTGTAATCAGAAATTACAAAATTGGGGTCCATTGCTAGTTGCACCTTTCATGCACCTTACAGCAAAAGTATGATTAAACTTTTTGTTGAACATGGATTCCCATACAAAATAGCCAATCAGCGTGCAGTGATTCCCGCCTTGTACCTAGGCTCCTAATCTACATAACTGTATTTCGTTCCCATGTCATTTCTATAGAATACTGGCTGTTAGAGGGACCTGGATACGTGGCGGGAAGGTCGAGAATGCTGATTGGATATTTTTCGAAGGAGACAATTAGCATTGCATACCAAGGTTATTCAACGTCAAGGAAGGAAGGCGAATAGAAGCCATGATATCTGAAAGTTTCATCAAATGCATTGTGATATTTGAATATTAACCAATTTGTGAGATGTTTTATCAACATTCGTGAATGGACTTAGCGTGGGTTCTTTTCCAATTCCAAGGAAATTGTGGCTTGTTCATTGTATATTTCATCATACGACTTGTCCCGATATTTGTCATTTTCACTCATGAACCGAAGTCATAAGCTTATTAACAAGTAAATATGAGATTTGTTGTCTAAATTAGAATTGATGGGTGGCCCTAAACTTTTGGCCACGACTGTAATAAATAAAGGGCAGCTGGGGCGTCCAAGGGCGACGCCCCTCAATTTGTGGTACCGGGCAGAGAAGCAAGCCCTGAATCAGGCTCAACAGCCCAGTAGGACGACCCTGCTTCTGCCTCACTGTGAACATCGAGATTAATTGGAGGCACGGTTAGGGCTCCTGGCATCGTAGATGTGGGTTCGAATTTGAATATTTGTCGAGTTCTTGAACTCACGATTATAGAGTCGTGAGGTCGAGCTCCCTTAAATTAGTATGATGCTGTGTTCTTAGGAAGGCGCATTCCTCTTCCCTTCGACGGCAAAGATTGAAAGGTCACGTAGTGACTACTGGAAACGACCTCTGTAGGCTTAGCCCAGCAAACTGATTTTAGAATAAGAGATTTAAACACAAAATATAATTTGATTGTTAATGCTGACACGTGCCTATCAAAGTGTAGTTTTAACATGAGGTGTTTGGACTGGTGAGGTCGTCTTTCAGCCTACTAAGGTGTGTTTGAGCCCATCAAGGCATATCGACGGATAGATGTTCATATTTCAACGTTCTACTCCATTGCCTCCCTTATAACAATAGAAAGAGTCACATGCTGAGTTCGGGAGCCAAGTCCAAAGCCATCTAATAACGCTAGAATAGGGTGTTTCGAGGGATAGATGTTCATATTTCAACGTTCTACTCCATTGCCTCCCTTATAACAATAGAAAGAGTCACATGCTAAGTTCGGATTTTTTCAAGTGCCATTAACTGATGAGGCTAAAGAGAAAACAGCATTTAGCGCTAATGGGCAATTGTATCAGTTTATAAAGTTTTGCCCATGGGCTTGAACAGTGCAAGCCAGTGTTTTCAACGTCTAGTCGATTTAGTTTTTAAAGATTTGGATTTCGTGTCTTGTTATGTTGCCGACATTCTTGTTTTCAGTCATTCTGAGTCTGAGCCTTTACATCACTTAGAGCACGTTTTAGAGCGTTTGCCGAGTAGCGGCTTAACTGTAAATGCTTCAAAGTGTCAGTTTTTATTAAGTAGTATTGAATTTCTTGGTTTTGTCGTTTCGGCTGAGGGTGTTCGTCCAGGTACAGCTAAGATTGAAGCTGTTCCATCGTTTACTGCTCCTACCTCAGTCAAGGAGGTTCAGGCATTTTTATGTTTAACAGGTTATTTTCGCAATCGCAGCATAACGGGAGTGTTTTAGACAAGGAATTGTATGCTATTGTCACTTCCGTCATTCATAATAGGACTTATTTGCATTGAAAACGGTTTACAGTATTTTCTGATCATAAACCCTTGATGTATTTAACTAATTTGAAAGCCATGACCACCAAATTGCAACGTTGGGTCGTGCTTTGTCAGAATTCGACTTTGAGATTGTTTATAAGCCTGGCAAGGATAATGTAGTTGCTGACTATTTGTCACGCCCTGTCGTGTCTGCTTTGATCAAATTGCCTTTGTTCAATTATGATTCATGGCAATCTGATAGCTTAATTAAGGACATTAGATCCGGTATGTTTCCTGATCGTTCATGGAAACGGCAAGCCGACAGGCTTAAAGTCATCAATAACATTTTAGTTCAGTAAGCATATAAGCTTTGAAGCTAAACAAGAGAATCGTTTATTGATAGTTTTTGATAAGTTAATGTGTAGTTTACTATAAGATGCTGTCTGTGGTGTTTTAATTGCCATATGATGTTATTTGTTACTAACTAAAAGATAAATACGTTGATCGTGGGCTATGTATCATCACGTACTGTCCGATATAAATCGAACATGAAGTTTTGTGGGCATTTGCTATTATTGTATTGAACATTAGTTTTCGACCGCAAAGGGGTTGTAAAGATAGTGTAGAAAAGTATATCCTGTAGTCGACTATGAATTCACAGTAATAATTTAGCGAAACCGACCAACAGCAAACACCACATTGAATCGATAGTGGGTGTATGACACTTGCTGGGTAGTCGTGAGATAATTGTTTCTTACTGAATGCTATTCAACGGACAGGATAACCCCAGAACACACAGAGTGAGGTCACTGGTTCAACGTGAGTAGCCCACTGCATAGAGCGGTTGAAGGTTATTAGGAATCTATCAAGCCCCCCTCTCCTAATAAGCAGTGGGCCTCTCCTTGGAGTCTAAGCTTCTAGAAGGGTCACAAGTCACTCCTGTTGATTTGGTTTAACGATGGATATTGCTATGGGCTTACTTTAGAGACCAGTAGCTTGGTCTTGTTAAAATGGCTAGAGTTTAGACAGCGGGTCGTTTGTGTGCTTCTAACCGAGGGGTTGTGACTGGAAGTGGGGTAGGCGCTTACTTTTTAGCGTGACCGTAGACAATTCCAATAGGTGTCAAAACTGAAGGTTCCTTTTAGGATACCGTCATTGGTTTCAAATCCTAAGGTACTCTTAAAGGATTATAAAAGTCATTGACCCACTTAAATATGACATATCACTACATTTATTTGTATTTATATTAAGATGGTTGTAGTACTGCAGTTTTGTACCCCCCCCCCCCCTAAAATAAATGATAATAGATCCATATCAAAATGAAATTAACAGACTTAGTAAAACAAGCCACGAGGAATTCAATAACACTACAGCATTTTTTTTACCTTTGCGGGACACTGGCTGCTGCGTTCAACTGATAACTGCTGACGAAAATATTGTTTCAATGAATGCCCACCGTCTATTCAATCCTCCTTCATCATTAGTCTTTTGTCTTCTGGAATGGAACCATGACAGCCAACAACCAAATGTTGCAATGGAGATGTCATTTCAAATTATGATCAGATTTTTTTATGAAGTGTACATTCGACTTTAAGACGTTTGGTATCAGTAAAATCAGTGGCAAATTTAGAATAAGCCAGGATCTAATAGATAAGGTTTTGTAGCACTCCTTCTAATGATAATTATGTTTTTGAATGAGGATTAGCAATGTTCAGAAATCTTCGATATGGTGTATTTCAAGAAGCCGTGTCTCATTAATACAACATTAAAGCCTTGATGAAAATTCTTTACCCTGGTATTAAAGGGAAAAGGTTGCAATAAGTCAATTCTATGGTAATGGTTTTATAAAACTATGCAATATATATTTGTGAAAATGTACTGCATCTCCAGATATCATAATTTCTATCTTTGTGACTGATCTGCTTCTCAACGTGCAACTTGTTTTCACAATGGAAAAAAAAGTGACATGAAACCAAGAAAATTCTTTCTATGCACACAATGCACAGTGAGCTCCCAAGCGGACATGTGTGTTTTTTCGGGATCGTAGTCGGGATCGTAGTCGGGATCGTAGTCGGGATCGTAGTCGGGATCGTGGTCATGCAGTAGTGGCAGCCGCACATACCAATTGACTATGTTATGCAATGTTGCCCACGCAACGGAATTTTCTTGCAGCATTTTAAATTGTATCTCATGTATCTCATGTATCTCTGGCACTGACGAAGGCTTAAAGCCGAAACGCAATTAATAATTATGATAAATTTATTTCCCCTTACCCACTGAGTGGAGGAGAAAACATGACAAGATTGACTTGAATATTTCTCACCTTAATTATTGGACTTGATGGTCCAATGGTTAAGGTTCGGGTTTTCAAACCAATGGGTCGTGGGTTCGAATCCCCTCAGCTCCCTTAATGAAAAAAGCAAGCTATTATGGTAATGTTCCACTCGTGATAAATATATAATAATTGCTCTGTGTCTGCTGACTACTTATATATGTATATAAGTACTCAGCAGAAACAAAGCAATTAGTATGTATTTCTTATAAGTGCAGCATTACTACACTAGCTTGCTTTTTTCATCAAAGGAGCTGAGGGGATTCTACCCATTTACTTGAAAGCCTAACCCTTTACCACTGGGCCATCAAGTCCAATTGCATCATTTACGATAATCAAAGTTTGCCATTTTTAGCTGCGAAATCTTTCTAACGACTTCAGACTGAATAATTCTTTACACCATGGTTTATTTTCGTATTGTAAGTTTAAAAGGGTGTTCGTGGTCATGCAGTATTGGCAGGCGTACATACATAAAGATCTTTATCTGTATTGCATTTGTTATTCTAAAAAAGTTGTGTCAGATAATACTATTTGTATTTATTAACTTTACTTACCACAACAGTTACTGTAATAAAGAGTAAAGAGCTAAGCGTTGAGCCTTGATGGACTCCGGTAGAGAATTTCAAGTCTTCTGTAGAGTATCGTAAACGTTTTAGTGATAGTTAACGAGTACGTAGTTCTTGTATTATGGTGATGTATATGTTGACGTATTAAGGGAGGGACGTAGAATGGTTTTTAATCACAGCGAAACATATATTTGGTGATTTAGAATAATGCGTTTCATATATACCCAAAATTATTTTAAACCAAAGGACTTAAAGTATTGATAATGACGATAAAAGTCGCCAAACAGCACATTAAACCAACTAGAAACGTAAAGAAAATGAACTTGATTATACATTACAAAGGTAGAGGGCTCTTTGCACGTCTTCGGCCCAAGCAAGTCATCGAGGACCATTAAGTGTGTATAACAGAGGCTGGATATAATTCAAACTCCTACATTCATATGCCACGAAATCCCTGGCAACGAGTCAATGAAAGCTAAAGTTCTTTCCTGGAGCAGGCAACCCCATTAGACGTAAATTTGGCGACCTGAGACCTCTCTCATCCTTGGTAAAAGTGAGAGGTGCCCGTTTAATCAGGTCACATTTTAGGGCACCTGATGACCGTATATCATTAATTTTGTATTTCTTTGACGACAATGGGTTAATTGAAAACAGCATAAGAAGCTTAGTTTTGCTGATGTTACAAGGACGTAGGAGTTAGAAAAAATAACGATCTAGAAATCACAATGATCGATAAGAACAAGTGGAGGAATTTTGTGATGCGCATAACCTCGACTACGGTAGTGATATGATGATGATCATTATAATTGGTTGCAGGATAGTACAAATACACGCATGCTTAGTTCCCTGCTATCTTGGATTAAGCTCTAACAAAGGTATTCGCAAATTAAATAAAATTCTCTTATCAATACCTGCCTAATGCACTAGCAATTTGAAGGACCGATGTTCTGGGTGGAAAAGGTAATCATCAGTGCCTTAGCCAGACTATCTCTGTAGGGCCTTCTTATTACCTATGAGCATATTTTAGGGCATACTTCATAAATGTAAGGCGTACGGGCAAGCCTGTTCACCAATTTGCGTAATTTTTGTGTAACCCCTTCTGGAAAGTCGGTGAACCCTTTTAAAACGCGAGGCAAGGTTCCAGGTGTCTGTAGTTAACTGCACTTCAAAATTTTCAAATTTAGGTATGCAAATTTGATATCTTGGAAAAGATATATGGAGCAGGGTATTCAACAAGTCTGAGAAATGCTCTGACACAAAACTCCAGGACAGATGACCATGAACTTGGGGATGCTATTTTGCCTTGACGTCCACTTCTAGAGGATGTTAAGCATACCAAGCATCCCCCTAGCTACAGTACCGGTAATCATTAAAATTATATTAATACTCAGACTGTAGACTGGCAAAACAGTGGACAGTAAATGGTGATCCAAATGGATTCAAATGGGTTCTTGAGTTTACAAGGGACCCGTTAAAGCCGGACTCGTTTGGATTTAGTGTCAATACTGATTTGCGACCGCTCATAAAAGCGGACCCTTTTAGATGTTACAGTCATTTAGAGAAATCAGGCATTATGTGTAATGACTAATTCACTCAATTATTTTACGTCATTAATAAAGTCTCTATGCATTTCACGTAATGACGATACTCTCAATGTTCTGATATGAGTTATGACAAAAAAGTTGCACTGAACTTTATCTGTGCACTGCCCTACAAAATAATTGTGTTACTGACTTACGCTACATAGCTAAACAACCTGGAAAGACCTGCCAACCTTCGTGATGGTATCCTGAGTAAAATAAAATTACCTAGTAACTACAAAGAACAGTGTAGCCCAGCAGTAAAATGCTCACTGTACTATTTGAGTAAAATCTTTCTGTGTCTGACAACCTAAGTGTACACAGCAACTATATACATCGGTTCAAAATAGAAGCTGGTCCTTTTTGCAATTTTACACCACCACCTGGCATGAACTTGTCTCTCACCAGTTATTGCAGCACTGGAGCCGTCTATTTGGCATCTGTTTTGAATTGTGGCCTGGATTAAATAAGTAGCTGAGCTGGACACCCTATTGTTTCCACATCAGTATGGCATTCAATTACTGCTGTGCCTTCAAGGACTCTCAACTTGCTGACAGCTTTGACAGTTTATAAAGCTGAGATGTATGACAGAATGAATGGACAGAGGCATACCAGTTAAGTATAATAAATAAAATATCAGTTTTGACCAATGGAGGCACATTTTATTATTTGGGGCACTATTCTGTTGCTATCAGTAGGTCGGGCCCCTAGCTACAGGGGGCACTCAGGGGCAATGCCCCCCCCCAAAAAAAATTGAGAATGCCCCCCCCCCGATTTTTTGCCACTCAAAAAAATTTTATGTATGCTAAATCGCGATAAGAACTCTTATGATAGCAGCACATCGTGGCTTCCGTGCAATTACTGCCTACCTTGCTTTCAGATAATCGCCTATCTGAAACAAAGAAGTGAAAGGGGATGTATTGGATTTGCTTCTTTCCTTTCGTTGACTCACATTTCTCACTTTAAAATAATCAAGAAGAAGGAAGGTAAATAGCCTTTATTGATAGGAATCGTATTACAGGTTAACGGTTGGTAGGTGACTTCTACATTTGCAGTGAGGAAGTGCTGAATGCTATTATGATGAAGTAACAAAATAAAATGTCAGTTAAAAATCTATTTTATTACATCACAGTGGTAACGAAACCATGAATAAACAAAATGATGTGTTCAGAACTCATTTTGTATTGAACAGGGTTTCTCAGCTCTGAAAGTATATTACACCCCCCTTGCATGACCATAATTTTGAAGTACTCCCCTTAGCCCACAAAAACTTAAGACTTTTCCTCCATCAATAAATCGCAAATACCAGGTATATTAAACGGTCAATAAGGAGTCTGAACTTGTTAGAAAATTGTGAGCAGCATATGAGCAAAGTAGAAACAACATTTTTTGTCCTTTTAGGGGTTTACTTTAGATATTTTTGACACACTACATTCAATGGAACTTGTCACTACCTTCCGAGGAAATCTACCAATAAAAATAAGTTAAGTAGAGAATCTCATATACCCCTCTGGTGTACCTTGGGCCCCCTAGCACCCCTTGTCTAAATTCTACCCCATTTAAAATCTTGAATACTATGCCTATCTGGATTTAGTAATCCATTGTCAATGGAGAAAAGAGTATAAAAATGACTTGGGGGCAAAATTTGACACAGATATCATTATTTAAAATAATGTGGCACGTTGCAAGAAACATCTCAGCAAGGAACAGACAAAGGAGCAATTAAATTTTAAAAGGCTAATGAACATTAAAATTTCTCTCAGTTTTGTAGGAAGGCACTTTTACCTCCAATTATCTGCATAGTTTCTGGGAATTTACGATGCCCTCAAATGTTCTTACTCGTCAGTGTCAGTGAAGGCTCGCCGACGTAGTAAATCGAATCTTTCCAGATGTTGGTCAGTGCGTTTCTGTCATGATAAGCCTCCAAATAAGCATTCTGGCTCTTGTCTAAAAACACTTTTATCTACATTTGAATTGCTCTGCAGAATCACCCATGCATTTCTCAGCTCAGTGGTATCTTGTTCTTCTAGTAAAAACAACTATATCTTGAAATATCAAGCGAATAATATCTTAAACTTTAACAGAGTTTAAACCGTGCTGCCGATCTGTTTGCCCTCCACTTGAGCCGTTCACGTGGCCTCAGTACCGGAAATGGCTCAGACTGCAAACGACCTATACATTTCCACGAGCCTATTTTGCAACGAGAACGTTTGATTGCATTTCCCTCTAAAATTGCGTCAATGATCACGAAGTCGTGCTGAAGGTTTGCAGCACGTCTTGGGCTACTGTTAAGAAACAAGGAACCAATCACGAGCTCCATACAAACAAGGAAATCGCCGTGGGAAAATTCCTTGAAGTCGTGCAGAATCTCGTCCGCTTGATTTCCGGTTTTTGCTTGATTCGAGACAGGATCTTTCATTATGAGGCATGCTTGCTTCTGATTTCACCAAAGCGTTCTCTTGGAAATGACAACAGATGCAAATGACAACAAATGCAAGTGTGACCCGGTCACTGTACACATCATATGATACCCCCGTTACCCTCGTTACCCCGCTTGACCTAGCTTAACTTAGTCTGTAATTTCGCGTATTGTATATCTTCCTGGTCTGATCTCCAGTCGCAATTTTGTGAAAGTTTAAAGTTAAATAAGGATGACACACATGAGGACAAAATCGTACTATTTGACTAACTAGCAACTGTTTCAGGGTCAAATGTTGCATGGGAAGTTATTCAAGTGTTTTCATACATCATTTACAGTTTGAGTGCTGGGAAAATTCCTTGAAATTAATAAACGGGGGGTCCTAATATGGAGCGGGGGGTATAAATTTCAAAAATTAATAAGCGTGGGGGTACGATTATTTGGCACTCGAGAGTAAGTGGTTTTGTTTTTCACTGTTTTCTTCTTTAAGACAGCGCAAGAAGCAGCAATTAGAAGTAAAATGCTGCCAAACTCTCCATGAAAGTTTTATGCTTCATCAGATCTTTCATCGGAAATGTAAAGCCGGATAAAATGTAAAGCTCTACTTTAATCATGGTATTGTTTATCCTTTATTAGATTTGTTAGAACTTTATGCCTTAATTATTTCCTGTTTACTACATTTCTCACTTTTTAGACTTTCCGTAATTACCGCGAAGTTTTCGAAGAACAGAAAGCTGCCATTGAGCAGAGATATCGAGGTCTGCTAGAGGATGCAATTCAAGATGCTATCTTTTTATCAGCACGAAATCAGGAACTGATGGAAGAGAACCAGAACCTAAAGCAAGGTGAGAGGCGTGGTTGCGTCAATCATTTCATTGCTAGACAGTAGACGTCATTTGATGTACACGAAAGTGTTGTAAATAAAGCCTTGTCGGGGAAAAGCTATGGTCTCTATAGATAATTTACTTCAATATTGCGTTGAGTAACGGATTCATTTTGCTAAACGTTTTTGCCATACACTGATCAAAAACAGCTGATCATATAGTGGCTTTTTACAGAGAAATTTGCAACTGTAACGCTAGCGTTATATTAACACGATCTTAGTTGCAGGGGTGAAAACAGCAGCCAGTTTACCACGAACGTGTTCTAAAATACAGTAATTATAAACCTGCAATGATCGCTAGTAACATTTTGAGATGACTGTTTGTGCTTGTAATTGCGTGCTTCTAACGTTATTCTGTATCAAGAGTACATTTGGATAGTAACATGGCTTTAGCTAACATATATGTTTATTTTTGTTTACAGGATAGAACACTTTCCAGTATCAGAAAAGGTGATAAAAGATGCACAGAAAACAGAAACGCTAAGATGAAAGAAAAAAAAGTTTCTTACATAAGGAATGTATTACGTGTATGAAAATGGAACTTAAACATTACCATTTATTTGAAGGCGAACTTTAGATATGACATCTTGATACCTTTGTACCAGCTGTTTAGTTGTATAATCTGCGTTTTATCCACACTGTGTATGTGAACAAATAGTAACATATGATTCAATCATAGGCGTTTTAATTTGCAGAATATTCTTGGAAATAATAGTAAGAGAGATATTATGTCGCTATTTTGGAATGGGAAGCGCAATATTTTTGAAAACTTGCGGAATGCTTGACTGGTTTGGCATTGGCAAAATTCATAATTTTACATCAGTCTAAAGTGTGTCGGCATTTGATAAAGGGCGTGACGACCGCTTTTCTTGTAGCGGGTGTCCTGGTCGCTAGTTTCAAAAATCCCGCGCATGCGCAAGGTAAGAAACTGGTGCATATACCAAGTTTCGTGCGCATGCGCAGCATGCATTGATTGACCGGACTTTGATAGCATAGAAACTCTCTACTTTGCGTCTGATTGTTAGTACTATAGTATTTCCAAGTGTCTTGTCTTAGCAAATCCCTACTCCCTTCAGTATTTCAATATAATTTCGTTATTCCCAGACGACCAGATAAAATGTTTGATCCTTGCACGTGGAAAATATTTTTGTAAAGTTAGTATCTGAGTATGTTGGCGTAAGGTTTGAAAGAGTGCCGATCGAAAAGCTTCGACCTTACAATATCTACTTTACTTGAAGGAATCTTCTGGTTTTATACCACCAACAATTTATTTAAATATTTATATATGTTTGTAAATATAAAGTATTACCAGTTTCGAATAATACTGCATAAGAAAAGGCCAGCCATGCCGGTTTCAATAAGTAGATATCAATTCAGTGCAAATATATGCCATTGCTATAGATTGCTGCTGGTTTGGATCAAACCGGACTGAAATTTGAAAGCAAGACTGTTCGGCTCATACTATACCAAGCACTGTTATTCAGTGCGTCAACGTGGTATATATGTTGTACTAAATATAGATTATGTTGTAGATATAGGTCGGTGGCGCTTTAGTGTATTTGTCAATGCTTTGCTTCACGTAGGTTCAGAGTTTAAAAGAAGGCTTCCTTTTCTATCATTTCTCTATGACAATGACACACTTCACTTCATAATTACACACATTAAAGAACCGACTGTCACCTAACCAAGGTTTAAATGTTTTGTTTCCCTTATATTTGAGCCTTATTCCATTTCCCCATTAGATAGGCCTCAACAGAGGCAAGCGGAAACAACCCCATTGTCCTGTTCCGTTATATTGGAGTAAATTTCCCTGTCTGATGGGAAAATGCAGTATGCACTCATTGATTTTCTGTCGCGCGAGAATTCCATGGTAAAATCCTGCGGAAGAAACGTTAACTCATAGTATAATGCAGTAATATTGCATTGAAAGAGGCGATATAAATATCTTTTAACTAAGTGCTACAACAATAAGTCAAATTGTTTATCTGTTTTATTTATCTGTAAAAGGGGGATTGTCGGCCCACGCAAATCAACTAACGCAGAACCACTTATACAAGACTGATCTTTACTGGAACAACATTAACAAAATTAACAGTAACACCATGAGAAGGAACTATGAAGCCTTTGTCACTCTCCTTCTACGCAGAGGTAATGGGCAAGCCCATTCAGTTAATTGGCCCCTGCAAATTTACAGTAGGGTCAATGAGATTCATTCACTGAGGAGGTAAAGAGTTAAGTTGAAAACGATAAACTCCAATTCTACTTGGGTGGAGACGAACTTTTACGTCAGGTTAAATCCGGAAATATTCTCAATCAAAATCCCCTTATAAGTAGTTGACATCGTTTTGGAACTACCCAAAATAAACAGTAAAACCACCTAACTGGCTAACTAATAAATCAGGAGCAGCTGGAGTGTCCAAGGACAACGCCCCTAAATTAAGGCCGCCTTTCATGGATTATGGAAATAATCTGTCATCAATGAGAACAGACTCTCCATCCATTCCTTGTCAAAAAGCTGGGAAGAGAAGATTCTACCTAACACCAGCCTCATTCCATGCATAAAACAATAATGCATAACTTTCAAGTATTGCAATTAGTCCCTTTCTCACTTAACGTAATCAAATCAACCGTACATACTGCCTACCTTTTTGTATCTTTGACGAAGTAGATGCAGATGTATGCTTGAATGTCTCTTTGCAGATCCAAATTTTCAACAGTTTCTTGGTTTGTTGAGACTTTACAGGAATACTTTATCGTTATTTTTAAGGCTTAGCATATAATAATAACGTACAGTTTAGGTAAAATCGAAAAAAGCTCCCATATTGTGAGAAAATGGATTATCAATCATACAGTGTTTTGATAGTATACTTGGTAAACAGGTTATCAGCATGCAATGCCCCTAAATTGCATCTGCAGTTTATGTATTATAATTTCCTTTGATGATGACTACTGCTGACCTATCTCAATTCTATAAGCTACAGGAAGGGCCAAATTGAGTTTGGGACTCATTTGGCGGCATCTCAGTACCCACTGTAAAATAGTCCCTGCGAATTGGAAAAAGCGGTTGACAGAGTTAATGATAGAGTCACAGATAAGAGTTTTATTGCCGTTTAAATAGTGTTTATTAAAACTTGGAAGTGAAAGAATACAATAAATCTTCATTTAGTTTTCTTTTGTTTTCATACATCCAAAACTATGTATTATTAATGCAACAAATGCAAATGTGCTGACTCACATTTAAATCGGCATTGTTAGATTACACACACCTTCCTTGCAATTACACTTTGCGTTACTTGAGGGACTGTGCACCTCATTGTTATAAACACCCATATGGGTGGACACTGATTTTTGCCTTTAAGAGCTACTTGCCAAAAAGTAAATGCCCGCCAAATTTCTTGTTTTATAGCATAAACCCTTCAAAAAAGGTAGCTGCCGGCTAGACCTGTGCTTATTTTGCCTGCACATTGCTAGAAAAAGTTGCTTGATTTAATGCCAAATGTTACTATCTCTAATTGACAAACTACATTTATTGTCATATATGTTCTATTACTAAAATTGTTCATACAAATATTCTTTGTAACAAGCGGTCATAAATGATAACACGCTAAGACAACATGGTGAAACTTTAGGAAATTATTTTAGATTTTATCACGTTTTACCAAGCTACACAGAAGCTGATTAAATATAATTTTTTTAATTTGCATGTTGATATAATGATCACAACAAATTCAAAATGGATCTCCTATGATAAAAAGTAAAGCCTGGTTCACATAAGAGTAAAACCAGTCGCTAGGTCTTAAAGGAGGAGCAAGCAAGGAGTCATTGCAAGCGCAAATAACCAAAACGGAGCATTTCAGGTCAGAAAATCGTTGAAGGGGGTTTACATCCGTCTTGCGGGTTTACATCCGTCTTGCTGATTTTGACACTTAGTCTACAGACTTCAAAAAATAATTATCACGCCCAGGATGCAATCCCCGTGCTTTCCAAGGAACCTGATCTCCCCTTGGTATCGCATTGCTATCAGAATTTGCACCTGTCATCTTGATCATAGAATTTCTGCGTTAGAACAAAAGAGGCGCCAGCAATTCAAGTGATGGTTGGAAACCAACAGAGAAAACTCGTCGGAAAAGAACAAAATTGTTTGTTACTTTTCGAAGACTTTTGCTTTCGCATATATCAATCAAATATTAACTTTCACAGCAATGTAGTAGCGTTCGCATGTAAGAAAACCTGCCTTTAACATGCCAGACGCTTGTATGGCGACGGATGCTACTCCTATGTGAACCAGGTTAAACAAAACGCAGACAGCGTTTAGCAAAATATGGTACAGAGCAAACAAGACGAAATCGATGTGTGAAATACACGAAAATGTTTGCAAATGCAAATGAAGAATTGTTGTTGTCTCCTTATCCATCGTGTCTCCCCAAAATTCCGCTTTTATGGAACTATGTATTCAAATACGAGTGTTTTAGAGTGGACCGAGGGCCTATTCTTTCAAAAATAGTTCTTTTCTTCAATTTATCCTACATAGTGTTGACGGGGTTGATACTCGATCAATTGTACGAGTATTTTGAGACCAACTATAAACTATATTACTGTAAACATGGTTTTCGAAAGTTCCATTCGGTTGTTTCCTGTCTACTTAAAGCTACAACTGATAAGCTACGTTAATATAGACTAAGGTCAATACACGAGGATGGTATTTTTAGATTTAAAAAAAGCTTTTGACACGGTTGACCATCATATCCTACTCGACAACTTGCGTTATGACTGTATTAACGGGACCGAGTATTAGTGTTGTTCTTCCTACAATACGTAGAGAATCGTAGGCAATACTGCATGGTCAACGGAAGCGAATCTGCTACCAAAACGATTGATATTGGAGTACCAATGGGATCATGCCTTGGGCCTCCCTTATTTTTAATATACATAAACGATTTACCTTTATCTTTAAACAGAGCTACTGCAATTATATACGCTGATGATGCAGTTATAATGTTTCCTTTTGAAAACTTAGAAAAACTAAAAACAGAAATGAACGCTGAGATTGCTTGACTTGAGAGGTGGCGGTACTTGTCGGTTATTCACCCCCCCCCCCCCCCCCCCCCCCCCCCCCCCCCCCCCACCCCCCCCCACAAAACCACCCCCCCCCCCACCCCTTTCAACCCCAAAAACCACTAAACACAAGATAATGGGGAGGTTTCTCCAAAAAGCCACTTCTTTTCTGATTTATTAGTCATGAAATTCCGATTTTTCATCCTGGGGTACCCCCATGTATATAAGCCCCCCGAATATAAGCCCACCAAAACATTCTTACGAACCCACATACGCCAAGGGCTTATATTCGGGATTTTACGGTATATCATTTTGATTTTGCTATTCTATCTAAGAACTTTATTAATTCTATTAGGTGATTGACTCCTCTCATGAGTTGCCCTTGCCGAGGCAGACGCCCCTGCGTTATGCTTAAAATTTTTACATAGCGATACTAAGTTCGGATGCTAATTTACTCACTTGCGGTACTTAGTATCCATACGTTTTATCTCCTGCCTTCAATTTTGTCGATCTAATTAGGTCTGGTTTGTGAGATGCAATGATTTCACGCCTTGCCCTGCTGTGATGCCTCTGAGCATGAGGTTTACTTAACTGTGCTTCATTAACTCCTAAAAATGAGACGTGGGTATGAGGCAAAGTTTCATGCTGTACACGCCATGTTGTGGTGACTATGTAATAGTGCATCCCAGGAAGTAAACCAGACGAAATATAAACAGTGAACCTTGCCTCGTAATTATGTAAGCATCTACAACATTTCAAATATGTTGAAAATGCTTCCTTTGAAAGACACGATCTGTGTTCCTTTTCCTGTGTGAAATAGGGATCCGTTTTATTTATCAACTCCTGCTTTTAAATACATTTTAACACATCTGCCTAGCGTGAAATATCTGCTTATAATGTTGATTTCCAATGTTTTTTAAAGCTAAACTTTTAATTCTGGGCAACACCATGCCACCATATGACTTTCATTAACCCTGAATTATGCCTATATCTGCAAAACCGATCTTTCAAATCCTCTTTTCTTTAGGGTACTTTGATAGCATAATCCTTGAACATTGCCCATATTGGAGGCACTGAACCTTTTTCTCCTCGTCATGTCTTATTGACGAACGTCCAGAGGAGAGGATTTGAAACGTTCATTTATGATTGGGAGCTAATGTGGCTACTACAGAAATAGAGCACGTTATCTTCGGAGGTTATCTAGCTCCGTTGGTAGAGCACATGTCACGATAGTGTGTGTCACGAGTTCGAGCTCAGGTGGTGACATTTTTTCCATTTCTCTAGTGTCCTTTCTAGATTGACATTTCAAATCCTCTCTTCTTGATGTTACTGTCTTACTCTCAATTGGTCTTCGAAAGATAATCTGGCCGAACAGCAGTTCTGTCTTGTTCAAGTCACATGGCGCTGAGAGGCTAGTCTTCAATTGCGTTGAGCTAGATCTTGATGTATACCTGTGGATGATTGGGAATATCAAAGGTCACCTAGCGCAGTTGGTAGAGCAAACTCCGTGATAGCTGGCCAAAAACCTAATCTTATTGCAAGTATCAAAACATGGCAAAACGGTCGCAAAGGCAGCATGATGCTAATGGATCCTAAGCTTCAGCATCATTTTCAAATGTAGGTTGCAAGAGTGATAATGCGAGTTAATTATGACGTCTTCTGCTGATCCTTTTTTGCACTACAGCCTAGCGGCTTGACTTCTCATTTAACTCAATGCAATCCTTAATAGGTTCCACAACCCTTGACATACTTTGCGGAGCCAAGATTGCGGACCACTGCCATGTAGAAATTAGTTGTTTCTATAATTATAGTTTGCGGTCAGATCCGTGGCGAAACGAAGGTGTATATCACAAGATGTACATAACTTCAACTGATTAGTGAGTAAGCTACGCTTATATGCCTTCCAGGAATTTGACCTGATCGCTCAATCTACTAAAGGCAAAACCCATCAGATAGTTGTTAATCGAAAAAATCTGAATTTCGTGTTACGGGCTACTGCCGGTATCCTGCCACTAACCATTCTGCACTACAGGTATCACTTCGAAAAACAACGTAGGGGGAAACATCACCGTTTCATGACCAACACGAGAGTTATAAAATGCCAAGCACAGCATGTTGCAGAACCAAACAAAACAGCAACGACAAACACTCGTTCGCAATGTCATTCAAGGCCAAAGGCAAATCCTGCAGCATACCAAAAAGCTTCTTGGCGCTGCAGACAGCACTACCAGTGAAAACATCAACAATTTCTGCTCATACTGACCTGTGCTTGCTTCTTCACCAACAGTCTGAAAGTGCGTACAATCACAAAACGACTACCAGGTTCAGGCGTCTTGTCACAAATACAAAAGCGCGTGTCTGGAACCGAACAATCAATACTCACCTTGGCATTCTTACGGGCTGTCATGACCATACGAACATAATAAACAATAGACTTTCAAATATTAACATACATTAAGTCCATCCAGTAAACACCGAATGTGAAAGTTGAATACCGAAAACAAGGCAGTATGCGTTGGTCTGTAGATTATATGGTAGATTAATCCATGCCAATAGGCTGTAATACGAGGGGAGAGAAAAGGGTGTAAGAGCAGAGAATGGGGAATCAATGTCAGAGGAAGAACTGCAGCAAACAAGCATACTCCCCTAAAACTGAGGATAGAATGTTCTTTGTATTCTATGTTTAATACAATCAGACGTCAATAAAATTTTAGGTCGTCGGCGAGAAAAAACCCAACTGCTCAAAACACGCTGGGGAGTAAAGTAACTGCATATGTTCCAACAACCACCTGAAAATCTGAAAAATTGGGTCCTGAAAGAGACTAAAGTGATATCAATTGAACTGCCGAGAGACACTTAAGTCGTAAACTGAGCCAACCAAAGCGCCCCAGTTGCTATGCAATCAAAACGTAAAGCTACACACAGCTACTCAGCAGAATGTCCGAGGATGATAATGCTGAGTTACAACAACAACAACATTTGGTCCTTTGGTATGATGTTACTAGTTAACACTTATTTTTGAAGTGGGAAGTTCTCCATTAAAAACAAGCAGTACAGAAGGAAAGGATCGAAAAATGATTTCTAAATAAGCCGCAATATTTGGAATTCGGATTTGAAGTAAGCCCTGACGACGACCTTTATCTTTAAATTTTCTGAAGAAGTCTCCAATTTTTCGGTTGGGAAGTGTACAGGCCATAAGAACGACATTCACTCCACCAAGCTGAGATTATCGAGTCTTTATTACTATTGAAACGTTCTTAATCCTTTACCTACCGACTTACTTTCCATACATTCTGATACTGAAATACTTCTGATGCGAAAAAACTAACGTAAAATAGCAAAGAAAGCGAAGCTCCTAAATACATGCCCGATAGCATTGGAAGCAATAAAATTTTGAAGATGAGCCTATATCTAGATAGATCTAAAATACCTTTGCAGAGAATGAACGTAGAATTGCCAAATCTGACAAGGAGTGCTGCAAAAGGTGTCTCTGTTACTCGGATATAGTGATTTGTAAACCCTATAAAGGCTCGGGTACTGTTATTATGGATGGAGCAGAATATATCACAAAAATAGAGGAGCAAGTTCGAAAGAATGGGTGGTGTTGAAGAATACGACAAGATATCGGAATCTGAACAAAAGTTACAGAGCAAACGTTTAATTAAAAATCAAGACAGATATCAGAAAAGGTTTACTACAAAATCAGACTGTCTGGGGCACAAAGACCTCGCACTTATGGACTACCAAAAACACATAAAACAGGGGTGTCGATTTAACTGATTCTGTCAATGTAAGGATTTGCACAGCATGAACTTATCAAATGGTTAACATTATTATTGCAATCAGTCTAGAGCAATTACTCTAACTACCGCGTTAAAAGACAGCATTACACGTGAGGACACGGTGTCTCAGCTTTCTTTGGAATAAAGTATTATGCTGTTTTGATGTAACTAGTTTATGTACTACCGTTCCGTTGGATCAGACCATTGATTTCTGCACAAAAGAACTGCATCACAGTGCCTTACCTACACTGGTGATGGCGGAGGACTTACTCCATGAATTGATGATTTTAGCAACTAAAGGAGTTGAGTTCAGTTTTAATGGCATTATGTACAGGCACGCTGATGGAGTAGGATGATCTCCCTTAGGATCTATTCTAGCGAGTGTATTTTTACGATATAACAAATGATTTTTATTTGGCGACCTGAACATTAGCCCACTATTTTACGCACGTTACATTCATGAAACGTTTGCAATTTTGTATGGTAATGAGCAGGTTTTATAATTTTTAGATATTTCAAACACCCTACATCCTTCCCTTTATTTTACTATGGAGTTCACGTTTGTGAAAAGGTACTGACCAGACAGTTGCCTTGTTGCTTTGCTATAATTATGACCCAACCTACTTGCGACTATTTGTAACTCTGTAGTTTTGCTCGGCAACATGCACGTTGTCGCGATGCAAGTTGTTACTGACGGCAATGAATACATTCTTGGTTCCAAGATGCCCTTACTTAGTTTCAAAAGCTGAAGGAATGTGCTTCTCTTGAAGCCAACTACGGCTCGTTATTCTGGTACAACTACAAACGTATCTACGGACTATGACAGAAGGGTAATAAATGTAATGAAGCAGAGATTGCAGCCAGTATTTATCTTATTAAGTCCAATTTTTAAGTTCTCTATCTTTGCCACTTACCGATTTCGCTTGACTTTTCGTATGGACTTCTAAATAATAGTTCCTATTAGCAGCTGTTGCAAATGTTCATTTGCAATTACGTTACTTGTGCAGATTCAAGGTACGAATAACATTTTGTCACAATGGATGGACCCTTGACTTTGTAACGTCGAAGTATACGACTCGCCTGCGGTCAATAAAGTGCCATGTTAATCGAAATTAGTTTTGTCGAAAAGAGTATTTTACATTGGAAGAAAATTTCTCTCACTATCTCATATTAAATGCTGTAAAGTACGTTAGATAGTTCTCTTTCTTTTTCACTATGTGTTTTTATGGGGTTTTTTCACGGTTTTTAATATGTTTGTATCATCAATACAGCGCAAGGAGTGGTTAAATTTTGGTAAGTTTTAACTTCATTGTTTCATTATACCTATTGTAACCATGGGTAATCATTTTAAGACATGAAGTTCTAACGATCACTGCTAGTTGTAAATTAATGAGGACGTAGTTAAGTGGATGGAACAAGTAAGTGCATTAAAACAATCAATGAGAATAAGCCGGCAATTGCGAATTTAGAGAAGGCTAAATTGAGAAATAATTTTTGAAACTTCAAATATCTATTTCTTTCATCAAATACAATTCACTGATCTCATTACAAGCATAATGAATTTACATGGTACAATATACATTTTCACCAAGCTCTGGATTTGGCCAATTACAATTTCTTTTACAAAATATGAAATAAGTTGACCTTACTACACATGATATCATTTTGAATAAGAAATAATTTCGATTTTCAATGCCAAGGTCTTGCATCATCATTAGAAATGACTTACTTTCCTTTCCCATCCCTCCAATTGCACTCATACTAAGATTGATGTATAGAATATTACTAAATCTTGACTTCAAATCTTCACACAAATCATGGTATTTGATATTTTTTCTATTTATGTTGTTCTGTCAATTGGTCTCACAGCCAGTAATATTGTTAATAATACTAACAATAGAAATGATAATACTGATAATATTTGCCATATCATTTGTATTATCTAGCCGTGAGGTATAATTAATACCTATATTTTCTACTTTTGGTACAGATAAAATCCTTTTAAGCACAAACATCAAGGCCGATATGATTCTTTATTTTTTGTCATTTGGGACATAAGGTATGAATCCGATCTAACCCACTTTTCACACAGAAGTTGATGTACAGTTGTTTCTCAAATCTATCTGCTTTTACCGCTTCTTGAATTTGTAGCTTTCGTGAGAATCCTTGCCCGGCACTGCGCTAACTATTCTCAAATCTGACTGACCTTTCACTAATTCCCTAACAAGCCGATTGCAAACTCCATCATGCAATCTGCCATCATGCCACGATTGCCCTAATGCACTTGATAGCGTTCTTCCGTTGTCAAGAGATTTGATGGAAGCACCCTCCCCGTTCGTCACTAACGACTCCAAGATTTTAAGGATATTGTTCAAGGTGACTGTTCAGGAGATGTAGTTTGTCACCCACTATGCAGTAAAGATCGTAGAATGCCATTAACATTTGTTTGACTAGAAATTCGTAGTGATCTGCCTTTCTTTTGCCGTGAAAGTTTTCTATTTTGGTAACAATTGCAAGCCATGCAGCCTTATCATATTCACTTATTTTTCTTACAAATTCCAACCTGCATACGTGGGTGCTAATTTGAGGTCCCTCGAACGCATATACTTTTTATCTTCTCAAACAATAAATCAGAAAAAGCGGAAACTATATCCTAAAAACATTTTTTTCAGTACTTAGTGCCTTTACGAACTGTTTCAATAAGCCAAGTTTAATATGGAGGAGGGGGGATATCTTCTATCGGCTGACAATTGGGCCGTTGACAATGTTAAGCATTGGCTGCTTCCATCAATTCACGGAGGGAACACTCCTTCTGTGTCCAGCATGTCTGGGACGCAAGCTCCACTATCCCATATTCAGAGAAAACATAAAAATTTTGTAAATGCCTTTTGCTGTCCATGGAGCAAAGTGATCTTTTTCATGTCCACATAAATTATCCACCCATGTTCATTATATTTTATACCATGACTATTTTTATATTATTGTGTTCCTTTTGCAAAGGCACTGATGGACCGAGTCGTACTGCTCCATAAACATTACCATTGTTCAAGAGAACACACTGAAGGCTCCGCTTTGAGCTCCAATTCTTTCAAAAGTAAAAGAAGCGTCCTCATTGCTCTTAATGAAAACCAGTGCTTTCTACTGTGAAATGTCGCACTATCATTCAAAAATACGATATACTCAATGAACGGCCAGGAACGTATAATATGCCAGCAATCAAACGCCTTGTTACATTTGCTCGTCAGCGAAACCAGTGCAATATGGTAATGTAAGGCTTTGTAATGCTGTTGGACTCTTTTCCTCTTCCTAATGTCACATATGGCATCACGTCGTATAACCGATACCTGGAGAAAGTCCGAGACAGCTTTACTCTTGAATTGTTGCACTTGAGTGCAACAAAGTAGAAAGGAATCCAAATTTCATGCAGTTATCCATGCTGATTATGCTTTCAAGCACAAGAAAATCATTCACATCATAACATTATCTCTTCGTTCTTACGAATGGTACCTGGGAATAACTGAAGCTGTTATATTTTTCGTGCAACTACCTCCTCGAAAAGCAATGTTGAGCTGCCATGGCAGACAGGAAACCATCAGCCCTTGGATGCTCCTGGATGATCTGGATTGTCTGGCTCAAAGAGTTCAAGCGTAACCGTCTTGCACCTATTGAGCTAGTCATGTAACGTACGATCCGAACATTTGTCTACAACGTAATGGTTTTGTATGAAAATGGATACACTCTTGCGCAAACACGCGATACTCCCTGAGTTCACACGATATTGAGGACTATTAAGGCAGTTGTGTGAACGTAATATCTGTAGAATGTTAAATTCATGCATGACATTTACACGGGAATACGTAAATGCCTGCATAATTGGTGAAACCGTTTTTTCTGCTTTTGTCATCAGCCAGACCTCAGGTATCCAGAAGATCCAGAAGATCCAGAAGATCCAGAAGATCCAGAAGATCCAGAAGATCCAGAAGATCCAGAAGATCCAAAAGATTCCAAAGATCCAGAAAATTCCAAAGTTCCAGAAGATCCAGAAGATCCAGAAGATCCTGGCGCGTATTAGAAATAAGGCTTGTAGTTTTGTAGTTCTGCGCCTATGTTTAAGTAGGTTGTCCTTCTAGCCCCTACCTCCCTTCCTTTTCCTCGTAGGTTTTGTAGTTGTATTGTAATAATAACTTTTGCATTTCAGCATGTACCTTGTGCGTATAAGTAATTAGATTTATAGTTTTGTAGTTCTGCGCATATGTTTAAGTAATATGTCCTTCTAACCCCTCCCTCCCCTCCTTTTATTGGTAGATTTGGTAGTTGTATTGTAATAATAATATTTGCTTTTCAAGTTGTCCCTTGCGCGTATTTCTAAATAGGTTTGTAGTTTTGTAGTTCTCCGCGTATACTTGAGTTATTTATCCTTCTAACCGTTCCTTTCCTTCCTTCTACTCGTAGGCTTTGTAGTTGTATTGTAATAATGACTTTTGCTTCTCAGGTTGTCCTTTGCGCGTATTAGTAATTAAGTTTGTCCTTCTGTAGTTCTCCGCGTATGTTTAAGTAATTTGTCCTTCAAAAACCTCCCTCCCTTCCCTTCATTCGAAGATTTTGTATTTGTATTGTCTTCAGAGAACGCTCCCTCCAGTCCTCCCCCCCCTGCACGTATTAATGATTGGGTTTGTAGTTTTGTAGTTCTGCGCATATGTTTACGTAAGTTGTCTTTATAACCCCTCCATCTCTTTCTTTTAATTGTAGGTTTAAAAATTGACTCACTGAATTTGTCAATCTAAACTACACGGACACAGGGTCCTGCCTTGCTTTGCCTTTCGATTCTATTGAGTTCAGTCCTGTGCTTGAGGCACTAGAGCCTAAGGGAGCGGATCAAACACCATTTTAAAAGAGCAATACAATGAAGTAACAGCTATTCTCCAACGTCATACCATTAGAAGCAAGATCACGCTAGGAAGGGGAACACAACAAGGAGACAAGGATGTTTATCAAAGATTTCAACACCCTTAATTTAGCGAAGATTTTTAAGAAGTCAAAAGTGACTAAATGTAGTAATCAATGGACCTTGGCACTAATGTGCCCTGCTAAATATGACCATGCATGTGACCTAAATATGTGTCCTGCTAAATATGACCATGTCAGGAATGAGATCCTATTTGAGAGTAAAATGTGACAACCAGACTAGCGTTTGTGAGGGAATGGGCACTAGGGAAGGGATCTTTGACTTAAGGGAAACGTTTTGACAAGTACCTTGACGACAGCGTGTAAATTTAGGTCTGTTACATTGAACTGCTGGAAAGCATTTGGCAGAACACACCATGAGAAACTCACTTCAAGGCCAAAGAAAACAGACATTTGTGTTATAGAAACATACTTTGAGAACGAATAGCCGTGGTTTATATTGGAGAGAGATAGGAATATGAAATGCAAAATGACAGGGATGCATATTATACCCTCAACTTTTTGAGATGCACGTATTTAACAATGTCACACACTTAAAAGGATTAAATATAGATAGGAGAAACATCAACAACTTGGCGTATTCATGGTACATTATTAGTAGCTAACAATGCAGTTTAAGACTATTGACATCAAATTTTCTTCTATCATGTTTCCCTTGTTCTCGTGTTCACAAGAAAACCACAAAGCAAAGAAAAAGTAAAACGTTTGATCTACAGAAACGTCAAGCGTTCGATTTGCAAGAACGTTTCTCAAAATTCTACTTGTGTATTGTTTCTATTGTACATATATACTGACAAGACGTATTAGCTGGTCACATACCGATTGAAATCTCGTCGTTAATGGACTATTTTTGAAAGAGTCTGACATGAACGATGTTAAGGCATTGGTAACTGGAAAATGAAAACGGGAAGTTAGTCTCGTTGTGCCCACTTTGTATGCAGCCACTACAAAAGACAAGCGAATTGCATCGATCCTGTTTAAACAGCTGAATGCACACAGGAAGATGTATTCCCACTTTGATTTTAAATGTGTGAGCTCTCGGGTTGCGAAAATGCTGAGTGTAAAATTACAGAATGTGTAGAATAATCAGTGAAGTCAATAGGACTATTTATTTGTGAGAGAATGTAAACGTTTTTAAGGTCGAAAGTCAAAGAAAATTCAAAATGGTTTTGTTTCATTTTCACCCATCCAATATACACAGGTTATTCAGACTTGGGCACTTATTTGGACGTGGGTGCTTATTCGGACCTGGGCACCCAGAAATATCTTTTCCAAACTGGGTGCTTATTTGAACATGGGCACTTATTTGAGTCCTGGGCGCTTAATCAGTAATTTACAGTATGTGCAATTTTAGGGTATCAAACAGTTTGTTCCACTTATAATATTCATGCAAATGCTTACTTGCGACCCCTGCCTCCATAAAATAACTGCTACATAATGTGGCATATAGGCCTATTCTATGGTGGCCAAATGAATAGACACATGATTCTCTGCCATATCACATCGCCTACACTCTGAATAGGGTATGGGACTGCCTTTACCTTTCACCTTCATACAACCATAGCTGTAATACTTGGATAATAACATCCGATTAGTTGGTAACTTTCAAAACATATTACAAGGGCATAAAATTGTAGTCATTGACTGGAAAATACTATGCTTGCAGTGATTCTCAATTCAAACGACTAGTCACTTTGTCCATCAAGTTACTGCTAGTCACCAACCTTCATCCTGTTGACCTTGCTGAATTAAGGGTTTAATAATTTATTATCACAATTACATTACTGCTGCTGTTGTTGTTTTTGTTGCTACTAATAAGTATGATGGTGATGATGATCATGACGATAAAGATAACAATGATGAGGATAATAACAATAGTTATTATTTCATTAAGGAGATGAGGATGTTGATGGTGGAGAAGGTGATGATAATGATGATGTAACCATGACAATAATAAGTTGAGGAGGCTGAAGTTGGAGCAGAGCAGGATGAATAGGGAGAGAAAATGAGTCATATGGCTTTGCAGGACAAACTGTTTTCTGGAAACATATGAAACAAGGGGAAATGTGCCTGCAGCAATATCACTCGTTTGAACTTGTTACTAAATTGCCATCACTGTTATGCATACATATAAATATTAAGTAAGGTTTTTAAAGGTCTGCCTTAACCCTTAATTGTCTCTGTCTGATGAATATGAGCATCTTTTTAATAACCACTGCTGGTATGACAGCTTAGAGACTCTTCAGAAGTACTCATGTGGGTAGTACACACCTGGGCTTCTCTGCAGTTGTATTATTAGCTACAATGTGTGGAACAACTTATTACTCTGTTGCTCTACTTAATACATCATAGTTCATTGTATATTAGTTAACATGTATGTATCCACACAAAGAATCTCATTGCCCCTACTAAATTTGCCGGGAGAAAACAATGAGAATGTTATTAGTTTAGAAATTGTAACGTTGAGTTGTACAATTTCTGTATAAAAGGTAAATGGCATTGAAGTTAAAAAAATTTGTCATTATTACTCTTATTTGTCAGTTTGCAATTCGATTTACTTGACTCGCTTAATATCTTTTGTCCGTAGCCATTGCTGAATGCCCTTGGAAAGAACGATAGCTTGAGGGAAATCATGTTAGAAAACCAGGTGAGAAAATAGTGAAAAAGAATAGGTTGATTTAGAGAAGCAATTGTCGTACAAATGCCACGTGGAATGAATTCCAGGAAACGTGACACGTAACATGTATTCAGGAGGATAGACAAGCCTTACTTAAAAATTTACATATCAATTATTGTATACCTTTTATAATTCTTACTATACTACACTATACTATACTTTACCATACTATACTACAGTATACCAACTATATTCTTTACTCTATTATACTATACTATACCATTCTACACTATACCATACTAAACTATACCATACCATACTATGCCATACTATACTATACCATACTACACTATACCATGCTAAACCATACCATACTATACTATACCATACTTTACTATACCATGCTATACTATACTGTACTTCAATACTGTACTCAATATACCAACTGTATTCTTTATCTTATTATATACTATACTATACTATACCATACTATACTATACCATGCTATACTATACCATACTACACTATACCATACTATACTATCGCGGAACTTCCAGCCGAACATTTCCACTAAACGCCGCGTCTTTATAAGTGGCGTTTATTGGAAAACATACTGAACACTAAGAAACGTAGTAGTTCATACGAGTTTTGGTTGTTTTCTATTAACAAATTCTTCTACAACTGAAGATAAAAGGTAAGATTGCTTCTTCCGCTATAATATTTTATACTTTATAATTTGCATGACTTTTTTTCTTGATTGAGAACATTTCCAATTTTTGTAGTAAACGCCGCATCCAAAATCTGAAATTTGTAATAAACGCGGCGGTACCCACCCGAGAACTCAATTTCGCGTTTACAAGGGTCTCTTATTTTCATGGAATAAACAGCGAATATTTGTGAGCAGCCTCCAAATAGTTACGGTAGACATTCTGTGAAAAATATATACGGTAAAATTGTCCAGCACCGATTGGATTGTTAATTTAAACAAATTTGAACAGAAATACCTGGAAAATGCTGTTCTGTTCACGAAAAGCGCGTACGCCTTTTATAGCAAGTGGTTTATCCATGGAGTGCGAAAATTGCACTTCGACAACCGAAAATAAAGCGAAATTAGAAGGAAACGAAGTGATGTTATTTTATCGAGGAAAATCAAAATAAAACTTTGGACGAGGGGATTGACCCTTGGCAGGGCCTTGGAAGAATTTCCGAAAACGTTTGAAGACACCAATCTTCGTCTTTGATGACATACCTAACACGTCTTAGGAAACTGGGGAAATGGTCGATTTTTTAACATTCTACGTAAATGGATAGTAAACAGGGAAATCTAGGGTAGGTAGGTGTTAGTTAACCTGTAATATCTGCGCCGGATAATTCTTCAACGGGCGGCTTGACGACAATAAATACACTTCTTGCAAGACCGATTCAAAGGTTATAAGTCGTAGTGGCACAATAGAAGGTGTCTTCAACTGCGCACTTTTGTGCTAAGTTATCTTTTCTTCAGCAAAAAAACAACAACAAAGGAGAGACTGAAACAAGGAGGAAAATATCTTATTTCCAATTAAAATTGTTGAAAGATGCAAAATTTCTCTAAAGATAACGTGAAGTAAAAGAAACGAAACATCTAGTTGTCTCCAAGCATCTTACTTTTGATTTGGTGGTGTCACTCGTGATATGTATAGCCAGTCTTTCAAAGAGAAACTAGAGGGGATATATCCAATAGAGGGATGATTTAACTGTTAAAAAAGAAAAAGCAGGGATAAAAATCGAACCTTTAACCTCCTACAATAAATACAGGGATGGCCAAGTGCATAGCGCTTTTTCAATAAAACGACGACGTTACAGTAGTTTTGCTAATGTCTTGGTCCTGGCCGTAGGAGTTGATCAAAATTAGGATAGATCATGCATTTTAACCCTACCTAGCACCGGGGGTGGGGGCTAGTAGGCCCGCGAGTCTGAATATTGTTTAATAACTTTTAAATGCTTTATTCTACGTTGCTGAAACTTTCTGAATTTTCCTAACTTTCATCTGGCAAACTTTTGGTTAAGAAAATTGGCCGTTAGGACCTATGGTCTTGTCACGTGACCCTGATGAAAAAGTTGACCATAGATGGTGAAAAGTTTCAAGTGGCTATAACTCAAGATGTTTGCCATAAATTTTACAAATTTTTTGTAGACTTATCTAAAATTAAGTTCTTAACATTTCTTAATAGTTTTTAATACCTTTCGTTGCAGAGATTATACCATACACCAGGCCTTATTTATAATTTAAATTATTTGATGTAATTTTAAGTTTACTTACATGGCCATTTTACAAATGATCATTTATGGTACATAACACAAACACTGGAATTAACAAATTCAAAATGTTCTTAAAAACTACTTTTTGTATAAAATTCCTTGGAAGATCCTCTCCAGCAATGGTTTAAGTAAAACGAACAAAGATTATACCCAACTGTGTTTTTGAAAGAGCCAATCAAAATTTGGAACTCCTAAATGGTTTTGCGCTTTTTGGACCAATCAGCTTTCGCCAAATCTGCATAGAGTACATGAAAAGGCCCAGTGAGAGGACACAACATTTTGTCTACAAATTAAGTGTTTTCTGGCTTGTTACGTAGACCGACCTCAGAATAGCTGCATAATATGCAGACATAGCCCTAACTATGATACGGAAGCTATGGTAGGTATACATTTTGGCAAAGGCTGGGTTTTAAAGCAAATGCTCCCTATACACGGCATAGTATTTCAATCGGCTCTTGTGAATTCGTTCGACTTGAAAAGCAAAACCCTGGTCCGAAGTTGAGAGCGGTATGGAGCTTTCGCTGTTTTATGCTTAAACATACTACAAAAGTACATGTTACACTGGTCGGACATTATATAGATTTTGATAAATCTATACTCCTCCAGGAAGTTATTATTCTGTCATAACTTTGCTAAAGTTGTTCTCCCTTTTCTCCTTGATTCACTGATTAAAACAGTGAAAGTAATAGTAAAGAAAGTATATTGAATATAGAGTAAGGTGTTTGAAAACTTAATAAGCAGTTTAACGCCCTTTTGTCAAAGCCTAGGCATTTGAAGTATCAATCGAAGTGACTACTTTCATATGCGTCCACGGAAACCTGTCTAAGACGAGGCAGGATGTGGGATAAGTTGTTGTCAGAGGCGGAATTACCTAAGCCAAAAGGCTGCGTAACTAAAGACGCCCTTACATAGTTGATCAGTGTGATTTCCTAAATCTGGATTTCCTAACTGAACTTAAGTAATCCAGTTAGGTTAATCAAGTAACTGACCAATTCCCATTTGATTAAACGAAAGCAGCACTGTGATATCTCGGATAAACTACCAAATGATTTCCTAATTTATTTTGTCAAAGGTTTGCACTTTCGACTACTTCCTATAATATTGTTCCGGAATTTCAACGTTAACAATTGCAACTCTTCAATGGCCCGTCAAACCTAAATAATTTGAACCGTGTGCATATTGACGTCAGTAATCCACCAGTGTCGTACAACGTTGTGATTTGGTTAGACAGTTTCTGCTTGATGCCAGACTGTAAGCCTATCTATTCTTTTAGTACAAGTTAGTCAGGTATTGTGCTGATGGTCCAAGCGGTGTGTGATCGAGGCCTTCGGCCACTGGACCAGTGCTCTGACTATATGAAAGACACATAAAATTCACTGTCCGTACCAAAGGACAGACAGTTCCGAAAAGGGTCAAGTGCTAACTCTCTAGCGACCAAACCTGGCAAACCGCATCTCACCTAATTTATTGATAGGAGAAGAACAAGCGTTATGTGCTCCTCAGAATTCCTACGCAGATCATGGACAACGCATCTCTGCCCTCAGTTGTAAAGCGCCTTTGAATTTCCCTCTCATGGAAAGGGCACTATTTAACTATATTGTGCTTTACTTACTACTACTACTACTACTACTACTACTACTACTACTACTACTACTACTACTACTACTACTTCTACTACTACTACAACTACTACTACTACTACTGTCACTACTACTACTACTACTACTACTACTACTATTACTGCTGCCGTTTATGCTGCTGCTACTACTACTACTACTACTACTACTACTACTACTACTACTACTACTACTACTACTACTACTGTTACTGTTACTACTACGATGACAGCAGCAGCAGCAACAACAACAACAACTACTACTACTAGTACTAGTACTACTACTACTACTACCTCTGCTTCTACTGCTGTTGCTACCACCCTGACCACGACCACGACCACCACTAATACTACTACTACTGCTACTACTACTACTACTACTACTGTTACTGTTACTGTTACTACTACGATGACAGCAGCAGCAGCAACAACAACAACAACTACTACTACTACTACTAGTACTAGTACTAGTACTAGTACTACTACTACCTCTGCTTCTACTGCTGTTGCTACCACCCTGACCACGACCACGACCACCACTAATACTACTACTACTGCTACTACTACTACTACTACTACTGTTACTGTTACTGTTACTACTACGATGACAGCAGCAGCAGCAACAACAACAACAACTACTACTACTACTACTAGTACTAGTACTAGTACTACTACTACCTCTGCTTCTACTGCTGTTACTACCACCCTGACCACGACCACGACCACCACTAATACTACTACTGCTACTACTGCTGCTTCTACTACTACTACTACTACTACTACTACTACTACTACTACTACTACTACTACTATTACTATTACTACTACTACTACTCTTCATCTTGGCATTTTTTACCCCCCCCCCCTTGTAATTATATGCATATAGCAGTTATGTATTCTGAATAATGTAAATAGCAATAATGAGAGTTGGTAACAACTACGCCAGTGCTTAATAATTGCAGAGTGGATCAGTGGATACAATGGTCATCCCTTTCACAACTGCTGCTCACAGTTCACAAGTGTAGCATGCAGTGGTGGCTTGTGTTCATTGGCAGATGAACATGCCCCCCCCCAGCCCCCAGCAGAATCCAGATATTGGGGAAAATCAAAAAAACATACTGAAATTTCTTCTAGCGTTTTCCTAGCCTTGGCTCAGAAACAAGTAGAAAGGAATTTGTTGCATCTGTGATGTAAAGAAGTGAAATATCAATATGGCACACAACAGGTGATAAGTAGGTGTCTTCTTTGTGCAATCATTACTGAAAAGAAATTCTGGAGGACATTTCAAATTTGCCCTGGTGTCTAGACCCTTTTTACCACTGATTTCTTCTGTGAGCAGCATTGTTATTGTTGACCAGTGAGTACAAAGAAGCTCTGTGGGGACAAATGAGAAATTGCCCAACAATGAACTTTGTGCACATAACAACCGCAAAAATTCTTACAAAAAACGCTACCTGTTGCTCAAGCATCTAATTTGAAAATAGAGGTAAGGTCCCCTTTATGTAGAAACTTTGTCCTCCCAGTAACCGAATCTACCAGCTGCCACTGGTAGCATGGCCTGTGAACCCTATCTCAAAACCTGAGGGATACAGGTTTATTAGGTGAAGCAGGGTGAAAGCTATTTAGTGTCACCCTTATACAATAAAGACTTAAATAGAATAAATGAATAACTAAATGCAAGTTGTGCATCTTTCACGTTTTTATTGGTGAGCTCGTTTTTTCTCTACAGTATGCATGCTTTGACGCACTGAAATTAATAGTGCTATCCTGAAAATTTTTGCTGAATGTGGTCATGTAGTCAGCGCATGCATTTTGAAACTCGCACTTGCAGCTTCTCATCTATATAGTATTAGATGATGAAGTCGCTGCTCGCTGAATCAAAAAATCCAGCGCATGCGTCTAAAAACTCGCAGTTGCCTATACTAAGTTTCAGGCGCATGCGCCGTTGATATATGCTGGTGCGAAAGAAGCTTGCGTCCGTTAAGAATGCGCACACGGCGCATGCGCCTGAAACTTAGGCAACTGCGAATTTCAGGCAACTGCGAGTTTCAGGACGCATGCGTCGGGTTTTTTTATTCAGCGAGCAGCGACTTTATCATCTAATACTATATAGATGAGAAGCTGCAAGTGTGAGTTTCAGGATGCATGCGCTGACTACATTGTCCAAAGTTGTGCCCGCCTGACTTTTAGCCAAAATTGCAACATGGCTAATAATTAATTTTTCGAACCCACGCGCCGGATTTTTGGAATGGAATTTTTCAATGATTAATCTTGTGCGAAAAGTTTTTTTCCTCCGATTGAAAATTTTAACGTAAACTTAAATGCACGCAAGAAATATATGCATAAGAAGATATAATATTATGTACTTTTATCTATTGTCCAATCAAAAGTTACAAAAATTTAAAAAGAACTGAATGTGAAAATTGCTCAAATGTTGTTCAGTAGTAAGACACCTTAATTTCTCCATATGAAGTAGCGTTTCATTTCTACCTTCTTCTTCTACTGTCGAATTCTGTCTCTGCTGCGCATCAACAGACGCCGTCATTATGTAAACAAAGAAGTTTTTTCTCAAATAGAATTGATATCGCGCATTTAGCATCACTTAAAGGTCCCAAGAGTCGCTACTCCAAAAATTGGTCTTATTTTGGCTGAATCAAAGAAGAAAAAGAAAATTTCAATGTTTAAATTTTTCTCAATTTGAGATGTTCCGATGAACGAGGTTCGGATAAACGAGGTTCGGATAAACAAGGTTCGGATGAACAAGGTTCGGATGAACGAAGTTCGGATGAACAAGGTTCGGATGAACGAAGTTCGGATGAACGAGGTTCGGATAAACAAGGTTCGGATGAACAAGGTTCGGATGAACGAGGTTCGGATGAACGAGGTTCAGAAGAATGAGGTTTGGGTAAACGAGTATCGGATAGAGGAGGTTCGGATAAACAAGGATGTACTGTAGCTAACATTATCATAGGCTTTATGAAGATCTAATGAAGCATTTGACGTTGTGGCATAATGATGAACTCGATGGGGATCGCCTTTTGCCACAACATAGCAGCGATTTTTGGAGGTAGCAAAGGTTGTTCTCTGACGTGCTAGAACGACTTCAATAAGAGGACCTAGCGTAACTGATGAACGTGCTAACTTAGTATTATTTAGACATGTGCTTGTTAAGACGTGACATGCCTGTTCTTAGTGTTTCGCTTTATTCTAGCCAATATTATTATCGAATAATCGAATCTGATAACAATTCTAATCGAATCGAATAATAACAATTTTTTTTAAAACTTCATTGCCATTTATTCTCCTGTAAATTTACAGTTTCAGTATTAACCTTTACATTCTCACTGTTTTCACCCGGTTTTAGGGCAAACTAACTGCTTTGTGGGACAGAGAGATTCTTGATTTCAAGGTAGCACAAATTTTGCAAAACAATGATTTCAACATTGCCTGAGTGTTGACACAAAGTAAATGACAACAAGCGTACCACATTGTTTGATTCATTACTTTCACAATATGCCGGTACAGGAATATGTAGTTCCCTGTTAGCTGGGTAGAGCATTGGAGGAGAATTATACTGGAAGCATTAGGATGGAACTTGGCCACCAATACATATTCCAAGAGAGGAGTTAACAACTGTCACCCCCCCTCCCCCCAAATAATAATTGGCAAATCCATCAGTAGCCTATAGGTAATTAGGTTGAAGCAAAAATATAATATCCTCTCCATGTATATATTCTGCAAACAAACTTTTAACTCCAAACTTGTAATACTAAATTGCCATAACTGCAAAAGGTTGAATATTGCCAGTGAACACTTCAATTTATAACTTTCTTAACAAATTATTTTGCCTTTAACAACCACATGTATATATATAATTCTTTTGTGCTTAGTGGTGAGGTAGTAGCATAATTGTTACATAAGAGGGGTGGATGAGTATTTTTCTTACATTTTTTAAAATAGCGGGGTTCAAATCACAGACTAGGACTTGTGTGAATATACTTCAAAATGAAGGCTCATTAAATGGGGAGTACTGGGTAATCATATTTTTTCAATTCTGAATTCAGCCAGAATTTTATTGCATGGGTCAGGTTTACCAATGGGGGGCAAACCCCCTACCCCATTATCTGTGTACCTGCTCACAAGGCTTAAAAATGAACTTGAAAGTAGCTTAATTGGTATACTCACATGAGGGGAAAGCAGCCAGGGATGTATTCTCTCATCAATGCTCTTCGAAAATTTTCTTGAATATGTTTCGAAGAATTACACTTGAAAGAAAACCTATCTGCAGATATTGTAAAAACGTCAGTCATCTTAGACAAAATGAAACTGTCAACATAATAATCAAAGTGAAAAATTAAGCCTGAAAATCAACGGAATAAGAAAATTGCCTCTCCTAATATGAAAGAAGGGATCGACATCGATGACGAAGTTGCAGAAATGATTAAAAAATTTGGACTTCATTTTCTGAATGTTCTAAAGATCCACGGTGGTACACTGAGACTGACTATTTTGACAAAGACCTAAGGATTGATATTCAAAGCACTCTCTGGATTAAATTTACAAACCAAATAAAACAACGTAGCAATTCAACGTATGGCACCGAATGGTATCGATTGAACTCATAAGTTGAAAGGATGCCCAAAGATCCCCGGCGGAATTAGAAACTAAGTGAAGTCATGTCATGGTAAAAAGTGCTGCTTTTATACATAGGCAGAAACTTTAAAGGAACAGCGAGGGCCATATCATGTTCCATGTGCAAATGGGTAGTTCTGAAAAGCAAAAAAGTGAATAACATAAGAGAAGGCATTTTTCTCCTTCAAACAATTTCTTTAATAATTATCAATAATTTGATGTATTTCATGTAAGAATTGGATTAAGTAAAAGAAAATGGCCTTAATGAAGAATTTATAGTCGGCAAATTGTGGCCAATCATAAATGTACACTGACACAACTAAGTCATGGGAAACTCACCGAACTCTCGAACAATGTTTTTGCTACAATCCAAACAAGATTGATGTATCATTTCAACTCTATATTCATCAGTATCCATTAATAGCAATTCCAATACAAGACAGGGTTGGGCTGTAGAATTTTCATTAACCTTACAGTGTTTACTACATACGCAATAAATACAATCGATCATTGTTAGAAAGACAAGTGCATGCAGCGCCATGATTGTGCTCCCTTCGCAATGGTTCAGTTGTGAGACCATTCATCATCTTCACACGAGAACAATGTTTCGATGCCAGATCGGTCTCTTGCGAAAAGGTCGTTTTTACTTGCTGTTCTTTACACGTAAAAGGCAACACCGCCATCTAAACAATCCCTGGGTGTATTCTACCATGACAGTCTGTTATACGTGCTCTCTTATTTTGGAAACTTCAAAATGTTCTCATGCAATGCATTGTTCACTTAAGAATAAGAAAAAACTAAACCGACAGCCTATGCTCTTAAATTCTGAGGAACACTCAGAGCAATGACAGTTTGTGAACAAAAAGAAAAAACTTAATAACAAAATTTGAGGATTGCTCTCAAAGTAAATGTCACACACAAATTTAAAGGAGCACTTTAAGCTTATAATAGCACACAAAAATTTTCTATTCTCTGGGCCCTGTTGCAGTTGTTACTAAGGTGTATGGCAGTAGGTTTTAGCGCGGCAACCGATAAATTTTAGGAACTATTTAAAGTTCGACACAACTACAACGAAAAAAGAAAAAGATCTCTCGAAAGGTATTTGGTGCTAGAAACTACGTCATACGATGAATTTATGTGTTAAATATATTAGAGCGGAAAATAAGTTAAACCGGTAAACGCGATAACAAGAAGTTTTGCAAGAATTTTGCCTTCCTATCTTCACTATGAAACATAAGCACTATGGAAAGTCCAAGAAAGGAGAATAGGATTTCGCATAAATTGCTTTAAAGGAACAGGGCAATTGGCGGGTCAACTGCGTCTTTGGCAATCAACATATAGTTACAGGGTTGTCTAGAGTCTGGTCGTACGGCATACGGCACGGGCTATGAACTTAAAAGTTTTACGAAGGATAATGTCGAATGAAGGCGTAACACAAGACGTAACGGGTATGTCACCTCTGAAAACCAGTTAAGTAGTACAGCCAGCCTAATACGTTGACAAGTCTCGTTATTGAATCAGGGCAATAAAATTTGCGGCTCTGAATAGAGCATATCCTTGCATATTCAACGATTTACGGATGTTTTAAGATGCTCTACTACTAAAAATTCCTGAGTCATAAATCTCCTTTAACTGCTCGCGAAGGCTGCGGGATGCAAGGAAAGGGAAGAGAGCCAGCACGAAATGTGGAGTAAGCCGCCTTCTGAGGTTCTACCAAATACAGTATTGAGGTACCCCTTCCTCTTCCTTCCCGTCACGTGACTGAAGCTAAGTAGTTCCTTTACTGAATCACTGGTAAAGATCACTTTCGCCACATTTTTACACATCGAACTGTTGTCCAAAACGAGCACCGACAGCATTCACAAAGATGTTCGGTGTAAAACTCTTAACTCTTCAGAAAAGGTAATACCCAACTTTGCCTCTTACATAAATCGTAGAATAGTATTCTACTGCAATGCTTATGACAACTATTAACATCGAAACTTACCACTCTTTCGTGCAGCTCCTGCCTTTTTCAGAAGTGAAACAGCTCTAACCATGTGACGGAGGATTGTCCACCTAAGAACTGCCAACGGATCAGCACCTACAGATGATATCGTACGACTTTTTGTCTTTTTGGAACAAGTAGCTTGCACTGGCTTTGTTACATTCTTGCAATATTCCCTGTTGGTATCACAAAAAAGTTACATAACATCTCTGTAGAGATCTACGTTTCGACAGAAATCTTCTAAGAAATGTTTTCAAATTTTTGACAATCTTTGCTGAATATCTAGTTGTACTAGTGTTGTAGTATCTACTTCCTTGCCATTACGTTTGCAGATGGCATAAACAGAATTTGCACATTTTTCGTAATGTCTGCTCACCTTAAATCTTATTAAGGCCAAATTCTCGGAAGGAAATTTATGACCTCACTAAGTAACACAATACACTACTAAGCAAAAATGGAAACCCAAGGAAAATTTTTGGGGTGTTCTGAATTGAAAGGAGAACATCATTTGAGACCTGAAACTATTTTAAACGAGCAATAATTTCTGTCATGAGTAGAACTAACTAAGATTTTGAAAGGAGATACCAAAGAGCAAAATTCCGCCGGCACTAAAGGCATGTTTTGCCGGAAACAGGCATCTAACGCCAAATTAATACGCATGCTAATGGACGCAGTGGTAATTGCTTTTCTCGTACGACTTAATGAAAGGGTTCAAACAGGTTTATCACTTTGCAATTTCCTGATGGATCCATGTTTACCCTGCTCAACAACATTCCCCGACTTTTCCAGGGTTTGCAAGTCTGCAGGAGCTAAAATTAATACCATTACAGGTCAATGTAAATTAGAGAATCTCCCATAAAATCTACTCTCTTTTATTTTCATACTTTATAAATATTCACACCCTCTACCAGCAACTTGAAAATCCCAGCCTGACTACCACCACCGTGCTGAGAGTTAAGGTAATCTAAGAAGGGTTGTACGTGTGATGGAGATGAGAATAATAAGAAACAATCATCGACGTTCCTTCTGCATAAAAGGGGGCGAAAAGCAACAGAACAATTCTCCATTTACTTAATTTCAAGATGGGCCAAGAATATATAGGCAAATAAAGGGCCGATGGGTGACTCCATCGCAACACTATAGGAATTTGTGCCAATAGCAGATAAAATTGGTCTTAAAGGAACATTAGGTTTGTGGACTCTTGGAACGCCATACAAAATACCAGGTCGTGAGCGGACGGGACGGAGCTTTTTGCATAGAACTTCCACGTTCTTGAGTTTTAACAAGAAGGACTGTAGCTTGTTCTCCCTCCGAATAGTCAATTTGACTGGATCCTCATCAAGTCTCCGGAATTTGGTTTCATCGTTCAACAATAAGTTCATTTTAGAGTCATACTCAGATCTGTTGATGATTACACCTCCTCTTCCTTTATCTGGCTTTGGGATAGCCGGGGAACTATCGTGCTGCAACTTTTTTAATATTTTGTAATCGTCCATGGAGAATAGATGTTTAGGAAGGCTGTAAGTTCTAAAGCCTGTTAAAGCAATATCCTTCAGTTTCGTTCGTACTGATTTACGGTCATGTCCAGATTTCTCGTAGATGGATATTTTTTTAAATTTCTATGTAGCAATTCGAAGGGTAACAAAAAGTGATAATAGTTCAATTTCTTGGGAGGTATAGCGAAGGCTAATCCCTTAGACAGAATTTCTTTCTCTTGGGTTGAGAGTTGATATGAAGACAAATTAAATATTACTACATCCGAATCGAGAGATTCCAAAGAAACTCGCCTCGTATTCATCTGAGCCTCTATATGACAAACTTAATGGTTGGCGTATGACTAATGAACACAATACTTCTGACAATTTTGCCTAGAATATCTCCACTGAAGCTCAAATCTTCTATTGTCTATTTCCTTATCACTTATCTGAGGAATTTCGTCTGCCGCACATTAATCATTGTTTCCAGCATATCTCTTTTTATACTAATCCTTTGCACGACCTCATTTTTGAGGACATGGTTGACGTCGGATATTCGGAGCATCCTGCGGTAATATTACATTTCAGTAGTCTCATGGATTTGCCGTGCCTCTGCTTTGAGCGACTAAAATCACAGCCGTATAGAAGTCTTGACTAGAGCTCGTGACTAGAACATAGGCTATAAGTTTTTGGATTTTGACGTTGAAGACAACCGCTCAACCAGGACTTTTCTACGCCGCAGGCACGCAGCCAAGGGCGGAAGCGCGGGGGTGGGGTGGTGGCTGTGCCCACTCATCTGATAAATCGTGGCATTCAAAAAATGGATGACTTTTGTACTTCAATTCAACGAGAAAGACGAGAAGTCTGAGCCTTTTAGGAACTATAAAAATTCAAAATTTTTCCAGCCAACAAAAACCACGGTGGACTTGCTTGGAAGGAAGGATGGAAAGAAGAGGGATTCGTTTGGAATTTGTCCCCTATCAAAATTTGACTGGCTGCGTGGCTGCTACGCCGCTTTACTAAGAGTGTCCTATGTTTCAAGCACTCCAAGATAATTTAAGAGTTGGCATCCTCCTTCACTTGGAGACGTTTGCAGGCTTAAGGGATCTCCGAGTTAGGGAGTTTTCACACTGGAGTGACAGGTCGTAAGTCTTTGAGTCTTGAAAACAGTTGCTCTCAACGTAGGCGGTAGCGCCCTCCCGTGGAGACGTTGGAAACATTCAAGGGGTTGTTGTAAAGCCCTGTACAAACGAGTTCGACTTTCAACTAGACTTCATTCGACTTTGTACAACATTGTCTAGCCAAGTCGAGTCATGTCAAGCATTGGGTGTACAAACGGGCTTAATTTTTCCCTCCACTTCTCACTAGACTTTCAACCCCTTCCCAGGACTACACGTTCTCTTCTTATTTGGCGAGAAAATATATTTAGACGTCTATGATCGAGCGAGTTCTAAAATAGGCTAACTGAGCACGCGTGTACTCGACATTTGTTTAGTGGGTGTACAAATGGCTCGACAAGGGTGTACAAATGGCTCGACAAGGCTATAAAAGACTTAGAACAATAGATTTGTAGAGAGGAACCGCTGGACAAATTTGAAAATGAAAATTCAAACTTCACTAGACTTCGCTTTACAAGGCACGACAGTCCTCGACTTCTCTGTACAAGGTGTACAAACGGGCTCGACTTTTGAGTTGACAATAATCAAGTGAATTTTAGGAAAAAGTCGAGCCCGTTTGTACAAGGTTTAAGAAAACAGCCCAGGTTTTGGGATTGGTTACAGACGAAGAGTAAGAGACTTCTTACTTCACGTTTTCTTGTTTTCGTACTCTTGTATATGGTATTACATCATGACCTGCATTTAATTTGCGTATCACAAGCAGCATAACTGTTTTTTTATAATCTGGAGGGCGTACCTCGGGAGCCAGGGGGACGGTGACATTAGAAGTTTAATAGACCACTACTTTAGAAATGTTGGTTAGAAGGAAATTAGTGTACGGAAGTTCTTTTAATAATAGCTCTTTCTACGATTATTTTCAAAGTTCTCATCTTTTCATGTGAAAACATAATACTATTTTAACAATGTATCACAACTAAATAGTAAACATAGAAGCTTTCTTTTCATTATTGTAACTTTCGTCTAATGACGAACGCCATGGAAATATGGAAACTTGTAAGAATAACTACAAACACTTAAACTGGATGTTCTATGGGAGAAGCTCATTGTTCATGGTAGTATTTGAGAACTCCTTTAGGATAATCATAACTTATTACTTCAACAAGTTTCAGCAAATTTTAGTCACAGCAAATCTTAAGGAATGAAGGTCGATCCAGGGGTCGAATCCAGGGGTGGTCGAGGAAAAGAAACAGCCATATGCCCTCAACACGTTGTTCTCAGTTTGCGTAATTCTGATCCAAATATATCCCTATATATGCCTTTACAGCCCTCTCCCCTTATACCGTTTAATGTGCCAAGCCTCTGGTGCAAACTGCGAATAACTCGTCCTTAAATAAATAGGATATTTTAAAATAATAAGGCTCCTACTACTATTACCAATAGATTAACACTATTTCGGCTTGCCACCGAACTTGCGGCAGTTTTTAGAATGGGTAACACATCCAATGCTGACCTAGAAATTCACTATCGCTATAATTCTTGAAATCTTCGGAAGTTTGACACCACTTCGCAGGAAAGAAGAAAATTTTTATTGGCATTCAGTGGTCATTATTTCTAAGCTTGATCATGTAAAATTTACAAAGTATATAAATCGGAAGACATTTGTTTTTTGTCTCTTTTTTTACATATGATTTTCTTGACTTTGAAATCGGCACCAAACCAGATTTCTCTAGTGTTATTTTCAAAACTGAGAGTTCAAATCCTCTCTTCTCGGCGATACTTTAAAACTACTCTGCATATGAGGTGAGGCCTATTAAGGTGGAGAGGACAAGGTAAAGTCAGAATTGATAGAAACGTCACAATGACATGATTATTGGACATTTTTGTCATCAACTAACATTCTTTTGATATTTTCTTGTACATAAAATATGCTATGCCTTCGATATTGATATATCAATATTTGCCATGACTTACAAGCGCTTGTTTTTTTATGAAAGGTCTTTAAAGCATTTAAAGTATGATACTTACATCCTGATCGCAGGCACTGTAACTGATAACAGCTGAATTCTTCTCTACATCCAGAAGATCTATCGGTACATCTGACTGTCAAAACAACAATGTTGAACACAAAGTCATGACTTTAAACACGAAATAAAAAATAAATGAAATAAAAAGACCTTACACACGACATAAAAAATAAAATAAAAGGACCCTACACACGAAATAAAAAATAAAATAAAAGAACCTTACACACGAAATAAAAAAAATAAAATAAAAAAACCTTACACACGAAATAAAAAATAAAATGAAAGGACCTTACACACGAAATAAAAAAAATAAAATAAAAGAACCTTACACACGAAATAAAATAAAATAAAATAAAAGGACCTTACACACGAAATAAAAAATAAATGAAATAAAAGGGAAAAGCTCGTCCGCTGCTCATTTGGGCTAGAGCTACACGCTGGAAATAAAAATTGCTGAATGTTAGTGATTTTCGGATACATCTTTCTAAAAAGTGCGTTCCCCGGTGTTAGACCCAAATGTAAGACCCCATTTATGGAATACGATGTGAAAGGTTTCTATCATCTAAAAGAAAAAAGCAGGTTTTCTAAAAACTGTTTTGGATAAAATCCCTAACTTGAAAATGGATTTAGTTGCTCTATAATATAAAACGGTATTTTGCCTATAATTAAAGATAGACCTCTATAAAAGCCCGAGGTCTTACATCCGGAGCAGCCAGAAACGGGCAACAGGGTAGTTGTTCAGCAGCATTTTAACTGTACTGACTAAAGCATTGAATACAAAAACAGAAAGTAAGTATGTACAACGAAAAATACATCTGTCATTATAAATATATGTTTATTTAAATCAATTCTTTACATAAATTTGCATTGTAATATTCATCACTTAAAAGAGACCAAATTGCTCAACAACTGTTCATCGGTGTTACATCTGTCATGGAATAACTAAATATTTAGAATGAAATATATAAATAGTGAAACGTGTAATATGAAGGTATTAAGAAACAATGTTTAGATAACTATTCATGCAACAACCACGTAATTACATGAGGTTGTATGACAACAAGGAAAACACATTGCTCAATAACCATTGGCATTTATTAATTAAGTCATTAAAGAACTAAATATGAATAGGGAATATGGTTATAGATAGGATTGTTTAGGAAATTCGACAGAATTTAAATATGGAAATTAAAAGATCAATACTATATCAAACTTTTGCATCTTTATATGTTTTGTATGTCCTCTGAAAGAGAAAACCGCTATTACTTTATCTTGACTGAGTTCAGGTGGTGCCCTACGCCACGGATAATTATTTCCCAGTTTTGAGTCACATGTTGGTATGTTATCTTCAATGAAGTATTATATCTCTTCAAACAACATCATCATCATCATCATCGTCATCATCATCATCATCATCATACACATTCTCATCGTCACCATTATCTTCATTATTATCACCAGCCCTATATCATCGTCATCATCATCGTCATCATCATCTCATCATCATCATCATCATCATCATCATCATCATCATCATCATCAACAACATCATCATCTAAGCAGAATTAGTTGAAAACGATATCTCGCTCTTAATAAGTTAGTTTTACAGCGACTCGCTTCAGTTGTATAAAATGGCGCTTGTCGTCTAAGAGTTTTAAACTCTACCCCTAACCACTAATGATAACCAGCGTATGAAATAATCCTTTTTGGGGGTTTATTTTCATTCAATACACTGCTTATCAGAAGTGGTATTGAAATTCATAGACGATCATTATCTTTATCATCACCACCACTACCTACAACACTATAATCATCATTATCGTCATCATAATCATTGTCATTACTATCATCATAGAAAATATTACCACCAGTGGCTCCACTATGTTCGTAAAAGTTCGAACTTGGTAAGCCAAAGGTTGTAAAATGTTGTAAAAGACGTGTTCTGTTTGGGTCTGATATGCTTTTAATATCCGCAATCCTCTTCCAAATCTCTCCAATTCAAAGCAAATAAAGACGTTCAATCAAAATCACTTGGCAACTTATCGCCTTACTAATCTATTAATAAACCCTGCATACCTTAGATGACATGTTAACAATTGGTAAAACTCTAAGGAGTTGATGTTTCAGTGCGGAGGGGTTGTATGACATCTTGTGTGATATCTTTAGTTTATTATTGTGTTATATTATCTAACTTAGAAGGTCAAAGCCACTGTATTTATACATCAACTCAAACTTTTTAAGATTCCATTCACGGGCGAAAATACGAAGTTTTTGCGGTATGCGGATGATTTCTTGATAGGAGAATTGCACGGAAGAACTTCAAGAAACGCTTAAAAAAGTGGAAAACACCACCACAGAAGTAGGGTTGATACTCCATTTCGGTATGACAAAGATGATGATAGGGACAAAGGAACATCAAAACTACCCCGAAACCAAGACTTGACGCCGGTCGATGTCACAATAGACAGGCCTCCAGTTTCTGTTACCTCTCAAGTTACACCACTGATGATTATGATGACCAAAAGGGTTTGGAGAGGTCGGCGGTGTCGACCGTTTCAAACCCTGGGAAGATCGCTCGAAAAATCAGAAGAACAACCAAATCGCAGCGTCTCTGTCAAAGACCCCAGAGGAGCAGTAGGCTCGACATCGAAACTAAATAGAGAGAAAACCCACCAAATTGGGTAACTAAAAAATTAAGGGCAGCTGGGGCATCAATGGGCAACACACGTCAATTTAGGCTACCGAACAGAGAAGCAAGCCATGAGGGAGGCTCAATCGCCCAGTATGACCGCTTCTCGCGGTTTATTGAAAGAATCTGTCGTCAATGAGAACAGATACAACATCCATTCCTGGGCAAAAGACCGAGAAGCTAAAATTGCTCTTATTTACAATGCCGCATATGAAATCGAGTGCTGAGTTACGAGGAAAACCGATGTTAATAGGATCTGCAAAAACTAAATTCTGATGCTGCAGGGGAATGCTTAAAATAAGCTGACAGGAAACAAAGAGTATGTCCTGGACAGCTGGAATCAAAAGACGCACGATGAATAACCTTCAGTATTGGAAGTATTGGAAATGCAATCCTTAACAATGAAACAAAAGCTTTAATCACATACTTCCACCCGTAATTTTTTTGAATGATTGTGGCCCCTAAATTCAACAGAACTGTTGAGATTGATGTGGAAGGTGAAGGTGTATACTATTCAGGAAGATAATATGAAATAAAGTTATTGCAATTTGTGACACAAACATGGCTCGGAAATGTTGCGTTATGAACTGTCATGAACACAAATAGATATTTGCTTCCCAGATGTGCTATGATGGAAGGTTACTGGAATTAGAGTCAATGTTTAGTCAATGGCCTCTGGTTGCATGTTGTCCGGGCCTGTTATTTAGATCGCCCTGTTACTATAATAAGAATGTCTGACATCACAAACAAAAAGTATAACGCCGATACTGGATTCATAATGTAAGAAGTAACACAGGCGAAAAACCGAAGAATGGATCCGAGGTCAAATGATTACGGCGCGAATGAGCGTAGATCATGGAAGTACATGCAGCACAGTGGCGATTTTAAGAGTGCTCATGGCACTGGGCCAAGTGAAATGCGTGGGGTCTGGAAGGGAGATGAGACAATGTACGTCACCCCATCCAAGGGATACAATTCCTTATATTTTCAATTAAGTTTTTCACTGCCAAAGTATTGACATATGATGATTTTACGATGTAAATGTTTTACTTTTACTTTTGACATAGAAACACTAGGCCCCTTGGATTTGCTAGATCCCCGAGTAATTGCTCACTCGCCCCCCCCCAATAACCACCAAATGGGCACCTTGTATTTGACCCCTCTATTTTATCACTTAGTGACTATTATAGTTTATGTAAATGACGTATACCCGGTGGTGTCATACTTTTTATTTCTCAAGTGTTTTTTTTCAAAATGAATGAATGCGTAAGAAGGTAGTAAGAAAGGCTTTATTACTTCCGCTAATACTTGCACTTTTTGGGAAAAGGGTGTTTATTAAACCTTTAGTTGCCTGTTCTTTGGTACAGTGACGGAGACTACCTTTTTAATAAACTTTGATATCAAAATGGGTATTATTGTTTAAATCTACGTTTAGCAAGTATTAAAAATGTTTACTGAAATGAAATAGTATTGCCTTAAATTTGAAAAGCCACTAATATTACTGGAATGGTGTTGGTGAGGTTTGCAAGATTAGGGGTCTGGGCCGAGTAAGAAACTTATGAATAAATATAAATAAAGGATTAGCTGTAATTTTGCTCATAACAATGCCCTTTTCCTACAATAAAAGAGTTGTTCTTTATTATGTTGAAAAATTGCTTGGGATAGTTTAGTCTGCAGGTACTACCATTGCCACGTTCTAGTTTGCCAGCATTTTGTTGCCGCTACCTGAGATTGTATTTGTGATCCTATCTGACACAGTTTTGCAACAATATGATTATCGTAACTTTCCTTACACTTGTCTACCGTATTATTCTCTTTAATATCACGATAAAAAATTAAAAAATCACTTACGCCCTTTGGTTGCATTATTATTTTGTAATTCCTTCTGCCTGTTGTTGACTTTCCTCATCTGCGCATGTCCGTAAGCTACCTCAGTTAGGATGCGACGCGCAAAACATCTGTCCATCTGTTATACTCCTTTTCGAAAAAAAACTGTTCTCGTTTTCAACCGGTTTCAGAACGAGACTGGGTTTGCACATTTATTCAAGTACTTACTGGCATGAACATTTTTCAGGACAGAACGAATGTGTGCTCACGTGTTGAATTGACAACATCCAAGGACGTAGCTAGAATGTTATAATTCAGGTCTGAGATGCGATGTCCTGTTATAATATTTTTTAAAAAACTGTTTCTATAGGCCTACTGTTCACCGAGGGAAAACCACTTCAATATTTGAGTAAGTGCCCTCAGACTACTGAGATTGTTATTATTTTTGTAACTTTCTATAGTCTATGATGTTATTTGCACCATTTAACATTTTAACTCTTTGATTGTTTCTTTCCCAACATTTTTTTGACCTTTTGACTTTGTTAAGGTTATTTTAACCTCTGACCTTTCTTTGACTTTTTAACTTTAATAAGATTATTTTGACCTCTGACCTTTCTTTGACCTTCAGAATTTCATATTAATATTATGGTACGTTGAAATCTCCCCGGCGATATGAACTTTTGATTGCGCGGGAATTTCTCTTTCCAGCCGCAGGCTGTCCTCTGTTGAGCAATAATGTGATTCCCTTTTTATAAACGTTAAAGCTATTTCGTATGTGCTTACAAAATTTAACCCAAATGCAGTTTTTAAATATTATGCGATATACACCGACGGACTACACGTAAGACGCTACAAAGGAAACTACAATTATGATAACGTTGTCTCTTTTTCATTTTAGTGTCTTTTCTTTAAGACTTCGTCAGGTCTTTTTGTACACTGGGCTATTCTTAGCGTTGTCACCTCCAGTGTACAACGACCTCACGAAGTTTTGATGACGTGGCAAAACGTTGTCAAATTTGCAGTCTCCTTTCTTACAGTCTGACCTTTAGTTTTCAAAATATAAGATCGCGGACCTCCAGGAGAGAGAGGAGAGCCTGGAAGGCAGGTAAAAGTACTTTCTAGTAAGTGATAATCTGGGGGCGATGACAGTTGGGTATGACCGGTTACCAATCTTAGACAATCCCTTGGAAAAAAAATCTTAGCGTCATGGAAGGGTACAGGGATCAGGTGACTCAACGCTTCTGCATCTTTATTTTAAGATTCCAGTACAAAGGAGGATGGGGTGGAGAAACCAGACCTTAGATATTAGATTTAGGAGCCCTTAGACATATATGTGCCTTAATTGTGCGTGAAAAAACCGAAGGAAGCAAAGGGATGGACTGCTTTCAGTGTATTGAAAGGCTGGAGTTAAGGACATACAGTTTAGTTTTATGTGGCATCCCGAAGCACTGTCGCAATAGACTGGGTAACAGAACTTTATTTCCCTTGTGTTACCCGCAGCCAGAAGTCAAACTCCTATCGTCTGTGGACAGGATACTGAAATGTATCTTCCATTTGATGTACTATTCTTATAACTGAGGTATGGTCCCGTCATGGCCAAGGCTGGGAAAGACACTTGTAGGAGTAGCTAGAGATTTTGAGATATTAAAAATGTTGGTTTGATTCAAAAGGCACTGTGGATTGGTAATGGAATGGAAATTTTAGATATATTTTACAGCAGAATTTTATAACAGATTTGTAGGTTCATGTTTAAATCATGCTATTGATTAATTTCCGGAAACACTGTTTGGGTAGTTTACTATCTTGCTAGTATTCTAGCACAAACTGTTTGGGGCTCGCTACTTCCAGTCCAGTACATAACCGAGAGCCCGAACCCAAAATTTTGGATACATGGAATACGTTTTCATGGCTTGCTTCTCTGCCCGGTAGCCAAAATTGAGGGGGCCCTTGGACGCCCCAGCTGCCCTTTATGTATTACTTAGCTTCTTTGGTGGTTTCTCTGTTTATTTATAGTTGTTTCAATGTTGGACTCACTGCTCGTCAGAGCTTTTTGATTGAGAGACTACAGGGAAAAGTGAGGTTCCCACTGTTTATTATGGTCCCACCGTTTATCATGGGGCCATAGTGAGGGGTTGCAGGGAAGAAGACAAAAATGATTCAAATAACCGAGGTGTAGTGATTTAACCTTCTGGCTTATCAGTAAGAATTGTGTAGATGAACCCGGATGAACACTGATATAACTTCACCATAATTAAGTCTTTTTGAGAAACCACCACCCAGGAAATTATTATTCAACCCCTCCTTCGAATAATTCTAAGATAATTTCCAACCCTCTGTTATTCCAGCATCCCCTTTTAATAGGAACCTGAGAGTAAGTGCAAGCTTCCATCTGCCGAATTGAGAGGCTACAATTCTACCAAGTTGAGACGCAACACAGTGCTATTGATGCGGAGAGGGGCATAATCTCCACCCTCCTTGTAAAGCGATAGTTGGAAAATCGATTTGAGCGAATAGACGTCCTTAAGAGGACAGTGCCTTGAACGAACTGTTAATGAAAGTCACAGTGGCATACTGAGAAATCAGTTGTCTTCGCTGGCCTCAGCAGGTTGTTGATTCTTTTAGTACGCCACGGCATGCCAGATGTATGGCTGTCTGGAAACACTTTCAGGCCTGTTAAATTTCCAATTTTTAAGAATAAAAATCTATGAAAAGTTGGTTAGTGGTACAAAATTTGAACAATGCGTGTCAATGTACTGGTAGTGACGCAATTACTAAATAGACAAGTATCCCATCAACAATCTTCTACTATGCTACTGATGGTATTAACGTCTGTGTATATGGCCAATGCACGTCTTATTTGTACTCTCAGATACAATATAATCGAGTATAGGATCCTTTGATTTTGTAATGACTAAAAGCTGAAATCTTTAGAAGAACAACAGTATAAGTTGGCATTTTGAGTCCTAGGGATTAGTCAGCGCGAAAGATGTTTCTACTCATCTCCTTGATTCACCGTCGAAACGACGTCTAATTTGCTTTGTCCTTTTCTAGATCATCCTCTTCTCCAAAATATTGTCAATTTAGCAATCAGTGTAGGACAATATCCTTACGTTCTCTAGTTTCCATGCTCCTTTAAAATGTTTACCATATTTAAGATCTGATATGAATCCACAGTGTGTCGCATCTCTTCTTAAATGTGCACTTCTTATTATCTGCGTGCACGCACGCACTAAATTCCTCCAAACCTGATGACCTCTAGATTTGTCTTCTAACAGAAAAGAAGAAGAGCAGAAGAAGAAGACAAGTTGAAGACGAAGAGAAAAGAGCTACAATGTGATGAAACGCACTCGCAGGCGAAAAAAATGTTTTCTTTCATTAGCTACTGCCATAGTTTTGATATAGACGGTTGCCTTATTCAACCCAATTCAATTTTAGCCATTTTCTCAATATGTGCTGCTACCAATGTCAGGAATCTCCCTATGGAATTGGTTATACTTTCAAGTCATAACCTGTTATAGACATTTATGGACAAATTTGTGATTGAATTAACAAATACATAATAATAATAATAATAATAATAATAATACTTGCAACAAGTGAACTTGAAAAGAGGAATGCCTGGAAGTGCTATTATGAGAGATTGTTAAACACAGAGTTTTCTTAGGGCAGAGAAAATTTTGGAGAAGTAGAAACAGTATCTGGACCAGCCATTCTCATTGCGAAAGAAATGGTGAGGGAAGCAATAAAGAAAATGAAGAAAGGCAAAGCAGCCGGTCCCTCTGGACTTGTGGTACAGATGGTCAAAGCTGCAGGTGAGAGAGCTATAGAGATGATAACTGATTTAACAGATCAGATCATAAGAGATGGTGTCATTCCTTAGGACTAGACCTTATAACAATTATCAATTGTTACAAAGGAAAAGGAGAAGCTCTAGAAAGAGGTAGAGGTAGAAAGACGTAAAAAGACGTAATTACAGAGGATTAAAGCTAATGGACCAAGTCCTGAAAGTTGTTGAAAGAGTTATGGAAAAACAAATTAGAAGTGAACTAAACATTGATGACATGGAATACGGTTTTATGCCTGGACGAAGAACTATCGATGCCGTTTTAATCCTTAGACAAATGCAAGAGAAGTACCTCGGGAAGAACAAGAAGCTGTACTTTGCTTTTGTGGATTTGGAAAAAGCCTTTGACAGAGTGCTAAAATAAGTTGTTTGGTGGGCTTTACGGAAACTAGGAGTAAGTGAATGGCTGATTAAGGTTGTTCAGGCATGGATCTGTATTATGTCCACTGCCTTTTATTTGTGTTTTAAAAGCACTGTAAAGAGAGTTTCGAAAGGGTTGCCCAGAGGAATTGCTGTGTGCAGATGACCTGGTTCTCTCCAGTGTGACATTGGATGGTCTACTTGCTAAGTTACAGACTTGGAGAACTCTTTTTATCATGATCTAAAAGGTAATAGGTTGAGTTAACTTTATGATCTTTATTTAAGCCAAGGCCTCTGTTTTCTACTAAAAGTAAACAAAAGGCCCCTATCGTCTCTTTTCTCTTAAGGAGTTTTGTTGTTTAAGGCATTGTGAGGGTTTTGAACTCAATTCTTACAGGTTTTATTTTGATGTCTAAAACCAAATGTCGCTTTTACTTAAAGCTTGATTGTTGAAAAAACCAGCCTAAATTGTAAATTTAAAAAAGAACACTGACACTTATTGCATTCAGTTTCCTTTGTTTGTTCCACTTTGAAGCAAGTACGTTCTGAGGAACAAATCTAGTAAAATAACAATCGATTACTAAGGTGATGACGTCACTAAAAGTTTTTTCGAAGGAAATCCTAATCATAACTACATAATATTGCTAGACCTGCCACCAAATGCCCGTATGCAAAATATCGCGTTCAAATCTCATACCAATTGCGAGTAACAGCTGTTTGAGGCAGCAAAAGTCGTTGAGGAAACATTGTTAATTTTGCTCAATAGAGTACGCAAGTGATGACGTCACTAAAAACGTTTTTTGAGGAATCGCAATTATAACTACATTACAGTGCTTACCCTACCACCAAATGCCCGTATACAAAATATAGCCTTCAAATCTCATACCAGCAGCGAGAAACCGCTGTTTAAGTATGAAAAAGTCCTTAAAGTGTACCTCCAGTGGTCAGAAATTTTTTGATATTTTCTTTATTACACTTAACTGATCTGCCTCCGTCCATTCTTTCTGTCGTATGTTGTCTGTACTTGCCGTAAAAGCCCGTAAAACTCGTTAAAATTGCAGTGGTTTCTTTGGGCAGAACGAATCCGACCTAATGTATTGTCCGGTGAATGTCAGTTGCCTGTAAGACACTGGTAACAAACCAAAAGAACTAGTTTTCCTAACGGAAGGCATTTATTACATATTAGTTTAGACATGGACGGAGAGATTAAAGAAATGAGTGAAATTGTTGCAAGGTTTCAAGGTTTCTTAAGAAGGAAATATAACAAAAAATATCATCCGTAAACCTTCTGTAGAATAGAGGATGACAGGTGCCTGAACTCAATATTATGCTCTATAATGCTATTAAAACTAAACTGAACCTCAAGGGTAGCTGCCTGCGTGAGATGAATGAAAGAGGTCTCCGATAATGACGCAATATAGGAGTGAAACAAAGCATTTACACAGATGGAAATGACATGATCCAACGAAACATAATTAAAAAGCAAGACTGAATTAAATGAACGTAATTGCACAACCTCGTATATTTCTATAACACCGGTCAAAGAATTTCATTTAAGCAAAGAGCTAGCTCATGCTTTGATGCTCCAATCATTGTAATATTGGCCGGACATGAACGCCAGTTTTGTGAACTTTCAGAAGGCCTTGGTCGCATTGATCTACACGGACGGATTTTTTCATACACATGTTTCGGAATATCCCAAGATTTCTTCAAACACATCAGCTTTGTTTGTAGCTTCCTTTCAGAAGTTTCAGTGCGATTATACTCTACAACAAGGCCCAGGGTTTGAAACTTGTTGCTATCTTTCAAAATGTCATCCATCGTGCTTAAATAGTCAACCTTGTTCATAAATACTACTCTCGACCCTACTCTGGACGAGTAATGAGAATATCAGAATCCTGTCGATGTGGTATTTCTACCCCCCCCGCTTATTAAATTTCCCCCACCCCCTACTATTAGGACCCCCCGCTTATTAGGCACCCAAGACTAGATGAAACATACCTACGGTTATGTACAATGCGTCCAGGAACACCCTATCAACATTAGTACAGGCTTCCGATTATTTATTTCTCAATTTCAGTCCAACCCCCACAATTATTAGTTGTCCGAGAGGACATGTAATGCGAAATTCGAACATAAATTCTATCTCCTATAAAATTGCAACTCCTTGTTTTTCAAAACTGTAATATGGAGTTGTACAAACACATACCAAACCAGGCTACGCATAGTTCTCAACTTTCGCGACAATTTCATTTTTTCAGATCATTAGTCATTTCAACGATAGGACGAACGCTTGCAATTAGTTTTGTTTCTGTTAACTCACTAGTTTTAGCAGAGAGGAGATGTTGATAATAGCAAAACACCGAGTACTCTGGAGTGCCGAATAAACGGGGGGTCTGAATTCTAGTCTCAATATCGTGAGAGTTTTAAATAAGGATAAGACACGAGGACACAAATCCTACTAATTGACTGATTAGCAACTGTTTCCGGGTCAAATGTTGCATGGAAAGTTATTCAAGTGTTTTCAGATATCATTTGCATTTTAAGTACTAGGAAAATATCTTGAAATTAATAAACCGGGGGTCCTAATAAGGAGCGGGGAGGTTTATAAATTTCAAAAAATTCATAAGAGGCGGGTGTTATATCGTAAAATAATTATTATAATTTCTGTAAATATATGTAATGACGTAATCGTAGTATTTGTATTTAAGCGACTGTTTTGTGAGTTGTAATCAGAAATATTAGATTTCTTTTCATAAGATGGTGTGGTCCTTCATCAAAATCTTGGGACACCAGTGTCCCATCGTAGTGAAAGGGTTAAACAATATATTTTTTTAATTAAAGAAATAATAGTTATAACCATAAAAGCGTTGTACATTGAAAAATTTAAAGCAAAAATTTTCAGCTGCCGATCACAACTAGTAATAACGCATAATATTTATTTTAGAATTACATTAATTTCAATAGAATTTAGAGCATAACGGAGAACGTTAAAGAAATCTAATAATATAAGTGAAATTTGTAACTTACACGTGAATAGGTTGCTTACGATTTTTGTTCATCTTAGCATGAATTTGTGCTCCATTGTCTAAAAGATACTTAACAGTATCCAGGTGACCTTCCTTGACAGCTACGTGCAGTGGCATACCAATATCTTCATTTTCTGAGCAAGCTTCTATGTTAGCACTATTATCTAACAGCGCTGTTATTGCTGCTATGTAACCACCTTTGCAAGCTAGATGAAGTGGAGTATATGTTTCCTTGTTAGCACCATTAACATATTCCTTTTTCTTTCCTTCTAATTGTTCTGGTGTAACTCCCTTCAAAGCTATATTAGGGATAAAGCAAAAGATGACTATGTCAAGCCGATCATCAAAATAATTTATAATAAATTACATCACCTAAGATTTTAAATCCTTTATATTTATTCAGAGACAATTACTGATAGAAAATACATAAAAAATACTATTTTCAGTGATGTACTTTAGCTAGATCTTCCCATGTAAATAAACTGGGCTTCTCTAGGAATTTTTCGATGTAAATAAATAATTGGTTTAGCTCTTTCCTGTAAGCTGAAATCTTGTATAAACGAAAATAGGAACTAAGGTCGTAAAAAGAGGAACTAAAGTCGTCTCTGTGAATGCAAAGATCATGCTGGAGAGCTCTACAGGTACGAGTAAGTTTACTTTGTATAGTCAGAGTAATACGAGCATTAGGTGGGTGGGTAACTTTATATTCTTGCAAACAACCGAGGTTCCCACAATCACAGAGTCGTTGACACACACGGTCGACTATGAATGGAGGCAAACGTATAAAGCAGTAGTGCCTGCATCATATATAGGTGAGAAGTTAATTTTTTTGTCATTTCTTCCTCGTCATAACCTCTTTATAAAATCAAAAATAAGGCGCTACCACTCATCAGTTGTTGGTCATCAGGTTACAGTTTAGATGTACCTGGATCCTCACGCATTCATGGAAGAAAAGAAAAATACCATCATGATCATATCAACCAGTACTTTTGGGTGCCTAATAGACGTCTCTCCCCCTCTCCGCTAATTAATTTGTCACAAAATTTCCACCCAGGACATTCTTAAACTTTGGAGGGCAAGTAGAAAATATCTTTATAAAACACATGATAATCACACATTAAAAAGATGAAGGTGGCCTTTTACGAGGCTCAAAGAAGTGTGAAGAAGCTCATAACAATTGTTAGCAATAACACTGTCATTGAGCAAGAGAATGAGGGGAGCATTTTTAAAATCTTGGAAGGCATGTAGGAGCTGCCAAACTTTGAAAAGCTGACTATTGTTTGCATTGTATTATTGTATGTTTAGGAAGTTGCAGTTGATTCTAAACATTGATTCTTGACTTCATTTTTCAAACTTTTTACCAGACCCCCGGTCTATTACATTTTTGCTCATTTTCCAGGCAAGCAGCGTACAACTTCAAGGATACAACATTCAAAGTAAAAGCGTTTAACGATTTCGAATAAGTAAAAAAAATATTTGGTATGTAGGATAATGTTACGAGCTCATTAAATGCATTAACTAATTTATCGCGATATTACACTCATATCTAACCTATCGTGTTTCACCCAAATGTCATTAATATAATCCAGGACTCATATTTACATGAGGACGGCTTAAACACATCCGTACGACTTCATCATTTTAACTCTGATGCTATATAAGACCTAATCTGACAAACAATCAGCCGCAACACCTTGGCCGCAGAACATGCTAATGAAGCACATGAAATACTGCAGTGCGTCAAGTTTAACAAACTTGCTTCTGCTAGGTTTGTCCCATGGACACAAATACAAGTTACTTGCTATAGAGCGGAAAGGTATTCTTCCAACTGAATTATTTTGAATTCTGAAGTCGACGACAACGGCTTCATTTCCTATGCAGGTTGAAATCAAAATCCAGCCCTTCGCCAACTTTGAAGGTCAGCATTGTTGTGTCATGTGACCTGATCCTGCAAGGTCAGCCTTCCGGTTACATAATCAATCTAGAGTCCATTGTAGACTTTGCTGGTTTTTATACATCAATGTTTAAGAGCGGATGCCACCATCCTATGTCGACATTGCTTAAAACAATCTTCAAACTTCGGGGCACCGTATTGGACGTGTTGTTTTGTAACCCCGCCAATATCATAATACTGCCAATATTTGCCAAAGTGTAGAATCGGTGAATTTGAACTACAATACTTACAAGAAATAGAAGACTTTATTCATCACTTTTAAAAAATGACTTATTTAAGTTTTAACATACGTATAGTGCGGGGTGGAAAAGAGGAGAAAAAACAGATTGAAGTAAGTTATTCCGAATTCTTATCTATGATTTTGTACTAACGATTGCTTTACTGAAGGTTCTACAGACTGAGTATTTCTAGTGAATTAACAAGATAAAAAAGTTTTATGGCTGGGTATCTTAAGTAACTCTATTAGAATTTGTAAGATATATTTTTATGCTATGGTCGTAAACGTACTAGCAATTCACTACTACCAATGTCCCGCAATTACTTTTCAAAGAGGGGCCTTTGCTCTTTGCCCGCTATGAGACACTCCCATGAGGCACATTATCATGCAAATCCGTTATATTAGTCAGTATCTAAACCGGCACTTTGTCTTTTCAAATCTTCATTATAAATCACAGATCTGAGCTGTTAGTGATGCTATCAGAGGCACTGAGCATTCTTGGCAGCAGTTATTACAAAATACGCGACAAAAAAATTACCATCCCAAAGGTATTGTGGATTTACTGCATCTTAGAAAATTACATTATCTGGAAGGGGATAGGGATTTCATAGTTGATAAATTTGCCTAGGGGCCATGACCCCTTTTACCATTGTCTAGAAATATTAGAGCATATATTGTGTCGGGGAGGCGACTTTTACATTTATGCACGGAAGGACGTTACTACTCCAAATCCTTAATTTCATGTGATGTTGTTTCATACGGCCCCCAATTGCTGATATCAAAGCTTTCCACCCCTTCTCTCGATCTCTATCATTTTACTGGCTTTGTGGGCTCTCAAAACTTGGACAGCGGCATCGGATTAAGCCGTACCTTGTATTCAGCGGTAGAGATGATGGACTGGACATGAAGATGGTGGGGGAAAGGCAGATGGTGGGGGAATTCATTTGTTCAACAGATGGGGGAATGGCATTTTCTGGCCATCAAGAATTGCTAATTTTCAAAATTTTCCCTTCGGCACCAACCGTGGTGCTTTATTAAAACACTAAATTGAGAAAGTCTTAACACAATTGGTCCTGAAAATTAACAAGTCATTATGCCAAAACAAGTACTACTACCCTTGCCTCACTTTAATCTTTCCAACTTGTTGTTTGAGTGGATTTCCTTTAGCGTTTAAATGTTAAATATTTGGAAAGCAAAAGTTAGTATTTCATCAATTTAGGATCAACCATTAAGGTAGACTTGGGTTTCTCTCAGTATATTTTATATTTTCTCCCTCCAAACTCTATATTTTTGTATGTTTTTTCGAAGCCTGCTAAAATTGCAGTAACTAAGGTCTCTTCTCTGTCTCAATGCAGATCACTTGAGTACCTCTATTTTAAGGGCAAATTTATGTTGCTCTTACTGCTCATTGTATGTTGCAAATTATGCCTTTAAATGCCCAAACACTGGCCTTCTCCATTACAGCCGTGCAAATATACAGTGTCATGGGCCTCTACGACTTACAATGCTTTACTCTCTACATATCCTTAAATGTCTCCTTTGCCTACTTAAAGCACGAAATTGCATCTATAAGATGTAAAGAGATGGTATTAGGCGCCACAATTTAGTGTTATATGTATGTATATATTGTAGTATATATTGCAGTACATTTACACGACACTAATATGTAATGTAATAGTGATTAGATTAAATTAGTGCAGTTATATTAGGTTTCACATTTCACATTGTTTGTCAGACTGCCATACATATATACTACTGCTATTACTTTTATTATTGTTATTATAAATACTCCTTCTACTACTACTACTGCTACTACTACTACTACTACAACTACGTCTGTCACTGCTACTACTACTACTACTACTACTACTACTACTACTAAAAGTAGTTCTGTTAGTACTATTTCTATTTCAACTACTACTTTTCCATTTTCACTAGATATTTTCCCGTCAGTGTTAATATGTTTTATTCAATTAGCAATGTTTAGTTCCCCTTAGCTTATTTTCCAGTTGAGCAAGTACGGTTTTTCCTTGGTACAACCAAGAAAGGGCTAGAATATAATATTTGTAAACAGAGATCAATGATATGATGAGTGTATGTTTGTCTCCGTTGCTCTGGTCAACTGAATGAGTAGGTGCCAAGAGAGAATTCTGAGAGCTTGTCTATAAGGTTTTATCTATCTCACATTTTCATTTGGGCCCCTTCTGGCTAACAATCCGGTGATTCACTCACATGATTTGTGGAGAGGAAAATTACTGCCAGAATGCCCAAAATGAACATCTTAAATAACGTCAATGTTGCGCAACATTTTTGGGGGGCAGAAGACTCACCAATTTCAAAGACACCTTGCTGACTATTTTGGAGTCTCGGCAATTACTGGAATAACGGCCACAACCCACCATTACTAACATTCGTTGTCACTATACTCTCGCCCATTTTCTGAATAAAATTTTGCATTCTTAACGTCCGCCTCTACTAACTGTACTCCCCTTCTCAACGAAATCCTTCTTGCCAAATTCTGGCCAACTTTGAATGTCACAATAGGCTCAGTCCACCTCTCACTATTCAACTTCCTCTCTTGTATTTTATTTACCTAACTAGCCGAATCTAAAAACGCAGTCTAGTGTACCTGAAAGTAAATCAACCGGGAAAATAGCCAGGGCGGCCCGAAGTCATTACTTTTGGGTGCCTAATAGAATGGCGTTTGGAATAAACAGGGGGGTTGGAAAATTCCCAAAATCTTAATAAACGGGAGGGGGGTGGAATAGACTGGAAGGATGGAAATGACCAAAAATGTAATAGACGGGGGTCTGGACAAAAAGTTTTAAAAATAAGTCAAAAATCAGTGTTTAGAGTCAACTGCAATTTTTTAAACGCAGGGTAATACAAACACAAACAATAGTTAGTTATTAGAAGTCATGGCAGTCTCCTACATGACTTACAAGATTTTTAAAATGTTCCCTCATCCTCCTGCTCAATGACAGTGCTATTGCTAACATGTGTAATGTGCGTCTTCACACTTCCTCGAGCCCCGTAAAAGGTTACCCTCATCTTTTTAATGTGTGGTTTTCATATTTTATTAATAGGCGGGGAGGAGTGGTGGAATAAGAATGTCCTGGGTGGAAAGGTTTGAAAAATTAACTAGCGAGAGGGGGGGCTATTAGGCACCCAAGAGTGTCAAGTTAAATAAATTCAGCTTTAGCCTAAACGTGGCTTCGCTTCCCTGAATTCTGCGAGTTATTTTATTTCTACCGTTAGTACAGTATTGCTGTTCAATAATTCAGCATGTTCGACTGAAACTCGCGTATCAGAATCGCACGTTTCTTGCTGTATTATATCTGAAACTCGCGCGTCAAAATGGTATATTTCCTGCTGTCTTATATCATGTATAAACAGATTTCGTACAAGTTGATTTCTTGCACATTTTAACAGATTATTTCAAGTAATGAGTTTACACATCCGAAACAGCAACAGTGCTTCATTTTGATAATTAAATAACTATAGTTCTTGATGCAACTGACGAGAATGAGAACCAGGCCATGATCACAGTGAAAGGGAAACGACATACTTCAGAAATATGTTGCACTCTTTACAAACAACACAATGTTTTAATGATGGCAGCAGTTCCTCCACATATTGCCTGGAAACAATAGAGTAATATAGCACAACTGGAGTTTTAAAACATAATTACCCAATATGCTTCCCTCTACACCTCACACAATCACTAAAATAATTATATACCATACCTGGTCACTTACTTTCTCAACCTTCTCTATCCATTTCTAAGTAAGACGCACAACAGCTCCATAAGTGCAATAAATGTTTCAAGTACCGAGAAAAATTGCAAAAGTTGCCCTTACACAAAATGTTTTTGGCTGATGAAGCTATCCATGTAATCTTTTAACCAAATACCATTCTACAGGATATTGGTAAAACTCCCCACAGAAAAAATCCATATGTACCTAACAGAAGGGAGTGTCTGATACTTAACTGTCACCAAAAATTACTTTATAAGTTCACAACCGTGTCTGACTATTGTAATTTTGTCTACATCTTTGAATGGACGACTGATAAAAAAAATACAAAATGCTTTTGTAATGGTGTCATTATTGGCCAGATATTGTTGTTGTATGTGTATCTGGTACTCAGGCCGGCGAGCCAGATGGCTCAGTGGTTGAGCGGTTTAGTAATCATGAGGTTGTGGGTTCTAATCCGGTCAGCGCCGTTAAATTGCAAGCTATTGTGTTAATACTCCACTCTTTGAGAATTATATTAAATAACAACAAAAAAGTTTGGTTTTAAATAGAGCAGGATTCATTCTTAATACTAAGGAAGATGAATTTCTACATGGAGGGCATGAGGACTAAACCTAGTATGTCTGTGGATTTATTGTTTGGTCAGGTCGTTTGTTGCTATGGTTTTGTTGTTTATCTCATCTTTGTTTGTTTTTGTTGTTGTTGTTAGGATTTGGAGCGTTTGAAAAATTTTTCCCTTTGTTTTCCTTGCTTTATTTTCTCTGCTTTTGATATTTTTTCATATACATATATATCTATATATGTATGTACATACTTATGTATGTCTTTTATATCCTTGAAGGCAGATCAAGAGCCAATGTAATTTGTGAAGCTCCTGTATATCGTTATTATCATTATTATTACTATTTTCATGATTTCCTTGTAGCTTTTACCATAAAAATCACATATGCCTATGCAGTGAGTGTCTGACTTAGTATTTTTGTACAAGGTGAAATTAAGAAATAAATGTTTAAGTTTAAAAGGCAATACAGCAAAAGGAAATATATAACCAACTGCAATCCAACCCATAATCTAGGCTTTTATCATTTACTCCTGGTTACTCTCTCGCCATTAACTGAGTAACTGTCTAGTCAGAAACTAAATTAATGTCATCATAAAACGCTTCCCCAAAAATTATTTCACCACACCTAATGCAATAATTCCTTGAGCATTTTTGCTTAAATACCGAAGCATTGTTCTGACTTTTTTATATTTTTGGGAGATTTTTGTGTTGTTTTTTTTAGCTTTCGAGTGGCGTCGATTTTTAATATATACTTTTTAACTTTCTTCACCTACTTTTACATTTCTGTATTTTTAGAAAGCCTACTTGGCCCCCTTAATCCACCTTGCCTTCCCCCGTTGCTGATAATGATGTATATTTCATTATCACTGAACCCTTTCTAACACGAAGAAAGGCTCATTTCCATTTGCAAACTCTTCATTCTTAATCACACGTACTATATCACTTGTAAAAAGATTGTTGGTGGTACAAAATCCGAATAGACCTCTAAAGAGACGACTCATGTTGTAGGCTACAACATGAGTCGTCTCTTTAGAGGTATATCACTTTTACTTATGATCTGTAAAGTATCACATGTTATCAAATGTTCCCAAACAATTAAAAACTAAAAAATCATGAAATGAATTCACTACTGTTATAAAAAATTGAGATTTAGCAAATCTTGGGGGGCATGACCCCTCTGCTCCCCTGATCCCCTGTCTCCGATTATTATACAATATACATGATTTATAGACTTAATCAGTGACATGGCGGTATAGTCTATGATTTCAACTTCTAGAGCATAACTGTATTTAACAACTATTTGTATGATTGTCATTTTAAAAATAACGCTATATTCAAATAATCGAAGCATTAAAGGTAACCGAGCTGGTCAAAAAAGGACTCAGGGTTATAATCCAAAAACGTTTTGGGAAATGTTTTCATTTCCAAAAAAAGTTGGGCTTTTTCAGTAGTACTGTATTCACGACGACTATGTTTGAGCAAAACTTTGAGAGATGGATGGTTATGTACCATAAATAGAGTAGCAGCTATATCATTTATAGATAATATATGTAAAAAATATTTACTTACAAAACAGATTGAAACTTTCAATGATGGGTGTCATTGTCTCCGATTGATAGCTCATCTCTTCGAAGTTCATATATGGAACAGGGTCGTTGGTATGTTACATGCTACATGGGTACGATAAGTCAAAAAAGTACAAAACTAAATTTAGTGCAATCTCGACCAGTGACAAAGTATGACAAGGCAATTTTTCAACATGATTTACAACAAAATAAATTTAGACATAATCACTGTCTCAGTTGTTAGCCATCATTAGGTAATAGTCTATAAAATCCAGTTAACGTTTGAGTCACCCTTAAATATTATTGCCCTGAATAAAAAATATCTGTCCCCTCCCTCATTTTATCACTCCAAATGTAAGGTAGGAGATTGACAGAGGCGCAAAAGAAAACTCTGAACTGTGAAAAGCTTATGTACAGTACTAAACAGTAAGAGAATATTAGATGCGATGTATAGGAGTACTACGGAGGCATAGTTGAGAAAAATGACGACAGTCTCCCAAAATGGTTTTAGAATGCTCACTCCGGAAAGTGTAATGCTAGGTGCATTTAATTTTCACTTATTTTCTCTATGGATGAAACTAGAGAAAGGCCTTACCATCAACTGCCATGAGCATAATTAGCCAGTAACAACAAAATGGAGTTTCAAGCAATTGACAGAGGATACGTGCTGAAGGCATTCAATTACCTAAAGAAAGCAAAAACACTTAGCCAGGATAAAGTTACTGTTGCTGGTGAAAGATGCAAGAGAAATTAAAGCTTACCATCTGATTTATAAGTCGCCATTTGCAAACCGTGTATCCCCCAATAATTTGATTTTAAGAAAAGTTATCCCACTTCGCAAACCCGAACTAATGTAAACAATTACAGAACTATTTCTGTGATAACAGTGTTTTCGCACGGTAAGCAGCAAATTCATGCTGAAAATTAAGGGTTTCCGTATCTCGTTTATCTGCATTGTTAAATCAAGGAAGTGTATGGACGATGTCAAAGTGGAAAAGGGTTTACAGGAAATTGCAAAACGACACCCACTCTTAAAGGCAAGAATCCAAGAGCCGGATCTCACGAATGGTACACGCCACGCTTTTCATAAGATGGCTTCACCAAAAGTAGAATACGGGCATAGTAAAATGTTAGCAGGAGAGTCAAGCCACTGGCATGATGCAGCTTCCCAGGAATTACTTACACCAATTAACGATCAAGATGGACCACTTTGGCGTTGTTGTCGCTTGAAGGAATGCACAAGTGAGAATGTCACAAATTGTTTCATTTTTACGTTCCATCATGCTATTATAGATGGTATATCTATGTCGATATTGCTGAAAGAGTTCGTAGATGTATTGAACAAACTTCATAGCGGTGAGTCCTTGCCACAAATTTGTTATGACATCCGCCCTTCTACAGAAACTTTGCTTGGAGACAGAATACGCCCTGAGTGGTGGAGGCGGTTTTGGAAACATGTTTGGAGGAAAATTGAGAAATTTGGCTTCCACTCCACGTCGAAGAAAAACATTGACGTGTACTTTGAAAGATATCCAGTAATCTGTCGTAAATATCCATCCATGAAGCCAGATACTAAAGCTGTTTTTACTTGGTTTAGTGAACTAGAAACGAACACGTTGTTAGCTGCATGTAAAAAACATTGTAGTACTGTAAATGGCACACTAATGGCAGCTGCAAATATTGCTATGGCTAATATCCTTCAAGATGGTCAAGGTAGCAAACCGATATTTGTTCCATCTGCTTATATGGTGAGCTGTCGGAGAGCGGAACGAAATGAACGCTCTGGATGAGAGACAGGGAAAGTAAAATATATGCAATATTGTACCGACAGTCGAAAAATGTTGCTTCTAATTTGCCATCTCTCCAAGCCTCATGCTGAAGCAATTGATGAAAATCATCAGAATTTTATATACAAATTAAAACTTTACATCAGATTTAATTCATGGATCTCTACAAATAAATATTCAATACGCTCACGTAAATATATCATACTCCAACCTTCTATTCTCCAATGCGCTTTTCTCAATGATAGATTCTCTTCTAAAGAAAAATGTCAGTTGCCTCTTTCTGCCTTCGTACTGTCTTCCGTATTGCAGAATCTTCTACCGGACTTCATGATATATCTTTTTCCTTTGATGATATCTTCCGGGTTCAATTGAAAATTATGCTAAGAATAGTGACTTTTAGTTTCGTATATTTGGTTTTTAAAGACTTTTATGATTTCGGTATTGGTCCATGAACCACCCCCAACCGCAGCAGAAGCTAATTAACTTCTTTTCGGCGCTGTTGTAACTTGCAGAGACCGTGTCCTGGTAGGTAGCCCTTTTGGCCTTTTGACACATCTTAGCCTAGCTTAGAGTTTAGCTGTGTTTGTTTACATAGAGTTGCTGCGTTAGGTTCTGTTGTTGTTATTTTGGCATTTCTTGATATTGGAAAATTTAAGTCACATTTTCTCCTAAATTGAAAAAGGTAAGTATGAAAGTAAAATACGGAATATGGCCTGCATATTCTGTACCTTTACTCCCCATTTGCAGGTCTATTAGTGAAATAGCAACAGTATTGCTACCTCCGGTAAAGTGATGTCAATCCTTCCTTTAAATTAACTCCAGGAGTCTGGGATCCGTCTCTATCTCACAGCGTTTCATGTAGCGGTAGTCAAGAAAATGCTCACAAGAAAATATGATGGGTAGTGTGTCTGTATCGATTTAAATCCAAGTTTAACAGAGTTAAAGCGTGGAAGGACATTGAAGTGGCCATTAAATAGTCTTGTCCTTAAATTATTTGTCCGAGTAATACGTTGTGACAAGTAAATAAAATGGAACTTCAACAATTTAGGAGCTAGGCTTAGAAATTCAATACTCATTTCGTAGCATACCGATACATAGCTCCACCTTTCTGTACCAGGTCCTGATGATTCATCCGATATCTATGAAAGAACAGACATACACTCTTTGAAGCCACTATATGCACTGACACTATGGTAATTCAAATTAAAAATTAACATAATGTTGCTCTATAATATGTTCTGTCGATCAAAAATACTAGACTAGATCCTATTTCGTGAACACTACGTTGCAACTAACGTTTATAAAGTGTCAAATCCGGGACATCATTTCATTAAGATTGGCAAAAGCTGTGAAGACTTGTATTTGTCAAAGAATTCCATAGGCATTTCATGAAGGGATAATTGCAAAAAACAGTGCTTCATCATACGAGATAGTGCTTTCAACAATTATAAGCTTAAAACGAAACAAGAGTTATATATCAGTTAGGAAAATCCACACTTGGCTGTATAATACCCTTTTCACATGAGGGACTTGACGTCCGTCACGTCTGCGTGAAGTTGCTATTTTTGTTTTCACACTGACGACGTCAGACGTCAACCACGTCTACTGAAGATTTTAAATTTCACACGTCAGTCCAGAATTCTTCAACGTGTGACTACATCAGACGTCAACCTTTCGAGTTTCCCATAACTCATGACCACAAGATGCAGTAATGAAGTACGAACGTCTACTGACACTTACTCCTATATAAAAAGTTTAGATCTCCTCCCCTTAACAATAACAAATTATTTATAGCTGGATTAAACCCGTGCGGTAAGATCAATACCCAAAAACAAACACAAAAACGAGTGTGAATTTTTTTTAGTAGAATGCTGTTTTTGTCTTCTCCGTCATGTCAACCTTTCTCTACTACATCTTTCAAGTGCAACCACATTTAATACGCTGAATACACTAAAAATATTGAAATTTTATACGATGATGCACATCCGCGTTATTTACGCATCGAGAGCCGGGAAGGGGGCTAGGGTAAAGTAACTTCTCCACATGAAAAGAGTCATGACCCTGATGATGAGAAATCTTCATTGAGCAGGTCGAACGATCCGAACAAAATTCGAACTTCGGGCCCTCATATGTTCAATGCTTTTATCATCTTAGCACAAGGCCTTCATGTACTGAATGGTTTCTAATTAAAATGTCTTACGAACTAGAGAAAGGCTATTGATATTATGGGAAGAAAATTTACGAGATTTTAGGTGAAGAAAAGCCTCATAGGGGATGCTTGTAATTATAATTCTGTACTTAACTCCGTAACTGCTGTATACATGCTATTTAAATATTCAAATATTATATTGATGCCACCACCAACCTAAGATCGTGGTTAGATTTCAAAATGTACAATTTCTTTGGTCAATGTAGTATCTAGGCCCTGGAACATTCTCTATCTATCAACAGAATGAACTGCCAGAAATAACTGCTGCACGTCTGTTAACTGAGTAATACCTAGGTGATACAAAATGTGTATTGATTTTAGTTACTAAAGTATGTACAACATCAATGAAATAATTGTTCACACGATTTGCATAAATAATTTGAATACTAAATTCTTGCTTAATGGATTCTGATACATAATTAGTTGATTTTATTTCACATTTTTTCCCAATTGCTTAGCTCTAGGTCCCTTTAAGCTTGGGGTTACTCCAGCAATGCAAGGGAAGTGTATTTAGTCAGTTATTACTAGACAATACTTAAACATGCCCTTGCTGTTGGTTTTAGATACTCCGAGGCCTTTGACATTGAATTTACGTGTTTTTATTTTGAAATCATTGGTAAAATATATGTTTTTATTAGTATTACAAGGTAGTCAAGTTAAAGAATGTTTGCCGGATGGAAGTGTGATAGGAATGGAATACAAGTTGCTTTGCTTTGTTTCCTGTACCAAAAGCAGCAAGAGTTACTTCTAGTCTTTTAGGAGCCTTAGGATAATTTCGTATTCCAAATACTGAGACACGCAAAAATGCATGAAAAATATCAGAATCAATAGTAAATATGAGAAGTCTCAAAGATAGCAGCTAAAAAACTTTAAAAAGAATATATTTACTATGTCTTCAAGAAATGCATTATTTATTGACAATATCATGTGGTTGTACCTATTTTAAATGTCATTTAACCTTATTTATATATTTGGGACCGCTCTGTTTGATTCTTAGGTACCAAGTAGTTAAAGAGTTAGGAATCAAAATACAACACGACAATTACTCCTAATTAGTGCTAATAAGCTCTTAACCCTACCTAGCACGGGCTTTTGATGACTTAAGCCAGCAGGGGGGTGGGGTCCTTGCTTATCTGTTACCATCGTCAGTGATTTCTTCGGCCGACCTTCCAGATCTCCGACTGCCTTGAACAGATTCTTTGCGCTATTTACCGGGAAATCCTCTTCAACACGTTTCATCCTTTCATCCAGATTGTCTTTTAACAATCTTCACGACTTTCTTCACCTCCCTATTGAGCGTTTTGCATTTCGCTTTAAGTATTGCAGAACTAGGATCATTCCTTTGGCTAATTTCTTTGTTCGCGCAACTCCGCGATATCATTCGTCATTCCATCAACATGTTTAGGTCTTCAGCTGCCAACAGCTTTCATAGTCATAGTGTTGGTTGTTTCCTTAAAGTATCGTATAGTCTATTAACAGTGGTTTATGGGCTAACGAATGCTGCAAAAGCTTCACCAGTCTTTGCTTCTAGTTCTCTGGAAATTCATGTGTCTTGCAACCTGGCAGCATCAAACTTTCTTGAGATAGACTTCACAGGTTTGCACTTCCTTACTTCAAAAACATTTGTACACATTTGCAATGATTGATCAGAACCAATGTCTGTGCAGTTGTAGACATCACAATTTTATTAGTAGATTTACTGGATTGCTTCACTAAAATGAGCTCAATCAGATTCTGACATCTACCATCTGGAGATGTTCGTGTTACCAACCTACAGTATCTATCTAACACGTGGCCAGTTGAGATATGCATCTTGTCCTGTTTTGGCCGGGAAAGCTTCTACTATAGTTTACCTGTTTCTTCTAAGAATCGTGCTTTGTCTATCTCGAAGTTGTTTATAGTTTATGTCGATTTCTATCTCACTATAGCTTGTAACCTAGGCATAAATTTGAAACAACGTCAAACTAGTTACCACCACCACTATTTTACGCTTGGTACTTACTATTGTAATAATTTTCCTTGAATAAAAATCTAGGGGGTCCATGGAAATCTTAAAGTCTCATTAGGGGGTCGACGAGCCAAAAAGTTTGAGAACTCCTGATCTAGAGTATGTTATTTAATACATATATACTTAGAAAATGTTAGTTGTGCACCATAGGCATGTGTGAGTCATTTTCGGGGCATACACACGAGACCATTTCAGGCACTCCAACACCAAAGATCTTCTGCACACACCCTAAAGACTGGAACAATTGCTGCAGCGTTTCTTGCCACACCCCCTTGATTTGACAATTTTTGCTACAGTTCTGATATTTACGATTAAGATCACAATGCCTAATGACATCATTCAAGACCTATTTCTGTTGCCCCAACATGGTAGACCTAAACATATAATTCATTGACTAAGAAAAGAACAACAGACAATCTCCTCACAAACACATGGAAAATCAGGGCGTGGTCAAGTAAGAAGAAAAAAGAATTAGGCCTGCTTAAAATACTTATCTTAACAAGTTCTAACTGGGACTATGGAGCTGGAGCCGGAGGGGCCAGGGGCAGGGCCCCACCATTTTTTGCGGAAAAAACTTGGAAAGTATGGCTAAAGTATTCCATAATTCCAAGGGTGAGAAGCAAGCCATGAAGCAGACTCAACCGTCCGGTAGGACGGTCTCTCACGGATTATGGAAAGCATCTGCCATCAATGAGAACAGATACTACATTCATTTCTTGCCAAGAGGCCGAGAAGCGAGAAGCTTTTGCTTTGCAATCTCTCAGTTTGGCACCCTGATAAGCTTTTGCTTTGTCCCCTAATAGTTGATTAGTCACTCCAATAATTTTACACGCCCCCCGTCACCCTCCTACACGGCTGGAAATACTTCAAGACAATTTTTAGTTATATACCTCTTGCATCCGATCACCTTACTGAGTTAGTCTCATTGTCCAAAGATTGCTCACTGTTACTCTGTCTTAATCTTTACACTTTGTTCTTTTGTAGGTCGTCACTTTTTACGATCAGTTAGAATGAACTAGCAGGTATGATTCCTTGTGAATGAGAGAGTTTTAGTTATTATTTGAAGTATGAAAGTTAAAAATTGTAGTCAATTGTAATATATTTTATATTGTACTCTCTTGTGAAACATTGAAAATTCTAATGTGCAAACTCTGTGGTTAGGAAATGAAATTCGCGTGTCTTCTTTATAATGTGAAGGCATCAAATTTTGAGAAAAATTGCATCTTTACCATGCAAGTGTCTTTTCCCCTTAAATTTCCATGAATCAAAAGTGAAACATAAAAGAATGCAGAAAGATAGTATTCTCACACTACGTGACAGTTCTTCTTAGCAAAAGATGCGGTACTTTATAAACTCTGTTCTTAGTTGGCTATTGTACAATCCTACTATCAGATGTGTACCACGAGTCGGAATGTTTATTACATGAAGAACATACCAGCTAAAGGTTGGCGGCAGAAATTTTAGTATTCTTCAGTGGCATTTTCTTCGGGTTTTATTTATTATTATTAAGTTAGTTTTTTTCCATGTTTTATGAGAAGCTACTCCATTTATAAAAACTTACGTTATTATCATCGCTGACAGCAATATATGGTTGATGATAGGTTTCCGAGATTGGAATTTCCCTAGAACCTCTTGTTTTTGCGTTTTGTAGCGTTGCCAAGGCTTTCTACCTCTTCACTGTGTCCATACCTCACGTTAAAATTTGGAGGTGGGATCCGATTCGAGGAAATTCAGAGAAATTGACCAATTTGAGTACATTCCCTAGTAAACATACGTAACTTTTGACAATTTGTGTCAAAGGTGAAAAGAGTTGAGAAATTTGTTTCATGTGATTTATGTTATGGTCTAGAATGTCGTGACAAGTGTTGTAATGGCTTAGAGAAATATTTCGGTTTCGTTGAGTTATGGTATTATTTCCATGTGATATATCCACAAGTCTTCAGCCTCCTTGCTAATCCCTTTAATTTCAAGAAAAACTAGAAAAACTGCCTCAATGTTACCAAAATACACAAATCGTTTTTGCAACTTTGCCGCCAGCCTTCCTTCGTTCCTGAAATGAAAATTGATTAGTTATTTCGGACGTCTGTATCCACAATTGAAAGTCTAATCTATGGTGAGGAAGTATTTTTTGAATTTGTGTATTTCAACGTTGCTTTCCAGGTCAGCATAACTGAAGTTGACGTTTTATCAAAATGTTGTATTTGAAGTTTTGAATGGCAGCGTAGGCAATAGTAGGTTTTTATTATAACCTTATTTTTGGAAGGTAACGTGAAACAATTTGTCATTAATTATAACAATATGCATATAAGTTCATATGATATTGAAAATATTTCATCGTATAAAGTGCTTTTCTTCAAACCACGACCTTTCACCAACTCTTCGAATATAATTTTTTAAATTTACATCGCGTAAAACTTCAAATGCGAGTCACCATATTTAATTAAGCTTGCGAACACGTGAAGCAATGTAAGGCGGATGTACCCTACCTTACATGGGCTTTTTGGCTCTTCTCGTACATGGGGTACATGGGGGGGGGGCTAGTAGGTCCACGGCACTTCGACACACTATAACATTATGTCGGCTAGTGCTATTACATAGATGTGTGGCGCGTTTATAGTTTAGCTGTTTTCCAACAAATTGAAAGAAAAAATTCTAATTTAGTGTAAATGACGTCATCTATGGCTATGAAATGTTACACAATACTCACAAATTTCACAAATCTTGTAAAAAGGCCTTAAAACCTATTTTTAAAATTACATTTTGACTTTTAAGGGCTTTTAGTATCTCTAGGGTATTTCTGCACGTTGTATTTAGGCAAGATATTTTAGATTTTGTAAAAAAAAATTCTTTCCCAAAATGTACGAGTTCTGAAATTACCGAAATGGTTTCTTACTTATAATCCACCGGTTATTATTTATTTTGAGCATTATGACTAAAAAATATGCTCTAAACATCAAAAATAGAACTCTTAATTCACTGTTGATAGAAGATTCATCTAAAGATGTGATTTTCTTATATTTATTTTGTATATATTGTTATATAAGGTTCTCTAGCAAACTTCATCTTATTGCACAACATATTTTTTCATTTTTTACGAAATTTCAACAAATTTTGCATTTGTAACTTCTCAAATTTGAGAATACGAAATCTAGCTTAAAGATGTTTTTCAAAGAAAAGTAAAAAAACGGAAAGGTGAAAAACTCTACTATAGGTCAACAAAACGCCAATATCGCAAAATGTTTAAAAAAGTTCAACAAAATTTATTCATCATAAGACTTCTCAGTAAATTTTAGGAAAAGTCACAAAATTTCATGTCAATCCGAGGAATAGAAATACCTCTCAAAGAGAAATCGCTCCAACATATGTTCCAAGGGAATCAATACATTCAAACTAATTTGGGAAGAGCTTCCTGGAAATCTTTGATTAGTGATTCATCACTCCAGATACATTGCAACAAAGAAGGTGTAAATGTTCAAACAGAGCGTTGGGTATTACGGCTTGGTATTCAAGGAAACGAGGACAATGACTGTGATGACACTGATTCTGTCGTTGGAGCTGGATCCTCTTACCGTAAAAGTGGTTTACACTGCAGTTTTTCCAGTGGAAATTGTGCCTATTTCAGTGGAGACAATGGAGACAGAAATATCAGAGCATTGTCATATCTCTATATTTTATGACTTTTTTTTACCTAACTACACAAAATTAACGCTACATTTTACTAATGCGATTTTTGAAAAATAACGTTAACTTAACCCACCTCAGGTTAGCGCTAATTTTACGTACGTTCATTACAAGCAACGTGAATTTCACACACATCAATTAATGACAAAAAAAAGATCTTTTACTTCGTATTTTTCTTGCAAAAAGTAGAGTTAAAACTTTATTGTTTCTCCAATAAAACATCAACGTCTTCATCAGATTCTCTGTGCACAATGTTATTTGCATTATATATGCAATATATGAAAAATAACGTTAATTTAACCCACCTCAGGTTAGCGTTAATTTTACGTACGTTCATTAGAGGCAACGTAAATTTCACACACATCAATTAATGACAAAAACAAGATCTTTTACTTCGTATTTTTCTTGCAAAAAGTAGAGTTAAAACTTTATTGTTTCTCCAATAAACATCAACGTCTTCATCAGATTCTTCGTGCACAGCGACATGACAGTCGCAGATGTAGGCCTAATAGTATTCCTGGGGGGCAAATTCAAATTTCCACAGCTTAAATGGCACTCACTCGTCGATTACAAAAAGCATTGCTTATTTGACCAGGCCCAAGCCATATTACTGCAAGAGACTTTACAGGGAACTAAACTTTTGTTTTCCAAGAGATCCAGATGCAAATCACAATTTTTACAGTTATGATTTACCATCCAAGCACGGCTTATGAACTGGCCTATTACGTCAGATATACGGGATCGTTAACTGAGAACCATGCGGCTTTTTCGAATTCATTGTCGTCGGAAACTTTACTGCAACCTGTCATGAGAATGATTCACGTGAGTTCTCTTGGCAGTAAGTTCAAATACACTTTCTTAGAACTCATATTGACCAGAAGACAGAAATCCGACACATCCTCCAGGTTGCCCTGACAGATACTGGTTCTAATATTATATATGTAACTATCGTACAATCAAAAATTGAGAAAGTGTGTTCCATGTTAGTGTGGGCATATTGTAGAAAGTATCCAAAGTACATTCGACAACCTTGTCGTGCTAACTATAGAAAAGGTTTAGTACAGCACCCAAGTTAGTTTTATATTTTTCATTGCCCTTTACGGGCTATCATTCCCTCCGCATGCGTGACCAGTTGAGTCGCCTTCTCACTAACTGTTACCCCTACGTTAAGGTCCGTTTTATCTTTAGGCCCAGCCGTCGCATCGCAAGCTTTTTTCCTTTTAAAGACAGAGTTTCTCGGTTGTTGAGGTCGAATGTAGTATACAAATTTCAATGTAAGAGCTGCAATGCTCTGTACGTAGGCCAGACCCGGCGCCACCTGGAGAGGTTTCACGCCCAAATTAATTAATACAGAGAAAAGCGTGTTGTGTCATCATTTGTTTACTTTGCTAGGTCAATCACAAAACTTTGTAACCCAAATAAGTTTTTCGAATGCAAAACGATAAAGCAGAAGTCGTCGAACCTGGTATCAATTATGATTCCAGAAGGACGCAACGACGCTAAATGGAGCAAGACGCTGGTCTACAAAAGCTAGAAGCCGTAACTTGGCCCAATGGTAATTTTTAAGCCTCGTTTTGGTTTAGCTGTAAATACGTGTGTGTGTCCGATTTGATTGACGAGTTCCAAACACCTTTGCCTTGTTCACCTCGTTTAGATTTCACAGAAACGTCCAAGTTACGGGCAGCATCTCTATGCAAGCTTAAAATACTGGACTAAAGCTGGATCTTATAATATTAGCAACAGGAAGGAGTTCTGTTGATTTGCAACGAAAATGACCCAAGAATGTAAGCAATGGTTTGAATCCCACTTCTGAGACCACATTATGACTTAACATGAGGAGGATACAGATACTTCAGGTTATCACGATTGATTACAACTGATCTCCTCGGCAGATGGCGCACTACACGATTACGAGTCTTTCAAAAGAGTCCCTGGTTGACTAACTATGGTCACGCATATGGCAAGCATCAATCTACCTACCCTGCTATGAAAACAGATGCTCCTTCGGTAAGTAATCTCCATATTAGTTTACTCTGATCTTGCATAACATTTTGCACATAGATCTTTTGTTCCTGTGCCAAAGATAAAGATATTCAATTGTAGTACAGTGTATCCCTGTTACGAAAAGTAACGGGGAGGGCCGAGAGGCGGGGGCGGTGCCACTAAAGAGCAGTAGTTTCAAAGAGTAGCTGTGCCAGAGATATCATTTCTTGAGAGCAGCAATTTTAGGGAGTAGCGGTGGAATAGAGCAAATCCTCAAGTAAGCCAGTGAAGTAATGAATCCGTCAGTTATTATTAGTATACTTACAGAGATTTAATAGGGCATTGGACAAACGTCTGATTTGTTGGATCGTAGCGTAGTAGAAGCGCTAGAGAATAGCAATTTTAGGGAGTAGCAGAGGTAGAGACTTCATCGCTTGAGAGCAGCAATGTTAGAGAGTAGCAGTGCCAGAGACATCAATGCTTGAGAGCAGCAGTTTTAAGGCGTAGCAGAGGTAGAGACATCATTGCTGGAGGGCAATGTTAGGGAGTAGTAATGGTAGACAGCTTTAGAGCGACGTTTTGACAGGCTATGAAGAAGGTTGTTTACATCGTAGCATAGTACCTTACTCTTTTTCATTAATACTAATAGCCTCTCTTCTTATTTTTGTACTAGTGTACCATCAGGTGTGGACCGAGAGAACTTTTCTGTCCTCATCGAAGACCTGAAGGTCATACAGCGAAGACTCGGATTGGATAGAAAACCAGCCATAGAACGATACTTGGATGATCTACTTCTGCCGCTTGAAGCAGTTGCCAAGGTAAGCTAATCTGCTTTCTTAAAATAGCAATCTGTAGTTAGATCATTACGATGTGTTGCTGCTATCTCAGATGTTTGTCACAGCATCAACGGTTTGAGTGCATGCTCTTCCTTGGGTAATGTCAATTTGCTGGACACAAGTAACCTCACGTTTTCGGCATCTAATCTTCAACTGCATTTAAAAAGTGGTGCCCCACACCCCCGTAGTTCTCAATACAAAACGAACGTTCTGGCCTCAACACTTTCTTGCTATCAACCATGCATTTCCTTTTCTTGCAATTTATAGTTAAGCCTTCCCTTTTGCTTTGTTTTGCGTTGTCACCATATTCTAGTACCTCCCCATTTGATTTAAACATCAGTATTATGTCATCCGCATAACCCAATTTGATCATATTCTGCCCTCCGTTTACAGATCACTGCTTGTCTTTCCAATTCTTTTAGAATTGGTTTACTGAACAGCTGGAACAAACTGAGCGCCAAAAACACAGCCTTGTCATACTCCTGATCTGAGAAAAATCGTTCGTTTCATTTTAAACTCTCACAATAGCAGTTTGTTCTCAGTAAAATTTCTACGCAGTTTCTTATTTTTCCATCTACATTTAACCAGACAATTTTGGCATACCTCGTTCTGATAACATTATTACTATTCAAAGCGTGTTCGCAAGTATAGTATTTGTCTTATTGTTAAAGTACATTTAACTGAAGACAGGTGTATTGAAAGTAAAAGTTGGGCAATTTCAGCCATAAATAAGGTTACGGAATGATAAACAAAATGATGTGCTAGGGAGATTCAACGCCTCTCCCTGCTGCTGCGAGCAGAATACACCGTGGTGAAGTCGTATCTGTGAAATGAACATCGATGGAAAGTAGATGGGGAGTTGCTCCGTTATCAATAATACAGTTCACAGCCAAACAATATCTTTTTTTTCACCCTTGTTTATTGTATTCATGAGACAACTAGAGGATGTATGTGCTGGAGATTTCCGTTTAATTTGTTTCTCTCAAATGTTATCATTCCCCTTTCATCCTCATAGTGTGACCACCAATTCGGCCTTGTTTTGCAGCCGGCCGGCGGTGTCGACGATTAGCACGTCGCTGCCAGCGTCGCGGGCCTGCGCGAAGGCGTCGAAGGCCAGACCCGCCGCGTCGGCGCCGAGCTTCGACGAGACCACCGGTGATCCGGTGCGCTCGCCCCAGATCTTCAGCTGCTCGATGGCGGCTGCCCGGAAAGTATCGCCGGCAGCAAGCATGACGCTCAAGCCGCCGTCGCTGAGCTTGGCGGCGAGCTTGCCGATGGTGGTGGTCTTGCCCGTGCCATTGACACCGACGACCAGGATCACGTGCGGCTTGTGGCTGAGATCAAGTTCCAGCGGCTGGGCAACCGGGTCGAGCACCGCTTCGATCTCGCTTGCCATGATGGCCTGCACCTCGTCCGTCGACACGTCCTTGCCGTAGCGGCCGGAAGCCAGTGTGTCGGTGATGCGCAGGGCCGTCTCGACGCCGAGATCGGACTGGATGAGTATATCCTCCAGGTCCTGCAGCGTGTCCTCATCCAGCTTGCGTCGGGTAAAGACCCCGGCGATCTGACTGGTGAGTTGCGAAGACGTGCGCGACAGGCCCTTGCGCAGCCTGGCGAACCAGCCGGGCCGGGCCTCATCATCGGAAGGTGCCTCAGGTTCGGGTTGCGGGTCGGTCGTTTGCTCCGCGCTGACAGTGTCGGCCACGGTGACCTTGCGCGGTTCGGGGTCCGGCAAATCATCTGTTGATACCGGCGGTTCCGGCTTGATTTCGGCCGTTGCGCTGTCAGCCTTTCGAGGCTCAGGCTCAGGCTCAGGCTCAGGCTCAGGCTCAGGCTCAGGCTCAGGCTCAGGCTCAGGCTCAGGCTGCGTAGGCTTCAACAAATAAACAAAACCCTTACAAATCATCAATCCCCGCAACAGGAACTTGTATGTTATCTATAAACATGGATCACTACCTTGCATTGTTAGAAAGTTCTTGTTATTTGAAAACCTGAAAGACGCTTACGTAACGACATCAATCCAAGAATCCAATTACTTCGGTATATATTCCTGGTTCTACTTCTTATTTCATTTCTGTTCATGTTCAATGTATACTTTAAGCATTAAGTTGTCGCGGTTGTTACATATATAATACATTTAGTCATACTTAATTTGCTATCGGTTAGCCATTTAAAAAATGTAGGCAAAAATTACTACAGTCAAGATACTATTGTGAACTAAGAAAATAAATTTTGCAGCAGAGCAGCACGATCATTGAAGCTTTTTTGAAAAAATTTAATTAAAATATGCGAACAATTGCAAAGCAAAGACTCCCTTCCTTTAGGTGAATTTTTAACTACAGTGGATTAGTACCTAGTAACGGCGTACAATTTTACTGTAGGAATTTTTTCTTTAGGGATATTTTCCTTAGGGATTTTTCCAAGAGGAATATTTTCCGTAGGGATTTTAGCTAGGAGGGAATATTTTCTTAGGAATTTTTTCCTCGGGGATATCTTCTATTAGGGATTTTTTCTTGAGGGATATTTTGCTAGGTGGATTTTTTCCATTTGGGATTTTTTACTTAGGGATTTTTTTCCGTAGGGATTTTTTCTTTATGGATTTTTACCTACATTCGCACAAAAGAAATCCATGTTTTATTTGTTGTGGGTTGTTATCCAATCAGTGATATTATAGTTGTGGTTCAGTAACCTTTTTTGTTATATACTTTTACACTCGCCACTAACAACACAACGCTTGCTACTGACGACATAGCGACTACCACTCACAACATCACAAATGCTACTGAGAACATTACACTCTCAACTAACAACACAACGCTCGCCACTGACGACATAGCGACTACCACTCACAACATCACAAATGCTACTCAGAACATTACACTCGCCACTAACAACATAACGCTTGCCACTGACGACATAGCGATTGCCACTCACAGCATTACTGCTGCTACTCACAACATAACGAATGCTACTTAGAGTATTACACTTGCCATTAACAACATAATGCTTGCCATTTGCGACGGTTCGGTTGCCCCACGCAGCATTACGACTACCTCTCCAATTATGAATGCCAATCGACAACATCATGGCAGCCACTCATGACATTGTTGCCCCTCACAACATCACGACTGCCACCTACAAAATCACGCTTGCCACTCATAATTTCAAGAACAGCATAAATTCACCATCGCCGCCATTCACAATGTGAATGTTGAAATACAACATCGCCGCGATTATTGACACAACATCCTCGGTGTACTCCAGTATATTTCACGTCATCCTTACTAATCTCTAGGAATACTTTTGATACAAAGGTTTATACATAAATCAATGCCTAAAGAAAAGATAATATAATAGGAAACTATGCATTAAAGCAACTGCTAGTATCAGGACAAAACACAGTCTACGCCTGTTGACCTGATTTCCCAATCATGTCACAAACAGTCGCAAAAATGGGCAACAAGACCCAAACTAATACTTTAAAAGTTCCAGGAGAAAGCATTCAAAAAGTACTCCTTTCCCATGAATCTAACAGTTGATTCGATAGTTCATCATCATCATCATCATCATCATCATCATTGTCATCATCTTCATCATCTTCATCATCATCATCATCATCATCATCATCATAATCATCATCATCATCATCGATCATTGTTATTTAAATCTCCATCTTGTGTTTGGAGATGAAATTGGAATGACACTTGCTCGCACCTTGCTGCAATATCTGCCACTTAAATCTCCACATTGAGTCCTGACCCATTACAGGTACTGCCCTAGTTTCAGCACCATACAGCATGACTAATCTTATATAGTCTTCATATACACTGCTTCTGCTCTTCCAGGTAATGCGTTGATTCATCATCAGGCTTTCCATCTTCTATGATGCTACTGCTCTAGCTCTGAAAGCTCTATCCACATCTCCCTCACAGTCTACTACATCTCTCAAGCAACAGAATTTATACAATTTTTAAATTTTCCTCTTTCCTTTATGAGTCCTTCTTTAACATCCTCTCTGTTATTTTTGGTGGCACTGCTACTCCAATTATTTTCATTCACTATTGTAGCCAGTGGTGTTACCCAGTCTTCTCTGTTGCCAGTAATAATTAACTTGTTACTCGTGTTGAAGTACCTGTTTGCCCTTTTTTAATTCTTTTCAAGCTGTTTGACTTTGTTTATGCTTTCACAGGTATGGAGAGTATTTTGTGGTTATGATCCAGAAAGTTTCACAGCCAATGGTGTTTTCATACAGGGTACTCTGAAACCAAACCTGTACATGGCAGTGCCTACAATCTATGCAAAATTAGTTCAAGAGTATAATGGCATGAAGCTAAGTGAAGAAGAGAAAGAAAGCATAAAAGTGAAAATGCAAAGCCTCAGGTAGAATTTATGTCAAAGATTGGAATGACATACGTGTTAAAATACATCTTAGTAATAGATATCTAGTTCATATTTGGCGTTTTCAAGTTTACGTCGATCCGTTGATCCGCCTCTCACATCAGAAGTGTATAACGCATACATAAGAAATGACAATAAATAGAATATCAGCACGTCTTAGTTGTGTCATACAAGTTAATAAACATTAAGTGTCGTTACATTTTAATTATGATTTTTTTCATTCTCTGGGTGGGCACGTATAGTGTACAAGTACCCTAATTTCAGAGATGCAAATTTCATCTAAAATGTACATTTGATCTATCCTATCTATAAACACACGCATAATTTACTGCTCCTTTCCCATTAGTATAAATACTTAACTATCAAGTAAACAACCAGCACAGTGATTTCAAATTTCATCAGCACCGACAAACCTGACAGCCCGGAAACCTCTATTCGGGTAAACATTGCATCTCGTAGCTTGTAATCTTTTGGTGTAGCCTTTTAATAAACAGTGGGGCCACACGCCCAAGGGTGTCTGTCTTGAAACGTTTGGCGAATTCAAGAGCCAAACTTTCGAATTCTAGGCCATCGTATTTCGTGTTGATTGTTAGTACAGCCCGAATAATCAAATAGTTCAATAGGTACTTGCAAAGATACGTATCAAAAGTTGAAAGCTAACCTTATAAATGGTATTAGAAAAAGAAAGCCAATACAACAATTGAAAAGCGCTAGTGCAGTTTCCACCTCCCTCCCACCCCCCCCCCCCCAAAAAAAATTTTTTTTTTTCGGTTTTTAAAAAAATTGGTAAGGGATGTAGTTTATTTTATTGGCAATTTAATTAAAACTAATTTCAAACATCCTTCTAAATCAGGTATCGTTGACGGTTTCATAAATTATACCCCCTTGTCCCCCAGTGTCCATGGAATCTACACCCCTATCTCATGAAGGAGGAAATTGGAACGAAAGAACAGAAGAAGTCTCAATCATTGTAAAAACGACTGAACTGAAACATAAAAAATACGGTAGAAAACAGAGTTTTTTAAAAGATGAAGTCACTTTAATTATTGTTAAACATAATTAATGTCGCCATGTAGGATTTGTTCTTGTTATGAATCTCAGGACAAAATATTTAATGCACTGATCAATACTGTGATATTATATTGCTAAAACATATCTACAATAAAAGGCTTCCAGGAGTCATCCCTGGGCCTGCTGTTGGTTTCATGGTAGCTAGACATACCACTGCATGTGTCTCCACTCCAAATGCTTGCTGCAATCATCAAGTGAATCCAAGACTTCAAATGCTAAAGACCTTAGAAACGTCTACATGACCAACGCATGAAACTTAAACTTAAAATTCATCCCTTTGGAACATTGTGCCTGTCTTGTAATTTAGTACAGCATAGCTTACTCACAGAGAATGCTATTCTATCAGAGTCAAAGTATACCCAAGATATACAATGTTAAAACTAACCGTTCATGAGGTAAAACCGTACCCTTTATGGCAGCTCGAGGGGAAGCATAAACATTGAGGGATTCGGTTTGTGTGACACCAAAACCAAGTTTACCTGATCAAAATAATGATGATATTATATAAAAGATATTAATGACACGATATTAAAGATATTAATAACACGATGTAACACAACAAGGTTTTACGTGTTACAATAGTCCTTTAGGAAGTGAATATCTCAGATACACAAATGCTACCACTATGGTTACATGTCAGAGAGATAATAAGATAATTATTATCAGGGATCCGATTAACAGCTTCGAATGACCGATGTAAGGGCAATTTTTTTTCGTACGTTGTCAGGACTCTCGATATGAAGACGGCCTAATTCAGCATCAACATACCAAGAAATCTAAGTAAAGCCATTAAGGTTCAAACGTGACCTTTCTATTGCTAGTACTATAAGAACAGGTAGAATGGTCCATCTAAAAGGAAGCTAACAAAGCGGCGCCACAAAATGGGTTATAAATTGGCTTCATGTCTTTGCTTGAGATATCTACATGTAGTTACACTCCCGAGACCCCACCGTCTCAAATTCACCTTGTTTACAGAAGAGGGTCCTCAACTATAATCTAGAAATTAGCAACCTGCTGTCTCAAGCAGGCATATCCTGTATAGTCGCACGTTTTATTCCAGCTTGCACAAATTATCTAAATTATGTCGCAAGACATATCATACATTTCCAGGTTACCACGTGCTGGAGACAATTTGACCTCTACCAAGGACCACCTAAGATTAACCATAGGGTTGAGTTCATGCGACAAAATTTAAGAGTGCACCAAAATAACACAGAACATGAGACACTCCCATATGCTGTTAGATCTTTGCTGAATTCGAAAGGTCGTTACTAACCATCACGTACTGTGTGGACTCTGCCTTAAGCAAGCTGGCTTTTATAGTCTCCCACACAAAATCAGGCTGACAGTCACCAGACCTTGAAACAGGCTGGTAGAACGGTGACCATTTTCTATATCTATGGATTAATCTACCTTAACAATATTCTACCTAATTTCTACTACATGTCAAATATGCCTTATTAGCCTATTTTCAACGCTTTGTGCACCATGGAATGTACACTTCTAGTGTATGCAAACTATGTCAAATATGCATTTTTAGCCTATTTTGAACGCTTTTTGCACCATGGAATGTACGCATCTAGTTGATACAAACTATGCCAAACATGCCTTATTAGCCTATTTTGAACGCTTTGTGCACCATGGAATGTACGCAAATAGTCTATGCAAACTATGTCAAGTATGCCTTATTAACGTATTTTGAACGCTTTGTGCACCATGGAATGTATGCCTCTAGTTTATGCAAACTATGTCAAATCAGGTCAAATATGCCTTATTAGCCTACTTTGAAAGCTTTGTCCACCATGGAATGTACGCATCTAGTGTATGTAAACTATGTCAAATATGCCTTATCAGCCTATTTTGAACGCTTTTTGCACTATGGAATGTTCGCATCTAGTGTCTGCAAACTATTTCAAATATGCCTTATTATCCTATTATGAAAGCTTTGTTTACCATGGAATGTACGCATGTAGTATATGCAAACTATGTCAAATATGCACTTTTAGCCTATTTTGAAAGCTTTGTTTACCATGGAATGTACGCATCTAGTTTATACAAACTATGCCAAATATGCCTTATTAGCCTATTTTGAACGCTTTGTGCACCATGGATTGTACGCATATAGTGTATGCAAACTATATCAAGTATGCCTTATTAACGTATTTTCAACGCTTTGTGCACCATGGAATGTATGCATCTAGTTTATGCAAACTATGTCAAATATGCCTTATTAGCCTATTTTCAACGCTTTGTACACCATGGAATGTATGCATCTAGTTTATGCGGGGTACTAAGGGAGGGGGTAGGGGGTCCTAGTTACAGCTGATGGCATGTTTCATTAGTTTTTCAATATGCCAAAACCAAATAAGAGGATAAATAAGTACTGCTTCAGTTTTCTCACACAGTGCCCGTTTTTCCGTTTTACACTTAGAAAGCGAGTTAGGACTCTGTTGACTGTTTATTTCATGGGTTGCTCGTCTCGATGATGAGAAACAATGTCGAATTCCTACGGACCCAAAGGGTATTTAGAAATTATGGTACCTCGAGGGGGGGCGGGGGGTTATTTACTTTCCGAGGATAAGAAACCCAGACCAAGGAACACGCTACAGTTATTAGAGCTATACTCTTTTCGACGGGACCAACATCCTTCTTGGGCGTGGTGATACGAGGAAAAGTGCATTATATTATTTTTATATACATTATAAACATAAGTGATTTCGATTTTGTATTGTAAGTTGAGAGAAAGGGTTGAGTCTATTTCAGTAAGAGGAAAGATTACCCAACCGAGATGACTGGAGGCTGTGTTTGTAAAATTCTGTCGATTTCACGTTACATTGTGGACTTTGTATTTTTATGATAATAGAGAATACTTGAAGGTGTATAGAAGAGGTCAAGGAGCCCAGATTTTTGGCGCAGCTGAGATAAAAGGATACAAATAGATTATGCCCGTTGCATATCAAACCTTGTTATCTTTTCGCAATAATGGTTAGTTAGTTAATATGTTGTGGCCAAGTAGTAAAGACATCGTATGCAAGAGCTATTGATGGTCTGTTCCATTCGTAGTTGCGATGGTGTTTGAACGGCTTGTCGCTCTTGCATTATTACTGTTGGGTTAATCGGATCCCCCCAATCATCCACCGGTGGACATCGACATCCAGCTCAACGCAATTGGGGACCAGCTTCTCAGCGCCATGTGACTTGAACAAGGAAGAACTGCCCTTCGGCCGGTCATCAGACCAAAGCCCATTAAAGTTAGAGATTATCATGGAGAAGAGAGGATTTGAAATGTTAATTTCAAAATAACAATTGTAAGGAAAAAGGAGTGAGTTCAGTTGAAAGAAAACAAGAGAAGAGATCACAATAAGAAAACAGAGGGAACAGATCTTGGTAGAACACACAAACACAACATGGATCACACGTCAAATTACCATAATTTAAAAATGTCTATTGCTTGAGTAAATCGGACAACTTACACATGTTATTACACAATCATCATTATGATTTACCTTCTGGGGTGGGGGGTTACCAAATATGGGAAGAGTACTCACAACATCCCTCTTTCTTGAGAATTGCATGTACAATGTACAATACATGTACAATATTCGATTTTTCTGCTTACCTACTCTAACTACACAAATTTCGATCTGATTAAAAGCGTACACAATCTTTAAGGTAATTTAGTTCTTCTACAAATCTTCCAGAACGCGTTGTGTATCCGTCACTTGCACTATTGTGTACATTAACAATTGGCGTATTGTTATTCGCATCGCCTTGTTTACTTGGGGATTGTTGGGGTTTGTTGTTTCCGCGGCGACGTTGTATCATCCTTTGTAAAAGTTTCTAGTTGCAACTTCTCCTGTGTTTTCAACAAATGGCACGTGTTTTTACACAAAACGTTACCTTGTTCCATCCTAACGTTATAAGACTTGGGAGAGCTATGTTTTTTACGATCTGTCGTTTCCGAGTTTGAAATTTCCAAATAAAGAATTAAAACAGATTATGTAATTTTTCACCAGAGCTAGCATTTTAAGTCACTTTCAACACATATAGATGTTGCCTCTGTCAATTGCCCGACAACTTACAAATCTAAAATTGACAACCTTTACAACTGACAGATTGATTATGCAACATTTATTGCAGTAATAAGATTAGATCAATTTTATTACCTGGAAATTTTAAATTCCAGGAAAATTGGTGGAAGGATATTACATTCTTTATCCATTACAACTCACGCTGTGTTCCCCATTTTATTCTTTGTTTTTCTACATTTACTACAATTGCCTGGATAACACCTCCTTAACGCTGACAAACCTGTATATTAGCATCCAAAAACTCAATTGTATGTGCAGTGTTGGTATAAATGATATCCCACGTACAAGTTTTTCAATATTTTGAATTGTTTACATAATTTAAATTTTGGAAATATGGTGACTTAAATATCAGTAGTCTAAAATTTGACTTAAATCCAATCAAATTAAATCAAATAGTATTGTGTATAAAATTTGAAAAGTTTACCACTTGGAAAATTTTAAGTTACTTAAAAATATTTATAAATTACGACAAGGAAATCTTATGATGGAACAGGAAAATCAAACTTATTTGTAAATACAGTGTTCATTTGACATCATGAAATATATTCTTAAACAATTGATTGTCTGCATGATTGAAATCATCTGGTCTTTCTTGACAAAGCATAGTTAATTATTGCCAGCATAATTTTTCCTTCTTTCAGGTGGATAAGAAACTATGCAATGGTGTTTGATAAAACCATGCTGTGACGGATTTTGTTACACAGCAAATCCATGAGTCGAATAACTGGCTATTGTTTGTGTTGTATTACCTTACGTTTAGGGAGTTGCAGTAGATTCTAAATGTTGCTTCTTGACTTCATTATTTGGGTCACTTTCCAACCCCCCATCTATTCCAACCCCCCCATTTATTAAGTTTTGGGGATTCCCCCCTTTTATTCCAACCCCCCATCTATTAGGCACCCAAGAGTACTTAACCACAGCACAAATGCACTTCCTGTCTATTTTCATTAAGTACTTTGGGCCGGGCATCAATTAAGAAAATGTTTTAGAAAAAGTCGTTTAAGGTTCTTTTAAATTTATCCACTGAAATGCTAAGCTTGACCTCAAGCAGGAGGGTGTTCCGTTAGAAATTGAGATTGTCATGTTACCATACATCTTGAATCACAATCTTGGCATAAGCAATGATGGCTCATCATAAGATTGTACCATGAATAAACGTTGAGTTGCGCACACTTCCCGCTAGTCTGCTTTTGGGCCAAACAATTTCATTTCACAACAACGAGAGAACTTGTCTTATAGAGACATTGCAAGTTACACTGAATGGAATTGTCATGGGAATAGGGCTTTCATAAATCCTTAAGGCGTGCCTCGGACATCTAAGCTGCACTTGGCATTACTGGCAATGGGAAAACCCCAAGCGCTTTAGTACATCTGTATGAGTTACCTTCTCTTTTGTAAAAACAAACTCTAAAACTAAGATATAACTAGCTCACTTTCTTGGCAGTCTCTCAAAATCAAAGACAGCTGATGAGCAATGGGTCCGACATTGAAACTACCCTAAATAAAGAGAAAAACCACCAAACAGGCTAACTAATAAATAAAGGGCAGCTGGGGTGTATAATTGAAGTTCGAGTAAACCATGATGATGATGATGCAGAACAAGAAGTTGACGAAGACGATGTATATCTTGATAGTAGTGATTTAGAGCTTACAGAAGATGAGGAAGAACAAGAAATTGGTATTAGATTTAATGACGTTGCAATTCCTTCTGGTGCAATAATTCAGAATGCATATGTTCAGTTTACCGTAGATGAGACTGACGATGATGACACTAACCTTCAAATCTTTGGTGAGGACACTGATGACTCTGTAAGATTTGAAGATGACGATGATGACGGTAACGACATTATCAGTAGAACAAAGACCTCTGCATCTGTTTCATGGTCTCCTGTTGAATGGGATACTGTTGGAGAAGCAGGAGTTGACCAAAGAACTTCAAACATTGCATCTGTAATTCAAGAGATTGTTGACAGAGCAGGATGGGAAGAGGATAACTCCCTTTCAATAATTATTACTGGTACTGGTCAAAGAACCGCTGAATCACACGATGGTGATTCTAGCGCAGCACCACTCCTTGTTGTAACTTATTCATTTGATGCTACAGTACCTGGCGCACCAACTAATCTTTCTGCAACTGCAGGAAATACTGAAGTCTCACTATCTTGGAATGCCCCCTCAACTGGTGGTTCTCCAATCACTGACTATGTTGTAGAATATAGTAGCGGATCTGGTTGGAATACTTTTGCTGATGGTACAAGCACTGACACCACAGCTACTGTAACTGGACTAACAAATGACCAATCTTATGACTTTAGAGTCTCTGCTGTAAATGACATAGGCACAAGTGATCCATCTAGTACTGTTACTGCAACACCAGCTTCTACTACAATAATTGAAGCTTTCTTTCTTTCTTTCTTTCTTTCTTTCTTTCTTTCTTTCTTTTTTTCTTTCTTTCTTTCTTTCTTTCTTTCTTTCCTTCCTTCTTTCCTTCTTTCTTTCTTTCTTTCTTTCCTTCTTTCCTTCTTTCTTTTTTTTCATTATTTCTTTCTTTCTTTCTTTCATTCTTTTTCTTTCTTTCTTTCTTTTTTTCTTTCTTTGTTTCGTTCTTCTTTCTTTATCTTATCATTCTTTCTTTCTTTCTGTTATTCTTCTTTCCATATTGGTTCTTTATTGAATACATACGTGCTTGCTTTGCTCTTTTTGTTGCACACCATGTTTACTGCCGCTTTCAGTCTTTTTCACGACATCACTTCCTATATTTCTTTCTTCCTGTACTTCGTTGTACACTTCGTTTGCCTATCCACAAGAACGTATTAGTGAAACAATTACAGTTGTACGATGGCGTACTGTGGTTAAGCGATCAGTCGGTACCGTAGCAGTGCAACTGATTGAGATGGGGCACGTATTGGAGCGGAACCGATCAACAAGCCAATTTTCTGAACCTTTGGATCCAAACTTTTTTCCCTACAAAGTGGTGCACTATGTCATGAAACCAAAGGAACCATTTTCGTTCCCGGGACAAAAGATTTATTTTGGCACAAATAATGTAATGTGAAGATCTGATAGCCATCTTCTATTTTCATTTGCTAGTGATGTCTTTATTGTGCTCTTTGCTAACAGTGTTGCCAATGAATCATGCCTACATTACCCTTCCCCTTTCTCCAAGAAAATAAAGCATTGACTTTCCATTTCTACAGTTATGCAACCGACACAAATACGAAAGTGGCACAAGACGTTGCCTTTGAAGCCCTATGACAGGTAAGGAAATACATTATTATCATTTGACTTAATATGTCTAAAAAACGTATATATGTTTTTAGATGCAGCATTATACATTGCACGTCCGATTTCAAGTCCGATTTTTATGCCAGGGCTCTATTAAAGTAGATATGTTGGGGATACATGGATCCAGGTTTTAATTACTGATCTAAACATCTCTTCCACTTGTGCTTATTTATCAAGTGGAGTATTACTGATTTTGCTGAATGCTGTCAGTATTAATATTATGTATTCAATAGCAGTCAATGCCGCCAGGCACAAATAACTAAAAGCGTCTAAAAAAGTAATACCCAAGGTTTATTTTGAACTGAGGTGACTGGTGTATCGCCAGCGTGTGATGAACGCACAGATACATACCATGGGCTGCCTACAAGGAACTCGTATCTGTATGTTACTACCAACAATTGACAGTCTAACATTGGCAATGTTACTTCTCTAAGCAAACCTGTGCTATAAAAGGGGAAATTGGACACGACTGTGGATTAACTTCCTAAAGATAACTAGATATGGTTTTATGACTTCCTGTCCAGTTATAATTTAAACCCTTGAACTTACCACAACTAAAGCGACAGAAATTAGTAGCCGCATTACAGCTAGAAATTCTATTTATAGTCTCTGTAACGTAATCTTTGTTAACTTTATTGGCAACGATTATGTCAATATTTACTCTGAATGTTCTATTTGTGATAAAGGAATGGACGGTGGTAAAGATGCTACTGCCCAGGTCTTGATAAAAAATACTTATTTCCTCCATGGTCTGATTTACGCCAATACAAATAGCACAGTTTTTTACTACTTAATCCCATAATGAACGGCAGATAAAGTATAAACATAAAATAAAAATTTGTAAGAGATTTTTGTTAAAGTGGTAAGACTTACCGGCTTATGTTTTGAAACAACAAATAACCGGCACAAGTGTACGAGTATTTTTTAGGTAGAGGGTTACCCTTTGGTTTCCGTCATTATATTCATGAGGGGGTGCAAATCTACAAACGCCTATAAATAATAGGGTGCAGAACTTAGGACTCAAACGTTTGATTAACACGATAAAACTATTTCTTAAAAAAACTGTAGCGTTTTGTGGGCAGCAATTATCATTGACATTACTGTTTTGGACCATGGTGGGCGGTACACTCTTCAAATTTCTAATTGGAAATATTACCCCACTATTCTAAGTCAGTACACACCTTTCCAAACTTCTTTCGTAGTCTTCCTCCCTCTGCTTTACCTTGATTGCCTGGAAATGTAATGATGAAGCTCAGTATGGGATCCATTGTGACCCACCCTCGGTGCCCAGTATATGGGGTATTTAACCCTCGTAACCAACTCTTCTAAAGATACATATTAGTTCAGGCATGTGATTACCCAAGAAAATTCCTTTAGATATTATTATCAGAGACTTTAAGGAGCCAGTTGCACGATGTCTACACATATACTTCTGATTACGTCACGATCATTTCAAGAATTGTGTCAAAAATTACGTAGGATATTGTTTTCAAATTCATACACATCAACCTTACGATATGATGCCACTAATTCCGCTCTCCGAAATTGCTAGGCACAAATTTTTTCGCTTTTAATGTAATCAAAACAGTCCCTCGTACTGTATTTCCCATTGTGTTTCTTATGTCAAAATCGGTTTAACCCCGTATGCTTAAAAATGACGCTACATTAGATATGAAGCTGTAAACTTCCTTCTGCTCAATTTCAACCAGCTTTTCTCAGCTGCTTTTTAACGGTGCAACTGCGAGATTTATTAGACACCTGTTTTGCTTCTTTTTTTACCTGTTTTGCGTCTTTTTTACCTGTTTTGATTCTTTTTTACCTGTTTTGCTTCTTTTTTACCTGTTTTGCTTCTTTTTTCTGTATCTGTTACGCGTTGGAAAAAAGAAAACGAAACTGCTTGAACACAGGGTAAGCTTCAAGTTAATTAAAGCCACGACCTTCGCGTTTATGACGTAATATAGGGGGGGGGGAAACAAAATTAATTTTTCAATTCATCAATAGGAAATGAATAAGATTTTTGCGTACAATGTTTTCTATGACGCTAGTTACTTAATCAGCTTATTTTGTATGTTTCTACCAAATTTTAACTTAAAGAGTTAGTATATTAATTTGGTAGAATACACCTCTCAACCAAGCAGCTCCAGTTGTAAGTGTAGTGGCGAAAATAGCTGTTTTTCGTGTTTTATTTAGACAGTGTTTCCTCCTACCGGTAATGCTCACAAATCTACAAGGGGTAGAGATTAAAGGAGATAAAAATGATAAAAAGTTGTTCATAATGGATGCCCTCAGAGGGGAGTTAGCTTCTAGTAATAAAATGTACCTTTACAAGATTGTAGTCAGACTGATTTGGTTATGTGGAGTAATGACATGGATCAGTTTGACTTAGATAGAAAGCCACATAATCCATTCATAAAAGGTGCAAAGACTAAAGTGGCTAAGATAGCGTCAGCATACCATGGAATGGCTACGGCAGACAAATGAGAACATTAAAATGCATAATGATTCAATACGTTCTTACAACGTTGAGCGCTTATGTTAATTTCACGATCTAACTTTCATCAAGAGAATTTACAAACAAAAGTATTATCCTGCTGAAGATATTTACAACTTGGAATATTTAATGCGCAGAGAGATAAACAACGAAAAAGCTGATGCTCTTACGGTGGGGTTTCTTTGAAATTGTCATATTCTAATGACCTACATTTAAATTGAAAGGCCCCTCCTTTCAATACCTTTGGCCTCGTATCCTTTATTCAATGGTTGACATGGAAACTTGATCTGCTTCATCAGAAAAATTCGTCTCGAGTGTCAGAAATTCTTCTTATCCTTTCCGTCCACTAAAAGTATCACTTAGGTGACAAATTAAATATACAATTACATTGTCCTTAACATAACATCATTCCTACTAAAAAATATACTTGAATAGAGTCATATAACGAATAAATATTGCTTCGCTAGCTACCCTTTGCGATGTTCAAAATTCCCTTACAAGAAAATATTTTGACAAAGACATTAATTTTATGCAACTTAAATGACTACCAAATCAAGCATTCCCTGACATCCCTCTATTGCTTTTTGCTATTATTATGATTGCGTTGTTCTGTGTTACCACTGAGCGAAAGCTCCTTCGAAGGAGTGTTTGATTTAGTAAGTTTGCGTTCCGTATGATTGAGATTGATTTACAATCTTTCACACTAATGTTTACCTTGCAACTTCATAACAGCTCTCGTCGAATTGTATTACACATCCTCTACGATGTCCATAAAAATACTTTTAGAAATTATATGTAATTCATGCCAACCTCAGTCTGGAAATGCTGGCATGGATATTTAACTCAGACTAGAAAAGAATATATATATTTAACTTATTCTTAAAATTTTGTGACAGACGTACATATGATAGTGGACAAATAATTAAGTCTCTTGCTGCAGAATCGGCATATGATTGGAGATTTTTTTGTGCAATTTATGATAAACCAGTACCACTTGGATAGAATAAAATAAAAAATTGCTTACATTTGGTTATGGATGTTTCTTCAACAAGTCAAAATTTAAACCTGCCAATTGCTTTTCAAAAATGTTGTTACACACCTAGTTTTATATTTGTCTCTAAAAAGACTCGATATCACACTTTTACGTAATATTCATCTACAGATTTTAAAAGTACACATTTTCAGCTTTAAAATGATACTAAGCATTACTAATTTCAAGTAATTTGAAATTTTGACTACAAGGTTGGCGTTTTAATGGAATTGCCCAACAGAAGTAGTTTGATATATACTGTGGTCCTCTACACTGTAATCCCTGGTATATCATATACTTATTTCAGTGTTAGCTGCGTACAGGTGAATATGTCAGTAGCACTACCAAGTGCTAAATTCTGAAAACAACTGATCATTACAAATCACAATGCTGCAAATTTTGTACAAAGAAAATAAGAGAAGAAGAAATTTTGGTCATGGTAGATGGTCTGAATTTTTTTTACACGAATTTCCGAGCTGCATCTTGGCAAACATTGCTGTTTGAATAGGTCACACAACCTTCTGGCCACTGTCTGTGTGAGATGGCTCATTTGTTGGACTAGGGTGTTCCTGCTGATGCCTATTGCTGGGTAACCCTTGCAGTGTTTGTCCCCTTACATTAATGTTTGGTAACACTTTGGAGTAAGGCGGGCTATCGTGCAGATCACGCGATGTTGGATTGGTTTGGTGGTCGTGACATCACGCCTCTGGGGCAACACGATGCGATTGAGGAGGTCGGCGTAGAAGATGTCTTGCCTTTCGATCACCTTTGGACCAAGCAACCAACCGCTTGGACACGGGTCCGAGAAACCATGGTGAACCGCAAAGAGGAACTCAAAGCTTTGGTGCTGCTTTCGCCGGAAAGGGCCGAAGCCTTCCTCATATTTGAACGGTGCCCATCCTCGAACCATGCGAAGATTTGGCGAATGGGTGTTCCAGCAACAGAGCAGGGGCCAGCGTTTATTTTTCTACTTTTGCGGCGTTTGGCTGAATTAGCCGGTTCCGACTTGCGAATCCCAAAATTGGATGAAACTGAGTTCCCGGCAGCGCGGCTCGTCTCGTGGGGCTTCCGGGCAACCCGACAGTATCGGTGTTATCGGGCCCAGGCCGGTGAGTTCCCTTAATACCAACCAAAAATAAAGTGATAGCTCAAGACTGAGGTCCCCACTAAAAGGGAAACAGCCCAAATGAAAGTTCGGTCCATTGGGGATTTGTGTTTTCGGAACAAATAAAAGTCCCGAGCCAATAAGGGCAAGCACAAGTAGACCAACCAAAACAGGGGATAGCTGCCCTGAACGTATTCTTCGCTCCGGTAAAGAGGAAAAGTCAAAGTGGCTATGCGCGGTGCAGCAAATGCGATGAGGATGCACAAATAAGCAACAACGGACCAAGCAAACAGTGTGAGTGGTCCAAGCCGCCATGCCTCTTGAATTTGAGCCAAAACCCTCTCCCTCTCCATGCCCTTAGTTTGTGAGTGTTGGAAAACACGTCAATGAAAGAGAATAAATAGAAGGCTGAACAGCCAGCACGACAATATGGCATAGAAAGCAAGGTGACTCTTCTACCAAATGCCCTACGGCACTTCAAGGTCATATGGAATTCATCTGTGGCAGTCTTAAAGAGTGTTCCTTCACCTTGTAAAGATGGAATTATGCCCCTGCGAATGAGAAATAGTTAACGAGTTCCCGCTTGGTAAAAATACAAATCATCTTTCAATTGTAATTTTTACTCACGGGAAAATGATGCCCTTAAACCAAATGTAGGAAAAAGCCAAGTTGTTACTCTAGTTTACTACTCATTACTACAATTTTTTTGGGGAAAATATAACTCACGATAAACTTCGTCTAGTCAGAGTTCTCAAAAACTTTTAAAAAAAATCTCTGCTGTTTGAAAATATTTTCACATCTCAAACTTTCCCAAATTTGCACTTTTATAACTTTCCAGTGACAAAGCTTTCCGAAAAGGGCCGAAGTTCTCTCACCAACGTTTCACCAGTTAAAATATTTCCCGGAAACTAGTCCTGGCAGTTACTTACACTTTAAAACTTTAATTACAATCAATAATACCAGTCTCTGAAATTTTCACTGCTTAATATAGCCACTACATCTTATTCCCGACTACCTATTTTCTCAATGCCTGGCATTTTCGACATATATGGTGTCAACAAGTGCCATATTGTACAACTGGTATTCTCTATACATGATACCACTCCACTCATGAAAAATTATTTCTTCCATTTTCAAACCATTCATATTCTAACAAATTTTACTGTAAAAAGTGTTAAACATACGTGAAGTCTTCCGTGTTGTCGGAGGTGGTGGCTGATCTCAAAATATCTCAATCAAGTCAAGAGATTTCGGTGTATTCTTTCACCATTATCAGATAGCTATTTACATACATCAAGCATGCTGAGTTTAGAAAGTAAGCGCACATACGTCGTTGGGGGTCCTGGCAGATGTACGAAAGACTACAGGGGAAGGGGGGGGGGGTTAAAAAATCATCAAACTTGAGCGTACGTACTTTTACGAATGACCCCTTACTACTTTTCCATGAGCAGATAGCGCGCGTTCAAAAAGACCGAATCTATTAAAATTCATCGAATAGATAGGATATGCTGCAAATTTCATTTATATGAAACTGAATTCCCCAAATCAATAAGGGGGGGGGGGGGGGTCCAAATAAGGAACGCATAACAGATGTTAACAATGACACTGTCATTTGGCAGGAACATGAGGGGAATATTTTACAAATCTTTGAAAGCATGCAGAAGACTGCGATGACTTAGTACAACTGACTATTGTTAGGAAGTTGGAGTTGATTTTAAACTTTGATACTTGACTTCATTTTTTTTAAACCTTTTTCCTGACCCGCGTGTATTACGTTTTTTGTCATTTTACGACCCTCCCGGCGATTCCATCCCCCTGTTTATTAAGTTTTGGGATTTTCCCAAGCGCCCTTCTATTAGGCAAGCAAGAGTACAGTATATCTGTTACCCTCTTAGGCGAAAACATTGGAGGTCAATGGAGGGAATTCGTGAAACATGAAGGCAATGGCGGCGGGGTCAAAAGCCTATATGTCCGAGAGTAAAATATCTTAGTGGCAGAGGCGGATTTTGGATCTTCAGATGGCATGAATTTGCAGAGATTCATGAATACACGGAGCATTTCAACATCACGCTTTTGAGCACCACCCACCGAGCCCACGTGTGTGCTCGCATACTGACCAGCCGTGGAAGCCGTTTCCATGGCCCTTGCAGCATAATTGGTGACATCCGTATCCCCGGAGACAATGACTTTTCCATCAACCACTTGGCCTACCATAGCAATCGTTGGGGTGTCCGCCCCAAAATATCCCGGTGTGAAATTGGCTTCACCGACAACTTTCACGAGTTCGGCCAACCCCTGGCCGGTTCCTGCTCCAAAATAATCGTCAAGATACGGATTCGAAATATTTCGCGCTCCCAACAACGAAGCTGCATCAACCGCTTTGGACAATTCGGCTCGTACGATGTACCAGCGTCCGGCTTCAATCCCCAAGGCTATAAACCCAAACATCGCCACCAGGGCAAGTGCCGTTGTCAAGGCAAACATTCCGCGCTCGTTGTCTACTGATTTACCAGATTGAACTCGGAACCAGTTATGTATCATTGCGATAGCATGTTTCATGATAGTCCTCTCTTTACTGTTCCAACTCATTCAAATTCTAAACTGTCGGCCCCATTGACGAAAAACTTCGATTCCTGTTTACTCAGCTCAAGCACACGTTAAAAAATGGACTTACTGCTGACCAAAAAGGAATCATAGTTGGGAAGTGCCGGTGCGACCGGAACGACACCTGAACTGTCAAAATTCAGGATCTGCACATTCGCATTCCCCCAAAATGGAGCGTTCTGCAAAAGACCAGCTAATGGAGTCAATGGATCATGTCGATAATAGATCTTTACCACCGTCAACTGAGTAAGAAGAGAGGTTCCGATGGTGGCATCATGCTTCAACATATCCCATCATGATTTTCGCTCCCTCCCCCTCTTTGGCTTATCAAACGAAGAATAACAAGCATTTCTTGGTTGATAAGAAGCGACTTTGGGTTGTCCATTTCCATGCAAATCGTACACTCTATACGTGTGGCATTTGCTTTTGGATTGAAATTTTAAAAAAATTATGATCATACCCCTTCTCCGGTACTTTTCGCACCGCCATTGACGAACTGGCATTGACCATAAAGTACAATAATATTTCTATAGAACGACGTCCATTCGACATATTACTTTGACATATTCTTTGTTTGCTGTGTAGTGTCTGACCCAGGCTGACAGTTTTTATTTTTTATTTGTTTATTTACTTATTATCGAAATTAAATTTCTTGGTTTATACAGTGTTGAATATGACACCGTTTCTGTACTCTATGCTTTAATGCATAATACTTCAAGGGGTACATATCTGCCTGGTTAAATACGAAGGCCTTAAAACACAGTTGTATGATGCTCCTGGTTCTCCAACAAACTAATTTCTAATAATCTTACCTTGAGATGTGAATAAATAGAACGTACGTATCGACGCTGTACGGAAACGAGGTAGGGACACAAAAGGCGCGAAAATGCCTACCTTTGGAAACCTTTGCTATGACCTACAGGTAATCAGACATCACGACACTTGCTAAAACAGTGGAACAATTCTGAGAATATGTGACTGCAACACTAAGTTGGAGAGTTAACTCGGTTCCAATGACGCAAGAAGCCCACAGTTAATTCTCAAAGAAGATGATTATGGAATAGAAAGATTTAATATCTGACTAATGAGGTTAAAACAGGAAACTGCTTAAATGCCTAGCTAAGTCAATTGAAAATTTTTTCGGCTGCCCGCCTCGAATGACCTCCCGCAGATTGTTTTGCGCATGGACCAGAAGGGCGGGGTCGGTATCCGGTAGCTGCGAATAGAGTTGCACGACCAGGTGCTGGAGAGGCGGGAAGCCTGCGACCGTATCAGCCATCGGCCCGACTCGGGCAAGCGTGGTCTTCACCTGCGCTTCGATCTCGTCTAACTGCTCGTAGTTGGCGCGCATCGATTGAACGATGTCGAATTCCTGGCTTGCACCCACCCATTGGCAAAAAATCCCGGGAGAAACCCCGGCGATTTTTGGCGACGTCTCCGCCAGCTCCAGCCAGAAAATACGACAACCGATGGACCGGTTGATGGCGTCGGGGGAGACGTGGCCGGCCCGAAACCCCTGCTTGACATGTCCAGCATCAATATTCTTGTGGCGTCGTGGCCACCCGATCGAGAAGCTATGGTCGGTTTGCCGCTTGAAAACGCTCACCCGCAGGGCGTTGCGCGGTTCAATCAGCTTGCGGATTGCATTCAGCCAGGATCCGACGTCGTTTCCTTGAATCTTGAATTCAATCTCGGGTGCCGCATCGGCGGCAGAGGTTAAGTCGGCGAGTTCTTCGTCGCTGAAGAGCTGCTCGTAGATGAGCTGCCCCTCATTGCCCTTCTCGACCCGTTCCTTTTCCTGGCTGACGAATTCGCTGATCAGATCGCGAATGTGGTTGCGATAATCGGTTATTTCTTCAGTGGCGCCTTTGACCAGATCATCATTCTGGACGCCGTTTTCCACAAATTTGATTTCGCCCAACGCTATCGGCTTTGCGGTCCACAGTTGAATTGCCAATCTGGCCAATAAAAAGATGGCGCGCGCGGGATTGCCTTCGGCGATCAGGACCCGGGCCAGCGCCAGATGCTCGAGCTCTTCGGCCGGCGAAATTCGCTTGCCGTCCGGCGCCAGCTTGGCCTCGTCTATGCCGCGCCCCAGCAGCGCCAGCCGCGCGCCCCGCCGGTCGCCGCGCGCCAGGAGCAAGCGGATCTTGTCGTTGAGGGCGCTCGCCACCAGTCGGCGATAGCGTTTTTCCAGGCCGAGCCGCTCGGCGCGGTCGAGCACCGTCAGGGCTTCGTCAAAGGCGCCCCGGGCGGCGGCAAGGCGGGCCAGGTGCAGCTTGCAGGCCATCTCATGGACCACCAGGCCGCATTCCTCGATCAATTGCCGCTGCTCGAACAGCAGTGTCTCGGCCCGCGCCAGCTGGTTCCACTCGTAGAGCAGCTCGACCTCGAAGATGGCGACCATGGCCTCCGCATAGGAGCCGGCGCCCAAGGACTTGCGGGCGATCTTTCGGGCGCGGTCGAACTGGCGGTGCGCCGCCTCCAGGTTGCCGGCCGACTTTTCGATCAGGCCCAGGATCAGCTCCGAGTAGACGATCCCGAAGACCGATTGAGCGGCTTGATGACTGTCGCGGGCCTTGATGCAGGCGAGCCGGGCCTCGTCCAGCCGGCCCAGGGAATAGAGCGAGAAGCCGCAGACGTTGCCGAGGGTTCCGCGCAGGAAGGGCTCGCTGTCGGGGATCGCGCCGAACCACCGCTGGGCCAGGCGGACGGCGGTCTTCGAGCGGTCGGCGGCGCTCATGACCCCGGCGGTCAGGGTGTAGAGCTCGGCCTGGGCGCGCCGGCTTTGATCGTCGTTCATGCGGCCGGCGGCGTACATTTTGGTGTACTTGAACAAGGCAGACATGGTCGACGACGAAGAGTTGTTGGAATTGGTTGAGATGGAAGTGCGTGAGCTGCTGAGCGACTACGACTTCCCGGGCGACGATACGCCGATTGTGACCGGTAGCGCGCTGAAGGCGCTGGAAGGTGACGATTCGGATATTGGCGTGCCCTCGATTCTGAAGCTGATCGACGAGATGGACGCTTACATTCCGGAGCCGGAGCGTGACACGGACAAGCCGTTTCTGATGCCGATTGAGGACGTGTTCTCAATTTCGGGTCGAGGCACGGTGGTGACCGGTCGTGTGGAGCGCGGGATCATTAAGGTTGGCGAAGAGATTGAGATCGTCGGCATTAAGGACACGGAGAAGACCACGTGCACGGGCGTTGAGATGTTCCGCAAGCTGCTGGACGAAGGGCGCGCGGGCGACAACGTGGGTGTGCTGTTGCGCGGCACCAAGCGTGATGAGGTGGAGCGCGGTCAGGTACTGGCGCATCCGGGCACGATCAACCCGCACACGAAATTTGAGTGTGAGGTATACGTTCTGAGCAAGGACGAAGGTGGCCGTCACACGCCGTTCTTTAAGGGTTATCGCCCGCAGTTTTACTTCCGTACGACGGACGTAACGGGTGCGTGCGAATTGCCTGAGGGTGTTGAAATGGTGATGCCTGGCGACAATGTTCAGATGAAGGTTGAACTGATTGCGCCGATCGCCATGGAAGAGGGTCTGCGTTTTGCGATTCGCGAAGGCGGACGCACCGTGGGCGCTGGCGTCGTTGCCAAGATTTTTGAATAAGCCGAAACCCTGACAGGTTAAGGCAGCGGAATCGGAGCGCTTGGTATACTCCGCTTCTACTCCAGAGAAACGCAATTCTGCCACACATCGGCCTATTGAAGAGGAATGTATTCAGCATCAACTGTGTCAACTGTTAATTGTATACACTTTATCATATTATCACTAAACCGAGGCTGTTACGTATGAAGTTGTTGTATTTATTGGAAAGACGCTGCATTGTAAAGTTATACTACACTACAGGGTACAGCACACTGCAACTGAATACATCAGCATTCGTAACCACTGTTGCGTATGGAATAATATGTCGTGGCATGATACAGTATATCAATATCTGGCTGATGCATACAGCATTCTGTAAATCAACACACCATTTAATACTGGATATACCATAATACATTTACCATGTCATAACGAACACAATATGACGTCATACTATATCAGCGCTGACCAACCCGCGGCAAACAATTTCCTTTTGTGTTACTGTTTAAAATCTATAAAATTCATTCTATTTTGGCCCAAATATAAAATCGGGCGCCCTTGCAACATTTCATGGCTTTTAACATTTAATAACGTAGGCTTACTGATGAATAAGATTTATTTCAATAAAAAAATGGCTCATCTTCACTTCAACAATCAAAACCCGTGGAGCAAGAAGAATTGGCCACCCCTGTACTAATCATGCAACCACGCACTCACATCGTATCACGAACAAACATACCACATCACACCACATCGAACCATACAAGCACGTAGTTTCACTTAAGGGTCATTCCATGTGAAAGTAGGCCACTTTTGAACAAGTTGTAACCCACCCTCACCAAATTCCTTGAAACTTTCCAAGTAGTAAGGTACCATGGTGGTGAGAAAAATTCCAAAATATCAATATTACCCCAGACAGAGCAGCAATAAGAAAGGTAAGAATTAATAAGTTAATTTTCGTCATTTACTTATCATTCATTACTATTAAGAACTCCGTATTTTCTTACTCCACCCACATCACACAGAAAAATGTTTGTTGAAAGCTAGAAAGGCGTCTTTCAGTCACAAATTAGAACTCATATAGCTCCTATTAAGAGTCAAAACCTGTTGGCAGGCAGCCAACCATGGGCCAACGCACATTTTTCCATGGTTTGATCCTACTCTGCTCTCTTTCCTTTTGTTTCCTCTTAATTACCACATAATCCCCGATTTTCGGAGGAGTCATGGCCCCCCTTGCAGGCACCGTGGGTTCGTTGCAAGTCAAGATACTTCTTTTAATCCCCGTTAACCCATGTGATAGCTATTGTTATTCTAATACAACTTCCGACTTCTTTTAGATCAGTCTTGCGTGGTAAGAACAAAGAAGGAGGTAGGGATCTTTGTGCCTGCCCTTGTGCGTTTTGTCTTTATAGTATTCGAAAAATGTGTCTCTTTTGTTTTTGTTTAGTGGCTTTCACATCTGAGCCATCCTAGCCAAGGGGAGGGCTCGCTTCACATACACCTATGTCTTTCGGGACGGAAGTCCGAATCCTGGTATCGCCAATCCCTTTGGTTTGGGTGGGGGTCAATGTGTGACTTTAGGCGCCTAGCTGCTGTGAGTCTGGAAAGGTTATGGTTAAGCGAATTTCCAAGAAATGTCTGAATTTTAGCTGTAAATTGAGACGGAAAACCCTTGGTTCTGCTACAAGTACAAGTAAGTAAACACTGTTACCTTTCCCTTAAATGTGACCTAACTCCTCCACTCCAAGATTTTTCACATCTGCAGTATAAAAACGCTCTACTGCTCCTAACCAAAGTGCTAGATCAGGGTTAACCGGATTCTTGATCAATACTGGCTTATCTGTACCTTTAAGAGCCTCGGCTATTTCCTGTACAATAAACGGACTAACCGTAGATCTGGCTCCAATCCATAATACATCTATATCATGTTTTAATGCCAGGTCAACGTGATTTGCATTGGCTACCTCGGTAGAAATTAACATTCCGGTTTCTTCCTTTGCTTTTTGCAACCATTTTAAACCTAAAGCTCCTACACCTTCAAAATTACCAGGTCGTGTTCTCGGTTTCCAAATACCTGCACGTAATACCGTGGCATCACTATCTTTTAATTGGTGTGCAATTTTTAATACTTGTTCTTCTGTTTCGGCGCTGCATGGTCCTGCGATCACTAACGGGTGATCTAACCCGAAGTTATTTAACCATGTTCCCAATTCTTTCTTGTTTTCCATTGCCTTTGTGTTTAAGCTATTCCGTTTAAAATTTGTTTAATATGATTTGTGTTTTTCATTTCCGTATTGATAGCATCAAAATCGTTACTCTCCATTAATTGCTTGAATTGAGTAAGATTGTCGATGTATTCTTCTAGCGTTTTAATAACGTTAGTTTTATTCTGTTCAAAAATTGGTGTCCACATCTCAGGTGAACTTTTTGCTAATCGTACCGTAGATTCAAATCCACTACCTGCCATATCAAAAATGTCACGTTCGTTCTTCTCTTGTTCAATTACCGTTTTACCCAACATAAACGAGCTTATGTGTGACAAATGCGACATATATGCTATATGTTTGTCATGTGACCTTGGAAGGAACAAAGTTGTTTTAGAAGCACGTCGTTTTTTAATATGAAATTCTGGTTCTTACCAATTCAGCGTTCTAGTTTACATAACAAGAGCCAAAAGCACATATGGCACTTGTGACGAGGTCGGAAGACACAAGAGCCAAGAGCTTCTTCCCACCAAGTTTCATTACGATCTCTCCATTCTAAGCATTTTCCAAGATTTACGGTTTCCCCCTCTTACTCAACCCCCCGCTATTATTACCGGATCCGGTCGGGATTTCAAATAAGAGCTCTGAGACACGAGGTCCTTCTAAATCGAAATTCATTAAGATCCGATAACCCGTTCGTAATTAAAAATACATAATTTTTTCCTAATTTTTCCGAATTAACCGTCCTTCCAATCCAGATGGTCGAATCAGGAAAGTGACTATTTCTAATTTAATCTGGTCGGGTCCCTGATATGCCTGCCAACTTTCATCGTCCTACCTTATCTGGAAGTGCCCGAACTAGCAAAACTGGGACCGACAGACAGACAGACAGAACGAAAGAAATTCAAATTGCAATCTAGGACTCTAGAACTTGTGCTTATTCTTCCCAACAAGTTTCATCCCGATGTCTCCATTCCAAGCGTTTTTCAGGTTTACGGTTGGGATTGAAAATAAGAGCTCTCAGACACGAGGTCCTTCTTAATAACAAATTTAAGCAAAATCCGATCATATGTCCGTAAAATAAAAATATATCATTTTTTATAATTTTTATTAGCCCCCCTCCCAACCCCCCAAAGAGAATGGACCGTTCCAGTTATGTCAATAACGTATCTAGGACACATGCTTATTCTTCCCACCTGGTTTCGTCCCGATCTCTACGGAAATCTTAGGAAATATTTAGAGCCTCATGCGTGCAATCCAGCCCTGTCACTACTGGAGAAACAGCAGGTCTATCCTACTCTTCACCCTACGGTTTTCTTAGTACTTTAAAAAAATTTCTGTTTGTTCTAATTAAACAACCCTTGTCTTTCAGGAGTTAGTGTTGACAAGTTGGGACACAATTCAAGAATATGGCATTTATTGCAAAGTGTTGAGGCAGGACCAATCCCTTGTTTTTAGGAAACCTGAAAAGGCTCTATTTAAGATTCGCACTGTTCGTCCTTCCTTGTGAAAGTCCTTTTCCTCAAGAGAGTGATAAGCCGACTTCTTGCAGGTCACTGGAGCCATTGGAGCCATTGTTTGGGTGTTTTTTTTTTTACTTTTGTTTATCTTGAAAACGTATAGAATAGTGTTGTTGTACAGAACAGGGTCCCAAGTAGAGATTCTTGCTTTTTTTTATTCTTGTACAAGCTACAGAGCTTATTGGCACAAGCCATAAGCCATTGTTGTTTCGTATTATTTTTCACTTTCAATAAATTCTCTTTCTTTCAAAAAAAAAGAAAAAAAGAGAGATTATTTCTACTAGAACTACTGGACAACCCCAGGCCACCTGAGACTACAGAGTTGCACATGATCCTCCTCCTTCCATTATATTAACAGCTTTATTTTCTAAACCCCCCCCCCCCATGAAGTTCTTACTTCCTTGAAATACTTTTTTCTTATAAGTTCTTCTCATACTACTCTAAATACAAAAGAATTAAATAACCATTAAGGTAAAGGAGTTAAAATCTTCTCTTGTAGTTCTCTTAAAATCTGAGTCAGTAGTAAGTTCGAACCTGACTGCAAAGCGGAAGCCTTGTTTGATAATTTCATTAGCGGCATCGAAACGCTCTTCAGCCAGTACACGGTTGGCTTGAGCCACATACAATTTGGCAATGTCATTTCTAATGGGTTCTAACTCTGAACCGATTCGTTCATCCTGGGTTGAAAGGGTTTCCAGTTCCTGAACATTGGCCAATAATCTGGATTCCCAAACCGGATCAGATAATTTGGGATCAGCCAGTAGTTCATCGATTTGTGATTTATTGGTCGCAACAATTTCCTGTATGGCCTGGTTCAAGGCATCACCACTTAAATGCGCCAGTTTGATCTGGGCCAGTTCCGTGTTCAGTTGTAAGGCGGTGAGTAATTCGCCGTATTCATTAACCAGGTTATCCGCGTCAGCACGGGTGCCAGAAGCGAGCATGGTTTCTATTTCCGTACCGATTAATTGTCCAACCTGGTAGCCCATGCCACTGAGTAAGTTATTGGAAGGATTTAATGCAGCCAGTTCGTTGATTTCTGCCTGGTTTACTTTGTAATCGTTTAATGTCACTAGCTGTGGTTGTAAATCAGTCAGGCTGTTTTCCAATTCAGCAATGCGCTTTCTCTTTTCGATCTGTGCTTGTAAATCCTTTAAGCGAAGATCGTTTTGATCATATTCAAGACCAGATGAAACCAGTGCTAAGGCCTCATCAAAGTTACGTTCTGATAATTTGATTTGGGCCAGTTTAAAATAAGCATGTTTCGGACTTGGATCATCCAGCAAGGGATCATTTGGATCGACCTTAGTTTTGATGATGTCCAGGATCTGTTGATGTTCATTGATCTTGTCTGAATCTTTCAGGGCCATTGTGAAGTCAGAAGCTTTTTGTTTCCGCTTTCAGCATTAGCTTAGTTCAGTTGAGGAAGGAGTAAATTAAGATAAAGAGTAAATCAATTGAGGAAAGACGTGACGATAATTTATAAGACTTTGACCAGAAAGAATTATTATTCTTCAAAAAGAATAATTACAAGAAAGAATTATAATTATTTAGAGTAAATTATTTGACAATTTATAGATTATGCAATTTTCGGTTGTTTCAAACATTTCGTGGTAACGAACTGTAAGTAGGGAGCGACTCGGCTCAATAGTTACCAAAACTCTAAAAAACAGAATTTTAATATCAATAGATATATCAAAAGAATTGGCTTATTAGGTTGATTACAAATATACAAGATTCATCCAGTTAAGTGTTGCTCATCAAAAGTTACGAGCCTTAGAAAAATTACCAAATTTTGAACTAGGGAGGAAACACCCCATAAAATTAAAAGATATCTTAATGAAAGTCACACCATCAGATTCAGCGTACCAGAGAACCCAACAGTAGAAGTTTCAAGCTCCTATCTGCAAAAATGTCGAATTTTGGTGTTTTTGCCAGCAGACAGATCACGGATGCGTGTTTATTTGTTTTGTTTTTTATGGCACTTGGTATCTAGCAAGTGACATATAACGATCGCAAATTATGTCGGTCTGTCTGTCCGTCGGTCTGTCTGTCCCAGTTATTGCTACTTTAGGCACTTTCAGGTAGGCTAGGACGATGAAATTGGGCAGGCGTATCAGGAACCAGACCAGATTAAATTACAAATTGTCGTTTCCCCGATTCGACCATCTTTGGGACGGTTAAATCGGAAAAATTAGAAAAAATATGTTTTTAACTTACGCTTCTCCCATCCAGTAGGAGAAGTTCTTAGATTGTATGTTAACCTTTTGCCCCTACAGTAATTTTGGACTTTCTGAGGCGAAAAGTTATTGTACATGATGTATGTATTTCTTTCTTCTTTCTTTTTTTTTCTTTTCTTGTATTCCTGCTCACATGCCGCACTAAACATTTAATATAATACGCGAAGAAACCCAAGGAAAATAACTCATTGGTGAATTCGATGATTCTAAGTAAACCGAGACATCCGTTTGTTCCTTGTGATGGTCTTGGTAAAGCTTCAAAGTGGATTGCAATGTGGCATTTATGTATTGTAAAAAATAAAACTTTTATGTTTCTTGCATTTGGTAAATCATGCCCTTCTATGTCATTCAATCAGTTTTTTTCGTTTTCCTTTATCTTGAATGTATGTATTTACATCTGATCATTTGGGGGGTATTATATGGGTCTACACATCAGGGGAGATATGATTAAGGGGTAAAATCACCGAAAAAGTTCTTTTTTGCCCCAAAAATCTTCCACTTGTCTAGGAGAGGGATCCTTCAGACCAATCATTGCGGTGAGACTCCCCTGTTTTGTTCAGGCATAAGATTTTTCATTTATATTTTTTTCATTACTGATGTCGAAGTGTTTTTTAACTGCCCATAAAATGGTTACCGTAGATGCCAACCAACAAATCGTTTACAAACTAGAAAATTTTTTGCAAAAACTGATTTGCAAATGAAGTCACGAAGAATTCTGTACTAAATAATTTAGTACCTCGAATCTTAATCCCTTTTTCAATTTAATGCGGCCTGTTGCCTGACACTATAAAAATCTAGTTAGAATTTTTGAATGGACTATATTAGGTCTGCCTTATATCAGTGGCGCAAACATCCATAACAGTTGAAGAATGCCTGATATTTAAGCTTATTTGAAGACCACTGATGCTACACAAACTTCCTGTCCACTTTTGGGTACTCATTAAGATGAACAATTGCTGGCAATTTGGAGGATGTCATCAACAGGCTTTGGTTGGGATAAGACCCCAAAGTGAGCAACATACGGCTCAAAGCCCAACCACGCTGCAAACATTGTACCGTTGTATGGACATTCAACCAGATACTGCAGGAAAGACTAATAATGATGTTTTGTTGGATGATTTGTGTTGCTAAGGAACTGCTTTCTTTAATTCATTGTTTAAAGACTTACCAAAGGTCTATTTATAATAGTTCAATGATTTATCCAATGTTATACTTACAACTAACTCTAGACCCAAATCAGGGATAAATTAATGGAGACGCCTGAAATACCCAAATAAGGTAACTTGGGCCCAGATCCCCCATTCTGAAACTTTTGTGAAATTTCGGTTTCATTTAAATTGGGTTAGTAATCTTCTTCCAAGGAGCCATCAACAAATGTCAGGGAATTAATACTTAGGAAGATATGCTCTAAAATGTTTTGGGGCTCAAAATACCCAAATATGGTAATTTGGGCCTTAATCCTCCAAAATTACAAGTTTTTCTAATTTTTTTTTATTTCACTGGGAATGGCTTAGTAATAGACTTCCAATGAGTCCTTAACCTGTATCAGGGGATTAAATAATGGGAAGATATTACCGAAAATGTGTTTCAGCCTCAAATTCCCAAATATGGCTATGTGGGCCCAAATCCCCCAAAATTTGAAAATTTTCTTTTTTTGTAATTTACGCGCCTTGTGCTGGGCACTTATCTTTATAATAAGAATTCGTTTTCCGCCTGGCTTGTCCATTGCAGACGTTATTGACAAATGTATTGAATGTTTATATCGAAGAAAGACAGGAAAGAGAAGGAGACGTCCAAAGTTAAGCTGGTAAAACAAAAGTCATCAGTAAATGAACGGAGAAGCACTCAGATTTAAATTTCCTAGTAAACGAACGTTTTTATTGAGGCAAAGAACGACAAGACACTATACCGCACCTTAGAAATTGTTGAAATCATGAAACGACGATTTAAGAAATTTTGATTTATAGGGTAGACTGTTGCAATTTTCTTTGCGCTCTAAAAATAAATTTACATAAATAGCACGATTCCTTTCTTTAACTCATCAACCAAGGGTGAGTAGTTGATAATAAACCTTTTAGTTTACTTAGAAGATCGATTTGCTTGAAATGGCTGAACACTCGAAACGATATCGATTGCTGAGTCAATCATTATAATAGTCTGCAAAACGGCTGATAATGGGCTAGTAATAATATATAGCGCCTCTACATTTCGCATGTAGTTTTCGACGCAAGGAATTGTATGCAACGCTAAAACATGACCGACGTGCACTATTATACACTCCCATTTTAAAATAGGAGAATAACGTATAAGGACTACACTTATAGATGCCTATTTGGGAAGATAATGCATTATTAAGGTGTGGAAAGAAGACCTCCTCTAATAAACAAACTCTCTAGTCTCCTGAAAGTCTTATAAACGCCTGCTCTTATTTCCGCCCTCTCACTAATTACCTCCTCGTGGTACGGAAATTCACAACACACCAAGGAAATATATCGCCATATGCCCGCAGCATGGCTGCCGATCAGCTTGCGCTGATGCGCGCGCTCGGGTTCCCCCGTTTCCACCTGGCGGGCCATGATCGCGGCGGCCGCACCGCGCACCGGCTGGCGCTCGATGCGCCAGAGGCGGTTGCCAGCCTCACCGTGATGGACATCATCCCGACGCACACATTGCTGGACCAGCTGACGCAACAGGTGGCACGCGCCTATTACCACTGGTTTTTCCTTGCTCAGCCCGCGCCGCTGCCGGAGCGGATGATCGGCGCCGATCCGCAGGCCTACTTCGAAAGCTGCCTTCTGGGCTGGGGCGGCGCCTCGCTTTCTGATTTCCCGCCCGCCGCACTGGCCGCCTACCGCCGCGCCTGGGCAGACCCGGCCTGCGTCCACGCCATGTGTAACGACTACCGTGCCGCGATCGAGGTCGATTTCCACGACGACACCCGCGATCTGGACCGCCAAGTCCAATGCCCGGCGCTGGTGCTTTACGGTGCCGATGTCGCCATGGCCCGGGCCTATGACGTCGCCGCGGCCTGGGCGCCGCGCCTCCAGGACATGACCGCAGGAAGCATCCCTGGCGGGCATTTCTTCATCGACAGCGCACCGCGCGAAACCGCCGCCGCACTGCTGGGCTTTATTACCCCGCTGCCGCCTTTGTGACTGCCGCGCAGCCCTCAGGACCACACCCGCTTACGTTCGTTTTACGCACGCAAGTTAAGACTCGGTTATCGCTCTTGCCCTAGCCTGCCCCGGACCGCATGAGATCAAACAGACGGAGACAGCAAATGCTGCAAAGCAGGTTCAAACGGCCGCCCGGATTCGAAGGCACCCAGACCGACCCTGAGGAAAGTGTCAGTCGTCTTTGTAGTAGTACTGTAATGAACTTAGAACTTGTGTACGTATATGTTGTGACCAAAGCACTACATGGAAAGGATTGTTTTACGTCGAAAACTTCCAATTTAACAAATTCTTATTTGTAGGATCTTGTCATTTGAGTTTGAACGGATATGTTTGAATTTTTGACTACACGTGTGACTAGATGAGTGTGACTTACCACTAACATTACCTTTACGTTAGCGCATACGTCCTCCTTCTAGAAGTAAAAAACACCAGGTAATAGTCATATGGGCTTTTCATAAGAAAAAACACAGAGTGATAACAACATTGAGAATTGAGCAAGTAGAAGCAAAATAAACAGTACCAAATAATTAATTCTAAGCCGGGAGCTTTTCACTAAAGGAGGGAAAGGACAGTTTTGATTGTCATGTTCGTCGCAAATTTCTCAATAGGGTGGAAGCAGTTTGAGAAGAAGTTGTTTACCAAAGAGAAAAATTTCTATGCCGGAAAGACCAAACCTAATATATTCCTGTAATGACAAGCGTTTCTCAACCTCCGGCAGTATATTACCCCCGTACGTTCGCGCCTTCAAAAGCATTCAAAGTACCTTTCTTAACCAATAGGAGTACAATCAAGGATGATAAACTCGTGTAAGATGCTAGATAAAAGTCCAATAAAGAGTCTTAACTTGGTTACAAGTTGTAAAACGAAAAAGATCGCAGTCTGAAAGAAAGGTAGAGACAACACGTTTGTTGTTGTTGTTGTTGTTGTTGTTGTTGTTGTTGTTGTTGTTGTTGTTTTGGCATGTACGTTTAGCGTGTGAAACTAATTAGCTAGTTAGAATTTGCCAACTGGAAGTTGCAATTGCTATTTGTCACTTGGTAAATACCAAGTGCCATAATATTGATTCAATCTCCAAACAAACCTAGTATAATGTAATAACCTAAAAATAACATAAAAATCTCCTAAAAAACTACGTGTCTCCAAAAGAGATATATAATTAAAAATATCTAAAGTAAAGTTAGATAAAACAAACTAATATCTCCTAGGGAGATATTTTTGAACTAAAAATCTTCTAATATAACCTAATAAGCTAAATACTGAAAGTAATACTTACAGATTTTCAAATGTAACTACAATTTCTGTATCAGTAACATCTGTTAAGAAAGCCTAAAAAAATAAAGAACAATTGAAAAGGAAAATTTTACACAGGCCAAATAATTTTCTTTTTCAAAATCACACCCCTCCGACTCAGGATTATTTAGATCAGGATATTTTTGTTTTAACTTGTGTATATGTAAATGACATACCCTAATCTATTGAAAATGTGATTAACACAAAGCTTTTTAGATTCAATGAAGGACAGCAGCTACTTTGAATGGATGGATTAACATCTATGACTAGAAATTATTAACTTTTGAAACTGCCATTGGACAGAGAAAAGATGGTGCAGTAAACTAATGTTTTCTGAAAACCCAATGAGCAAATGGCTAACCAGTGTGTCATTGAATGGATGGAACATGGAAAGAAGTAAAAATGTAAGCAATGTTTAAGCTAGTAAATTAGAGAAAAAATGAGACGCTTTTTTATATTCATTTGATACTTGTGATTTATCATCCTGTAAAAAAAAAAAAAAAAAAAAAAAAAAAAAAAAAAAAAAAAAAAAAAAAAAAAAAAAAAAAAAAAAAAAAAAAAGGCATCATCGGCAGTAGCAGCGGTTGGTCGTCGCGGAACAGGATTCGGGAACAGCTCTAACCCTTCCCGTCCGTCATCCAGTGAGCTTGTCACACGGCGATGTCGTTGCTCGCATTGGCAGTGAACTATCGCTTTCTTCCCATTTACGAGAGGTAGGAATCCATTGATGAAATGGTTGAGCGTTTTTTCGTCTGTTCTCGTTCTGTCCTGGTTGAACTTTTCGGCCTGTGCAGTCCTTGGTCGCGGTGATGTTGGCACCTTGGTTTGGACCAATGGCGATTCGTTGGCGGGCAGGATTGCGGGGGTTGAAGGCGATCGGATCCGATGGGAAAGTCCTTTGTTCGATAATCCGATCAGCCTCCCGCTTAAACATCTCAACCGGATCCACTGGCAAAGCCCTCTGTGCCAACATACGTGAGACAACTTTCATTTTGATTTGAGAGTTGAGGGCACGGAGAGTTTCCATGACCGAGAAGGCTGGAAAAGATTTAGAAAAAGATCCTGAGGTTGTCGAGAAAGCGGCCCGTCGCCGCTTTACCTCGGAGTACAAACGTCGAATTGCCCTCGAAGCTGAGCAGTGTGAGCAGCCCGGTGAAATCGGAGCTCTGCTGCGACGCGAGGGACTGTACTCGTCCGTCGTCGCACGATGGCGTCGCCAACTTCGGAATGAATCTTTGTCATCATCGAAAAAGTCAAACAAAAAACGCAAACTCACCCCAGCCCAAGAAGTCGCTCGCCTGGAGCGCGAGAATGAACGTCTGAAGGAGAAGCTCCGCCAAGCCGAGCTGATCATCGACGTCCAAAAAAAAGTCTCGGAGATGATGCAGACAAGATCACAAGACACTAAGAAGAAGGGGAAGCAAGGTTGAAGTTAAAACAAGTAGTTTACTGCATTCAATTATATAGCCTAGAGGATTGCTAAATATTAATGGTCTACTGACTTTTGAATTGGTATATCATACCCTGAAAGTAGGAAGAGTTTTATGTCACCATTCAGTTTAGAACCTGTTTTGTGGCATCAAGTTGTACTTGCATTGAACTACTGTTCCTGTTTTGCTTATCTTTTAAAAATAAACAAGTTTGTAACAAATTTTGGTTAGGACTTCAACTAGTTAAAGAAGGATATTTCAGGTTAAAAATTAGCTCTTGAAAGAAAAAAAAGCTGCAGTTAATGCTTTAGGGGCTCAGAGCAGTAGAACAGGTAAAGTCAATTATCAGTATAGGTTTTTATTATGTAGTCTTTTATTGAAAGTTTTTTTTTAGTGTTTATGGTGTAATGTTTGCCTTTGTATTGTATCTGTATACATAGTATGTGTTTTAATACTTTTTTTTATAACCCTGAATAAGGTAGTAAACCAGCACCAAAAAAAGAATTTTGGCTTTAAGTAAAGATTATTTGACATATATTCTTTTAAAATGCAAGAAGTATATATTGTTGTGAAGTGCTTTTGATGATAAAAATCTGTAATTTATAGATATACTTTAATGCTGCCTATGTTTAGATTATCCATAGTGATTTATTGCTTGAACAGAACTGAAAAATGGCAAAAATTTAATATAATTATTCTAGCAGTATAAAAAAGTAATGTGGTTCTGATTATATATAAAATTAGTGATTGATAATCAAATTTTAAGTAGTCTTTCTGGCAGTAATCACAATCATAATGTTCTGCAAAAAAAACCATGTGCTGCCTCAAACATTGCATAATCTTTTCCAATATTTGCAGAATAAATCAATCCAATTGAACCCACAAGAGCTGATGCTAATTCAGAGATAATATCCATGAATAAATTAGTACTAACTAAAACTGAACCGTTGAATTGTTCTGTCGCAATTACCATTTGCTGTGCCATGTTGTCTATGTAAATTTCAGATAGTTCAATTCCAGTTCCTTCAACTGCCTTTTGCGTTTCATCCCAAAATATACCGTCTGTTTGCTTTAGGATGTTTCTTTTTGTAATTGCAACCATTTTTTTCATATCGTTTTTGTTTGCCCAATCTACTGCAGAATTTATTAATCTCCTACTACCTTGTCTTGTAATTTTCCTAATTGCTATTGCTGCATCATCTGTAATTTTTGATTCTACTCCTGTATAGAGTCCTTCAGTTGCTTCTCTAAAACATACACAATCTAATTTTCTATCTGGTGTTAATCTATCATAAGTTTTAGTTGGTCTAATATTTGCATAAAGATCAAATTTCTGTCTTAATGTTACTGCAACACTTCTTGGTGCTCCTGGCACTGGTATTGTAGTAGTTGGTCCTTTAAAACAGCAGTCAGTTTCTTCTAAACTTTTCATAGTTGCATCTGGGATGTATGATGCATCTTTTCTTCCGTTTTTGTCCCATTGTTCTGAGCCTACGTCACAAAGAATTAGTTCTGATTGTAAGTTACATTCCTTTAGAACTTTTAACATTGAATCTACTACTTCTGGTCCGATACCGTCTCCTTTCATCACTGCAGCTTTTTTACTCAAAACTGCAAGATTTTGAGGAGTTTATTATTTAATTCTACCTTGAATGAGGATGACATTCAACCCTTAGTCTTATTCTTGAAATCTTTAAACGAAGATTATAGCTAAAAGGTTATTCATTCTAATCCTTGTCGTGATTGACTAAACGTTTGTCGTACAAATAGCGGCCCGAGGCCTTTGATCCCAGAGCCCAAGGTGAAAAATTCACCTTGGGCTCTTTCGTATTCTGTTAATCAACAACATCTGACAACCAATAGACATGACATCGCCAAAACCACCTTTCACTCACTTAAAACCGAGAATGACCATGATTAGAAGGAAAGGAGGGCTGCCATGAGTACATCCCAGGCAACCTTAACTCATTCGAATTCTCATAAAAGTGGAGAAAAAGATCTCATACAAGAACTTCGTGAATACACAGAAAATTGGGTTAACCGTATGCGACTTTTGAAACCGACGAATGAACCACAGACGATTGCCCGAGGAGTCTTCGACGAACTCTTCAGCCATACCATAGACTCCTTTCCTACTATTAATCCTCTTCCTCGGCAGATTCACGATTTCATCATATCTAACCTCCGCCATGGAATCACACTGAAAGACCTCTCAAAATTCCTAGGTTATTCCGAGAAATATTGTTCTGAACTCTTTCAGACACAAATGGGTGAGTCATTTTCCTTGTACCTCCGACGTGTACGAATTGAGAAAGCACAGCGCCTGTTAGAAGACGAAAACATTGGGCTCACTCAAATCGCCGACGCCTTAGGCTTTGGCGACCAGTTTGCCTTTAGCCACTTCTTCAAGAAAACAACCGGACAATCACCTCGACAATTCCGCGTAAAAATTCAGAAAAAGATCAAAAGCCACAAGTTCGAGGATCAATTTCAAGGAAATTACGATCAAATGCAATTTGAAGTTACAAGGACTGCTATTAAATAAAAGGGACAAGAAGGGGGGCCGGTAGCCCTCTGACCACTTTCAATCTTTACAAGGGAACACGACCTTTCAATTCAAACTATAGTGAGCCTTTCTTCAAGTTTCTACAGCTATTTTTCCATTAAAATAGCCAGGGAAAAAAACTTACACGAGACACACATGGCTTCTTGCCAAGTCAAGACTTCTACGTTTATCTTTGGTATTGGATTAAAAGCTGTTATAACTCACCCAAGTCGATATTTAAAACCAATTTGTTGTTGACAAGTTGCAATGCCAAATAATCACTTTGTGATCCTTGACTATACAAAATGATTCCATCAGCTCTATTCGTCTTAAATCGAAACCGTATTGAATCCTTTCGAGATGCTATAGGAGTTTCTGTCAGGTTCCGCTCTACATAAGCTCGGCCGTTGAAATACAAAGTGTCGTTCTCTAGAAGAAAAACTTGATAACAATGGCGAACATAGGGGTGATACACATAAATAAATGTAGATTAATTAAAATTGCTCCTACACCAACAAGCGTAACTTCAAAAAATAGATGGTGTCGATGAAAATGTAGGTGCGCATTTCTGCTATAGCAAGTTTCGAAGAAAAAATAAAACAAACATAAAAAAAACAAAAGTGCAAAAACAGTCTGAGGGTTCCAAAGGACAGGGGAATTTCTTATTTTGGTAGTATTACACCACCAGAAACACCACTAGCAAGATTGGTAGTCTCCCGTGCCTAGAACCCCTTTATTAGAAATGCATAAAATTTCATTCAAAAGGAAACTCTATTTTATCCTGTTTCTTAGCAAATAAAGAGCGATTAAATAAAAAAAGATCGAAAATTACTATAAATTAGAGGGATATTCGGCCATTTAACGAACCGCTAAGTTTCTCAAAAAATATATCCCCTTAGTCAATGCGCAATCCAAAAAAAGACAAAACATTAGGATCTTGGAGTAAAATAATCTTCTTACTTTCTCAGTAAATGCTAGATGGTATGCTATTTGATTACAGAGGAGTCTATGAGGGAACAAATTCACTTAAAAGAATGGCTATTTTTGTTTTGTTTGAGATTTTATTGCTGTTGGCCGAAATATGACAAAAAAGTTAAGCGTTTTAATTTTTATATAAAAGTAGTATAAATTTACTATCAACTGTTTTGCTTTAAAATGTTAAAATGTTTTTTTTTTGTCCATTATTACAGTTGGAAATGAAATAATCGAGAATAGGGACAAACGACATCTCATTCTGTAGTCAGTTCAGGATTATAATATTAGTTGTTTTCTTAAAATCTGTGGGATTAGAACTCCACAACTAATTTTCTTTCTTTCTTATTCTCTTTATTTCCCCAACCGCATGCGTTTATTTCTCCTTCACGTATGTGAAAAATTGTACACTGTGCTTTATTTATAGGATGCCATAATTGAGACGTTGAGAAAATCACGGCCAAAGTTTGTGTATTGTTTCCTTCCCCACCACAATGCCGGAATATCAGTTGAAGCGCCAAAAGTTGGTGATGAATGTGTCAATTTGCCTCTTTTAAGATCTCAGGTTTGTGTTTCCTGGGACTTGAGCGATATTGTACTTATTATTTCAGTGCCCATCGTAGGGAGTGAATGAATTGATTGAATGAGGGAAATGGATTAGGTATTTTTAGCTTACGAACGGGCGATCGGATCTTAATGAAATTTGATATTTAGAAGGATATCGTGTCTCAGAGCTCTTGTTTTAAATGCTGACTGCATCCAGTGACATCAGGGGGAATTGGAGGGGGAAACCTAAAATCTTGGAAAATGCTTAGAGTGGAGAGATTGGGATGAAACTTGGTGGGAAAAATAAGCGCAAGTCTTAGATACGGGATTGACATAAACGGAACGAATCCGCTCACTTTGGGGAGTGTTAATTCTTAAAAATTAGAAAAAATGGAAGTATTTT
>JAAAKM020073195.1:207174284-207245856 GCA_010016025.2 Alatinidae sp. Z8VKAUB7J3
CGGCAATTTCAAATAAATAAATATCAATTTTGACCCGACTTCTGTAGAAAATTAGGAAATAGCTTGTTGGTTTGGTACTTTTGAAAACTATTAAAATACCATTCAAATTTTAGAGGTCATATAGCCACATTGTGCCATATTTACCTCTAAACATTAAGTTACACTGTCTACACAAAATAGAGGGGCGGTTATCCGCTATTGCATTATTGCACGTAAGTATTAGAAAAGTTGGGGGAGTCAGTCGATCTCCTTTCTTTGGGATAGGGATTCCGGAAACTCTCAAAGGTGTTGTTTTAGGGCCAAATTCTCGTGAGCGGATCTTCCTATCAGACAGTTCGTTGTAACAAACTGTAAGTAAGGAGTGACTCGGCTGAATAGTAACCGAAACTTAAAAAAAATGGAATTTTGATATCAATAGATACATCAAAGAATCAGCTCATTATGCGAATCATCAAATTTAGGGTTACCTATTCAAAGTTACGATACTGTTAACACCTTATGTCCTTTATATCCGTGTCATCCTTGTCCAATTTCTCTATCACTAACTCTCTACAATTACCCCACAGGAATAATGGATTATAAAGAACACTAGAGCCCTAAGTTTTCTCCAAATGAGCCCTTTCTTAATTAAATAAAAAAGAAGTTTTTTTTTTCAACTGAAAGTGAGGAGCAACATTAAAACTTAAAACGAAAAGAAATTATTCCCTATACGAAGTATTGGCCCTCTCTTTAATACCTTGCTCTTTACGCTAAATGTTTTTAAGCATTTTTAAAAAGCGTCCTATTCTAATGAAAGGACCTTTGTGCTTCAGGAGCTATTCATCAAAAAATGGAAAAAAACAGATAAACTTTAGAACAAAGCATCTTCACATGCAAAATTGAGTTAGCAAAGAGCAAGTGACAAATAAAAAGAATCAAGTATAGGAATTCTGTCCAATTTCCCGATGTAAAATTTCCCCTCGAAAGTTCGCGCCATGAAATTCCCCTCTTCACGGACAATTTTCTCCATAAAACCCACCCCAAGCACAAATCTCCCCCCAAAAAAGGTCTGTATACTTCCCTTTAACAAATAATATACGTAAGCAGCGGGTAAATTATTATAACTTACAGGCCTCTCCCCACAGGCTTTGGGGGTCATGTTACCCGTAAAGGCATGTTGGATGCCTGTGTTGTTGGATCTTTCCACTATACTGAACAAAATGACAATCTCAAAATTTTGATCAGACGATTTTTGGGGAAAAGTCGGTGATATTATTCTTCATAAGCAAAACGCTCAGTTGTTAAGAATTGCTGAAACTCATCGATGCTACGATGCCCTACAATACGGAATAGGGATTTTACGATCATGCAATTTCATTACTTTTATTTGCCATCTTTCTCTCTATTAGTAATAGCAAAGGATGCCTTTTTCTAAGATGTCTTAGAAAATCAAAATCGTATTTCAAATATAAGAGAGGAGTAATATAATAAAGGTAATAAACCATAGAATTAAACAAAACCTAGGCCACTTAACCCCCGCAATCAATGTATTTAAGTTTAGTCAAAGAAGATTCCGGAAACGTGCATTTCCGTATTTTACTTGAGAACGTGTTAAACTTCATAAATTCATTATACAGACAGGATCAATATCGATAAGCCGAAGATAAATCTGAACTAGCAGGGCCTAGAATTAAATATTTGAATCGACGAGAAACATCGGAAACTGATGTTTCTTGGACATTTTTGATTATAAATAAATTTTATCTTCCATTTATACTAAACCCAGTGGATTGCTTGCTAGCAAAGTGGATTGATGTTCTGCTAGGAGAGTGCCTATTGGGGGTGCCCCCTCCACAATACTTTAGAGAAATAATTGCTTATTCGGATATGGACCCCTCTTGCCCCTCCCCCTCCAATAAAATGCTGGAGCTACGTTCCTGACGAGCGGCAGTCACGACCTGCAAGACACCAAAATATGAAAACACAAAAATAATCGTGGAGGAATAAATTTAAAAAATGTAAAAATTTTAATCCGGCCAATTGGTTTTGAAGTTTTTTTAGTTTATAGCAATTCGAGTTGTTTAAATCTTCCATTTTTTACGTTCCAGACCCTTTTAAAAAAGCTACTAGGTTTCACTTTAGATTTATTTTCTATTTCCTGGGAATTGAATCGGAAAAAATAAACCACCGGAGATGACGATCCAGGCGCCGCCGAACCTGTCCTATGGAGACGCGGCGCGGCTGATTCCCGCCGGGATCAACGACTGGGGCGGCGTGTCGCCGGTAACGCCGGATCACGTGAACCCCGAGGCGCCGTGGCCGCATCTGGACGTTCTGGCCCGCGACACCGCTAGCATGGGCAAGATCCTGGTGGAACGTTTGTCGATCTATCCGGACTACGCGCGGGACGTGGAGGTCTGGCTTGATCCGGGCTTCAGGGCCGCGATCCTCTCGGCGTCCGACGCGGATGGCCTTGCCCGGACCGAGGATTGGGCGCCGGGCCGCGCCGAGGCGCCGGATAACCGTATTCCCGAGTTGGACGTCACGCCGGGGATTCTAGCGCATGACGATCTAGACGGGGTTCTCGACAGCGCGATGTCCGGCGATAGCCTGTCGGAGGGCGAGCTGCTACGCCTGTTTCACGCCCGCGACGGCGAGGTCGAGACCATCGCCAAGGCCGCCGACGAACTACGCCGCAAGATGAACGGCGACACGGTGCGCTATGTGGTGAACCGCAACATCAACTACACCAATGTCTGCTATTTCGGCTGTAAGTTTTGCGCCTTTTCCAAGGGCAAGACCCAGGAGAGCCTGCGCGGCAAGCCCTATGATCTGGCGATGGAAGAGATCGTGCGCCGGGCCACGGAGGCCTGGGAGCGCGGCGCCACCGAGGTGTGCCTGCAAGGTGGTATCCACCCGGATTATGACGGCAATACCTATCTCGAGATCACCAGGGCGCTGAAGGCCGCGTTGCCGGATCTGCATATCCACGCGTTCTCGCCGCTGGAAGTGCACCAGGGCGCGCGTTCTGGAAATTGAACTCAAGGAATCTTGCGTTTATTTCTCGCCGTTGAAAATTAACTAAAAGAATCCCATAATTGTAAAATCTCAAATTTAAATTTAATTCGTTTCTATCACCTACCTATTTCATACATTGAAGTAGCACATGTTCTACTATTTCTTCTAGACCGCATAAACAGTTTGGAGAAAGCTCTTGCTGAAATTTATAGAGACAGGAATTTAAACAATAAATGTCTGTAATTATTTGAGATGGATGACGTGTAGAAACAACAATCAACTTCATCGTCGTATTTTATAAATTCGATTTTATTGTAATGAAAATTTATGGCTTTCTTCCATTGTGGGTAAGTGAGCCAGGTTTTTCAGGCTACTTTTTATTTACAATCTGTCTGAGTGTGTCTATTTGCCAACTTTGCTAGCTTTGCTATTCTGCCTTAAGCCTTGTGGCTTAACTGAAAATAAAAAAAACTAATAAATTAGTACTAATCTTTAATTACTAATGTGGGCATTATTAGAAATACTCTTCGTGATCTACGTGAATTTAAGGCTATATAGAATGATACCCTAGGCTCGTTTTGGAAAATATATTTTTGATCAACAATGTTTATCAACAATTGCAAGGACAGATTTGTTTACTAACAATTTTGGATTAACAAAGATTTTCACGTGAAAACAAATTTGTATTATTCTCGGAATAAGCGGGAATATTTTCAAAATCGATTAGTTATTGATTTACTATTTTCGATTTGTATCACGTTTGCTGTTGCCATTTTCACTATTTCTGTAGCTTTTTTACTGTTTGATCAAATTAAAATTTTGTTCCCCAAAAAATTGTAGAAAAAGGGATGAATCGCCTGATATTGCAAAGACGAATTTAGGACAATTTTTTCAGTTGCCTTATTAATCAGACTGTTACCAAGCTCCTCAAAGCCATTTAAGGTCTCGTATGAAATTTTTATCCATAATTTTTTTAAGGACCCTCTAATACCCTAAATATCTCCCAGAAACGAACCTCAAAAAGGGTTTCATAATAATAAATTTATATCATCATGGTCAAACTGTCTGAAACCCCTAAAGAGGCTCTACATTTTTATGCTGTTGTTATTGCTTTTTAGGGTTTTGATAAAAAGTTTAGGGTTTTGATAACTTTTTACAAAATTGTATGTTTGGTTTCAGGCAAAACCGGGATCTACTCAGCCATCGCCACCATTTTTGCCACAGTCAGCACAGTCACTTGGTGGACCTTTTACAACTGTATATCCTTGGTCCGTGTCCCAGCCTACTTCTCTGACAGCTTCAAATACAAATCCCTCCATTCCACAGACAATGGAGGCTCAGTATGCAGCGTGGATGCAAGCCTACTCCTATTATACTTACACCTATTTCCAAAGGTTGGGATTTGTTTCTTAGTAATCCGAGTAAATTTATTGAGTGTATAGAACAAACTGCTGAGTTATAGTAGCCAAAACTAGTTGGCTTGTTATGATTTCCTATGCTGTCAAATATACTCAGAATGTTGACAATATAATTGATTCTTATTATAAGGGGTAGTAATTATGAAATCAAAACACATCGAAGTTCCATAAAAATATTCTGTTTAAATTCGCAAAGTTAACAAAAATTTTAAGAGCCTCAAATTTTCATCGGATTCACACTGTATATTTGATCTACTCCCCCCAAATTTTTTAGGTAGTTCAAGGAGATGACTATGTAGCCATTTTTATATGCTGGTATAAGCACGAAGAGCTTAAAAAATTTCAGAAATTTCTTTTTTGACGATGCGTCAACAAGCAGTTGGCATTAGAGAGAGGGCGGGAGGTGACCTGCACATCTTATTTGTGATAGTATACTCTCCTGGGGCTTTATTTTTCTTCATATTTTTCAATTCCCACTGAAAATCAGCACATTTCGATTGGCAGAGATTCATCTGGTTGGGTTACCTTGATAAATTCAGGATATCAGATAGATCATCCGTAGCTTTTTTGGTATTGAGAAGCTCAGAGAAAAGTTCATTTCACCCTTTCAGGCAGGCTTCATTCACCTGAATAAGGCTGCCTGTTTTGTCTTTCGGGGAGTCTATAGAGATGGGCAACTTACATTTTTCTTGGGTCAACTAGTCTCCCAAGATATATCAGTATCTTGAATATTTTCGATGGGTTGCGCGATAATGCTGCTTGCTGTAATTCAGAAGCCGTTTTTTTAACCAGTATTTATCTCTGTTGCTACGAACTGACTGATTTATAGTTAGCGAACCTTTTCTAGGAGCTCTTTGGTGCCGCTGAGAAAGGGTAATTTGTTATCCACTAGCTCTATTGTGGTGGCCAAGATCAAGAGCGTTTGCTTGCTCTTGGCATGACCAGGCACCCGTTCAGCACCCTTGTCGGTGTAATCAGTGAAAACCTGGAATTAGTAACTAAGCTAAAGCTTGAACTTAGCTTTGAACTCAGATCTGTAAAAAACTGTTATTTTTTAATTATCCTAAACATCATTGTTGCCCCATTGTCAAAAATGGCACTGTGAGAAATTGAGTTAGTAGCACCACCGCTGAAACCGTCCACTAGGTGTAGTTTGTTTCGTTGGGTCAATTGGATGAAAGACGACTAATGTTAATTTCGGATATAAAGGTTTATTAGCGGATATTTGAGTCGTTAGTCTCCAAATCGATTTTCATCGTCAACCTATGCAGTGAATAAAAGGAGAAAGATTATACGTTGTTCAATTTTGATATATAATAAAAGTATGTGAGTGAAAAATAATCAATTTCTTCCGAGAAAACTGGAAAACACGGGGCTGAAAATTATTTTCTCTTTCTGCAGTTTACAGTCCCATATCCCTAACTGATAATATTGGCTGTGTACCTAAATGTTGAAAATGCTGGTTATTGCTATAATTCCCATTTCCGACTTCTAAGACGCGTTAATTTTTGTTCATTTTGTATTTTAATTACGTTTCTTTTATTAAAAATCTTGGTCTTAAAAATAGGCTAAGACATTTATGCTGTTACCCAGCAAGTGTATCATAAAGACAGAGCAACAAGTGTTTTTGCCTCTTTTAATTATTAGTATGGTACTACTAGTAGTAAAATTCTTTCTCACTGAGTTAATTTGCTTTCTAACATGAATTAAGTTCTCTAGTTAGAATGCCCCTTTTGATGTTCGACAGTAACCTGCCTGTTTACTTTTGGTCCCATTCCATAAATTCTGCAATTTCGAACTTAAAAGAAAAAATCACATTTGACTGAAAAAATTACGCATTTTTGATGAATCGTAATTTACCTGATTATTTCAAGGTTCTCTGAAGATAAACCTTTCAATGGAAAGTTTATTTGTGGTTGATTTTTAGCAAAGAAATTATGAAATAGAGCGGTAATGCCGAACGCCGTGTGGCAAACGAACTGTTTCAGTCAGCCCAGCAAGCACCTGGCCAAGGTGTGGAAACGACAACAATCATCGAAGCAGACCACGCAGACAGCGACAGTAATGAAAGTGTCAATTCGGAAATTGTTGAGAGTATTGGTGTTGCTCTTTCTGATGGTGAGTCAGTGGCGGTTCCTGACAGTGTCTTCGGGGATGGATTTGGCCCGGACCCTGGTCAGCCGCCAGTCTCGGAGGACGGATTCAAGACAGGCCGACTGTACATGCTGCTAATTGGAGCAGTCTTTGTTGGCGTCTTGAGCCTGATCGTGATTCGGCGTGCCAACCGGTAGCCGAAATACTCTCTATCCCGCTTCCAGATGGTGCGGGGTACTGTCCTTATCCACTTACATCCGGAGTACCGGAGATTCCACCGACGGTTTCAAAGTGCTGCCGGATGTCGCGCAGAGTGGCTGGCTGGAACATCGTCGTGCCAAACTTCGTGGACGTGATGGTCCGGCGGATGAACTCTTCATCTTCTGCAGGGAACACCGCCAGACACGGGGCTTTCAGCGAACGCCCCCAAGCCTGAGCCTGAGGAAAGATCTGGACAACAGCGTGGTGTCGGCCAGGAACAACACGCCGGCCGGTGGCCGCCGACCTTTCAGCTGTTCGAGCGCCTGGTGAGGATCGGGACTGAACGACAGCCGAAATCCGTGCTTCTTGTCGAAGTACTGCTGCAGTGCGTCCTTTCGCTTCTCGATCGTGTCGACAATTAGCAGATGAAAGTCGCTGGCTTTGGGGGCGGGCTGGCCATTGACGACCGGACGTTCCTTCGGCTTCCACGCTCCCAGTTCTGTGAATTTGCCGGTTTGTCGATGATGCTAACTCTGTGTAGGATCATGGAGAGTTAAAAATTATCGCTTTTTTGGCTCATCTCAACACTTTTGATTCTAACGTTCAATTCACCTTAGAACTAGAAGCTAGTCATAAACAACAATTTCTTGACGTCTTAATCTTCAGTAAAGCTCTCAGCCTTGAATTTTAAATTTATAAAAAATCTACAAATGATGATAGGTATTTGTTTTCTCTTCCAACTACCCAGCTTGCGTAAAAAGAGGAGTATTTTATCTTTAGTCGATTGTTTAATAAGAATATGCCTGAAAGCTCGTATAATCCCAGTATTGAATTGTCTGAAGGACATTTTTTTTGCAATGGATACCTCATCGAGTTACTGCAGTCAATCATAGAAAAAATAAAAAAGGCAGAAAAGAATGCATTCTATCCATAACCTCCAACAAATACCATCCCTTTCGTAGGCGATAAGAAATTCATAACTGTTTTATCTACTTTCCAAAGTTAAGTGACAAACTGCAAAAAAATTCTAAAGAAAAATCATAACTTAAATGTAACCTAAAAAATTCTAATTAAATCCAGAGCTATTTTAACAGTGGCAAAGACGAAACGAGACCCATTTTGGGCAGTAGAGATTATAAGGTTTCCTGCTCTTGTGGTTGTTTCCATGTTGGAAGAACCCACCAGCAATTAGGGGAGAGGCTGTCAGAACGCAAATCCTGTATCAACAAAGGTATGGAGCTACGCCAAAGACCTGGGACTTTTGATTCCACCTTGGCTCAACATGTGTGACAGTCTGCACCATTTTATTATCGCCTCCATTATTGCCCCCGTTAAAGGTCTCCGCGCGGCACCCAGCGCCTGCCCGTGCGTCCGTCGCTTCGACTCGTCACGGACGTCATCGAGTACGCCACGCGCGAGATGCCCAAGTTCAACCCGGTGAGCATCAGCGGATACCACATCCGCGAAGCCGGCGCGACGGCGGTGGAGGAGGTGGCCTTCACCCTGGCCGACGGCCTCGGCTACGTGCAGGCCGCGCTCGACCGGGGACTCGACGTCGACGACTTCGCCCCGCGGCTCTCGTTCTTCTTCAACGCGCACAACCAGCTCTTCGAGGAGGTCGCGAAGTTCCGCGCCGCGCGGCGCCTCTGGGCACGCCTCATGGAGGAGCGCTTCGGCGCGAAGAACCCCAAGAGCCTCATGCTCCGGTTCCACACGCAGACCGCCGGCTCGACGCTGCAGGCCCGCCAGGTCGATGTGAACGTGGTGCGCGTGACGGTGCAGGCCCTGGCCGCGGTGCTCGGCGGCACGCAGTCGCTGCACACCAACGGCCGCGACGAGGCGCTGAACCTCCCCTCCGAGGAGGCGGCCGTGCTCGCGCTGCGCACGCAGCAGGTGCTCGCCCACGAGAGCGGCGTGACCGACGTGATCGACCCGCTCGGCGGCGCGCCCTTCATCGAGGAGCTCACCGACCGCATCGAGGCCGATGCCGTCACCCTCCTCGAGCGCATCGACCAGATGGGCGGCACGCTCGCCGCCGTCGAGGCGGGGTTCCCGCAGCAACGCATCGAGAAGAGCGCCTACGACGCGCAGCGCCGGATCGAGTCCGGCGAGGACATCGTCGTGGGCGTGAACCGCTTCGAGGCCGGCGACGCGGCCGATGCCGTGGAGTTCGAGCTCGACCCGCTTTGCCTACGGCAGGTACATCACATGTTACTGATTATTGCAGTTTTCAGGATTTGACTTTGAAATTTTGAAGGACTCTGTAGCGATTATCTTGATTCAAGTCACTCTGCACTCTGCTTAAACAATGTTGATGTTAGAGTATGAACCAGACATGCAACTTACAAATAAATGGCTAATAACCTGCCAAGAATGGTAAAAATAATGTGTATAATTGAATTTTTTTTAATCAGAGTTTTAATAGTGGAAAAATAGCAATTCTGGCCATTGGGCCACCAGGGAAAAGGGAGGGGGTCACATTTAGAAATGTTACTCCCTTCAGTTATTTTTGCTTCCTTTTTTTCTGTGGAATCTTTGGGCCAATTTTAAATTAATAATGACGTAAAGGTACATATGTGTTTGATTCTTTTAGGAATTGAAGGATTGTAGCGAGCATGGCCTCATTGCTTGGTATACAAGTGAACTCCCCGAAGAGCAGCAAATTCTAGTATATGCGGCCTATTTAGAGTCCTTGACTACGATTCCTCTAGAGGAGAAAAATGGACTTTTGGAACTTGGTAAACGATGTGGACTAGATGTGAAGAAAATTGCCGTTTTGGTAGCACATAGTACAAGGTAATATTTTGCATCATAAATATTTACAGTGCAAGCAAAATTTAATGAGCATTGGAAATGATCTCAAAAAGGGGCTCGGGTGAGGGAAGGGTATGACTCTTTTGGAAAGCATACTACGAATCATTGTATTGCCAGAGGCGATGAATATTGACATAGTGCAAGGCATACCTGATGTAATAATGCTTTTGAGTTTCTGAAGCTTTAAAAGGAGGAAGGATGAGTAGAATAGGCGAGGACTTGCGGGTCGAGGACTTCGTCGCGTTGTCGGTTGTCGACACCGGCATCGGCATGGATGAGGACACGGTGACGCGGATCTTCGAACCGTTCTTCACCACCAAGCAGACCGGCGCCGGTACCGGGCTCGGCCTGGCGACGACCTACGGTGCCGTCCGGCAGAACAGCGGGTTCATCGGAGTGGCGAGTGAGCCCGGGCGCGGCTCGGCGTTCACGATGTTGTTGCCGCGCACCGAGGATCCGGTCAGCGTCGAGGAGCCCGAGGTCCGGAGCACGGCGCCGATCGGTGACGCGACCGTGCTACTGGTCGAAGACGAGGACAACGTGCGCGGCGTTGCGGCGACGATCCTGTCTCGCCGCGGCTTTCGTGTGATCGAGGCCCCGGATGGCGAGACCGCCCTGGAGATCCTCGCGGATCGCGGTCGGGTCATCGACGCCTTGGTTACCGATCTGGTGCTGCCCGGGGTCGGCGGCGAGGACGTCGCCGAGTCGGCGCGTCGCGCCTCGACGGATCTCCCTGTGGTGCTTTAGTCGGGTTATCCTGCGGACGACTTCGACCCGGCGCGGCTGAACGCGATCGGCCCCCTCGTGCACAAGCCCTTCACGTCGTCCGACCTGCTGAATGTTGTCAGCGCCGTGTTGGACCATCGCCGCTGACGCGACCACCCGCATCCCGACTCGACATGACCTGGTTCGGCAAAGACCTCGCGGCCCTTCTCGACTCCGACGACCACTGCACCGTGACCCACGACCACGCCGACATCGAAGTCGCGGAAGGCGTGACGGTCGAGCGGCGCAGCGTCCTGTGGCTCTCTGCCACGGCAGTGGCAGCAGCTTGTTACGTTGTAATAATAAAAGAGATTAACTTTATAAGAATTCCTTAAATGATGGAAATGATCCGATTCATACGAGAACTTACAAAAAATTATAGGAATGCCTTTAATGAATTACTGAGAAACGTAAAAAAAAAAAAAATCGAAAATAAATTCACTAAAACTCGTGGCAACCCTGCAAAAACATGGAAAATAATAAAAGCGTGATATCAACAGAAAATTCTATTTTTTTCGATGAAGTAGTAATGCAGAATGGTTTGCCAACAAATAAACCAGAAGAGGTATGTGATGCTCTTTCTCAACATTTTGCTAATATTGGCGTAAATTTATCTTCCCGTATTGTACCTTCTGATGATGATTCTCCCTTGTATTTTTTTTTTTTATAGAGACTCCAATTGATATTTCTATGCATATGAAACCCTTCTCTCGTGATGAACTAGAGAAAATTATCTCTGGAACAAAAAGTACATCGGTAGGTAGTGATTCACTCAATCTTCTACTGTAAAACAGCGTTTCCTCAAGTTGCTGATGTTCTTACTTCCCTCCTTAATTTAAGCTTGAAACGGGGAACGTTTCCTGATTGCTTGAAAATTGCTAAGATTACCCCTGTATTTAAAGGTAGTAATAAGAATGATCTTGGAAATTGTCGGCCTATCTCAGTATCTCAGTCTTACCTGTTATTTCACTTGTTCTAGAAAAGTGTATTAACGCTAGAGTTTATGATCATTTGGAACTGCATAAGCTGTTAAAACCAATTCAATTTGGTCTCAGGAGGGAGAGAGCCACAGAGATGGCATTATCATATATAACTTCGGTAATCAATGGGAACTCTTGATAATAATCCACACTGGCCTGCGACGATCGGCGCGCCGAGTTTTTCCGTGCCCAACTGATGGCCACCTTGAAGATTGTTGAGCAGGGTCATATGCAGCCCGAACAACTGGTGGGTTCCTGGGCCGGGGCGCTTGGGCACATGCAATTCATGCCGACAACCTATCTGGACCATGCCCGGGACGGCGACAACGACAAGCGCGCAGACCTGGTCGGCAGCGTTGCCGACGCCATGACTTCAGCGGGTGTATACCTGCGGGCAATCGGCTGGCAACCTGGTTTTCGTTGGGGGCGGGAAGTGATATTGCCGGACAACTTTGACTACAGCCTGGCAGGCAGTGATCAATGGCGGCCGCTGAGCGCCTGGTCCGACCTTGGTATACAGGACGTATTTGGCCAGCCGCTGCCATCCATGGACGCCAGCAGCGCGTTGTTATTACCTTCCGGCTTTGAGGGCCCCGCCTTTCTGGCCTACTCAAACTTCAAAGTCATTATGAAGTGGAACCGGTCCGAGTTTTATGCGCTCTCGGTTGGTCGTCTGGCGGACCGCATCGCCGGTGCAGGACGCCTGAAGACCAGCCTGCCTGATACACGCGTGTCCACTGCGCAAGTGCAGGGCCTGCAAGAGGGTTTGGTGCTGCTGGGTTACGATCCGGGCCAGCCCGACGGGGTGCTGGGACCAGGGACACGCAAGGCGATCCGCCGCTTCCAGCAGGACCAGGGATTGTTGGCCGACGGCTTTCCCCACCCCAGCGTGCTGGCCGAGTTAAGCAAAGCCGCAGCGGGCCTACGCAACCAGCCATAATCCGCTAGACTGGTCGTTTTACCGGTAAAACTGATAGTGCACCGAGCAGGCTCTCTCGTTGCCTCGTGGTCTTGGTGCCAAGACTTGGCGTAGATACGACCCTTGGACAGCTCAAGATACTGATCGGCCATCCGGTAATTCATCAGCTGCCAGGGGGCTCATCGATCTGTCAGCAACAGACGGGCAGCTAGCCCGGCGAACACGGCGCCTGCAAGCCAGTTCAACAGTTTCTGGGCCCATTGAGATCGGCGTAACAAATCGCCCAAAAATCCAGCCCCCCAGGCCACGGCGCTGAAGACAATGAGGGCCGAGATCATGAAGACAGCCCCGAGCATGAATATCTGGATCGACAGCGACCCTCGAGCCGGGTCGGCGAACTGCGGCAAAAAGGCTAGGAAAAAGATCGCCACCTTCGGGTTTGTCACGTTCATGATTATGCCGCGACGATATAGGTGCCCCAGACCAAGCGCCGGTCCATTCCCAGACGACAATGAGGCAGCGCCAGCTCTGAATGCTTGAACCGCAAGATAAAGGAGGTAGGCGGCGCCGATGCCCTTCAACACCGTAAAGGCGATTGCCGAGGCTTGAAACACCGCGGCAACGCCGATCGCAACGGCAGCCGTGTGGAACACAAGCCCGGTACAAAGACCGAAGGTAACAAACAGTCCGGACAAGCGACCATAGAGGGCGGACTGGGTAAGAACAAAAATATTGTCGGGTCCCGGCGCCAGCGCCAAGGCAACCGAAGCGGCGAAAAAGACCGTCAGAACGTCGAACGGGATCATCCCAACTCCGATCACAAACTCAGGGCAAACGTGGATCGTCGAATTGACGGCGAAAGAACTCAAGGCTTCTTTCGGGAAATTGGCACAGAGCCTGAACGCTGTCATGGCCAAGGTCCGCAAATTCACTTTCGCACAAGAGAATTCGCGGCTCACCATCTTCTAGTATTCGTGCAATTTCCGGAGCGGCTAAGCGCCAATTCACAGGCTGTGCGATGAAACCGGCTCTGGCACACGCAAAGTACACTTCAAAGTACTCAATACTGTTGCGCGAGAGGACCGCTATACGTTCGCCCTTGGCTAAACCTAGGGCACTCAACCCATTGGCAAGTTTTCTAACACGCTCATCTAAAGCACCAAAGGTGATTCTTCTGCCTGTGGGTGAATCGACAATGGCTTCTCGGTCTGGATCCAACTGAGCCCACTTGGCGGTAATGTTGCCAATGTTCATTTAATAAGGTCGATCAAGATGTAGGTGCCTGTCCAATATCAACCAACTGCCCTCATGGTTAACCAGCTCATCCGCATAGATCCCGGTGGTTATCAGATTTGTTTCACCACCTTCGGTACCCATCAAGGTCAGGTAGGAAATCACCTTGGCCTGAGATTCGGAACACGATTCATAAAAAACATTAGAGATGACATGACGGCGCACGTCCGTTTGGGCTTCTAAGGCGCCATTCATTAGCCCCATTATTGAATCCCGTCCTTCAAATATGGATGGCTCATCTACCCCATCAATCACGAGGGTAAAGCGGGCATCTGGATGAAACCCCGCTTCTAACCGGGCGACGTCTTTCTGGTCCAAGGCAAAAGCCGATTTGGCCAGGGCTTCTGCGATATCTTGCTTTGCTTGCATGGTTATTGCATACCTATTGTTTTAACTAATTTGTCATACCTAAACGTTCGCGCACCTTGGGTAACACGGCACTTGCAATATACTCCATGCAAAAAAAAAAACAATTAAACCACCCGTTTCCATCAACAACCCAATAAAGCGAGTGTGTTTTGACAAGCAAAGCAGTGGCACTTTCCAATAGGCAGAGTAAACCTCGTAGCAATTGTGCATTTTGTCAGATTTTCACCTACATTTATTATTTCTACGTATTTCGTTTAGCAAAATAAGATATTTAGTACCAAACTATGAATTCTAAATCAATTTTGGACAGTCCTGAGTCAAATTAATCTATCAGGCTACTATAGTTAAAACCAAAAGAAAAAAATTAAAAGAAAATTATTAACATTAATTAATAGCGTTAGCACATATGTTATATATGTTAGCACATGTCAACAAACAATTGCAATATCTACATAGCTGATTTCTTTGAACTATTTCTGAAGTTCTCTTCTTTTGCATTTCGAATTATGTTCAATAGCTGAAACTAGATTACTTAAGTAAGACATTTGTTCAACTTTTTTTGGATTTCTTTCAGGTCTGACAAATTAATTAATTATCATCTAGAACTACTTTACTATCTTTAACAAACAATTTATTTATGTACGATATCTACCGTTGATGCTCTGGCGGTTCTAGTCTCCCTTACAACCAGGGCAAAATCTTGATTTACGCCACACTGTCTCCCAAAAATTTTCAGGCCAAATTCTAACGGAATTTTCATTTGTCAGCCAAATGCTTTTACTTTCAAGGAGCGATGATGAAGATATGGGGAATATAGAAATTTCACATTAAATTTGCTTTATTGCTGCCAACTACAACATCTGCTTTATTTAATAAAAATAACATTAAAAAAAAATTATAACCGTTAGATTATTTATTCGAAATTTTGTCCCCGAATTAACCCCCCCTCCAACTCCCCCAAAGAGAGCGGATTCAGTCTGGTTATGTCAGTCATGTATCTAGGACTTGTGCTTATTCTTCCCGCCAAGTTTCCTCCCGATCTCTCCACTCTAAGCGTTTTCCAAGATTTCCGGTTTTCCCCTCAAACGCCCCCAAATGTCACCGGATTCGGTCGGGATTTAACATAAGAGCTCTGAGACACGAGGTCCTTATAAATAAGAAATTTCATTAAGATCCAATCACCTGTTCGTAAGTTAAAAATACCTCATTTTTTGTAATTTTTCCGAATTAACCGTACCTCCCCTCCTCCCACATGGTCGAACCGAGGAAGCGACTATTTCTAATATAGTCTGGTCCGGTCCCTGATACGTCTGCCATTTTTTATCGTACTAGCTTATCTGGAAGTGCCCGAACTAAAAAAAAACCGGGACCGACATACCGACGGACAGAAATTGCGATCGCTATATGGCACTTGGCCGACGGTAAATTCACACAAAATCAGCGTTCGCCAAGATGTTCGATGCCAAGCCAGACAGACACGTATTTTCCTTTACAGGTAATACCATTTCTCTACAAGGTCACAAAACAGCGAAAAATTTTCGATAGGACGCTGTTGATATGAGTTTGTTGTTATAGTTTTACAGTGATAAGTTGACTGAACCTTTTCATTCATTCAACTAAATAAATTAGTATATCGAGTACAGATGATTCAAATTAAAGCGAATTTTCGCGCCAAGTTGAGTCTTAATGGCGAAAATGCGCCAGGTACAAATACCCAAACGAAAGTGAAGCTGGTTTATAAGATCATCAAGAGAAAATTATAGCTAAAATCCAGTTTGACAATATGATCCAAAGGTTTTTTTAATAATAAGATTAGGTACAATATTGACGAGGGAGTTAACTTGTTGATTAACAATTAACACACATGAATTTATTTACCAAGTTTTTGGCAAGCCATATTTGGTCGTAATAATTTTCCAATCTTTTGATTTGTGAAGGTACCTCTCGGTCATGTCCATGAGTCATTGCCATTTGACTTGAGCCATTTTTCAGAGTTATTTACAATTATACAAATTTAAGTGTTAGGACCGGAACTACGGATGAATTTTCCATTTGCCTGGATGGAGGTTCACAGCAGCTCCAGAGCCCTTATACAGTCCGCCACTCTCCCATTTACTTTTAGTGTCTTAATGTATTCATCCAACATCATATTTGCACTGGAATAAAGTACAAATTTGGTAAACAGCTTTCGAAAAGGAAAGTAGACATGCGGCTCCTTTAACACCGCTAATATTCTCAGCATCAAGTTAAAACAGAGAGGCAGGCATGTTACAGTTTCATAATCGCACTTGAACTTTCAATGCTCTGAAATTTTCCGAAAATATTGAAAGTGAAGTTGAACCTAATAAAAACACTCTATGTGTAAGCAGGCTATCATAATGGTGCATCAATAATATCTTAGGAACGGCTTAGAGCATTAAGTTGAAACTTTCAGGGCTGGGGGAGTGTCGAGCTAACCAAAAGGCACTGTGTGCATACAACTGATACTGCAATTAGGATTAATGCTACTACTGAGACTAATAGCATTAAGGTATAACTTTCAGTGAATGTTTAGGAAAAGTTTGGACTTAATCAAATGCTATGTGGATGTATGTTGCCAAAAGGTGTATGAGCTATGCATTATTCCAGGTGATGAATTTACAGTAATTAATGTGAGCTATCTCGAGGTGTTGTGTTTTATTTCTTTCTATTACAATTTTGTGGTTTGACATACAGCCGCAAGTTATGATAGTTAAGTTGTGTGTAATTTCAAAATTATTTGACATTTCTAAAAAGATTCGTGACATAAAGATTTCAAATATTGATTGAAACCGCTATTTAGCCTAGTTTAGCTATCTGAAGGGCGCTTTTTACTTGCTACTACCGTTAAAAATCTCCAGAATCAAAGAGGCGTTGATGAACTTCATTGACGAAAAAAATGTTCTAAAATTATTAGTATCAATACTACGTGACAACGAACTGTACGTAAAGAGAGCCAATTACAATAGCAACTATACTTACAAAAAGAATTCTGAAAAAATATGTAACTAGACAAAATCTGCATTTAATGGTGATTCAAATATGAAAATTTAGTAAGTTTAAAGGTAGGAATAGAAATTAATAGAATTGGTCAATTTAAATAATTTCAGAAAAAGGGGGAGACAGGCCCAAATAGTGATCTTTGTTTTTATTACCAACGGTTGTCATATTGAGTCAATGGTCGTAAAAGTTAATCCTAGTGCCCTTTCAAAGATCCCAAAATGATCGGAGAACAACTGGGCTCTTCCGTGCCATTTGTTGACCCAGTGGTCCCTCAGTGCTAAATAATGTGTCGCGTTAAAATTTTAATCAGAAGTAATTTAGCAAAAGTAATCTTAAAGCTGAAGTTTTAATCAGAAGTGCAATGCGACTTTCTTTAACAAAAAAAAAGTAAAATAAAAGTACCACTACCTCTAAAGGTAGTGCGACGCATGGCCATGCTTAGTATTTTTTTTTTTCTTTTTTATCTAAAAACTATGTTGATACGAATTAATAATTCAATTTTCAATAAATCAAAATTATACGAAAACACAAATTTCATTCTTATTAATATTCTAGGTAATTGGCACACTTGTTGTGATTAGTTACAGCACTCCAATCTTCATAGCCGTCATAATACCAATTGGTGTACTTTACTATTTCATGCAACTTGTTTACGTCTCCACATCACGGCAGCTTAAGCGATTAGAATCTGTAACAAGATCTCCTATCTATTCTCATTTCGGAGAAACAATTTCAGGTAAGGTGGGAGACACAATAAGGACCTTATGCTTATCAGAAAAATTGTTTAAGGTACAGAAAACTGTTAAAATATGAGCTAATAGTTGAGTAGCAGCCGAGACTCAAAACGCTCATAGTCATTAAACATTTTTCAGTTTTACTTAAAATGGATTGAATTCGATTCAAACTATTCAATCGTAGTGCCGCGATGTAGTGCCAGGCCGATAGCGTCACGTGGTGGCGCATTTGCTCCTAAAGATGTGCCCAGTCCGTATAAAATTAACAGCTAATGCATACAATTATTTTAAGGCTTCATTCAACTAAGTCGATTGATTTAAGGCTTGTTAAAGTTATATACGGTGATGTGCTATTGCACACCAGCTATAATAGAGGAGGGGTGGTGGATCACTGAGTAGGCGTCAAAAAAACCATTTTATACCAAAATGTGTAAATATTAGTTAGCGTTTAGATAACTATAGAACGATGTATGAGGACGAGGCAGGGGATACAAAGTAATCTTTAATCTCTTTTTATCTGGATTGACATATATGCTTTGGAAGCAAAACCCCCTGAATTGACTCCTCACCTAACCAAAAAAAAATCTGAAGAAATTTTCAAAGCCCACGTGACCTACAAGAAGCTCAATCCTGAGCTTGCTCAGCGTATCTTACAAAATTACCTAGAAGAGCTCGATGGTACAAAAACTTATCTACTTGAAAATGAAGTAGTTAAGTGGGATAAACCTTCGGAAGAACTTTTAGATCAGCTCGTAAGCAACTATCGAAAAGAAAACTTCACGATTTTCGATGAAATCTACCAGTCGATGGTTACCGCCATCGAGCGTCGCAATCGCTTAGAAAGCGAAATTGCCGAGCAGGACCTCCCACAGGCCCATGTCGAAGAGTTTAAGGACCTCAAATGGGCTACAAGCGAAGCAGAGCTCAAAGAGCGTCTCCTGAAGCTAAGAGCCCTCCAGCTTGAAACAGCTGAAAAGCTCGATTTCGAGACCAAAGACCAGTTCATCCAACGGATCAACAAACGCCGCATCTCTAGAGAGCAGGAGATCTTGCAGGAGGATCTCAAAGACCGCCAAAAGCAGCAGCTCGCCTACTTTCTGAAGGCCTTCACCTCAGCGCTAGACAATCACACCGTGTATTTCACCCCAACTGAAGCCAACCAATTCATGATCCAGGTCCAGCAGCGCCTCTTTGGGATTGGCGCCCAACTACGTGACGATTTGAATGGATTTACCCTGGTTCGCTTGATCGAGGGGGGGCCCGCAACCCGCGAAGGAAAGCTCAAGGTGGGTGATCGCGTGATTGCTGTTAATCAAGAACCCGTCGTCGGAATGGACATTGTAGAAGCTGTTGAGTTGATCCGTGGGCCAAAAGGAACAGCTGCGGTCTCACATTCCTGGGCCGTCCCGATGCAAATGCCGCGGGTCTTGCCCAATTCGATCCCTTCCACAAAGAAATCGACCAATTCTTCAACCGTGTACTCTTTTTCATCCGCAGACGCCGTGGTGGCCAAACCAACAGCAATCGCCGCAGACAGAATGAAAGCGCGCATGTGAATCATCCCCTGTCTAAAATACTTTTGCAGAATATACGGGTTAACCGGAGAGCGGTCAAACTCTCGAAAGAGAGATCACCCTCAGAACTGATTGCCACCGGACGCTTTGATCGACGCATCATAGGCTTCGGCGAAATACTTCAGAAAAACGTCTAACATCCCGTTTTCATAGGGATGTGTCTTGGCATCCCACCGCTCGACGAAGAGTTCCCAGGATTTCGATTTCTTCGATCCTACAAGGCCGCCACCGGCCCGTGCCTCGATGGATTCGGGGCTCAGATCCTCGAGAAGTTGCGCCAGAGCGGGCTGAATGGCGGAGTAGACCGCCGTCTGGTGGCGTTTGATATCCTTGAAGGCCTCTGACAGGGTGTCGGGCCCGTCCATATAGCCCTCGCGCGGGTGCAGATACATCGCATCAAGCGCCTGGATCGCGTCCGGCAGGAATTTCAGCGGCGAGTTATCAGTCAGCCCCATCATCGTGCGCGAGCCCGATTTGACGAATTGCTTGGTGGCGGCGCGGGCGCCGAGTAGGGCTTTCAGCTCTTCGGCCACGACACGCATGCTTTTGCCCAGATCGCGGGCCAGTTCCACCGAATCCGGGGCATTCGCGATCTCGACGGGCAATCCCGCGCCCTCGCAAAAAGCGCGCAGAACGGCGTTGCTGCTTGAAGTTTATACGAACATCCCTTCCATAACAACCATATATGCCCCCAGGGGATAACTTACAACGCCTGCTCCCGGGCTTGTTTTGACCCCGGAGTTTTTGTTATATGATCTTTAAACTATTTGTAACAAAATGGCTATATCAAAATTTTTATCAGATGCATTTGGTAGTAAAGGGTGTGGGAAAGGGGTTAATTGCCCTCCTATCACTTTTGACTCTTAAAAAGGGCAGTAGGACTTCCCATTTCCAATCGAATGACCCCCCTTCAAAGCTTATGCAACGACCGCTTCCATATGAAGTGTCTGTGGGAATAAAAAAAATAATAACAATAATAAAACATTGGAGCCGCATGGCCTTTACTATAGGCAACACTCAAACGTTGTCTCTAATTTGACTTAACCCTATCCGTGTACATGTTTTTTGCAATAACCAATATTCAAAACCTTACTTTTCCTGGTCCTTGGCTCCTTCATCGTCAGAAGCTGGAGATGAATCATCCATATCTGATTCTACTGGCACACAGCCGGTGTTTGAAGTTTCCTTGAAGAGAGAAGAGATAAATATAATAAACGAAATAAATTAACAGATCATCTGCTGGCTCTTATATCAAAGCCTAGTGGAGTTGAGGGTCCTCATGGCCTCCAGTAAATTGGGTCAGAATTTTAGACAGATGAGTGAAAAGTATATTGGTCTCACGCATTCAAAACATCGTTGATCGAAGCTACCACTGTAAAAAGTATTTTGTATTTTGTAAGAAGAATCTCTGATTTTTTAAGATATATTTTCGCTTTATAAGAATTATTTTTTTTTGTATTTTGTATTTTGTAAGAACAGAGTGTGATTTTTTTTTAATATTTATTGTACATAGTCTTAAAGTAACAAAGAGTATATTTTTAAATATCTTTGCTGGCCTTCTATTTCCAGCAGCTATCATACACCGAAGAAAATCCTCCTTTAAGAAGCCTCGGGGTGAGGAACAGCACTAAAGCAAATGTACCTTAAGGTCTTAGCTCCAGCCAGTGATGAGCTCTGATGAAGGACCTGACAATAAAGGAGTCTTGTAAAGTAGACACAGACCTAACGTCAAGAACCTAATGCAAGGGGTTTAGGGAGATCGGTAACATGTCAACCAAATGCTGTTGTTCTGATAATTTAATTTTAGATTCGCTGGAGAGGAGTTACTTAAGCCTTTGGGGCATCAACAAAAAGAGGACAGTGAAATAAAAACTCTTCGCTGCACAAAGCCACTGGATGACAACACAGTTTAGCAAAGCTGTCAGTTACTTGGTTTTCTTAAGCGCGATGAACGACAGGATGGTTTGATCCAAGTTCCTAGAATCTCGAAGTGAGGCTTTATCCACTCTACTGTCACTACACAATTTGAAAAGCATATTAATACAAGCGTATATAAAGATGGGCAGAAGTATTGAATCCGGGATGCTGCAAGACGTGGATAGTGGTAGGATGGATTGACTGATGAGATGGTTTTTGCATTAGAGAATAATTCTTACCCTTTATGGAACCAAGATAATCCCAGTTCATTAAGGTATTCATTCAGGTGATGAGAATAATCCGATTCAACCGGGTGAATGAGATTTGATGATAAATTCACACCTAGAAAATGAAGCGTATCGACTCTCATAATTGACTCCGTTTTAAATATGAGCCCATGATGATGTTTCACAGGGTCGTTCCATGCTCGCAGCTCCGCCATCTTCTCGGCTCGCGTCTTCTCCTGTTCGTCCTTCTTCTTCGCAGGCACCCTCTCCGCCGGCTCCTCCTCGAGCTGAGCCGCAGCAGGATGAGTGCCCCAGGCATCCCGTCGGCAGTGTCGCCGACGTCCGCGAGCCGTGTCGCTGCTCTTGTCATCGCGGTCGCACCGGCCGCGTCTTGTTGATCACCGATGGCTCGCTCAATGCCGTTGCCGACAGCATGGAGCGCGACGGTCATGCCGTCGATGTCGCGGGCGATGGGATTCGCGGCTTCTACAAGTTCTTGAGCGCTGAGTACGACCTGCTCGTGCTCGACGTCGAGGTGCCCGGCATGGACGGACATCATCTGCTCGCCGAGGTGCTCGCTCGTTCTCCGCATCTGCCGGTGATTCTGTTGGCCGACCGGGGCGCGCCGATCGCGAGCGCCGTGCCACATGTGTTCGTGGCGAAGAAGCCCCTTTATCCGACGGTGTTTCGCCAGCTCGTGGCGCGCGCGATGGACGCGACGGGATAGCTCTGCCCCGGGTGCCCGACGCTGGGGACACGACGGTCGCACGGCGTTGGCTCGCGCGCGGCCCAGCCACGTCAGTCGGCGTTCGTGTTTCTCGAGTCTCGCGGCGCGTGAGTGCCGGTCATCGCATCACGTGGCGGCAGGTTCGCACCACGAAGATGACGATCCAGGTGATGGTGACCAGGACCACACCTGGCTCGTTGCCCGTGGCTAGAAACACCGCGCACAGAACGATGGCGAGCACGGTGTGGACACGGAGTGTGGCGACATACGAGTGTCGATCGAGGCCCGCTTGGTCCGCGGATGTGTTTATATATTGTCAATTATTCTAACAGATTTTGTTTGCCAAATTGCAAAATATATGTTTTTTTTCTATAGTATACTGCAGACAGTAGGTTTTTTTGTGAGCTTTAAGTGAATTTTCTTCCGCGGCACCAGCAAAAGTTTCCTAAGCTTTCTTTCTTATAGTTTTCCGTAAGGCCTTGATATTCCTCTTGGGCCTTACCGGTTGTAGCGCTAGTGTTATCAGCATTCGTTTTTTAATTCAACGGATTACTGTCTCTGTTAGCTGCTCGGTCATAGCAACGAGTTTCTGCATTATAATTTCCAGAGAATAAATCTATGCAAAACAGTTCATATGCTTACATTTTTTACTTTGAATATGTCTAGTATAATTATATGAAAATTTATGTTATTGTCAAGCAGTTTGCTTTACATTGTATGTGTACATAAAAAAAAATTATGAAGAATGAACTAAAAATAAAAGAATCACTAGGCCTTAAAAGCTAAGAGACTTTGTGTACTACATGGAATGCGGTATAGGACAATTTTTCATTAATGAACCCCTTGAATTAATGCATTATCCATCAATCAGACCTTTAATAATTTCCGTTAAATGTCTAATCAATCAATCAAGACTTAGTCAATTAGAAGATGTTATTGGATTTTATTATCTATTTAATTCACTTTTTTCAGTCGTTACTTTGGTTTTGTGGCTCGTAAACCTGGCAGCTCCGTGGACAATCAAGTTCATATTTTCGCTGAGTATGAGTTAGAACAACCAGCAAGTGCGATTGTCAGTTTCGTCAACAGAATTCTCACTTCAACAAATCGAAGTCAGTCAATAATCTGAAATGTCAAACAACACGACTTGGGTGGGTTCACTTTGGGAATTGCACAGATTTGGGCCTTTTTCCACGATCTAGAAAAGGTCCCAGATGCAAAGCACTGGTTTATAAAAACTGAGAGTGGTAGGGCTAGGAACAAAGCAAATTCACGTATGAGCTTTGCAGGGATTTTTCCTCGGAAAAGAGAGACGTTTGTCTTTACTTTCCTGATTTCACTATACACCTCAAATTCACTGAGCGCTAAAGTGCCTTCGTTGGGCAATCATCAAAAAGCGAGGCTTTCTCCTGGGGGGTAACGGCTGAAAAAGTGGTACAAATGGAGGTAAGAAATGCATTAACGTCACTAGACCCCAGTATTCGCCTATTATCGTCAGATATCTTGACACTGGTTTTCGCAACATTTCTACTCCTCGCTTTGACCGAGCGATGCCACTTTGCAGGTTCAGTGTTGAGCAGGGGGTCAACTTTTTCACGACCATACTTGCGTTTTGCATTTCTGATCATGTTAACTATTAGGTTTCTTTTGGTCGCTCCTTGATTTCCCTTGCCGCTCGAGTAAAGGAAGCCGCGTTCATGGATCAGGGCCTTAATAGAGGGCGTAATCCATGGCTTGTCGTATTCACTTTTATCCACAGTCTTTGTTGAAAATATCTCGAGGTACTTGGAGTACAATTTTTCACTGCACACACCCTTTGCTCAAGAGAATCGTCCGTTGAAACCTCCGGGAAGTCATATTTGGCAATCCAGCGGCCATATTCACGGATTGCAGAGTCAGTTATTGGTCTAGTCAAACAGTTCGTGGTAACGAACTGTAGTAAGGAGCGACCCGGCTCAATAGAAACCAAAGCTCTAAAAAATTTTCTCTTCTTCATTTTCAATTTTTTGTTGTTTATTATTATTATTAAACAACAGGATCTTTATTATTATTGGCGTTATGTTTTTTTTATAGGAATAAATTGAATTGAAATTGAATTGAAATTGTTCTGGCTTTAAAAATCATATCTACAAACTTTTTCATTGAATAGCAATAGATTCAGCATTCTGGAGACAGGCTGGTAACCTAATTAATTACATTATGAATAAGTAGATGAATAGGTTTTATTTTCTACTTTAAATACACAAAATCAAAAGGGGAGTAACACAAAGAAAAATTCAATAAATTACTTTTCAGAGAGAAACAATAGCAAAGAAAAATATTTGATGGCGTTATTTTTACCGGATTATGCCAAACCTTATAAAATTCTTTTCTGCATATATGTCAATGGATCTAGAGTAAGATACTCTTCACTTATAACGCAACTACTGCTCAAAGGGGTCAAACAAAAATAAGCTTTAAAAGCGTCAAAATCTAATTGAATTTTTTCATTGGATATCTAAAGAACCATCATTTATAATTGCCTTTCCAGAATAATGGCAGTAATCTAATTGATCAATTTTTCTAGGTTATAAATTCTAAAAGGTATATAGCTTATTCTATTGAATTGCTCAAGGGCCCTTTAGAGTTTCTGGAGTTCCAAAGGTACTGGTTCTGAAACTATAATTGAAAGGTCTTCGTGGCCTGAAATTTTAATCATATCAACATAAAAATAGGACATTGTACACGAAGAATAAATACTATGACACTTTTCTTAAAATGTAAATTGTGATTGAAGAGCTCCCCTCGCTCTTCCCAAATTAAAATTAAAATTTTATTTGGTCGATGTCACCAGCGCCCAGCAGGAGCACGAGATCACCATCCATGGCGATCCCGGGCAACACATCAACACACTCACGAGGGTGTTGAACAAAATCGGATTGACCTGGCCACGAGCGCGAATCGCGCCAGCCAAGGCCGGCCCATCGGCACCCGGGATGGGCGTTTCGCCGGCCGGATAGACGTTGGCCAGCACCAGCACGTCGACTTGCGACAGGGACTGGGCGAAGGCATCCAACAGGTCACGCGTCCGCGTGTAGCGATGTGGTTGAAACACCGCGACCAAACGCCGCTCGGGCCAGCCGGATCGCGCGGCGGCGATGGTGGCGGCGAGTTCCGTCGGATGGTGGCCGTAATCGTCGATGAACAGCGCTGTTGCCGCGCCGACCTCGAATTCGCCGTGGACGTTAAAACGTCGGCCGATGCCCTGAAAGCCAGCCAGCGCGCGGCCCATATCAGCACCCGAGACGCCGAGTTCCCAGCCCACGGCAATCGCAGCGAGGGCGTTCAACACGTTGTGCCGCCCCGGCATGTTGAGCTCAATGGCCAGCGCTTCATCCCGGCCTGGCAAATGCACGTCAAAGCTCGCCCGCTGGCCAACCTGGCGCAAATTGCTGCCACGGATATCGGCTTCACTGTCGATGCCGTACGTGACCACGGTACGGGGCAGTTCCCGGCCCAGTTGGCGCACCTGCGGATCGTCAGCACACATCACCGCGAGACCGTAAAAGGGTAAGTGGTGCAGGAATTCTGAAAAGGCCCCGCGCAGGCGGACCATGTCGTTGTCGTAGGTCTCCAGGTGATCGTTATCGATGTTGGTGACCACGGCAATCGTTGGCTGCAGCAAGTGAAACCAATTTTTAATTAATATATATTAAACCGTTTTTTTTTCTTATATTATGTTACTCTTCTGTGCTGTATTGCCAGATATGTTACCAGAATGGTATCAGTTGTTATGCAAACAAACTTAAGAGGGGATCCAAAAACCACTAAATCCATTTGACCTGATACCTCGTACTTGACCTTCATATTTCTGTCTAGTGGTTCTGTCAGTATTTCTATTTTGTTTCTTGCCTTACTGGCGAGTTAAAAAACCATGAGTTACGGGAAAAAGCAAAGATTAAAAAAAATTTGACACCCCGTTCGATTTGTTGCCCTAATATACTTTTGTAGACTAATGATCTTCTATTTGTGAGACTAGAGATGTTAAATTTTTAAGTAAACGTCTGTAGGTAGATTTTGGATTTAAAAGTCCTTCGATACTGGAAAGCCGACTTTCGTTTGATGGATGAAAAGGTATTCAGTTCTAATCGACCTTCTTCTAAGTTGTTCCTTGTGATTTAAGGCTCGAGTTCAAGAATAAATTATAGTTTTTATGTTCCTGACACTCCGTTCCAGACTTTATTTTTCTTTTTACCTAAAGGTTTTTAGGCTTTTTTATGCATTTTTTAAAGAATGTTTGTTTTTAATTTTTTTTTCATTTTTAAAGAAAAAATTATAGTTTTTAAATTCCAGATACTCCGTTTCAGACTTTTATCTAAAGGTTTTTAGCCTTTTTTAAGCAGTTTTTAAGAAAGTTTTTTAAGCTTTTTTTAATTTTTTAAGAAAAAATTATAGTTTTTTCATTCCAGATACTCCGTTTCAGACTGTATTTTTTTTTCACCTAAAGGTTTTTAGGTTTTTTATAGGTCACGTGAGCCTCGATCGCGTTGCCGAAATATTTGCTCAGAATGCGGTCGAGATTGCTTTCGATATGGCTGCGCAACGCATTACCAATATCGAGCTGTTTCCCTTTGACAGAGAGCTGCATAGCCTTTGGATTTTGAGTTCCTGAACGAATTGAAAGCTTGGCCGTTGGGTCTCTTTGTGCGCCACGTCTGGGCCAAGTCCGGCTCGCAAGCGGGGCGGACCTTATCGGCGGCTTCCCATGGTGTCAATAGCCCCTGAGGGGGCGGGAATGGTCTTGGATCGGGTCTTGCTATGATGGCCATCTCACAACCGTTTGTGGCCCAGTCGAGAGCTGCGGAAAGTCTCCGAACTCACGCCCCCACACAGTATCACAAGCTGCACTCGTTAGCTATCACATGGTGACGATGAGCGGAATTGCAGTCTTCTCCAGCCTGTAAGAGAAGCCGGATACGCCTCTATCCTCAGGCTCGGGCCTTGGCGCGGCGGCGGGCAACCGATGATGGAATCTGCATGGACTCTCGATACTTGGCCACCGTGCGGCGGGCGATTTCAACCCCATCGCGGCGCAGCAGGTCGACGATTAGGTCGTCGGACAGAATGCGATCCGCCGCCTCTTGATCGATCAGGCGCTTGATTCGGTAGCGGACAGCTTCGGCGGAATGCTCGTTCCCGCCGGTCCCGGGAATGGCGGAGGTGAAGAAGTACTTCAGTTCCAGAATTCCGCGCGGCGTGGCGATATACTTGTTGGAGGTCACGCGGCTGATTGTCGACTCGTGCATATCGATGGCCTCCGCGATATCCTTTAGCGTCAGGGGTCGCAAGAATTGCACGCCCTTGTGAAGTTTGAACTTACCCCCCCCCCTAATGTGTAAATGTATACCCTGAATTGTAACATACCGTGAATTGATGTATAATATACCAATGGAGAGGGGGGTAAACATCAAATCTGACAAAAATGCAGGTTAAATTTGGATTCAGGATGGAATTTTGACTGTAGAGTTAAGTTTATTTCTTAGCTACCTGAATAGTCCGTTAATATGAAACTTATCTAATTTTAGAACCCAAAATATTCAAAAGTTACCCAGATAAACATAGAGTTAAAATTGGATCGCAACCAGTGTCGGAGCTTTTCGGAGAGGAAGTGAAGTGCTTAAAAATCAAACATATGCTAAAAAAATGCTTCTATGTGGCACAATTTATTTCGTTCTGATCCCCTGCAAGTTTTTTTCCATATATTTTGATAGGAAACTTGGAACGAGAAATTGAATACTTCTTGTTTCTCATAGGAATCGGGAAACTACTGCCCCTCCCCTAAAGGCTAGACTATTTGTAGGTAATGTCTTCGGATATATTCGAAATACCTGAAAATATCCAAAATCTCAGCTAATTTATATGAAAATATTTTTTTACCCTCCTCTGTTAAAGCCTCCTCTATTTCGAACTCGAGCCCCCCCCCCCCTATGCAAAATCTCATACGAGTTTAGTCTTTGATAACTGAACTTTTCGGTAATTTTTGGGAATGTGCCTTATCCACCGTACCCTGGGTATTTTTCTCTATCCAAGATTTCGAATAGTCATAGGACTTATTTTATAGTTTACCAGTAATTTATTTTTACTTTAATCACATATTTTTGAAAGGAAACTTGAATCAAATATTTAGAATCGAGCAATCAATTTCTCGCCACACTACATTTTCGTCCGCTCCGCTTTTGCATATACCCAAGAAAACTGGTACGGAGGGTCGAATCCAGTGCATCTACTTGTAAATCCTGGCCTGGCTATCTCATAAGTTTCAACCAGCAGCAAGTTGCTCTGCATTGGGGCAAAATTAAACCTTTTTTGTCAAAAATGGATGAAAACACTACTTTCCCAAGAGACAATAATTTAAAACTTAAAAACAACACTAGGACTTTTAGTTTCTATTCAAATAAGCCACCTTCTTATCTTCAAGGATCAATGATTTAAACTGGCTAAACAATTGAGTGCTCTCTAGATTATAGCTAGTATTGTAATAATTATAAATTCTCTTAGTTTTCATTATTGATAGCAAATGAAAATCTACTTTTTACCAAGAAAACAGTAGGCTATTTACTGGCTCTTTGATACAAACAGGCCTAGAGTAAAATTGAATGTAGTAAAATTCTAGTTTAGCTACTTTTTGCTATCTCAGAAAGGGGTTAGGTTAGAAAAATAAAACTTTCAGTAATGAATCCAGGATTGACAACATACTCTGTAAATAAATTAGGCCTATCAAGTTTCTATGTAAACTCTCTTCTGATTCTAAGTCTTAGAAATTTGCCTAATTGACAGGTTTATACCTATTGAAATTTTGACAAACCAACATTTACCCTAATTTTAAGTTATTGGTTTCTTTTCCTCTAGTTTTAGTTCTTAAAATGTAATTTCTGTTATTTGAGTGGAATTTTCAGCTTCATCAATGGTTTTTTTTTTAAACCTCATAAATTGGGATTGAGCAAAGCTGTGAACCTGAAAACAGTTATTGTTGCAAATAATTTAAGAATTGAAAATTATGATTAAGTGTACTTATATAAGCCACGGCTGATATTGATATGCCTGCTACTACTGATATGAACAACTTCCATTGTTGAACAAACATATTAAGTAAAGACGCCAAATCTAGTCCAGTTTGTTGGTATGGATACGACTGGTCGTTATTTTCATTATGTTCCAATTGATTGTTCCTTTTTTAAAACTTTGATTTTTATTCATAAGTACACAAATGCCCAGTCAATATGCGCCAGCGTAACTTATTCAACATTAAATTAGTAATAAGCTCGATTAATCTTTGTCCATCAATTCTAAGTTATGTGAAACTCTAAACATTTCTAATTGTATGGTGCGTTATTTTGTCTGTCTGTTGTAGTGGTGTGATTATTTATTGATTCCCACTTATTGGCAACAGATTTGAGTATATTAATAGGACAAAAAAAGATTAAATTTAGCATTCGAGGTTTTCTTTGCTATATGGCTGTAACGTATCTTTCAACCCTTCTTCCATTGTATATTTTGGTTTCCAGTCTAGTAGACTTTTCGATTGCTCTATATCAACATGCAAGTTTTCAATCAAACGGTCGACTGCCGAAGCTCTGTTTAGCATTTTACCGATGAGCTTTAATAAGAATATGGGAAAATTGAACAGTCTTGCCTTTTTTCCACAGCTGGCAGCGATTAAAGAAGATAGTTCCGGAGTTGAGACATCTCTATCGTCACTGACTAAAAATGTCTTATTAGCAGCATTTGGATTCACAATGGTTTCTTCAATAAAACTGACTAGATTCCCTAAAAACACAAGGCTACGTTTATTTTGAATCAATTTGAATGGCAAAGGGGTTCCCGATAGTGGAATGCGACCGCTCTATCGCATCATCGAAGAGACCATGCTGGCCGACCCGGTCCATTGGCGGCTGCACTGTCAAGGCGACGAAGCCGAGCAGCGCGTGATGCGGCACTATTCGCTGTCGGATCGCGTCCGGTATTACTGGCCGCAGCCAAAGGTCCAGGCTGCGGTGGCGCGACTCCTGGATGCGTTGCGCGGGCAAAGCGTTCCTCAACCATTGATGCTGCAGCACCTGCCGAGCGCGACGGCCTTTGGCAGCAAACCACTGGTCCCCGAGGACGTCCTGATCAGACGCATTCGCGACTGCCTTGAAAACTATCACATCGCATGCAGCCGCAAGGACTCCCTGAGCAAATCGGATTGAGGCTGCGATACCTACAGCGGAGGGCAAAAGTGATCACACAGTTCGAAGGAAAGAGCGTCATCATAACGGGCGCAGGAAAAGGCATCGGACGAGCCTGCGCTTTGGAGATGGCCAGACGCGGTGCAAAGGTGATCGCCCTCGCCCGCACCAAATCGGATCTCGATAGTCTGTCCTCAGAGATAGGCAGCACGTCGATCATCGTTGATCTGCTTGACAAAGCCGCGGCCCGCAATGCCATGCGGGAAGCCGGCACGGCCGATTTCCTGATCAACTGTGCGGGTACGAGCGTGCTGGAAAGTGTCCTGGAAATGACCGACGAGGGGTATGAGACCGTAATCGGGGTCAACCTGCGTGCGGCACTGATCTGCGCCCAGGAATTCGCCCGTGCCCGGGTCTTGGCCGGCGGGGGCGGATCGATCCTCAACGTCACATCGATTGCGGGGCATCGCGGCTTTGTCGAGCATATGTCCTATGCGGCTTCGATTTATATAGAGGGTTTGAGTTTTAATTTTTTTTTTTTTTTTTTTTTAGTTAGAAAAAGTCAAATTCTATCTTAAGACTACAAGTTCCCAATTAACTTCCCGGACGAGGGTAAAGAAAAACCAGGCAATAAAGGATTATTTTCTTTAGTTTTGATTTTATTCGCAAATAAAGATTCCTCAGCCATACGATGGCAACTTACAGACGTTTTCTACAATTGCCTCCCCCTCCAGCCAAATGGTCAAACTTAAGTGGATTAAATCCCATTGACATTGTCCCACGACAAAAAAAGGATGTGGTAATAAATGTTGTCGTATAGAGTGTCAGTGCCTTAATTAAGCGAAACTTGAGAGGGGGAGAAATTTATATATCAAAATAGAGGGAGTAATGTTGTTTTCTCTTCAATTTTTCTCAACAAAAGTGTAATTAAGATGTATTTTTCAATAAGAACACCAAAAAAGGGACCTCAATCCAGAGAGGACACAAAATCATCTATGAGAGGAGCACCACCCCCGATTGACACCCCGGAAGAGCGAGAAGCTAATGTGAGGACCATTTTCGAAAACTGAAATCTCATCATATAACTTTTCTACGCTATTAATGTGACTAACCTTCACTGACAGCCTTAGGCGACCGAGTTCCTCTCAAATTTTGGCAGTCTTCCAAAAGTAGCCATATGGACTTTTTTTCAATTGAAACTCCTAGTCAAATTGGTCAAATTTTAGATTTTGAAAATGCCCCAAGGAAAAAATGTTGTAACAATAAACTGTCAATTCAGAGTAAGAAGTTTTGTAGACAAATGAATATAAATGGAAAATTGACGCTTGTATATTCGTGAATAGTTTTTAACCATATTCCAGGAAAAAGATTTAGCATTAGATACAGATTTGGAGGCAATACCCCCTTATTATTAAGGAAATAACCACAGCATAAATACCTATAAATATAAAGAATAGGTGAAGACGTCCCCCCTAAAGTGGATCAAAGGTTTTTCCCTGCCCCTTAGGTTTTTAAGTAATCAAAGAAAGAACATTCCCTATGACGTAACAGACACCTGCATCTCTTAGAAAAATTTCCCTATGACGTAATGAACACCTGTTGGCTGTCATGGAATGACGGAATAGGGCTCCCATAGAATTCAGGGATTGGGATGCGGTTAAAAGCAGGGATATGTGTGTCGTGGAAACCATGGAGGCGTCACTACTGACCTTATAGCACAATCAGGTCTTTGTCAAAGGAGGCTAACCTAAAATCCAATTCCAACGCGGGAACTATAGCAACTAATTCCAGAGGAGAGATCTGTTATTAAACATTAATTTAAACTAAAACTAAGTGTGAATTCTGAGAGGTTTTAAAGGAAATGCTATGTTTCTTTGGGCCATAAAAATTGTTGCATGTTGAGTTTTCTCTTAGTGAAACTTGTAAATAGATTTTTCTTCTCGTGAAACTGATTTTGTTCATGGAACTTCTTGTGCGATGATTTTTAATCGCGGAAATTGTTGCGTGCTGATTTTGTTCATGAAACTTGTTGCATGTTAATTTTTCTCTTCGTGAAACTTGTACATCGACTTTTGTTCGTAGAACTTGTGGCGTGTTGATCTTTGTTCGTGAAACTTGCTGCATCTTGAGTTTTCTCTTCGTGAAACTAGCACATTGATTTTTCTCCCTGTGAAACTAATTATTTTTGATTGAGGTAATATGGCGGTAATTTCTTAATGTCATAATTGAATTTGAAAAGAATTGCTCCAAAAGTAAATTGTGGAGAAACTGGAAGTATATAAAGGTGCTGTAGAAGACTTATTTGGAAGTTCAATAGGTAATGGTATGAAAAGTTTAAGGATTCTTAGGGCTTTACTTGTGTAAAATCTGTATTGGTTTAATATGGCTTTTAAATGTAGATAAATGTACTAGAGAACAACAATTAATGTTAGTCTGAATCAGAGCAAAATAAATACTTCGCAAAGCAGAGTAGAGCAAATAAAGCTTCAACCTTTGCATTAAACCAACATATAATGTTGGTTTGATGTTTTTACCTAGTTATTGATTTCTAGCTAAACACGCAAGTGAATTAAACTAATTTTTTTTTATATCTATATAGGTTTCCAAAAATCACATATAATTCCTTCTTTTCAGCAAGTTCCTTTTTTTTGTACACGTACCCATAGGTCAGAATTTTTGTCTGTTTGAGTGTAGGCCTATGGGGAGGTAGACAAATAGAATTCCTAGAAAATTTCTCCTTGATACCCTTATAGCAATTAATTTTATAAGAAAAAGTACCATGCCTTGTTGTACAATTCTGTTGATATCAGCCCCCTTTGGTTTCATTTTGGTTTCTGTTCGTTTTGGGTTTCATTTGTTCGTTTACATTAGTTACGGTTTATTTACAGCTTGAAACATCACATGGCTCGTTTCGGTGTTTATTTCGGTGCTATTCGGTGTTTATTTCGGTGCTATTGAATTTTTTTTTTTTTATTTCTTCGGGGAAAAAGTTTTTTTGTTAATTCACTTAAGGATGGATTATCAACGACCTTGGTCCTTTTATCTCTGGCACAACAGGATTCCAAGTCATAGTTATAAAAAAAAAAAATTGTGGTTCCAAGGCCAAAAAATAGCAATGAAATTAAAGCATTGATCCGCATAGTAGCGTGTTGATCCGGTGAATAATTTTTCTAGCTTTACTAATTCGCCAACGACTACAATCTGTTTCGTAGCTAAGTCGTTTATAAGTTATGGAACAGCTAAGTTGTTTTCGGCAATAATAATTTTATCGTTAAATTTTGTCCATTAGATGAACTCATGTTCAACACGAATCTAAATAGTGACAATATATTGTTGGCAACGTTGTCGACCGAAATTGAGAGCATTTAAATCTAACCAACTCAGGTCGGGTGGTGTTAGACCTCGCTGAGAGAGGCTTTTGGCGTGTTTAGTTGAAAAAGCGTTAAGATAATGCACTAATTCATGCCGTTTTAGATATGGACGACTTGCATAAAAGGTTTGGTGTGACATAACCACGATCTATCCTAATGTTCCAGCTTGATTAAACAATGGGTACGAGAAGGGCTCCACAAGATGGATGGTATTTTTTAAACTGGCAACATTTTGCCACGTTATTTTACAACCATTTCATTGGACAAAAAATTCTACTGAGCATTAAGAGTGATAACACTGCATGCTTCATTACATGTAGGAGGGCTCAGCCATCTACAATCCTCAGCATTTGGTACGCTGAAAATGAACTGTAAGTCTAAAGGATGTTGTCCCACTGAAGCAGCATGTTGATTTAAATCATCCTCTACTTCTCCCATCGTCAGATAATCTTGGGGATAGTTGTTTGCGCCTTGTAGTAATTCTTCCAACAAATTCAACAGTCCTTTGACCTGGCCGTAGATATGGCCGTGATCCAGATAAGCAGCCGCAAAGCAGAACTCACCACTCTCAACAACAAGCGGCACATTGTGGCTTTGCGATTGGGGCGCATAGTTTGCGCCGTCCCGAATAGACATGACCCTTACTCTGATTGTTACTCGACGCTTTTTGTGTAAAAACTAACAGTTGCCAATGTCATCGAAAAGAAGCATCCATGTCCACGTCAACTTCAATATTCAGCGCTTCGCGAAACTCCGCCATTTTGATCCGCTCATCAAGCAGGGTCTGATAGCGTACAGCGTCCAGGGGCAACGATACACGTCGCTCTTCCCAGGCGGAAAGAAGCACGGCGTTCGCGAGCTCAATGGCAGCTACACCAGCAGATAATGGCGTGGCCAATTCTCCACCATCCAGTACCACATCCACCAGGTCCTGCAGCACACACGCGTGCTGATTGGGTGACACCGCTACCGGCACCTGTTCCTGCTGAAACGCAGGCATGCCAAACATCTCACGAGTGGCGGCAGTGTACTGCGCAACACTCTGCGAACTGCGCGCCAAGGTTAATGTATCACCATCAAAAGTCAGCGTTCCCTGGTCTCCGACCAACTCCAGCCGGTTAGTACCGGGCGCCTCGCCAGTGGCGGCCACCAGTACACCGGTGACACCATCAGCGAACGTTAACAACGCAGATGCTTCGTCCTCAACATCGATGTTATGCGACTTACCGAACTGCACATCAGCCACAACCGATGTGGGCATACCGAACAACCAAATCAACACATCCAGATTGTGAATGCATTGGTTCAGCAACGCGCCGCCGCCCTCCCCCGGCCACTATAGTCCATACTATAGTATGGACTACTATAGTATATATATATATGGTTATAATAATTATAAATAATTTTCCAATTATTTAAGCATGACTCCTGACATACAAGGATCGTTTCATTAGAATACTAAGCTTTTTTACAAATTTACGAAGATTTTAGCGTAAACAGCGAGGTACTGAGCATGGGCAACTTTTTCTTATACGTGATAACAACCAAAAGAAAAATCTCAAAATTTTTTGGCAGAATTCTCGAATTATTCGTTGAAACGAACTGTAAGTAAGGAGCGACCCGACTCAATTGTAACCAAAACTAAAAAAAAAAAACTTTTTTTTACAAAAAGGATTTGATACCAATAGATATCAGAATAGGGCTCATTCAAACTGAATTAAAAGTTCTAGTGCCATTTTCAAGTGACCAAAAAAATGGAGGGCAACTAGGCCACCCCCTGCTACTTTTTTCCCAAAATCGTCCTATCAAAATTTTGAGAAAGTCATTTTGTTCCTAATAGTTAAAAGGACCAATAATTTTGCCTTTGGGTATAGCATGACCCTTAGTCCCAGGTAAAATGTCTCTAAGTTATAGAATGTTCCCATTGTTTACGCTTATTATTTGTTATTAGGATGCATAGATACATTTTCGGATGGAGGAAGTACAAAATTTTTGATGTTTTCTTTTCGATTGGGGAATTTTCCCTTGTGGAGGGAAGTTTCCAGGGAGTGAACTTTTCAGGGGAAGCCGTACACTGCGGGAATTCGTGAGAATTCTTATACAAAATTATTTTTATATGTCTTGCTTTCTCTTTTCCTCTCAATTTTACGTGCAGAGTGGTTAAGAGTATTTGTCCGGTTCCCACACTCATGGGAACGTTGTATCGGAATACTTTCTTCGGACGGCTTTAGTTCGCTTCCACCAGGCGGTAGAAGGCGGCTGGCCTCTGATCATTGATAATGGCGTAGGTCCGGTTGTTCACCTTGTAAAGCTCATCTTCGTAGGTGTTCCATGGTCCGGAGGGAGAATCGGCGGTCTCGAGTGCTATCTCCTCGCCTCGGTTCGGCCATGACACAACTCTTCCGGTCACGAATTCGAATTCGGGCGAGGTATAGGGCTCCGTAGGTTCGAGGGTGTCGATGTTGAACATGATGCCGGTGGTCGGAAGCCTCGGGCTTCCCGGTTGAATCTGGCTGATGAAACCTTTGCGTAGATCGAAGCGTTCCGTGTCGAGGTAGCGGGGATGGGAGAGCTCATAGGGCCATTCTGGATAGGTGTCATCCTTGAAGGCTGCGCCCTTGGTATCCGTCAGGTTAAGAACCACATGCCCATTAGTTAGGCCTGCGAGGTTTGTGCCGGCGGCAGGAGTTGAGATCGTGAACGAATCCGATGGTGAGGAACTGCGGGCGGAGAGAGGATTGAGTAGGTCCGACCGGACCGTGGCGTCGTTTACCAACATCGTGTTGATGGCGGTGAGTCCGGGAGTAAGGACATCATCGTTTTTCAGGCTTAGACTGAAGTCTTTTACGCCCTGGTGATAGATCATGAACTGAGTGGGAGCGGGAGCTGGGGGTGGAAATGGTGGGGGGAAGGCAGAGGGGGGGGGACTGCATTTGTTCAGCGGATGTGGGGAATGTCATTTTCTGGCCATCTAGAATTGCCAATTTTCAAAATTTTTCCTTCGGCACCAACCATGGTGGCGCAGAGCAGGCGCCAGTCGTGCCGGAAACGCGGAGGCTAAAAAGAAAACCGTGCGCAAGGCAAAGGCCAAACGTAGCGCCGCGAAGTCCAAGCCTGCTGCAAAGAAAACGGCATCGAGTCAGGTCAAGGCGAGCAAGAAAAAGGTCAGCAAGCGACGGGCGAGCAAAAAACGTGCGTCCTCAAGACCCACAGCCACAAGTTCCGACGGTCGCGTGATGCGAAGTTTGCGCGACCAAAAACCTCGAAAGCGCGCATGAGCATTTTGCAATACGCGCTTTTGGTTTAACCTAGGCCTCTGACATTTTTTTGGGGAATGCGCGATGAGCTATCAGGCTGCCATTGAGGAGCTGAACAAAAACCTCGAGCTATACCTCAACGCCAAGTGCGATCCCGCGGTGCAGAACCTGAGCAAAGCGATTTATCAGCTCACTGTGGCCATCGAGCAAGACCTGAAAGACCAGCGGCGCCAACTGGACAGCCTGAAAAAAGCCCTGACCAACCGCTGACCCGCCCCTAAGCCGCACCAACCATGCGTACCGATCGTGGTCGTTTGCTGGGCCTGTTGACGTTTGCGGCTGTGCTCATCGGCGCTGGCATCGGTCTAAAAGACCCCTGGCCTTCTGACGAACCCCGGTTTGCCCTGGTTGCCAGCGAGATGGTGCAGTCGGGCGAGTGGTTTTTCCCCACCCGCGGCGGCGAACTGTATCCGGACAAACCTCCCATGTATATGTGGAGTCAGGCCATCGTATTGAGCCTGACAGACTCGATTCGCCTCGCGCACCTGCTGCCCAGCCTCGTTTTTGGCCTCATCGTCGTCGCATTGGTATTCGATATCATGATAGCTACAATTTATATTGCAACCAAATCAAAGCTAATTGTGTGGTATAAAGAAGTTGCTTGACCAGTTTCTTGTGTCATGCTTGCATCATTCGCGATCGAAATTGTATAGTGTCAATCATATAACCGATCAGTGACCATCCCCCTATCAGCAAAATTGGCTACTTGCAAAAGAAGAACTTTTTTTAGCAAAAAAAAATTTTCATGGGTATTTTTACACCTCCCTCCAGTCACAGCGGTCAGAAGCCTGGGCCTTCGGCCCTTGTAAATGGCCTTGAATGATATAACAATGATATAATTTCAGCTGAGACTTTTTACAGCGAATTTGTTTTGAGATTTTTGTAGTATCTAACCATGTTTTTGGCTCTAAGAAAATTCTGCAAGACGTAACGCATCTAGCAAAATTAGTTTAGCTGTTATTTCAGTTTACAGCTCCACAAGGCCGTATGTGGGGGGGGGGTAGGGGTTTAGAACCACCACTCGAAATGTTTGTCTGACTCGCAAAAACGTAACAAAAATGGATATAAATAAATTATTTTTTGTGTTTTTTGGGTGTAAACTCCCCCCCCCCCTCCTCCGAAATTTTTTTTTGTGTAAAACGCATCTCGAAAAATCGTAGATGCGGCCCTGGTGACTCATCCTTGGAAATCTACTGGGTTGGCATACTCTCCTCAAAATTATCCTGTGAAGCACATGTAAATTATGTTGCATTCATGACTTTTAATTTTCAAATATCAGCTCTCCCAAACAAATCGAAAGAAGGTGAAAAGGATTAGAAATGCTAAAAAAGTGATATATATAAGGGCTAAGAATGAAGGGAGATTTCGGAAGATAACACTAGTCATGTCTCCAGATTGTGCCATCAGCGTATATCAATCTAGAGCCATATACTTGGCTGAAACAAGTTACAGCCAAGGTTCCAGTTCCACAATCTAGATCCATATGTCTCCAGATCGTGCGATCAGCGTATATCGATCTAGAACCGTATGCGTGGCTTAAACAAGTTACAGCCAAGCTTCCAGTTCCACAATCTAGATCCACATATCTCCAGATTGTGCCTTCAGCGTATATCAATCTAGAGCCAAATGCTTGGCGGAAACAAGTTGCAGCTAAGCTTTCCAGTTCCACAATCTTGAACCACATGTCTCCAGATTGTGCCATCAGCGTATATCAGTCTAGAGCCATATGCTTGGCTGAGACAAGTTACAGCCAAGACAAGATAGAGCCATATATTCAGGATTGCAAATCGTGTCAATGGGGGCTTCTTTTGTTATTACATTTATGGTATGTGTTTGAAGTTTTTACTTGCATGTCTGCATATAGAATCCCTGAATACATGCCAGGGATAGTGACCCTTTTCGGAGGAACCAATATTTAGTCCCAAGTATTTAAATGTTTAAGTTTTTGGCTGATCTAAAACAAAGTTTTTTGGCCTATTTCCAGGCCCCTTGACACCATTTTTTATCAATAAAAAGTGTCCGTCTTAGCTTTTGACTCTCTTGAATGAAACGGCCATCCAAAATTTTTTATCCGATATGAGGGGGCTAAGAGGAGCCAGGCAGCGTGAAAAGGCATGGAAGGAAGCTGGCAGTTCTCCAACCATTTTTTGACTCTTAAAAAGGGCAATAGAACTTCTGATTTCCTGTCGAAAGAGCCTCCTCTCAAGTTTCTATGACCACTCTTAAAGAAGCCTACTCTACTTGAACAATGGGTAAATTTCATAGCCCTTTTGCCAGGAGCTTTGGGGGGTTAGGTTATCCCCAAAGGCATATTGTATGGACCTTTCAACTATGCTGAACAAAATAGCTATCTCGAAATTTTTATCAGTCGACCTTGGGGAAAATAAGACCGTGAGGGGGTGCTAGATTCCCTCCAATCTTTTGGTCACTTACAAAGGGCACTAGAGATATTACTTTACAATCAAAATGAGCCCTCTCCCGATCTCCTAGAATCACTGGTTTGGTACAATCACACCTGGAAGAAACAAAAAAAACACACGTTCAAGATCGTTCTTCTTGCAAATATACAAAATTCCACACTTGTGTATGTAGGAGCTTGAAACATCTTCAGCAGGGTTATCACATGTGCTAAATCTGATGTTACGACTTTTTATTAATATTAGTATGATATTTTGGAGGTGTTTTACCCCTGTGTGAAAAATAGGCAATTTTTTTCAGACTCGTAGCTTTCAATTGGTAAATTTAATGTTAATGCACTTTATATTTTTTTGAATCAGAATAAAAATGATTTTATTTATTTATTGATTGTTATTAAAACTATGTTTTTTGAAGTTTCGGTTACTATGGAGCCGTGTCGCTCCCTACTTACAGCTCGTTACCACAAACTGTTTGATTTAGTCTTGTTAGTTATGAAGTAATTCTTAAATGAGTTGCGGCTTTTATTTTTAGATTTCAATTGACTTTGATAATTTTTTAAGAAAGGTGAACCATCCAATCCAAGTGGTCAATTTCATGGCCTTTGTAGTCATGTCATCGTGCAGACTGGAGAGTGGAATCAACTCAACTGTAGTGCTGATATCATGCTGTACAAAATATTATGGGTCCCACCCTGGGGATATGGATGTAGTCGCTTTCTCCCTGGCTCCCTATTGATACACACAAACCAGGCTTTGGATAATACTGATCCCCCATTGCGGCACGTATAGAGCTTCCTTGGTGCATCAAAAATTAAAAGAAATTGAGATCAAATCATTTTTTCTTTATTGTGCATTCGCTCAGTTATGCAGCCAGTTGTGTCTGTGTCTAATCTTGCTCTCAAGATAAACGCGTTAACTATTATACTTTAAGAAAGAGAACTGCACTGATTTGTTACTGATTTGGCTAAAACTGAGTCAGCTGTTGATTGGTGGAAACAGAGTGGGATACTAAAGAATGCAGACAAAAGACTACTATATACGAAGACAGATACCAAGTCAATATCTGATTATCAGAATCCTAGGTAGTGCGTCATATGCTGATCCAGCTTCAAGAAAGAAATGTTTGTACATCCAAAAAAGCGTATCAACAGAACAGCGCTCTTTCAAAAACGAATGTACATGGCCCCACATGTTAACAAAAAACAGACACTTTGAAAGTTTCAATATTTCTTGGTGGAATATCCACAACAGCCATACATCACTTGCTGCATAACCTTGCTGTTCTGCAACGCTTGTAGTTACAGCCTTTTTTATATATATCAATGATCTTGTGAAAGTTTTTGTTTTTATTGATGAATGCAAAGACAGAAACCGCAATTGGCACTTATCCTGTGGTAATAGATCAGTCTGGTGGGAGCAAGAGATGTCGACTTTCATCCCTTCCTGTCTCGTATGTCGCACTGTCCCGTTTTTTAAGCACACTACCCAGCAGCGTGCGCAGGGCATCCGCAGCCTTCAGCGCCTTTTCTGGCGTGGGCGACATTTCCATAAGATGCACATAAAGATGCAGCAGACCGGGGTGCTGCATGGCGCCCGTGTCATTCTCCATCACCCATTCCAGTACCTCTTGCGCCTCCTGCGTGGCTGCGCCCTCGGCAGGCAGGCCAGTCTTCAGGTCCCACATCTTCCAGGGAGTCAGGTTCAACAGGCTCTCAGCATAGACGGTACGCAGGTCCAGGTGATCCGGGCAGGCGGCAAAGGCTGCGCGCATGGCCCCGGCAAAATCGTAGTCCCAGGCGTGCATGTCCTCTCGCGGCTCGCGCTGCGGATAGCGGGTCTGGATGGCGCGGATCAACTGTTGTTCAGTCTCGGTGCAGCCGTCGATGCACATCAGTGCGGACTGCGCTGCGTCAAAGGCCGCTGCCAGCGCCTCGGCGCGGCTTTTAGCGTCCCGAAGGTCCCAGGGCAGGTTGTAGTTCGGGCCAGCTGCATAGGCGGCACCCCAATGGGCCATTGCGCAGTCCGGATCATGCTCCAGCGCGCGCTGAAAACAGGCGATGGCTTCTTCGTGATTGTAGCCATAGGTCCAGACCAGGCCGCGGTCGAACCAGCGCTGCGCCTCTGGTGAAGTTGTGGTCACCGGGCAGGAATAGCTGCCGAGATCATAATCGTAGCCCATGAAAAAACCTCCCCAAATGATTGGAGAGGTTAGGATCAGGCAGGCGCACCGGCAAGGCCGTTATTCGGCAGGCAAGCGCGCCTCGGCTCTGGCCATTTGCAGCATCAGCACAAAGGCAAGGGACGCCATGGTCAGCAGACCTGCACTCAGCATGTATGGGGCGATTCTATGGATTGGGTTTTATCTATTTGGTAGTGTTTGGGGAAGGAAAGGGGGACCAAGGTGACCAGAAGTTCTATGTTGACTAGATGGGAGGGGCTAAAAAAATCATTCCAAATACCTAAATGTGCACCTTAAGCCCTTATTACACTTAGAATATCTGATTTCAAATTATTACAACAGCATAGGTGTAAAGTCTGTCTGTTCTTGAATCTGTTCAAGGTGACTAAAATATATTCTGCTGGGAGACATTTAGGACCTTTTAGGACTATAATCTGTTCACGTTGAAGTAGGTATCTCTGGGAGAGGACTAAGTAAAACTTGGACTTTTTTCGTTTTTACACTGACTCTGGATTTGGCTGGTACTAGCACCAAGTCCGGACTTAGATTATTTGTGTATCTGCATTGATCTTGTTTTGCTTTTCTTCAAGTTATGAGTTTTTGCAAAGTTAGGAAACTTTTGAAGCTAGAAGTTAGTTTTTAAGTAGTGTCGGGACTTGGAACGCTTTATAACTGGATATTGAGGGAGGGGTTTAGAGAGATTATTGACCTTGTTTTTGCTTCCACTCATACAGATTGGAATTTCAGTTATGGCTTGGATGATTGTAGTTGTAAAAAATGCAGTAGACGCATTTTTTCCACTAAAAAGTATTTATGGACAAGCTCAGAATTTTTACCGATGCAAAATTAAAAAAAAGCCAGAAAGCGGATCTCTTTCTTAATTGAACTGAGTTAACCGATTTTAAATCTCTTAACTCTTTCAACTAAGCTAGTCTCTTAACTGAACTGACTGTCTCTGTTTTTTAGAAAATACTTAATTCAGATGTTATTTTGACCGGCATATATTTGGACCGTGATGAACAAACACTGCGTGCATCTCGTGCCAGGTGCAGTATGCGAACATTTTCAGGATCGTTCAGATAGAGATGGGGCGCCTTCTTTGGCGTTTTACTTGCATCGATTACCCAGTCTTTCTGGCGTGATTCAGCGGCTGCAGCGTAGAATTGCATGGTATTGGCAATACCCAACTCAGTTGAAGGCAGTCGATATTTTTTGACTGTTGATGTCTTTTTTGCTGCCAATAACAACGCAGTGTCGTATGCCCCTCGAGACTTTGACGCCAACCGTCGCAGTGGATGCTGGTGGGCATGATCAACCAAACCAGATCCTATCTTCGGCTTGATCGCGTCGCCGAAGTAAACATTGTATGGATACGAGGGTAGGTAAACGCCGCTGCGTTTGGCGAACCGGTGGAATAGATCTTGCCATTCCTTGCATTCCGCTAACACGCTAGTACACGTGCAAGGCTCGCGTAAGGCGATAAGCTTATTGAGAAAAGTCAGTTCGCCCAGGTGTGTAGCCTTGCTGTGTAAGCCAAGTATATGGCTGATCAGCGTCGATCCGCCATGCGGTGATGACAAGACAAACAATGCGCGCATGGAAATGCCCCTATTCCGTGCTGTGTGAAATACAGCACGTACTATCCCATAGACGGGGCATATTCGGTGTTAGAGGGTGTGCAGCGTGTTGTAAGGGTTCACTAATAAATGTGCAGCTCGCCTTACAACCCGCCTTTATTTCTGCAGTTTGCGCTAGTCTGGAAATCCGATACGCAGCTGGAGGCTTACCTGTTCGTAGTCAAAATCAAATTGATCTAGGTCGGAGTCGCGCTCGGGTGAGCAATTATTTGACTCTCTACAACCGTTGTAAATTTGGAAACATTAATGTTTCGTATAGCTTCATTGGAGAATTTTCATGTAGTCTGCTCAGGTTTTATTTCGTATTATACATTCACTGAATAAACGATGTATAACAACGGTTTTGTATAGCAACGGTGTACAACAACGGTTTTATATAACAACGGTTTAACAACGGTGTATAACAACGGGTTTGCGTAGCTTCATTGGAGAAATTCTTGCTCAGGTTTTATTTCTTATTACACATTCCCTGAATAAATGGTGTATAACCACGGTTTTCTATAACAACAGCTTAGCAACGGTGTATAACAACGGTTTTGTATAACAACGGTTTAACAACGGTGTATAATAACGGGTTTTCATAGCTTCATTGGAGAAACTCTCATGTAGTCTGCTCAGGTTTTATTTTGTATTATACATTCATTGAATAAACGGTGTATAACAACGGTTTTGTATACGGTGTATAACGGCTCTTGTCTTAATGAAGTGCATGTGTTTTGATAACTATAAGAGCCTATATAATACCCCTTTAAAAGTTTATAGAATTATTTTCGAGCACTTTGCAGTCCTGTTGGGCCAAAATTCCTCTTCTACGATCGAAATGGAAGAAAACGCCACTGGGTACTAATAGCTGACAAATACATCTTTAAGCTCTAAGTACCTTTCTACCAGAGGGGTCCCCAAAATAATCAGTAGACAGTTCATCTGGGAAATATATAAAAAATCCTCCTCTGTCTCCCAAAGAGCCCATCTTTCGAAACCATACTTGACCAATGCCGTTACTGTAGCTTCTAATATTCTATACTTGGTTCGCAGATATGGGTGACAGAGAAATCTGCCTTTTTTGACGGGAAAAGGGGTTGTATCCAGCCTCTAATACAATTCTAATCTAATTTTAAAATAAATTTTTAAAACTACTTTATATTATTCTTTAATTGCTTCTAATTTAAATTAAAAATAAATCCTAAGACTAATCATAATTGAAAGACGTATTCACTTTGTACAAGGCAGGAGAGACAAGGCAAGATTAGAAGAAAATATGTTTCAGGGCCCGCAGCTCAAAGACTAATAAATAGTTGTGTGCACTAGTGAAGGTTCAGGATGTGTAACTGATTGAAGCCAGGTCACTATTCAACCCGCTGTAAATTTTTTATTGCTTTTTCGCACACAAACTCTAAGAAAATTGCTTCCCTGGAAAGCTTATAAATCTTGTTTGATATACTAGTGTGAATTTAAAGGTGAGATGCTTCAGTTGAGACCCCATTCCCGCTTCGAGTGCAAAAAACCTAAAATTAATATATTAATAGGCTAATATATATAATAAATAGGCGAATAGAATTTAGGCTAATAATAGTTACTTGTTCCCGATCAAAATCGTTCCACCAGTTTTTACAGCTAACTCAACTGCTGCTGATGCTGCAATGATAACATTTTTAGGTTTTCATTAGGTCTGCACCGCTCATTGGTTTTCCCCTTTACGAGCCCTCAATTCTAGAAGATATACTTTCTTTTGCTAATTTTACTGCTACAATAAAAATATTTGAGATTCGTACAGCCATATTCCTGAAAAATCATGCTTTGCTTACAAGACCATATCCAGGGGGAGGGGGTTAGGGATTCGATTTCTTCCTCCACCCCCTCCCCCTTAATATTTATCTCTGTGGGTGTTTCTCGGTTGTGGTTTTTATAACGGAATCCACATGGTTGCCAAGGTGGTGAACATTTGGGATTATGCCGTCATTCATTCTCAGAACATAACCTAAACATCTCATCAGTAGACTCGTGTGATGTTCAACGTGAAGAAGGTAAATAAATCTAATAACGCTAAAGCAAAACACAAGTTTATTTTTCTTATTCGTCTTACTTCTGAGGCAGCACCGGTAACAGACCTCGAACGGAGAATAATAAGGGAGAGAAAAGTAATCTCGTCTGCCTTATACATGAATAAAGAGAAGGTGAAATGTGTTCTCCATTGGTTATGTATAAGCTTTCTAGAGCCTTAAAACTTATGGCCCGTCGCATCAATTAAGACCGTGCAAGATGTGAAAGATTTACTTCATTGTATGCATGGTGATAAGGTCTAGAGAATGAACAATTGTTTCATTCTAGGATATTTATTATATTAGCTTGTGTTTCAGTTTTCAAAAGGAGATTTTAAGACGGGGCATTGTATTGAAGGCTAGCTGTTTGCCTTTCATGGGTAATGAAAACATATTAAGAATATTATATTTACATTCCGTGTGTGGGCATGTGAAGAAAAAGACGGTTTAGTAATAGAGCAAAATGAGTATTTGAAGCATAACATTCTTCAGTATGTAGAGTCTAATAGAAAATTGCTGGTAAGCATAAACTTCATGGATTGTATGTTTAGGGTACTTATGGGTAAATCGACTTTAAAATTATTTATATGTGTTTCTTTTTAAGCTGCTTTAAGTAGAAGTCGTTCAGCACCAGGCCTTATAGAATCATCCGGGGAAATATCATTAGAACAAATGTGGCTGAGATCTTTCTTCTGGCAAAACTTACAAAATTTCACATATTTTCAGGTAGAAGCTAGAAATCCTTACAGTATGGTTCTCTGCTATACCAAATCTGTGATTTTTATAAAGATGAATTGCTTTTTAAGGGCGTTTTTGCCCTTTCTCAAAATTCCTACCAATTTTCTCAGGCTCGTAGTCTTTGGTGGGTTCATAAAACTTGATCAATTTTATATATCTGGAGTTGGCATAAAAATCCAACTCAGTTGATATATCCATTATTAGGAAAATTCCTTGTTAGACAGTTTTGGTTGCTATTTGGTCAAGTTGATCCTTACTTACAGCATGTTACCACCAACTGCTTGAATAGCTAATGAGGCTAGGAATCCACTCTCAGATTTCTCAGACCCCCATTACAAGACTTCCACCTCTTGAGTAGCTGAGTTTTTCTTGGAACTAAAGACCCCCTAAAGGAAAGTCTAGAGAGCCGTGACAAATGCAGCTGTTGATGAAGCTTGTATTGAATTGACTAGCCTACTAAAACTTCATCATGTGATCCCCAAAAATGGCTTGATTCTTGATTCTGCACTTATATTTACTGATACAGATTCCAGTAAGGTCCAATCCATGTATTTTGCTATTTTACTTTCAACTTGGAGAAGATTATCAGGTTCATATAATTTCTAGAGACGCGGATTGAGGCATTTGACAATTGTGAAGAGTGTGATCTGAACAAGCTCTATAAGCTTAGAAGATATTTTATCTAGCCAAGCCCTTTGGAGGTCCTCAGAAACATTTAAGAGTCCACCCTCACTAAACCTAGTTTGAGAACGGGCTACGTCATCTTATGGATACAGTTGTGCACTTTAAATCCGACAGTTTCTAGAGCAAGTTGTAATGTTTGCCGAAACCTGGTCTACAAAGAGAAGCCACTGGACTGACCATCTGCGGCCGAACTTTCGGAGGGTACGAGGCCAGGCTCCACCAGTGCTGCCTTTGCTCTCCTTGAGGTCACTTCCAGATGCTATGTGGCTCTAATTGAAGATTCTAATAAGGAAGGCATTCTGGGGGTTTCTTCACTGATAGTTGTTGCGGAGCAGCGCTCCTTAAAGGTTGTTGTAACGTCTCTGTCGATTACAAAAACGCTGGATTTCAGCGTTGGATATGCGAACTTGAAGATGCCTTCTTTGTATGTTACTCAGACAGCCATAGTCACATTCATGCATTGTACTCGCGTGAATTTGTTTCGTAAGCCAGCTTCCGTATCCGTGAAGTGAGATGGTCCAGACTAGGACTAAAATGATTTGAGATTTCGTCCGAATACTAACTGCGTGGTGGGTCTACGGAACCGCCGAGCTGATGCTAAATTATCTGTACTTTTTATATCTTCTGCTTAATGTGCTCCAGCAGTGATGAGTAATAAAACCTGGAAAGTAAAGCACTCAATTTTCTCAGACTGAGCTTCATTGATGCTCAGATTCGATGTAGATTGGCTTTTAAGATCAAATAATTGCCAGAAAGCTTAAACAAAAAGTCCGCGTAAACTATCTTGTTTTAAGTTATAGCTTTTCTACTTAAATATTTGGCAAACTTTTTTATCAAATAAGATTACATTTTTTTTTTCATTTAGGAAGAAAGTATAATTTTCAGATGGAAAGCAAAAAGCATGTTGCAGTAAATGCATCTGGACTTTTTCCACTCAGTTCAAGACTTTTTAAAACAAAAAATTGGCACCATATCAAAAAAAATACTGACCAAACAAATTGATGGGTTAACTATGACCTAAGATCCTAATTTTATCAGGACGCATCGTGTACTCCAAAACTGTCTGAAAAATAAATTAAATTATCCATGTTTAATCCATATTTAATTATAGTAAATCAGCGTTTTCCAAACTCTGAGGGGCACCTCCCTAGGGGGGTACAGACTAGTCCAAAGGGAGGCGCGAATATTACGCAGGATTGATAAAAAAATCGAATGGAATTATAACTACGCTGTCACACGAAATATTTTGACCCTTTCGGGATTGAGGGGTTTAGATATTCAGGCTAAACAAAAGCTAGGTTTGCAAACTCAAGGTCAAACTAGCGAGATTTTATATATGCTGCTGAACACTCTGCTCTGGATTTATCAATTAGACGATCTTTGCTATCGATTATTTTCTTAGATACGCACTATGGCTCTATGGCACTATGGCACTATACGCACTATTCTCGCACTCGGTAAATTCTCCCAAAGTTCTGCTGGATTTTTATAAGAGGTTTATTAGATCAAAAGTTGATTATGGACCGATTATGATGCTTTAGGGCTTCACCGCCACTCAGAGAGAGCCAAGGTTCACCAACTAGCTGGATTTGTCTTCGATAGTTAAACAGAGCCAAATGCTATCAGTAAGGTATTTTGCAAGGATTCAGGCATATGGATCAGACCACCCACTGTATCTGTTACATTCGGGAGAATAAGTATTGAATCTTCAAGGACAATAGGGGCACGGGACAGTGTTATTTCCAAAAGCCCAACCTGGCAAAATTACCACTTTTCTTTCCATTCAAGTTCGATATATATTGCCAACAAAACTGATAAAAGTCGAAAATGAAGTTTAGAAAATGCTATAACGTTCAGATTTGTTTGACGCACGTTCTCTGTCACTTAAATATTCAAGTTTAATATGTATTGCACACAAAAGTGATAAAAATCAAAAATGGAACCAAAATGTATTTTAGGAATTGCTATAGCATGCAAATTTGGTTGACGCATGCTCCGTCTCACTTAAATATTCAAGTTCAATATGTATTACACATAAAATTGATAGAAATCGAAAATGGAATCAAAATGAATTTTAGGAAATGCTATAACATTCAAATTTGCTTGACGCACGCTTTGTCTCACTTAAATATTCAAGTTCAACATGTATTGCACGCAAAATAGATAAAATTCGAAACTGGAATCAAAATGAATTTAAAAAAATGCTATAACATTAAAATTTGGAATTTGTTTGATTTGAGATATAAGTTCGCCGGTTTACTTGACCCAGCGCGTGTCGTAAGACAAAAGGGAGTACATTTATCGAGCAAATTCTTATTAAAAATCGTTACTTAACCTCAAAGAACCTCAATACTAACCTTAAAGAATATGAACCTCATCAAGCCAGTGCTTGTCAAAAATGGTTCCTCACCTCAAAGAACCTCAACACTAAAATTTTCAGGTCCGGGAAACCTTTTCAAGCAAGTCCTTATTAAAAAGGGTTGCTCAACCTCAAAGAACCTCAATAATAACCTCAAAAATATTAGACATTTAAATTCCAGTCTTATATTGGATCTGATTGCTATTTCTGGTTGCTAGGGGCTAATGGCTATGTGTAAATTATGTACCTGTTGGAATATAAACGAGAAAGAGTGATTGAGAGAAAGAGCGGCTTAGGGAGAGATTAGTAGAGATATTATTACAGGGAGGGAAAAGAAGAGGGAAATGAAGTGAGAGGGAATAAACGGAAAAGATTTTATAATTAGAGTAATCCCTGTACTAACAAATAGTCTTGTTGTAATCATAGCAAGCTTACTAGGTTGTGACAAAATTTAATGCGAAAGTCGTTATAATCGTAACGTCTCTGAAGTATTTGAACTAGTTAAAAGACTCGTTTTACTACTACCAACGTTTGTCAGCACTAAACTACGTGAGGCCAACACGGAAACGGATTCTCTTTCTTCTTTCGAACATATTCGAAACTTCAGTTTATAGTTTCTTCCACTAATCTGGTTATTATAAACTTCACAACACATTTGAGGATGATATCTTTCATATGACTGCGGCTGGATTACCAGAAGGTACAATTTTGGTTGCCTGCTATATGTAAAACCTAACCTAACCACCTTATCTTTCTTTGATTATTAACCTAAGCAGTGGGGTTCAACTACATCTTTCGTACAGCTAATTGTTTGATAATCATTCGCTAACCGAGCATCTCAAAATATTTTTTGACAACCGCTTTAAAACGCCCAACCTCCACCTGCCTCAACTTCTTGAAATGCCCATGTTTCAGAACCAAACTTAATTACTTGTTATGGCTTTTACTTCCGATCTCAGTTCGAAGACTGATTCTTCTGAACATTTTTCAAAAGTAATAAAATACTGTGCAACTTGGATATTCTATTTGTGCACCTAGCCTACATCCTCTGTCTGAACTAATAGAGCTATTGCAGTTCTTCAGGTATTGCTAATATACTTTTCAGACTATGGAAATCAGTTGGGAGATGGTGAGCAATTTATTTTCGCTTATATCCCCCGACTTAACGGCAGTTTTATGTTTGCAGGAACAAGGTTTTTAACGAAATAACTAAGTAAAGTAAAGAGCGAATTATAAAAGAACTTTCAATAGATTTAAGCTGAAAATATTCGTTTTTTTAAGATTTTTGAAAGATTCTTTTTTTTAAAGATTCGTTTTATTAGGTATTTCGGTATAGGGATGAGATCAAGTAATTACATAATTTCGTTCTAAGTACCATGTTTTAACCTGCTGCGTGCTAATAGATTCCAAGTTGAACCTAAGTTTGTTTGTTCTTTGTTTAGTTTTTTCCAATATGAAGTTTCTGTTTACGAAAGTGTTGCTTCATAAAGTCAAGAAGATCGACGGGTGGATAATTCCGTTCTCAGTATCCACCAAGGCTAACTAAAGGATACGGTGAAATCATCGGAGCTGGAGGCCATTTTAGGGCCATTTTTAATCATGTTTATGATAAATCTTAGGTCATAAATCTGAATTTGGATTAATTTGCAGGGATGTTGTTGGTTCGAGATCTATACTAACTTTTCTCACTCCCATAATTTGTTGAGTTGATTGAATACCATATACTGAGTAATATTATGCGTCCGGTGAAAAAAAAAAATCGAAGATGTTTTCCAACTGAAAGTTTACCGTAGAAGGTTTCAGGTCACAAAACTGCCTTGCTTTTCATATGCTGAACTATGAAAATAAGCTTTACATTGAAATTTCTTAAACACTGCCGTGAGTTAAGTTCTATTTCAGTACCACTATGGATGTTATCAATGCTAGTCCAATCTTTCTTCAGCATGTTACATCTAAAGAATTTTCATGCTATAATTTCGGTTCTTCATCTTTTAATTTTCTCCTAGTCAGAGTTTTCTTAGAACTCTTAAGAACATTTTTGGGGTCATTTAGTAATATTTCAAAATTTCATTTCAAAGAAGATGTCAAATGTTTTAATATCAATTAATATTAGTTATATTTGTTGCTAATTAAATTATTTTTGTATATCGAATTTAAGAAATTTGTGTAGTTGAATGTCCACGTGGCCGCTTATGCAATTGTCTTGTGTTTAGCTCAAACTTGTTTTTTCCACAAACCTTTATATAATCATCCCTGATGCAAAAGTGCTTATAAAGAGATGCCTAAATGAGGTAACATAGCTTTTTTATAACGATCAGATCTGAAGTAGAGACATTTTTATGAAGTAAATGCTTAATGTCTTTATGTTTGTAAATTCTTTGAGTAAATAGTAAGTACCCATGTTAAGAAAACAATTCCTACTTCAAAGTCTGCAGAATAATCGTATTTAATACATTTTGCATGCAACCTTGCTTGTTTCCCCCCCAATCCTCCTAATGTACAAATATATAACTAAAACTATATATTTCCATTTCATTGTAACGCGTTTGTCCAGTTTCTGTTGCTTCCTGGTCGATTCAATTTACAGGTGAGTTGTGCGAAGATAGGAAATATATAATTTGGGCTATATGTTCGTACTTCAAGGGGGTTGGGGGTAAAGTACAGTGGGGCTGCATGCAGAATGTGTTAACTATGCTTATTCTGTATATTATGAATTAAGAATTGTTTTCTTAATATGAGCACTTGCTGTGGTTGATATATCATACATGTGCATATTTTTTTATTTTTCGAGTCGAGCCTGCACATCTTCAGCAGTTAAGTCGACTCATTGACCATCGTATCGCGTGGTTTCCTTGTTCGCCTGCTGCTGTTTGCGCACTTCATCCAGACGTTCCTTTGAACAGAAACAATGGAAGGCATCGCCCTGATCCAGCAGCGTCTGAATGTGCGTCTGATAGATTTCGCGGCGATCACTCTGGCGATAGGGACCAAACTCGCCCCCACAGTCAGGTCCTTCATCCCACTCAAGACCCAGCCACCGCAGCGCTTCGTAGATTGCTGTTTCTGAATCCGCCGTTGTACGGGCCTGGTCGGTATCTTCAATCCGCAGGAGGAACTGCCCGCCGTGCTGGCGAGCAAACGCCCAATTAAAGAGCGCCATGTATGCGGTACCCACGTGGGGGTCCCCGGTCGGAGATGGCGCGATCCGGGTCCTGACAGTCATCTGGGCAGCTAGAATCCTAGTTCAGCAGCGTCGTGCGGCAGAATAGGATAAGAGATCCCGGACCACTTTTGTACACAGCGTACGACCTGGCAGGCGTAACCAAACTCGTTGTCGTACCAGACGTAAAGTACTACCCGGTCACCGCTGACAATACTTGCCTCACCATCCACGATACACGCGTGGCGGTTACCCACCAGGTCAGAAGAGACGATGTCCGGCGACGTGGTGTAGTCGATCTGGCGCTGCATGGAAGAATGCAGGCTTGTATGCCGCAGGAAGTCACTCACCTCTTCTACCGATGTTTCGCGGGCAAGCGTCAGGTTCAGAATCGCGAGCGAAACGTTTGGCGTCGGCACGCGGATCGCATTACCCGTGAGCTTGCCTTCAAGCTCAGGTAAGAGCTTGTGTACCGTGCAAGCCACTTTGTCAACAAAAATTCCATCGTTTTTAGGGTCATGGTTGATCATCGGTCTTCTTGCCTCCGTCATCTTGGGGATTCCATGGTTGTCGGAGTTTTCAGGAATTCGAACCGCCGGTCTTTTCGCGTTTGCGTTGCTATTTTTATGTGTCTCCTTTTTGAATCCGGATTTTTCCGGCGAAAGGATCAACTATTTTGTCGGAAGGAAAGTTTGGGTTTTGCTTGTTCTGGCAGAATTTGTGATGGCGAGGAAAACGCCGATTGGCGAAGCCGCGCAAGGACAGTTTTCTCATGCTGTGACGGGAGAAGTTTCTCTCTGGATTTTTTTATTGAGTTGGGTCGTTATCCTCACGTGTATTCATCCGACGTATCTGAAAGACCTGCATTCTTCTCATAATGTTATCCTGACCGGGTTTGTGGTATTCGCTCTTCTCTCCTCCACCTATTCTCCATCGCCGGTCTATTCTCTGGCTTGGGCCTTAAAACTTAGCTTAGTGGTCATGGCCCTTGGTTTGTGGTTTTCCGGTTTGAAGACCGTTGAAGACATCGTTGGAGTTTTTAAGGTGATGTGGTGGACGTACTTGGTCCTGTGTCTCATTCCGTTCGTTCAGGTCCTCAGTGAAGGGGTCTATCTTTTTTCCGGCGGGCGATTGAGTGGAATGTTTTCTGCCACTGGGATTTCCCGTGCAGGTGGGACGTTATTTTTGTTGTCGATCATATTGTTTTGGACTGAAAAATTTCAAAAAATGCGATACGGAATTATTTCCATTTTTGGCTTAAGTATTTTATTGATGGGGGTAGGGAAAGCCGCTATTCTTTCTACCGTGAACTGGCCACGGTCAGCGAACTGGTCAACCATCTTCCCGACGGCTTCCAGACGCGGCTGCAGTCGGCCGGAAAACCGCTTAGCCCCGGGCAATGCCAACGCGTCGCATTAGCGCGGGCAATGTACGGCAATCCCCGGGTGATCGTGCTGGATGAGCCCAACGCACATCTCGACAGCGAGGGCGAGGAAGCGCTGATCAACGCCATTTCCGCCATTCGATCGCGCGGAGCCACGCTGGTGCTCGTGACGCACCGTTCGGCCCTGCTGAACCAGATGGACAAAGTGCTGGCCCTGTCGGAGGGCAAGGTGCGCCTGTTCGATGACAAGACCAAGTTTCTCAATCAACTTGCGGCAGTAGCCTGACCCGGGTGGCGTGTCAAAGCGTGATGGCAGTGAATCGATGAACAAGAACTGGAATGCAAAGAACATAAAACGCGCCAAAATGGGCGCCTTGGCGGTCATCGCGGTTTCATTTGGCGGTTTTGGTGGCTGGGCGGCAACTGCACCGATCGAAGGTGCCGTAATCGCCTCCGGTGTCGTGAAGGTGCGGTCGAAGCTCAAGGCGGTACAGCATCGTGAAGGCGGGATCATCAGCGAAATCCTTGTCCGCGACGGCGATCGGGTTTCGGCCGGCGATGTTGTCATCCGGCTTGACGAGACCCGATCCCGCAACAGCCACAATTTGCTGCGAAGCCGGCGGGATCACGTACTGACGACGATCGCCCGGTTGCAGGCTGAATTGCGGGGCGAAAGGGAATTGGCCTCACCGCGAGGTGTTGATCGCGGAGATCCCGCGTTCGGTGAGAAACTTGAGAACCAGCGGAAGTTGCTGGCGGCGCGCCGGGAAACCAAGGCCTGTGCACCTCCTTCGGCGAGTCTGTCAATTCGTAAGGACTATTCAAGTCAAGTATTGATTTATTTATTGCTAATCAGTAATCAATTTTATGACCAACAAAATGAAGCACTTCGAGATATAAAAATGCTCATATATTGGCTAATAGACGTTGCATTTCCAAGTTTTAAGCTTTTCAACAAAATTTATGACTCAGCGATCAAATAATTTTTTCTTGTCATCAAACAAAAGCGGTTTGGATGAAACTATAAAATTTTAACATACCTATAAATTTGAAAAAAAAAAATATATCTTGTGTTTCTTGGCATCGGTGTCTAAGAAATATTTTCTTTGTATAGCTCGTGATGACATAATACACACAAGAAACTTTCAAAATAGAGGATGAAAAAAAAATTGTTCTGTTACATAAGATATAAGGAAGAAAGCCGAATATTAAACAGCTTTCGGAACTCTGCTAGTTAGCTTCAATAGTACACGCTAAATCCATTGTTGTCACTTAACATCAATTAGAGTTTTCCGAAACGTTTAAATGATGCTAAGAAAGCAAACATACGAGTGAAGAGTCCAATTTATTTATGACGTTTATGATGACTAGGAACCTACCTGCCCGTTGTACTAGCTTGTGCATATTCTATTTAAACCTAAATAATAAAAAAAAATGCAATCCTTAACCTCTTATAAGAACCTGGATCCATTCAGTCTTACAAGGAAATAGTACAAACGGCTAATTGCAAGTTGCTAATAGCAATCTATTAGAACATAAAGGCACTGTGTTGGTCTGTTTGAATTATATGCAAAGGCCCTAATTGTAGGGGGGCGAGAAATGCCTCGCCTCTGCCACGACCCTGTTTGACGCTAACGACAACCTCACCAGGCTATTGTTGCCTGATCTAGAGATTCCCATCAACCGTTACTGGCACCATTTCCGTGGCTACCACTTGGTCGTCAATGGGGACACGGCAACCAGTTACCCCATCCGGGACACGTATCTGGACAACGGAGAAACTTCGTTTCTGGTCGGCGGCGATCTCAGCGGTTTGCAAACCGGCGACCGCATTCAAATGGCGATCAGACTGGATGGACTTAGCCTTTGCCAGGATTGCACCTTTGGCCAAACCGATTTGTTGATCTTGGATGCACAACCACCCGCCATTGACAGTATCGCCCTCGATGGCCTTTGGATTGGTGACCATTTGCTTGCCGGTCAGCCCTTTACTGCCACCGTGGAGGCTTCAGACAACATGCCCCTGACTGGCGCCACGGCCCAGTTCGAAGGCGTGAACCAATCCCTCACCGGCCCTCCGCCCTATGCGTTTACGTTTACAGCGCCAACGCCGGCCGTGGCCACCGACGTGTCATTGACCATCGTCGTTTCCGATTATGCAGGGCTTAGCCAAAGCCAAACCATTTTCGTACCCGTTGCGGGTGTCGATAGCCAACCACCTTCGCTTACAGTCACGGAGCCAACCGACGCAATCACGCTCCCCTTATTAACTCCGTTCACGGTAAGGGCAAGTGCACAAGATGATTTTTGGGTGCAAAGCCTGAGTGTGAGCTTTAACGGACAAACCCAGATTCATGAACTGGGTCAAACTTACGGCGGGGAAGAACGAATATTCACACTGGAATCACCCTATGTTCAGGCACTTAGTGAATACACGCTTTCAATAAGTTTTTGAAAAACCTTTAGCGTGAAGAAAGGGGTATTGAGGATTGGCAACCCACCTTATATACAGAATAATTTTTGTTCGTTTTATGTTTTAATGTTGATCCTAAGCTTTCAGAAGAAAAAATTGTATTTTATTTAATAAAGACAATTGACGATTCATTTCTGAACTTGAAGCAGACAGTTTATTGATAACAGCGTTCGCTTTAATTTAGTTTAGCATATCTCTCATTGTGCGTCAGAATCAAAGTTTCTAATTTCATCAGTCACGGTTGCTTTCAGCCTTCTTTTATTAACTTTAGGTCTGAAAAACGCTCTGTCACTGGTGAGTGCTTTAATGATATTACTACCAACTACAATTACTAACAACTCACTGTAGTACCAAGACGCCTGAGGCTAACATAGCTACACACGTTTCTTCTCCATCCCAATCTATTTAAAACCTCCCTCTTTACACCCACACAGGAAGTTTCTTTTTTCCTTCAATCCTTCCTTGCGATATCTTCCCACCTCGGGTGACGTGCTTTTCGTTAGGCCCTAGAAGATTAGCCGAAAAGGACAAATATTTTGGAATTTTCTAAAGTTCTGTGCACTGGAGACTGTACATGTTATAGTGAAGAATCAATTAGAATGCGTATTTTAGATGTGTATTTTTTTTTTGCTATTGCACTCTGAGAAGTCTGTTACCGTTTTACAACCAAACTCTTCAACTACATCTTGTTCAATCTTCTTGGTCTCCATATGCTGTTAAGATACAAAATCCTCAAAGACGTTAGTGGTATAGTTTTGCAAGATAGATTTCCTTCTTAGGCTAGGCCAACCAAACATAACGAACATCAATTCTTCATGGATGTGTTAAAATATTTTCACTCAGGCGTTGAAAAACCTGTAAATTTATCCCCCCTGCCACCTTAATACACGTTTTCTCTCCTTACCTTGCTTCAGGTTAAGCAAGATAACCAGATAAAGGGTTGATATTTGAGTATTATGTGCTCTCAATACAGTGGAAACAGAATAAACTCGATTTACAGACGTATTTTAAGACTCAGATGCCGATACTAATAATCAAGCAAATTCTTTTCCCCATGAAAAGATCCTCCCACGTAATCCCCTTATTTGAATACTCCCTATTTGCGTACCGTAACCCACAATTTGAATTAATAATGTCAAAAGGTCTTGCATAATATTTTCAGAATCGTTGGTAGTGCTTCATGGTGACCAAACTAAAAAAAAAGAATGTAAGCTTAACAATTTAAACCATTTTTCTATTGTCTGGAATTCCAACCAAAAGGAAAAGGTATGTGATATACAAAACCTTAGGCTATCACAGACAACAAATAACGTTAGGTTAAAGTACCAAGAACTGTGAAAATGAAATTTCATTGTCTAAATCGTGAAATGGAAACTTACACAGCCGTATTTATTTAAAAAGAAAAATTAGTAAGAACCAAGAATTGAAGTTTTAGTAAAAGTGAGTATTCAATCATGCAGTTTGGGTGCAAAATTCTGAAAAAAGAAACATGGGTGAAAAATCAGCAAAAAAATCTGAACACAAAAAGCTGACATCAAATAGCTTAAGAAGGTTTACTTAAACTTTTAATTCTAGCAAGAATATGGTAAGACACGCCTTGGTGTGTTAAACCGTAAGCGTGTCAGAGTCAGGGTCTTTAAATTTTTAAGTTCTAGCAGGAACCTCTAGTGCTGGTCTTAAGAACAATTTGAAGAATGAGGATTATGAATATCTTGAGTCATGAGTAGAATGTGAAGAATACACAAGAAAGAAAACTATTTTTATCTGCGATAAGAAGAACAGTACTAATGTAGGAGGTCTTTTCAGCGAAGGTGAGACGGGAGTAAATTGACTACAAGTCTACCTCTAATATTTTAGCCTCCTCAGCCCAAGATATCTTCCGCAGCCCCTCTTGTTACAAACCTTACGTTTGAAAAAAGAGAGTACGTTCGAATCTTAACCGAATCCCCGACTTCAAACCAATATTTTTATGTTCAAATTGCTCTTCGAAGCTTTTTCAACAATAGAATACTGTAAAGACGAGTTTCAATATTCTACTTTCAAAAATTTGTTTAAGGGCAGTTCGTCCTTGGTCAAGTCACATTGTACAGAGAGGCGGCACGCCAATTGCGTTGAGCTGGATGTCGATGTCAACCTGTGGATGATTGGGAGCTAATGTGGCGACTAGAGAAACATTGTAGATCACCAGCTCAGTTGGTAGAGCGCACGCCGCAAAAGCGTGGCATATTTTGTAATTTTCTATTTTCTAAACCTGTTTCATTCAAAAGCATAGTGAAACATTTCACAAAATATTTTACTCAAGCGTGATTTTAGCCTTGGTACATGAAGAGCTTGTATCTACAAAAATATTTCTTTTAAAGACAAATGGTAAAAACTGTCTTTTAAAGAAATATTTTTGTAATATTTAAGTATATTTAAGTAATGAAATTAAGTATTCAAAGCTTGGCGAAGTTTGTGCGTTTACGGCCTACCTTTGTGAAATTATTAGCATGTGGATTACTTTACAACTTTAGTTTCACTAGGAGTGAAACTTGAGTCAATGCGTAGAAACATGAACTTTTGAACTTTGTACTTTGACTTTATTGAATATAAAGACACAAATAGAACACAACTCCAGGGACTGATCAATGATCCTCCAGGGCCTAAATGTAGCCCCTGGAGAACGTCGAGTATTCATATTAACATATCACTGATTATTATTTATAAAACAACAAAATGTTAAACTTTGAAAAAGATGGAATACAGAAAAAAGGTACTGTGCACTAAATACAAAAGAGAGACAGAAAAAAAAGAGAGAATCCTCCTAAATATTATTCATTTGTATTAGATTTTTTTTTATAAATGTATCGATACGACGGAACTGAAACACAATCTTTTATCTCCAGCGGAATACTATTTCATAATTTCACTCCAAAGTATCTTATAGAAAAAGCCGCTCTTTGCGTGTGACAAATACCCGAAATAAGAGAAAAATGTGTAGATGACGACGTTAGACAAATACGATAATATGATAATATATGAAAAAGGACAAGTTATGTTAGTCCTGGGGGTGCTAGACCATTCAAGTATTTATCCATGAATACTTAAGTTTGGAGCTGGCAAATTTGTCTTACTGTTAGTAACTGAGATTTAAGAAAAAATTTCTTTAGTAATAAGTCTTTTAAAATAAATTGATTTTACAGCTCTATCTTGTAAGGTTTGAATTTTCTTTAAATTATAACAAAAAGAATTAGCCCAAATGTAACAACTACACTTAATATAAGGATAAACCAGAGTAAAATAAAAAGTTCGCAAAACTTTTTGTGAAAGAAAATTTTTCAGTCTATTCAAAATCCAAGACTTTTCAGGTCCTTCCTCTGAGTAACTCAGGTATGTCTCCAGGTGGCTAATAGCAGAGAATCCTTTAGATATGGAGAATACCCTCGAATATCAGATGAGAGGGTGTAAACAAGGGGGCAGACCGGGTGTTCGGGGGTTTTGAATAACCCTTGCACCCAGTCTGGGAAACAAATACATACAGATTAGATGAGCCCCTATTACAGGGATCTTGCAGGGCTCCGACTTGAAGATATGCCCCAAAAACACTGAATAGATCTCCAGTAATGAGGTAAATATTTCGTAATCTTATTACGCGAATTATGATTATTCCCGAGGAGAATACAACTGCGTAGAGTGGAAGACACACGTGAGGGGGTAAACGGTCCCGGCTACAAGTAGAGAACATTGGCTTTTCGTTGCTTCAGAAGTCAGCCAAGAAAACTTTCCTCCCTTTGAGTTACGAATGGGCAATCAATAACGTCACGAACTAGGGCTACCACGTCCGAGGTTGCGAATGAACAACTCGGGGCAACCGACGTATTGACAGCTAACAGGGTCGGAAACCCATCTAGACAGCATTTGACTAGTCCGTCTCGGACGATAGACCAGTTTTGTGTACTAGACTTACAACTAGAATCGGAACATTAAAACTTCGGACACTTGCACAACCAGGAAAGGTATGCTCCTACGCGAAACAAACCGATAAAAGTGGGATATCATTGTTCTCTCAGAGAGGTATGTTCCAGGTAACAGTGACGAACAGAGAGGAGACACAACCCCCTACATAAAGGCAGAAAAGAGTGAATGGAAAGAGAAGGAGTCAGTTTTTTCGCGATTAAAAAAGATAAAAAACCAATTTAGTAGAAGGACAACCCTGGGTTCGACCATTTTATATACCAATCCGGGGAAAAGCTCAGGTTCATAAGAGCTAAACTGTGCATGAGTTAAGATTAGGGATTCTAAACGTATCGGAAACTTCACATCATAGGAGGCAAGTATATTTGTAATTTTGAAATCTAAGAATAGAGCATTGAAGCCAAGCTTTTGGAGAATTCTAACGTATTTTCTTACAGCTAATCGCGAATCTTCTTCTGACTTTGATCCGTAGCAGACCATTTTTCCACTACTGAAGATCAAGGCTGTGGTTCTAGGCTCTCTTATCCTCATAATAGCAGGGGAACACCGTTTGGGATTATATTCGGCGTTCCGGGCTTGAAGTCCAATCTTTTTTAAGTCCAATTGGCATCCAAGATTTACAGTTGATATAAAGTTCTGAATTACAGGAATAATATCAGTGTCATGGGATATCATACGATTATCCTGAGTTTGTAAAATATTGGCGTGCTGCAAGTCCGGTGAATTCATTCCAATTTTTTGGAAGGCTCCGTCCAAATTCCGAAATATAATTGTTAATAATTGTACCTGATCAAACTAAAATGATTATTAAAGAGGCAAATATAAATGTGGTTTGTATTCTTAATTACCCAATACCAAGTCACAATACTTTATAGTTTTTTTTAAAAACGATTATGTCATAAAACAAAAAATTTTCATATATACAGTCATTTTGTTTCCACATCATAGTCGAAGTGATGGATATAAATTGAAATAGGAAGAAATTGCACATGGGTTGATCTATCAAAAACATACATACTAACAACAATGCCCAGAGGCTAGAGCCAACAGCTAGGCCGATTTTTTATTTTTACACTTATTGCTACGAGAATATCTTTTTGGAAATATAAAGTTAAGGGTCATTTCGTCATTGATGGAATTTTTTTTAAAAAATCCCAACTTTTAGATGAATGTCATTTTGAATATATAAAGTTAAGGTTTATACCCGTCCCCGACGCTAAACGACCCCCTCCCCTGAAAAAATTGAATGTGGTCAAATTGGCTTTTAAAACAATTATTGATTCGCTTTCTTTTGTAACCTAAAACGTTAAAAGATTGCACTGGGTTTAATGAATGGATAGTTCTTCAGGACTTCGTTTTTTTTAAGTTCTTTATTGGTTTGATTATCCTCTTCATAGCCATCTGATCTGTTGTTGGCTTGTGGCCAAGAATAATATAAAATACGGGGAAGAAAACTGTCAGCTGTTTTATGAAAACCAATCAACTTATAAGTTGGTTTCTCGAATAATTTAATACAAAAAATTTCTGTTTCATTGAACACAAGATGTTATCCCAGTTGATATTATCATCCTTCTACGCCACAGAACATGAGATGTCAGCGTAAAACTGCAGTTCTGATTATCAAATTATCTTCTAAAAAATTAATAAGTTTTGATGAACAAAAATTTATATTACTTTTTAATTCAAAGTCCAAGTAAGTAACTAATCGGATTAAGGACGTTTCTTGACTATTAAGGTCTCTGTGTCGGCGCTGCAATGTGTTGCTAGATTCAAGTTGCTAGATTCTAGATGCAGAGTGTTGTTGCCAGATTCAATCTCTGGGTCCGTATTAACTAGCTAAGGTCAAACCAGTCGTGCTACTACAGCACAAGAAAAAAATTCGCCAGGCGTTGGGATACGATTCCATGCACCACGATGGTCGCGGAGCTGTCGGCGAACCACGGTGGTTCACTGCAGCAGGCGATCGAGACGGTCGAGGCCGCTGCCGCGGCCGGCGCGGACGCCATCAAGATCCAGACCTACACCGCCGACACCCTGACCATCGAGAGCGACCGACCCGAGTTTCGCATCGAGGCCGGACCATGGCGGGGCCAGACGCTGCACCAGCTGTACGCCGGCGCTCACACGCCTTGGGACTGGCACGGCCAACTGCGCGACGCGGCAGCGCGCGCCGGGCTCCCGCTGTTCTCGACGCCGTTCGACGCGACCGCGGTGGACTTCCTCGAGCAGCATGGGGTCGAGGCGTACAAGATTGCCAGCTTCGAGCTCACCGACCTCGGCTTGCTCGACGCCGTCGCAGCCACCCGCAAACCCATCGTGCTCTCGACCGGCATGGCGACTCGCGCGGAGATCAGCGAGGCGGTCCAACGCATCCGCACCGGCTGGAACGGCACGGACCAAGGCCTGATCCTGCTGCACTGCGTGAGCGCCTACCCCGCGCCACCGGCGGACATGAACCTCGCGACCATTCCCGACCTCGCGGCGACCTTTGACGTGGTGGCGGGCCTGTCGGACCACACTCGCGGCCACAGTGTCGCCGTCGCCGCCGTCGCGCTCGGAGCGCGCCTGGTCGAGAAGCACTTCATCCTGCGTCGCGACAACGGCGGCCCGGACGCGCACTTCTCCATGGAGCCCGATGAGTTTCGCTCCATGGTCGCCGCAGTGCGCGAAGTCGAGCAGGCGGTGGGCCTGCTCCTTGACCAGTGGCGCGATCGCGGGGCCCACCGACATGCTCTCCTCGTAGGAGCCATAGGAACCAATTTTCCATTACAAAAACAATGGACCATGCTATGCAAGATATTGTTTTCTTCATGATGCTGGATTACTGCAGAATTGTCTATTCTTTCATGAACCTTAACAACCATAGATGTCACACTTATGGCTGGATAAATTTCAGCAAGGTCCTTTCTATCCTTCTTAAATACAGGAGTGATATCAGCAGTTTCCCAGTCTTTTGGTAGTATGGATAGCAAATGATAAGCTGAATAGCAAGGAAAGTGGTCAGGGAAAGACTGATTGGCATTCATGCAGAATACAAGAATGAATGCAGTCAGGATCCATCACTAAACGAATAGTAACCAAAGTAGATTCAATGTCTAAAAATTTTACTGCTAAAATATTTTGTAAAAATGTAAAAATTTATTAAATAATTTACTTCAAATAAAAACCTAGTTTGGATATTCCCGTAATACCCGTATTGTAATAGTATTGTAATACCCGTATTGTAATACCTAGTATTGTAATACCCGTAAGAAGTGCTGCTTTCTTCTTTCAGAACAGTAAAATTGAGCCAATGTTCTCAATTATATGCAATTTTGCTGATGTATTTCATTTCTGCTGAAAATTTTTATAAAAATTTAAATAATTGTAAAATGACTAACTGTAATTAAAAAGTGTATTTGGATTTGTTACAGACATAAGAAATATAGCTGTCTTCTTTTATTCAATTGTCCTTAAAGCAGATGGGTTTTAAATTGAAAGTTTGACTTTCATTTTGGTGATAAGTCTTGTAAGTTAACCTAGAATGGTAAAATTGAGCACATGTGGTCAATTGGCACCCAATTTTGAAGAATGTTTCTCATTTGCTGCTAATTTTATAGGCTAATAGCTTAAATACTACTTTTTTTGCTAGAATTTTTTCTTTCCTTTTTTCTGCTAGATTACTACTTTTTTAGCCATGATTTGCTAGAATTGCTTTTTTTTATCGAGTTAGAAATATTTCAGTAGTACAGGATGATCTAATTGTAAAATGCTAAGTGTTGATAATACAATTTAAAACACTTATAAATTTAGTTAGAATTTTATAGGCTAACAGCTTAAATATTACTTTTTTTTGCTAGAATTGTTTTTGACTAGAATTTTGATCTAATTACAAAATGCTAAATGTTTATAATGAAATTTATAACCCCTCTATATTTCCCTAGAGTTTTATAGGCTAACAGCTTAAATCCTACTTTTTTGCTAAAAATTTTTCTTTGCTTGTTTTTGCTAGAATACTACTTATTCTTAGCCATATTTTGCTAGAATTGCTTCTTTTATCAAGTCAGAAATATTTCAGTGATAGAATGTTATAGACTATTATCAACTACTGATCAGTATCGTCAGCAATTGTATCGTATGATCAATATCGTCAGTATCGTCAATGATCAGTATCGTCAGTCGATCAATGATCAGTATCGTCAGCAATATCGTCAGCAATATTATCTTTAAAGAAGTAATTTTTTCTTACATTCAGCTACACCGTTTTTATGCTTTACAGTGTAAGGTTAGTTTTGGTATTTCTAAATTGCGTCATAATTATTGTAAAATGTACTGATTATAAAAATATATTTTTGTCCCAGTTATAAGACAAGTAGTGATTGTCAAATCCAAATGCCATAGAAATAAGAAATATAATAAGGAATACGAATTTTAGCTCTTAACTTTTCAGCGTCAGCAAGACACTAAAATTTTTCGTAAGATTATACTCCGGTGGAGTAAATAGAATATTAATATTCCTTTAATTACGAATATGATGCTTAGACCAATCAGTGACAAAAGATTGAGTAGTTTGTAGGGCCCCAGGAAGATCCCCATGGAGTTGACGAAAAGTGAAATATTGTGAAATAAAGAGAAATTGCGAATAAAGTAATGGACTAGTTGGTTTAGTTGTGCAATTTGTTTTTTTATAAGTCACTTACCTTGTCATATAATTTAGACAGTAGTTTCAAAAAAGAAAAGAAATTTGCTACCAATATAGTGGGGCAAAAACTTCCTCAATAAGAAAAATACCGAGAAATTGATCAAACCTATTTTTTAGGTCTACTGAAAGGACCTCTTGACAAGTGAATTTCAGTTAACTGTGGGCATGCCTGAGAAATAGGAAAAATTAAAAACTTGACTTAGTAATAACTAGGACATGGTAATTAGCGTCAAACAAACGGATGACTCTCTCAAAAAGGCTCACTAACTTTGGAAGTATCTCAGACTCCGTTCCTGCTACAGTACCAAGGGTATTACCATTAGAAAATATAGCGATAGCGTCTTCATAGATAGCGAAGGTGATATAGTTTTAGCATTTAAGGATTCAGGATGACATAGGTGACAGAAAAATGTAGATTATTGTTTCTTGACTTGTAGCTATAATGTTTTAAAAGGTTTGAAAAATAAAACGACTCAGGGGCTGATAGCATCGTAAACAGTTTGTTGAAATATGAACCTTATGAAGTTAGAGATAAGATACAGAGAATTATGATGCGAAATAACTCGTGATTTTTGGAAAACTGCTTATACGTTGATATTACTGTTTTAACAATCTAAAGTAACTGTTCTTTTGTATGGACTTTAATTTACGTGCTTGGGACTAATGCGCCAGCGCCCAGGAGTATACTTCTGGAAATGGGGGGTTCGCCAACAGCTTATTGATAGTTCTAAACGGATTGGCTCTCTCATAGTTTTTGCTGAATTGTATTTTGGCCCTTTTCGAACAAAATTTTTCTTTTATAGTATAAAATGGAGGAGTAGTTGTCGCTTCTAATATTTATAAGAATTTTTGTTTATTTGTAGATTAGTCTTTACTTACAAGGAAAAATATTTGCTTTTGACAAAATATGTAGAGAAATTAATAGCTTAGAGCTCAGAATTAATGCTGAAACTTGAAAACTAGTTTGCAGAGAGGATCAGATTACGGACCAGAAATTAAAATGTGGACCAGATTTTCTTCAAAGGGAGGGTCAAGACTCTCTGGACCGTCTCTAAATAAGTTGTGTAGTTTACGTAACGTAATAATTGTATCTTATCATCAAAAACGCTTCTGAATGGAAAGCACATATAAGCTGTGGAAATTAGGTGTTTTAGAATTTTTTAGACCCGTATATGATTAAAAAGTTAAGGGCAACATGAGTGCCGCCTGTGAATTTCTCAGAAGGCTAATTACTACTAGGAGCTTTGTTTCTTTTTTACCAAAACCGAAACAGGAATGTTTCTCATTTTTCACTCTTATATTTAAGTTAGTGTCTTTTTGCAGTTCAAATGGGCGGGGCTATCACAAATCCATGTCCCCTCCTTGCAGTGTTAACGAAATCCAAGGAAAAGAGAAAGTTCTTTTTGTTTTATTGCTGTTTTGTTACGGCTTCACGATGAAATGTATGCTCAGACCAAACATCAGCAGACGGCGAAATCAGTCTTCATTCATATTATCACCGCATTCAACTCAGCTGCCCGTTGTGGAATCCAAATGGCTATGCTGGAAAATGTTAGTACTGACTAATGTCGTTCGCCTATTCCAGGGGTACTTTAAACAAACACGAATCTACGTCCAAGTCGACGGAGAGCTCTTCTCATTATTCAATATTGAAATCACAGTAAAATATGGTCGTTTCCTTTTCCTAGAACTTTTCAACTTTGTAATAGACTGGATTTTAAACGAAGTCATGCAGAACTGTGCTGGAATTAACATAAGCTTATATTTCAACGTCACCTGTTTGGACCAAATGGAAGATGTTTTGTTCCTAGGTAGTTCTTTCCTAGAGATGCAGGACATACTCCAGAGAAAATATGTAGCTCATCGAGACCCACTTTCATGGGATTAAACCCACTCTCATGGGTTTAAAGATCAGCATCAAGAAGACAAAATTGGTGACTGGCGATGAATTTTAATCGCCTTGCTGAATCACTGCCAAATTGAGCTCATCGACAAATGTAAATACCTAGGCTTGATCATAAGTATTGTGGGTGGTTGCACTGATGAAATTAATGTTAGCATATCAGTAGCCTCCTCTATCTTTTCACAACTTTGTTGACTATTCAAGAAAATGAGGGTGATATTTATTAATCCTAAACGCCGAGTGCATTTTTCCCTTGTTTGCTCCGACATCCTGTACGGATGCAAACCATGGCCAAATAAAATTATCAGAAACTCAGGCTCTAAATCCAATTGACCCTATGTTCATAAGACACATACTTGGACTTAATCTGATTAGGACATTTAGGAGGCACAAATTTCTGTTTCAACAACCTTGACCATCGGGACGATTTATTTCTGATTTCAGCGTTAACAAGAAAATCGAGCTTATCCAATAATTTCTATTCTTTTGTAACCAGCTAATTTCATTTGTTTCTTCTTGAAGGAATTCAAAGCGCGAACACAACTTTGATTGCAATACTATCTAGCAGTTGGGTCGAATCTTAGGGTACTTTTAGGCCAGAATTTAATGGACAAGGACCCAGACAAAGAACCTGAAGTCAACTTTTCCCGATCTTTTCTGGATCGCCACATCAATAACTATACAATAAAGTAGTAATAGCGGTAAAATAATAAAATAACCAATTTCTAAACAATAAAATAACAATAAAAAAAAATTAAAGGGTTCGAATCCCTAGCAAGCCCATTAGAAGTCAAACTGATTAAACCGAATCTGTTTTATTTTCAAATGTTTTTGCAGCAAAACTTCCGACTGACTTTTAACTTGGTAATTTCAAAAGAAACCCTAAGAACAAGAGTACTAAATAGCAGTCAAAGCTCTTTTACCACTGAACACTAAACGATTTTTTAGGTTCCACTTTGATTGAGCACAGGGGGCGTAATTTTTTACGAGGCAGGGGGGACGGTAATTGCCACGCCCAGACCTCATGTCTTTAGTATGCCTTTGCCTTTATGGCACTGTATGAATCATTTTTCACTTGAATTAGTAAAATCGGCTCTGACCCCCCCCCCCCCCCCCCTTCCACCCCCCCCCCCCCCATCACCCCCCCCCCCCCCAAAAAGAATAAAAAAAATTAATTAAAAAAAACAGAAAATCAAAAAAACACCCCGACGAAAGACAGTAAATGCTTCCTTGATCCAAAAATGTTCGAAATTGAAATGGGTTACTAAATTGCCTGTCCAAGAATGGGCGATTTCATGGGCTATTACATTAAGGCCAGTGCCATCCCCAGCCTGTTAAAAAAAAAAAAAATCAAAATGAACTTTTTTCATAACAAAGTGAGACTGCTGACGATCTTAGCAAGATAAAATATAGAAAACGAACAAACGAAGCTTTAATAGACAGAATGGCACAAAATGTATGTCAGATAAAAGGCAGTCACATAGAAATACGATTTGAGGTGAAGGGTAGGCCTTCCGACAAGGATCAAGCTATTGTTTATCTTTTATGTAACCAAGAACTGCACTGAGAAAATAAGTTTTTCCTCCTTTCACCCGTCTTGGCCCAAATAAAAATAAATAACTTTAAAACTATAAATGAAATCTTTAAGAATCGCTTTTTCTTCACATTGCCCATCTTCTTAGCAGAGATCCTTCACCATTTTAAAATATTCAAACATCGTGATACAAACATTAGATCTTCAAAATACATGTAGGTATATATTGATATTATTAAACTCTAACATTTCTTACATTATTTCTTACACAAATTCCGCTATTATGGCTCTTTATTAAAATAAATAAAAATAGTTAACAATTGTATGTTTTGAAATTTCGCATATATAACCGTCTTCATGCCTGGGGTCTTCGTTTCTAAATCAGCGTCAAACATTAAATCTTCAAATATCATTAAATCTCTAAATCATTAAATCTCTCAAAATTCGTGAATATATCTATAGACTTTAATAAACTACAGGGATTTTTTTTTTACATCTTTCAATAAAATTTCACGATGGGACACAACTACAATGGCGCGTAACTAATATGGCGCGAAACGACTTACGCGCGCAGGGGGGCTTGGGGGGGGGCGAAGCGCCCCCACCAACCAGGTGTTGGTGTATAGTATCTTATAGTATCTTATATTTCATAGCTAGTATCTTATACTTCTCAATAGCCAATTGTATGTGTAAGGAATGAGCAAAGTTCATAAATTGCAGTCCTTCCCTTCCCCTGGAGGCTGTGTCATCCTCAAAGTCATAATTATGAGATCTTTCGACCATGCTGAAGAAAATGGCTGTCTCAAAATTTTGATCGGATAATTTCGGATAAAATAGAAGGGTGGGAGGGGTATTATATAGGGGGCACTAGAACTTTTGATTTCCGATTAAATGAGCCCCCTCTCGATCTTCTAGAATCACTTGTTTGAAACGGTCGCTCCTGAAAAAAAATAGAATAAATACGGATTCGTGATCTTGCTTCTGGCCAAAAAAAATCAAAATTCTTCATTTCTGTATATAGGAGCTTGAAACCTCTACAGTACGGTTCTCTAGTATCCTGAATTTCATGGTGTGCCTTTAATTAAGATTACTTCGTTTCTTAGGGGTATTTCCCCCTTTTTCAAAAATTTGGCAAATTTTCTGAGGCTCCTAACTTTTGATTGGTAACATTAAACTTCAAGAATTTTATATATTTTGGATAAGTATCTAAATTCGATTCTTTTGATGTTATCTATAATTGCCGAGACTCTCTTTCTTACAGTTTGGCTTACTGTTGAGCCGGATCGCTCCTTACCTAAAATTCGTTACCACGAACTGTTTGACACTCAAAATGTGTATACCGAATTTTACGAAGATGAGCTTTTAAGGCCCATTCACAATGAAATTTTACTAATACCGATAATTAGCTAGCGCTGTTTTCGGGAATCAGCTGAAACAACGGCCGATCACACTGGATATTTAGCTAGCATGCAGAACTTGATCAAGCTAAAACTCGGTTAAGACCAAGCCAGTCAGAATTTTTCAGAGAAATTTCTGATTGGCTAATACACTAACATTATCCAGATAGAGAAAAACCTGCAAACAAGAAACAAATAAATGGAAAGGGGAATTAATTAATAGTCAACGTTGGGAATATAGCTATCAGTAAAAGTTAATTGTGAATGGGCCTTTACTAAAATTTATCTTTGCCAACTTTCATTTGCCGTTGCAACTATATCTATTTACGTCACAAATCAAATTATCTATTTGAGCTGGAATAGATAATCAATAGATCCTTTCCAAATAGGTTCTTAATCTAACTCTGTAGCTCTCTAAAAGGATTCTTTTTAGATCAAGTTCTGGAGAGACAAATGCTCCTGGAAGTTGACGATAATTAAAATAATTGAAAGTCGATGAAATTCCGACCTTTATCAGAAAAATTTGAATAACCAAGAAATCAGAAATCTAACTGTTTGAATCGGTTTAGTGAAAACTTAAACAGCCAGATACATCTTTAAAAATTAGGAAAAATCAGTCAATTTCTTAATGAAAAACCATCCACATGGAACTAGTAGCGGATAATCCTGGATACGGCTTCGAATAATTTTGAGAGTTTTATAGTAAAATCTGAAAATTCATTAATATTAAACCCTTTTCCAGCAAAGAATTCGCAAAAAAACCCACAAACATTTAATTTATTCATTTCATCGTTGAATAAACAGGTGCGTACGCATAACTTTTTTGCAGGTTGGAAAGGGGAGAGGGGTTCAGATCCTGAAAGAACAAATTACATGCTATAAAGGAGGAAAGCATGAAATTACTTCCCTTGCCCTGCATTATTGCCCAGTCTGGATATTACATAGTTTTTAATTAAGTCTTTTCTAATTTTCGGTACACTCCTCAGAAGTGTTATTTTATTGTGTAATATAGTGTTAACTTTATTGAACTTGTACCACATAAAGCACAGACACCAAACTTATTGTTTCACAACAAAAACCTATGAAATATATAAACTCATGACACATTCACGTGTAACAGACAGGTAAAAACTCCCTTTGACTAGCCTAGTTTGGCTAGCGGTAGATACAAGATAAAAAATTACACTATCCCACGGGAATAAATATAGAACATTGCGCAATAGAAAACTAAAGACACATCTTTAAATCCTTTATTTACAGGTTTTGCAGTCTTCGAATTTTTAATTGCGAAAAGCATTAAGGATTTTATCAACATTCTGCAAAGAATTAAATGATAACAATAATGAACTGAAGAATAAACACAGATGGTACTTAATACATGAATTTTTTTTTTGAATTTCTTAAATAAAAGCAATGAACACTCAAACGCCTTTTTGCAAATTTAAAATCTAGGCCATTACCCTAACATAGCCTAAATCTCCATAGAAATTTTATGAGTGTAGGGCAGGTATGGTTTTGTCAGAAAACCATTGGATTTTTCGCGACTGTTGCATTTTTACATCTCATCGCTCCCTTTTCAGTGTTTTAATAAAAATGACGGGGGAGGATTATCAGCTCCTTTACGGTTAAACATCGTCAATTTCTTTTGAAACAAAAGGCTGCCAAGTATACCAGGTTACATAAATACAAACGGTCTAATTATCAGAACAAAAAAAGCAAAAAAAACAAAACAAGTCAGACTACATGATCCGGTTAAAAGGCATAACAACAAATTTAATTGATTTAATGTTTCCTTTCATTGTGTTTACTATGACAAGCTCCCTTTTTGACAAAAAAATAGAACAGCGATTTCGTTGTGCTATGTGCGTTGTGCTCAAGAAATCGTTGTGCTATGTAAGTGAGCCTTTATAAATAAAACCGTAACTCAAGTTATACTGTGGGAAAGTATTTCAAAGTTTTTGCCTCAATACCTACCTAACTCAAAAACTCCAACCTCAAATGAACCCTGCAATACTTTTACTAGGTGAACCCAGCTTTTAAAAGCAAATTGAAACCCCTGATTAGGGTATAAAACGGAGTTTATGAGTA
>JAAAKM020073195.1:207245866-207257481 GCA_010016025.2 Alatinidae sp. Z8VKAUB7J3
AAATCCCGTCCTACTTGAACCAGATTGAACCAGGTTTAAAGGTTCATCAGAACCAGGTTCATCAAATTGAACCAGGTTTAAAGCAAAAAGCTTAACCCATATATACCATTTTCACACAAAGTTAATTCTGGGGTAGATCCCAGCAGATTCTTTTCGCCTTAAAAAGCAGGAAACAGGTTAAGATTAAATTTTGTAAAAACTGTCCCTTTCCCTTCTTCGGGGTATAAATTCATTTCCAAAGAGGGCCAGGTCTTACATTCAACCTTATTTTTGTTGCCTATAAACTAAAATGGGAACTGTGAGCAGATCGTATTTAATATGCAGATTCTCTTCACCTTAAGAAAATGCAATTGGTACATTTAGGAAAACCAAAATACCTTCCCTGGATAAATGGAGTCAGTAGCTGTTGAAAGTATGTGTCTCATCAGTCAGTGCTCCACTTCTAATGTTCGATTTCTTTTTCTTCTATGCTGTCTTTTTCTCCTACGAGCTTTTTGCTTCGTTTGAAGGAAATTATTGCACGTTATGCGTATCTTTCCTGAGTGCATAATGTGCTGATCAAGTGTGTTGATCTTGTCGTCTGCAAGTGTGTTTATTTTTGTTAAGGCTGTCTCCTCGACAACTTTTACATTATCTGGAAGTATTGTTATTGTGGTTTTTTTCGGCCTTTCTCTTGTAAGATAAGCGATAGAATTTGAATTATGAAAGAAAAAGATAATTATCGTTAATTGAAAGTATGTTTAGAAAAAGAAAAAAAAAGAATCACAATTTTGTTTTCTTCGGAGAGGATAAGGCTGTTGAAGTGGAAATTATACAGCAGTGTTGTTTTGCGGTTTTTACCGCCGCTAGTTTAGCCTCAATGTCTTTAGGCTGAATTAGTTGGAGGGGAATTTTGGCTTACGTATTCAATGATGTTCTGTAGATTTTATCTTATTATTGCTTTTTTGGTTCTGCTTGATTTAAATAAATATTGCATCATTGAATCTACACATTATCCTTGTTTCGATAATGGTTTAGATAAAGTTAGCATAGAAGATTAGTCTAAAAGACTGATCATAGAAAGCTCTGCAATGAGAAATTCCAAAAAAAAAAAGAAAATAACTTTAGAAATTTAAGCTGTTCTCATTTATACTGTCAATAATTAATTTCGGTGGGAAATTTGTAGGAAAAAATGGCAATACGGGGACTATGGATTGATTTCCCGCTGTCGTTGGGTCATTCAACAGGTAGATAGTACCTTTATGGTACCAAATGCCTTATTCTTTTTAGTTTTTACTGTCATTTTCACTTGATTTAGAATTTAGCTTGCTCCCAAGCCAATTCCATCCCCCCTTGATTTTGATGAAATTTACCACTGTATGAAGAACTGTTTAGAAACCAAGTGTTCTGTTAGTATTCAGTATTGATGAGATAACACCTAGCTTATATTGGGTATTAGGCTATCACCTATCTGCATTCACATTGGTGAAGTCATAATTTTTCCAAGTGAGTTCTTGACATGAGTGAACTTTAAGAGGTTTATACATTGATATCCAGTTTGCTTTGAACTTGACCTAGATTTTGATAATTCATTAATTCAGTGCTTTTGCTTGAATTAATTCAGTGACTGTTTAAATTGTGAAAAACGCCTGTGAAAAACTTGTATATTCTCCGATACTGAATTCTATTCAAAGCAATTTGCTAAGCGGAGTTGAAGAGTATATTATCAAAAGACATGGGATGGAATTTTTTTTATAAAGAAGCTAAAAGTTTATTGTGGCAAACAAATGCACCCGAATCGGATTGCCCAGTATGTAAGGGGAACAATGTCTAGTCATTTTAGTGATATTATTACTCTGTTAAGATCTCTTGACAGTAGCGACACTTTTGTTCCTGTATTTGTTATAAAGCGACCAACCGAGGCGCCATGTCTCCCTGCCACGGCTTATAATTCTTTACTCTCGAAGCTTAATGAGCTGCAACAAGTCGTTGTTGTAATGTCAGGGAAACTTGACAATTATCAGGCAAGTTTTCAGTTATTAATTAGCTGCATGGTACAAAAAGTGCAAATCGATTGGGCCAGACTATGAGTTGGTTTACTTGCACCAGTTTTGTTTATACATATTAGATAGGCTGTAAAGTAATAATTTTTGTTTGTTTTAAGTTTCAACTTTGCTCTTTACTTCCCTCAGAAAAACTCTGTTTTTGAATTAATTCTGGTAGAGACAGTTATTTTCAAATATTTAACACATCTCACCATTAGAAAATATAATATAATCTGCAGGATAAACTCCCCTTAAAGGAAACTCACTAAAAAAAAATTTTAGCATCACAACCAGAAATGTTTCTTGTTTTAAATTTGTTAAAAAAAATTGCCTATACCAGGCAATGAGAATGATCGAAATCTACCCAATAGAATGCTTATATTAAACTAATTTTTCAATAAACTTAGTTTCTTTTTTCATGGAAGAAAGTTCAACATCTGGTTGAATATTATCAAACTTCGAACATTTAATTCAGCTTTGATATTTACAATTTATTGTTCTGCTTGATTTGTGCCCAATAAAAACAAATTTATGTGTCTTGCAATTTACCTTTATGACTCAGCAAACTACCTAATTCAAAATTCAATGGTTAAACTGCAAAGACAGGCTCATACAAATTTGCTTTGAGGAGGGTAGAGTTAAGATTGGCTAGCTGGCACTACTTCCATTTTATTCCTCCATTTCACTCTATCTAACTAATGATCACATCATATACCTCTATTTCCTATCGCTTGTTCCTGCTTTTATGCTCTTTTTGTCTTGTCTCAGTTTCAATTTTACTCTACTGCTTTTTAATTTTTGTTTTTCCTTTAACTTGCCTTTGACTAAATATCCTATCAGGTTATTTTTCCATACTTTTTACTGCATTAATCTAATATGCTTCTTCCAGAGAACCTGTTGCTGTTGTTGGAGGGCACGGTCCGGGTGCAACAAGTTTCCGAAAGCGGCCGCGAGATCGTGTTGTACCGCGTGCAGGCCGGCGAAAGTTGCGTTCTTACAACCGCTTGCTTGTTGGCCTATGAGGATTACAGCGCGGAAGGGCTTGCCGAAACCGACATTCGGGCAGTGGCGATTCCACGCGTCGTATTTGAGGACCTGATTGCCAACTCGAGTGTATTTCGGCGGTTCGTCTTCATGGCCTACTCAAAGCGCATCACAGATCTGTTTCTCGTTATCGAAGAGGTGGCGTTCAAGCGCGTGGATTTGCGGTTGGCGCAAAAACTCCTCGATCTTGGCCGGACAAGCGGCGAGGTTCATTTGACCCATCATCAACTTGCGACCGAGCTGGGCTCAGCCAGAGAGGTCATATCCCGGCAGTTGCAGGAATTTCAACGGAGGGGCTGGGTCAGCGCGACCCGTGGTGAAGTGAGGCTAACCGACATCGACGCGCTAACTGATTTTGCCGAAGCAGCCTAAAGGGTGACCCGCCTGGCGTTCAAGAATTGCCCTGAGGCTGGATGATTGTTGATGTGGTCGACACCACATAGGCTGTCGACCGTTCAACAATATTCCGCCACCTGCCTGGCAGTGAGAAATTCATGTACCAGCAACCCGCGCTCTTTATCTCCCATGGCTCGCCGACGTTGGCCATCGACGATTGTCCTGCCAGAACGTTCCTTCGGGGACTTGGCGGCCGGCTTGATCGCCCTAAGGCAATCATCGTTGTATCCGCCCACCATGTGGCCGAAGGGGTTGCCGTCACCTCCGATGCTAAACCTGAAACCATTGGAGAGTCGCGAAATGAGCCATTATCTCAAAACGACGAATCCGCGAAACGTAAAAATTTAGGATATCAAAACATGTTCAAGTTGATTTACTGAAATAATAAAATGTTGTTATTTTTAAAGCTTCTGTTCTAGAATGTTGAAAAAACTCTTAGGTCTTTTTTTCTTTTTAATATTAAAAAAAATGGCCTCTTGTGGCTAGCCTTTATCCTGCACTTTATTAAGGTATTTTGAAAATATTGGTAAGGACCAAAACCTTTTTCAACTTGTAAAGCACGGTCAAACTACATTGACCATTCCAAGTGAAATTGGAATACGTTGTTCATAAAGAGACAGTTTTGGCTCTTCACTACCAAGCTTGATGGTTAAGTGTTCCTACATTTTTTTTAAGGCCCAGCACATTTCTCTGTCTCCTTGTTTAATCGTGCTTACTTGTTTCCGCATCTTAATTCAAACTCGTAATTGTTTCCTCTAACACTCTTTTTGTTGTAGATTTTGATTTTAAGATTTGATATCTATCGCTCCCCATCGGGGGAGGACTGGTAGTTCTTACATATCTTTAAGTTCATGCCTCTCCAAAACTGTAGAGATTCGTACAGTATTCCTATTTTTACTTTAGTTCACTTATGCTCTGCAACTTTTTGAATCTGCCCTCAGAGGGTGAGGGCAGATTTGCTACAGCAAGGAGGGCAGCCCTTCCTTCTTGAGTGATCCTACCCAGCTGTCTATCCTTCAATGCATCCCAGATGGAATAAAAAAAACATCATACTTCATCTCTTCTACCCTTTTCTTCATAAAAGAGGTCATGGTAGCGAACCACAAGTTAAGAGGGATTTGTAGAAAGAGAAATTTTTGGCGATAAGGTTTTTGATACTATTATCCATCGAAATTCTAAAATTGGAGAGGCCCCCAATATGCATATGCCAATTGTGATGATTAACGCCGGCAGTAAAGGAAGTATTAATTTCCTTAACCTGACGCGCGAATTTCTTAGAAAAAATAACGACCCCATTGCGGCGAAGGAGAAAGCGGTATAAAAACAAGAAGAGGTCAAAACAGACAAGTCAGAATTATTTGCGTAATCAACATTGTAAAAAAAGCTAAATGGCAAAAGCTCGTAAAAAAAGTAGCGCCACCAAAGTTGGACGACAACAATTAACCCAAGGCCTCGATAAATTATTTGGAGGTAATATTGATAAAGCGATCGAGGAAGATCCTGAAAAGGTCGCTCGCGAACTATCCAATACGGTAGCGAATATTCTCAATTCAACAACTCAAGCTCTATCACAAATGCCACTAGCCAAATTTATAGCAACTAGACTAAATTGCCTTGTAAATATCTTTATAATACTATTTTTTTAATTTACACTTTTATCGTATTGTAGAAATTTATACCGATCTTGCAACATAGATCTCGCCGTTTTCCAAGCTGTATTACAAATGCCACTAAGCAAATTCATAACAACTAGACTAAATTGCCTTGTAAATATCTCTGTAATACTATTCGTTTTTTAAATTAAACTTTTATCGTATAGTAGAAATTTATAACAATCTTGCAACATAGATCTCAAAAATTTCCCTTAAAAATGTGCTTTTTAATGCTCCTTTTCATTATACTCTACAAAAAACAAGCTGAAATAAGAGCTTTGAATTCAGCCTTTAAAAAATAGTTATAATGTACACTGACTATTTACTATTAGTATACTATGTGCTATTTACCGTACTATTTACTAAACTATTTACTATAATACTATTGCTCTTTTCCATCAGACCTTTTCTTCTTGACCTCATCACCTGATACATCTATATATATAAACAATCATACAAGCTCTAGAAAGGAAGGTTAAGTGGACTGGACACATTTTTCATTCATTCACGATTCAAGAGTGATTTTCTCTGACGCAAAACAAACACCTATTGTAATCATTTACTGTAAATTAAAACATTTTGATCTTCAAGCTTTCCTAATAATGATGTTGACGAGGAAACTGCGGGACTCGTCAACTAAACTAATCCAAAAGTTCTGGTGAGCCGTCTAGGGTCAATTTAGCCATCACCTTTCGTCTTATTTTTTGCTTTACGAATTTTCCTCGCCTGGAAACCTATAGGCAAATAGCTTACATCTAATTATCAATAATGTGTTAAAAAGTAAGCTACCAATGGAAGTGGCACCCAGAAGGCTGCGTACCCAGAAGTGTTGATCCTTAGTAAAAGGTACCACAAAGCTGGGGGTATGCCAGTATTATTGCCTACGTCCAAAAACTTCATAAAAAAAAAAGATTGGTTACTTACTGTTGCAAGTCTTTTGAGTTCTTCATCGGAGGCACCCAATGAAGCAAGTCCGATTTCTTGAGAAAACTGGGCAAAGCTTGGGTCAGCCAATAATGGCATGTGTCCAAGCAGCTCATGACAGCAGTCCCTGGAAAAAAAAACACAACTAATTCACAGGCTATAGTAAGTCAAACCTAAAAATAGAATTTTTTATTGGGTTGCAGACAGCCACTTTCCGTCATGGAGATTAAAATTTTCTTGCGGGTCGGCTCGAGGGCCGCCTCGACGTCGGTCACAACCTCCCCGAGGGAGCGTCCGCCAACGTTGTGTTGCACGACGACGCGTCTCTGCACGTTCTCCCGATTGATGTTGTTCGGGGTCTTGGACACGCGGACGTCGGCGACGTCATCGATCCGGGCCAGCGAATCGTCGCCGCGACGTAGATACAGCCCCGCCAGCTGTGAGAGGTTCTTGCGGTCTTCCTCCTCGAGTCGCACCTTGATGGGGTACGCGATCTGCCCGACCTGCAGCCGTGACACCTCCTCTCCGCCCATCGCGAGCTCGACCGTCTCGGCAAGCGTTGCAACACCAATGCCGAGACGCGCCAGCTCCGTGCGACGAGGCTTGACCTCGACCTGATCGATGAGGACTTGAGGCTCGGTGTAGAGATCGCGGACTCCGGAGATGGCCGTGATCTTGGCCTCGACCTCGGCCGCGGTGTCGCGCAACACGTCGAGGTCCGGTCCGGTGATCTTGATCGCGACCTGCGCAGTGACTCCCGAGAGCATGTGGCTCAGCAGGTGCGCCAGCGGCTGCTCCACGTTGTATGCGACACCTGGGAATTCGTACGACAGCTGGTCGCGGATGTCCTCGATGAGCTCTTCACGAGAGCGGTCCGAGTTCGGATCGAAGTTGACGATGGCCTCGCTGAGACTGACCGGCATCGCGTGCTCATCCTGCGGGGCGCGGCCGGTTCTTCGAGCCACGCTGGCGACGCCGTCGATGTCTTTGATTAGATCCTCCATGCGGCGACCGAATCGGTCAGACGTTTCCAAGCTCGCATCGGGAGGAAGCACGATGTTCACCTGGGCCGTTCATTAAAAATCCAAACCGAACAGAAATTACAAAAATTAAACCGAGTCAAACTCTAAACAAGCAAAGATGACCATGAGTAAAGCTGACGCACCAATGCCTTCTGAAGACATGAACATAATTTGCACTTAACTGAAAAAGAAAAGAAAACAAATCAATGTGGATTGAAAGTTTAACATACATTTACTGATATTTATTCCTTAATGTCTTAATAATTGTTTATTTATTAAAGTAAAGAATAGTTAAAACATTTAAAATGTGTTAATTTTCAGCAAAGACCAAATTATATTCTAGTCTTCAAAAGGCATGTTGATTTCTGCTCGTTTGAGTTTTACTCAGTTATTTATTACAATTTCAATTCTTTCTGGAGTACATTTATTTACTGATGATGATTCACGGCTGTTTTACGATTCAAAAATTATCCGACTCTACTATTTTTGCTCTTCACTTTTCTTTGAAAACCTAATTTTGTGGAAAAAAGCTAATTTATCTTGGAAATAACCAATATGGAACACCCATACTTCATTGTTTTTTATACCAACTAACCTATTGTCCAATAGTAAATAAGGTTTCTTTCAATTTTTAGGTCGTTTATCAGGCCCAAGCATGGAAGAATCCATGAGTCCTCTTGTATTGTAAGTATTTTTATTCATCGATATATTCTTTGTTTAGGTTAATAATTGATAACGTTTGCTTTGTCAAATTAATGTCTGACGTTACTAAGCCTAGAATATAGAATATCTAGATACTAATATTTTAGTCATGCCAACGGCTGAACAGATTTACTGGTAAAAATTCTTAAATTTGTATATCTATAATTGTTAATGCTTATTCTTTTCTTAATAGCAATGTTGGCTTCAGGCGACTTGGTGCTGGAGTGAGTTGTAAGTAGTAGTAGTAATTAAATCCTAATTAAATCTTTGAAATTCCGGGTGCAGGAACAAGCAAGTGCGAAAGCCTTAGGGTTTACAGAATTTCAGGGAAGGAACTCCAGCATACTTGCCTTCGTGGTAAACACACGAGAGTTCTACTCAGTAAGAAAATATAGTGCAAAAAATATTTACTTAGTTTGCCTCCTTGTAAGTAAGCTGTACAGGATAGTATCCACCAGAAAATGGACAATGACAGGAAGTTTGATCTGACCCAAGCTCAACAAGAAGCTCACCAGTGTTATTATACTCTTCTACCAATCTTTCCCAGATTGCTACAATATTTCCATGAAATCCAATGCTAGTGCTCTGAAATTAAAAAAAAATTCAATTTACATCTTTGATGCTGTGTAATACTAAACCAGGGAGAGGTTTTTTTACAGCCTGATTTTACTGGATAGGTGAGGTGGTAATGACTCTCTCCATCTCTCCATTTTGAGGGTTATGCAAACAAAGAAAAAAACCAAAGGAGGGAGCTCCATTCCATCTTCATGGGAAAACTAGCTTTTTCTCTTTTTTCCCTTTTTTTCTTTGTTTCTTCATTTGCATGATGAAACAGCAATGTGGTGGGCATATGGTGCCTTATTTTTTGAATGCGCCTCAAACCTCACACCTCCTAGGGAAAAACAATGGATTTATTTGACTGTTAAGAATGGGATAATACTGCATTCAAGAGCTAATCCGTAACACGTGCTTATTGAAACGGGGGGAGGGAGAAGATGTTTTGAAATTCCCCCCCCCTCCCTCCCTGCATTACGAGAAAATTTATGTTTAAATGTTTCTGCATTTATTAGGGAGATGGAAAACTTAACTATTGCGCACCTTGACATCCCATGACAGTACAGAGAAGTTTGCAAACAAAATAAGGATAATCATGGTTTTGACGATAGCTGCAACCCAGTAAAGAGCGAAATACAGCCAATAGTAATCAAGCTTAGAAACACTTTTTTTTAAATGTCTAGTGAGAAAAAACTCCATTTGTATTTGATTCAGTAATAATAACTATTATTTTGAATAATCTTAATAGTAAATGCTTATTGCGAAAAAGAATTTATAGGAATATAGATAAAGAGCCTGAAACATCTCTAAGATGGAGTCAGATCGAAAGGAAAATGTCCCGTTGTCATCGCCTTGACCGAAAACTATATACAGGATACTTGCAGGCCCCCACCCTGAACGGCAAGGAAAATCCTCTTTTGTATAGGAAGCACTCTTGAGTTTCCTTCTTCTTTTTTCTCCAGGTATGATAGTATTGCAAATCATCCAAGAATATCAGGAGAGGGCTCACTTGGAGGAAAATCGCCATATTCAATGCTCTTATCGAGTAACAAAAGAGATCGCACCACAAGCAAGTGGTATTTTCTTCCAATTTGTGCCACCAGACATCGAATCCAAGAGAATGGAGATTCTAAGATACAAAAAGTTGATTAATTGTCGTACCCAATGTAATTTCGAGCCGGCTATTTTCTGAAATTTAATACCTTGTCGAACCGGCTAAATGACAATTTGAGCCGGCTTTGGCCGGAGCCGGACGGTTATTTCGACCCCTGAGCATGCCCTAGAAATTGAAGCTGCCTGCTCAGGATAGTTTCCATCAGACAAACTATCGATGCTTTAGAATTTTACCCTGTAGTGTAGGTAGCGCTAGTGATACTGGCATTTGCATCTAACCCTAAATGTCGTATTCTCCTTAACTTCTAACCTTTTCTTTTAAAATACATTTTTATATATTTCTCTGTGGTTTTACTGTAATTCTGATACTGGTAGACAAAAATAACAGCCTGTCGGTAAAAGTTAATTCCTCCATGAAATTCTTGCAAGTGAACTTAGAGAGGGGGGGGGGCACTAAGGGGGAGAATATCTGCCTCCACAAATTTAACGCTAACCTTCAAAGCAGAAATGAAACTATTACATATTTAATTTCACATCACATTTCGAATCAGGTAAATAAAATGCCAAAAACAGTACTTCCAGTCTACAAATAAGGAAATTACTCATGTTCTTGTTTCTTCTTGTGTAAATCATCGATTCGTTGCTTATGACGACCGATTGCTTCTTCATGAACCTTAATCTGAGACTCATGGAACACGAGTTCTTCGTCAAGTTGCTGCTTAAGCTTCGCTAATTGTTCATGTTGCTAGAAAAGAATAATCAAAAGAGACTTACTTTTAGAATACGAAAAAGGATACTAAACAAAACAGCAGCGGTGGTTGTTGGCCTGGTCAGGGAGATGCCCCCCGGTTTTTCCTGACATCTGACATTAAATTACATTTATTTATATTTCATACTTCTGTGGTATACCTTGCCCCCCCTCCAGAACAGGAGACCTAGAACTGCTACTGCTGTTTAGCCATTTGAAATCCCATGATAAGAGACCAAGCAGCTCCCATATATACGGCTGAAAAGTTAGGGTCACTTAATCATTCATATAAAAAATGTTCAGAGATAGTCATTGTTTTTTTCAGTACTGTAGTTGATGCTATTTTCCAATTTCCCAAGTCAACTTCAGAGTCGGTAGGATTGTAAATCTCAACCCATTCAGATATTGTTTCAGCATCGTTTCCAGGAGGATTAGTGTCTACTTCATTTATTACAATATGATCATCTATTGTTTGGGCATATACAGGCACAATAAGGCCAGCAAGTAGAAAAAATGAAAATACTAACATCAGATTATTATTCATACTGTTTTGACCTACTTTGATTGAAAAATAGACTCATTTTAGAATGAAATAGAGTAAAAGTTGAGCTGTTTGTTAAAGTCATATATCTTAAAACCACAGTAAAAAAAGAGTTTTTTTAGTATTAAGGCATACGAAGAACTTATTCTTTGTCAGAAAGATCACAATGAGGGCACTTTTTATTTACAATTTTAGAACCGCAGTCCATACAAATTCCTTCCAATCCAATATCTCTCTGAATCAACTTTGTTCTTCTACCAACATAGAATTTGACTCCAAAATACATCAAAGATACAATTAAGACAGCATAAAGAGGAGCCATAAACGGCAGTAAGCCCACCATGAAAAGTAACAAACCTGCAATCAAAACAACATCTCTTTTCTCAAATTTCACAAATTCCTAGAATGTCAGAATTCATAAAAAGATGCCGGAGCTCAGAGCCATTAATTTACTTCATTTCAAAGTCATCACTCTAACTCTTCCTCATTGCTCGGCACAAACACTAGGAAACGATTTGATAATAAGATAATGATGATATGGGATCGGCGAGATTTGAACGCGCGACCTCTGCGTCCCAAACGCAGAATCATACCAAGCGGTCGACAAGCGACTTGGTTCCGACGCCCTGGATGTTGATCGTACAGGCGCCGGTGTTGGAGTTCGCGGCGACGAAACCACAGCGCAGCCCGTCCGTATAGGCGGAAAAATCCGTCGACACGGCGACATTCGCGGTGATCGCGTTGGTGCCGTCGACGCTCAGCAGCATGCCACCCTGCAGCGCCCACTGCGCGATCATGCTGGCGCGGACCGCCGCGGTCCACTCGTCGCCGGATTTTCCGCCGGGATCCGTGCTGATATCGCCGACGTCGCGTTCGGCCATCATCCAAACCTTT
>JAAAKM020073195.1:207257491-207303199 GCA_010016025.2 Alatinidae sp. Z8VKAUB7J3
CCAGATCTCCGGCGCCTCGTCGACGCAGGTCAGCACCGATCGTTCCTCGGATGTGCGCTGCACGTCCTGGACGATGCAGCGGTGCGTGAAACGCGAGGCCGGCCCGAGCACGACGTGCTGCCCCTTGAAGTCGGTCGAGGAAAACGCCGCGTCGACGCGGATCACCCCGTCCTCGGCCGCGACGATGGTGCGCATTTCCGTGCCGGTCGGCAGCGCCACCAGCACCACGCTTTGCCCGCCGACCTCGAAGATGTTGACCGGCGTGAAGATATTGGCGACATCGAACAGGCTTTCCGTCGACTCGGTCGGGATCTGCTGGTCGATCCGGAACGTCACGTTGTCGAAGACCTCAAGCACCCGGGCGCCCGAGTTGGTATCGTTGAGCAGATCGGTGACGACGCCCACCAGGTTGCCGCGCGACGTGAAGTCGGCGGCGAGCGATGGGTCTTCCTCGATGGCCAGGCAGGCGTAGGCCACGCCCGGCGAATAGGCCAGCGACAGGTCGCGCTGGTTGGACAGGGCCTTGGTCGGCGTGATACGTTCTAAGTTGCCCTTCACAATTTTTAGAGCCATTTCGCTATTGTTCTTCCACTTCTTCAAAAATAGTTAATATTTATTTTGAAATTAAATAGCTATAGGTAGCGTTACAGTGCAATGAAACATACAAAGAAATTAAATTAATGTAAAAGTTCGTTTGAGGCTAGGACTTTACTTGATTGTGGTTAAAGTATAGGTAGACATTATGGAACTATATAATCAAGTTCAAAACTGGCAGGGCCGACCTCTACTTCGTGGCCCTTCAGCCAATAAGCGTAATGGGGGAGAGCCTTCTTATGCTTTTGCCACCCTTCCTGCTTTCTTTCCCCAAATTTATTCAGGAATCCTTTTAGCGATGGGTCGACTATAGCTGAGCTAGTGAGTCATGTCACTTACCCCAGTCTCGAGCACACTTACCAGCCAGGTCAGGATCAAAACTGTACCCTTCGGCCGGAACCCAAAGCGCTAACCACTTAGCTACTAGTAATACTACTAATAATAGCTCACCGCAGCACCAAGCAACCTGAAGCCAACACAGCTAATTATGCTCATCCCCCATCCTCCCTCTCACCTTCTCAGGAAGTTTCGATTTATATAAATCTTTCTTTATGACATACTCCCAACCCAAATGAGGACAACCTGCTTTCAGTTTATCCATAGACAGTCGGTCGAAAAGGACAATCTTCGACAATATGTCATCCCTTATCCACAGAACGTGCCATATTCCATAATAAATCTCAGACTCCATAATGTGTGACAAAATGTGTCATTTTTTTGATATTAAATAAAAAAAACTAATTTTTTTAGCTGAATGTAAGGAGCGACATTAAAACTTAAAAGTATGGGTGTCTATGCTATTATAAGGGCGTACCTGCAATATCTAAGAAACAGTAAAGGGTATTTAGTTGAAATTTTCAGGCAAATATTACCGGGGAAAGCGGGATAAATCAAAAGACAATATGTGCCTTCATTTTCTCAATAGAGCTTATATGCAATATATCAGAAACAATAGTGTGAAGTTGAAACTTTCTAAGTTGGCCATTATTAGGCAGATAGGCAATGTTAAATTTCCTATCAAAAATTTATGCTAAAATAAGCAAATTTACAGAATTTAACAAGAGGACCTTAAGCACCCTTTTGAATATTTGGACGGTCTTGATGAGATTTCAGTCACGAAATTAAATATTTAATAGAGTCCTAAATCCAAGGTATCAAGCTTTTGTATAGAAAAATACGAAATTTTGTATTTTGTAGAAAAGTATGACTGCGGGTGTAGTTTTTTTCAGGCACGATATTGAACCATTGGTCTTTTATTTCAAACCAGTCAACGGTTTGGCTGGGAGAGGGCTCATTCATGTGAGGTTTTGAGCTTCTAGTGCTCTTTTTAAGTAACAAAAAAGATCAAGCCACAGGAAGGTGTCGGTATTTTGCGATTTTGTCTCCAGCTCCAAAATAGACCTTAATGTTATTGAGTAAAAATTTTTGTATAGTCAATCAGCTTGAACCTATCGGAAATTCTAATAGTCTAATGGCTTGGGAGGACAGGGTTGTGATGGATTATTTGGTTTTCGCTTTTTTAGCTAAAGTTTGGCTTTTTTGTGAAAACTTCAAAGAATGTTCAATAACAATATTAATGTGTTGGAAAATGTTAATGTAATTGATTATATCACAGTGGTTATGTTTTACTGCCCATTATCGGATGGGATACAGGTGTTAGAGCGGATAATTTTGAAGACCTCATGTTCTATGTATTGCTGCCAATACTGATCTTCGAAGCTGCATTCAACATAAAACTGACGATTTTAAAGAAGTACCTCATATCGATAAGTATTATGGCAACGTTTGGTATTTTGCTATCAACCGTTATTGCCGGTTACTTAATATTCTACGGCATCGGTCACCCGGTTGGATTTCCTCTAATCGCTGCGCTTTTGACAGCAGCTATCATCTCCGCTACTGACCCTGCGGCAATCGTAAATGAATTAAAAGCACTTAAGGCGCCCGAGCGACTAACCACCATTATAGAGGGAGAGAGTTTGTTTAATGATGCCGCTGCAATCGTACTCTTTGGCATTCTTTTAAGTATCGCACAAGGTCTATCTCAACCCACCATCGGGCAAGGTGTATTTGAGTTTTTAACAATCTTCTTTGGTGGCATTATTCTGGGGTTAAGCTCAGGTTTTATCGCCATACTAGTGCAAAAAATCATAGGCAAAAAAGCGGTTTTACAGAGTTTTTTAACCATTGGCTTAGCCTATGGCAGCTTTTATTTGGCGGAGCATATACTTGATGTGTCCGGAGTAATGGCTGTGCTTTCCGCTGCATTGCTGTATCGCAATAAGGCGGCGTTAGATGAATGCGATGACATCAAATCGGTGAACACTATTTGGGAACTATTGGGTTTTATCTGCAACATGCTGGTTTTTGTGCTTTTAGGCTTAGTACTCTCGGCGCATGCCCTGCTCCAGCGCAACACCAAGCCGTCCGCGGCAGAGGTGCGCCGAGCGCTGTCGGGAAACCTGCCATCAAGCACGGCCTGACCCTGCTCTACAGCCCAGGGACCCTCGACTTCGACTATCGCGGAGAAGTGGGGGTGATCCTGGTGAACCTCGGGCAGGAGCCCTTCACCGTCGAGCGCGGCATGCGCATCGCCCAGCTGGTGTTCGCCCCGGTCGTGCGGGCCGCCTGGGCGCCCGCGGCCTCGCTGGACGCCACGGCCCGCGGCGAGGGGGGCTTCGGCTCGACGGGCGTCTGATTCCCGGCCCGGATCGACGGCGTTTGACAGGCCGAACGGGCGCCCGGAGAATCCCCGGCCATGAGCGACATCGCCTCCGACGACCTGCTGGTCGACATCAAGGGTCTCAAGACCTACTTCCACACCGAAGACCGCGTCGTCAAGGCGGTCGACCTCGAGCCCGAGGATCACATCAAGATCGGGCGGGGCGAGACCCTCGGCGTGGTCGGTGAGTCCGGCTCCGGCAAGTCCGTCACGGCGCTCTCGCTGATGAAGCTCCTGCCGCCGGAGACGGCGCGCATCGAGGGCGGTCGCATCGCCTTCCTCGGCAAGGACATGGTGGGCATCCCGCAGTCCGACATGCGCCACATCCGGGGCAAGGACATCGGGATGATCTTCCAGGAGCCGATGACCTCGCTGAACCCCGTGTTCACGGTCGGCGACCAGGTCATGGAACCGATCATGATCCACGAGGGTATCTCGCGCGAGCAGGCGCGCGAGCGCGTCCTGCAGCTCTTCCGCGAGGTGGACATCCCCGACCCCGAGCGGCGCATCGACAGCTACCCGCACGAGATGTCGGGCGGCCAGAAGCAGCGCGTCATGATCGCCATGGCGCTCTCGTGCAACCACCTGGTACTGTATTTCTGATTTCAATTATGACGTAAGATTTTCTGAGCTTATTTTTGAGAGGCGGTAAAAAAAAGTTGTCACTTTTGTTTGAAACTACATTTGTATACTGAAAAATATATATAATTAGCGTTTTAGCTAATTGTATAGAATATTTTCTAACACCAAAAAATTGGGTTTTCATAACAATTAACACATTACGAGAATCGGCCTTTTATGCTGATTCAAAATATATTAAATTAATTAAGTTCGAAGTTAACCATCAAAGTGAGAACCCTCGTCGTAAGAATTTATAGTTGCTTTAAATAATAGATTTACCATATCCATATTTCCAAAAATTATCAACAAAAATATTTATTTGTGGAAATGGTTGTTTTGCCCTTTTCATAAGCAGAGAACTGTACAGCAACGAACTGTAAATAAAGAATGACTTTGGCCGAAACTCTTAAAAAGGGAGCTTTTACAACAATTAATACATCAAGAGAAACGCCCTTTTTTGCTTATTCTTTAAATACAAAATTCATCAAGTTTAAAATTACCCTGTAAAAGCTACGAGCTTGGGAAAATTTCCTTGATTTTCGAAAAAGGGAAAAAAACACACCGTAAAAGGCAATTGATTTTGATGAAAATTAGACCATCACCCTTTTTTTCTTCGGGCAAACAAAAAAAGAAGGGTATTTTAACCCTGACTTTCAAAACAAAATCTTCTTTGGTATAACTGTATCTGAGCCCCCCCCCCCCCCCCCCTTTCATCGGTCCCCCCGCGCTTTTTCAAAAGCCTCATTCCCTCTTTTTTCCTTTTTTTTTTTTTCTTTTTTTTTTTTTTTTCTTTTTTCTTTATCTATGATGCGTAAATTCCTCGGTTTCCCTTTCCTTAGTATTTCACAACGAAACTAAAAAAAAAAGACAACTCGAATAAAATTCTCAAATTGGAAAACCCAGTTTTCTACGGGGGGAGGGATCATTTCCGGGAGGTATTTTCCGGGGAGAGGGATAAACGCCTAGAAATCATAGATTTAATGGATCGCCCTACTAGTTTCCGTAAAATGAAAGAGAATGGAGCGATTGTTGGATTTTATGTCCACCTTGACATTTTGCATCAACTATATGGATATGTTGTTTCTAGTATACCAAAAAGGATGGACCTTCACTGTAGCTCTTCTAGCGGCTGAATCAATTGCCTCTATAAAACTAAAGAATAAAGCGGTCAGATGATTGTGACAATTTTCAGTATTTTATCTTAGAGTGTTAATCTGGTGGACGCATCACCTGTCCTTTTCAAAACTATACTGCTCTTCTCTCAAAACTTTATTTACAGCATCTCTTAGTCTAAGAAGTATCTCCATTCTAAGTAATTTGCTCCCTGCAGGAACCAACTTAATATCCCAACAATTAACTATCTCACTATTATCATCTTCCTTATAAAGGGGTTCTATCAAAGTTTTCCTAACATCACCAGGTACTCTTCCCTTTCAAAAATCATGTTCATAATCTTCAGTAATTTAGCTCAAACTTTGCAACCACCGTATTTCAAGAAGTCACTTACAAAGCTATCAGCGTCTGAGGCCTTATTTTTTAAATCCTTTTAGTACTGTCACTAACTCTTTGCAAAATAGATCTTCCTTCACTTCCAAACTGTCAAAATAAACTGCCCATCTCTCTTTAATACTTTTCTTATCACTATGCAAAAAAATGCGCTACAAAAAGCAGTTTTTACCTGCTCAACAGTTTAAAGAAGACGTTTGGACAAATATTTAAGCCACTAATTTAGGCTCTTACCTTTACTTATTGCGTGCTTTTGGGCAAAATCTCCAACGATTAACTTATACAGAGGTGATACGCTCCAAATGGCGAAAGAAGACGTTATTGAAATGCAAGGCACGGTCCTTGAAACTTTACCAAATACTATGTTCCGTGTTGAGTTAGAAAATGGTCACGTTGTTGTGGCTCATATTTCTGGTAAAATGCGCAAAAACTACATCCGTATTTTAACAGGTGACAAGGTCACAGTAGAGTTAACACCTTACGACTTAAGCAAGGGACGCATTGTTTTCCGTGCGCGTTAATTCTATTCGTCTCGCCAGCATCGTGTAAGATGCTATAAGACGTATGTAGCAAAAAACCTAGCGCTAGCTAGGTTTTTTGCTTTAGGGCTTTTTATATCAAAGCAAGCCTCTTCCTTATGTTAGCGACCTATTGTTAACTTTACCTTCTGCGTTTGTTTTACATTGCAAGCAGTTAGTTTTGTGAAACGTTACATTACTGAAGCCGCATTTGACCTCTCTAAAAACTCAATTGAGCTTACAAAAAAGTTTTAACTATCAATAACCACCTGTTAGAAACGAAAAAGCCCACATATCGTGGGCTTTAAATTATCTATACTTTGGCTAGATTAAGCAGGCACAAGCTCTTGCTCGAACGTGAATGCCAGCTCGTTGCCTTTAACAGACACTTTGACATTACCGCCATCAGCCAGCTTGCCAAACAGTATTTCGTTCGCCAACGGCTTTTTAAGGTTGTCTTGAACTCACAGTTATTCCCAAACGTTGGACAAAACATGGAATACCCTATGGCCCAAATGGCATAAAACAACCGATTGCTGAGGTTACCCAGATTGTATCCTCCTTTTCAAGCCCCACTTCATGATAATATTCCTCCCCAATGGCTGCTCAGCCTCAATTTACATAGGCTGTATTGCATACCAAATCTTTGTACTTGTGTAGTGGATCTCTGCTTAATAATATGGGACCTGGGGTTCGATTCAAGCTGCGACGAGGTTGGGCGACAGACTTGCTACCTACCCCTTAAAAAGAACCCAGCAACTCAAGCGTCGAAAAGTGTTGGTGCCCAGTTGTGCCTCATCTCAAGTACTATGTACTGAATTGATACTTTAGTATTTAATCGAAATTTTTATGACTTCTTTTTTTTAATCCTTGAACAAATAGTATTTCCGCGAAAATCTTAAAAACCTATTCTTTCTTTCCAATAGAATCAAGAAAACACGATATACATACTTTCGTTTTTGGGAAACACAACAGGCCTATTTTTTGGCTAATCCATAAGTAAAAGTCTTACAACTTTTGCAAAAAAGGATTTTTCTCTACTAAGATCTTGCCTCTTTTGACAACAAAAAGATTTTTTAAATACTCTGAGAACTCTTTTCAAAATTGCTCAGGCTGTTTTCCAAAGAAAATCAAAATTCGTTCTCCTCTGATAAATAGCCAAAGAATTTGGATGAGGATATCAACAAGGTCCTCTATACAATTTCCATTTGGGCAAACAAATTTTAATTGAAGTACTTTCGCTGAGATCAATGAGCTACAAGATCTTAGCTTTTTAAATAAGTATAAAAACGAAAGTATGAGAAGTTTTACGTAATTAAAAACATATATATATATATAAATATATCTATATTCACAGGAGGGACACAGGGACACAACTACAATGGCGTGTAAATAATATGGAGCGTAACGACTTACGCGCGCGGGGGGCTTGGGGGGCGTAAAGCGCCCCCATTAACTACATGTGCCACCAGCTAGTTATAAATATAAATTTTAGTGCTTAGCTTTTACTAAAATTGTCTGCAATGAGCTGTTGCTGACTGTGGTAGTAAAGCTTAAGCAAACTTTCGGGTGGGCGAAGGTGAATATCGTGTGGATTCGGCTTTTTGCCCAGATTCACCCCTAATATTTCCATACATACCCCCCCCCCCAATTTCTCCAGCCCCAACGCTCATTGCAGGACGCTAAATCCCATAATTGAACCAAGCTTTATTTTAATAGCCACAGAAATTGTGTTATTCATTTGCTTGTAATTTTGAATAGTAGTAATAATATCAATTTGCTCACCATATCAACCTTGCAGTGGCCAGGAATCGAACCGCAGCACCCACGATTTGCAGACGCTGCTTTATCCACTCAGCCACCACAAGGGTTGTAATTTTGAATGGATTTTGACTTTCCAAGATTTAATTTGTTGTACTAAACATTTAATATAAGTGATTCATTGAAATATTATTTGTTATTTTTTATTGAACTGATTTTTTCTGGGTTAAATTATTAAATAGCATTAATACCAGGGGATCACATAAAACTGAAACAAAAAATCAAAGGCAGCGAAATAGCACTACCTAAGTAAATATACAGGATAAGTCAAAGTATTACCACAGATTGTGTAACATTATATTGTTTCATATTCCCTACTTTGTTTTTCATAGATGAACTGCCTATCTTTCGCATCTGTAACATGTATAATATAAATATCCACATTCTTCATTTTTGGCAGTGAAGTGCATAAGGCTATGCTCAGGAAAGACGGCAACCGTGGCTCAATCGCCCATGTCGCAAGGAATGCTTTGCTTACTATAAAGCTAATATTTTTTTTTACTAAAATATCGTAAATAGTGATTTATTAAAACAAAATTCAGGCAATAATTGCGTTTAGGCATATAGGCTGCACTTAGCTAGATAATTTTGCTTGATAATACTAGACAACATCAGAAGTCATGGGTTATCGCAACTCAGTAAAGGATGAACCTTCGTTCATCCTTTGTGGATGACCAAGGACACACCTTTGTGACCATTCCAGACAAAAAATTACTAGATGAAAGGAGTTTTTCCTATATATAACATAATAGCCAAGGCCCCAAATAAAGTAAGGATGTTTTTCTTAGAAATCTAATGAGTAGGCTAGAAGACCAAGAGATTCAGCAGTGGCATGCCGGTACAAGTCGTTCGATTAATTTTTTTTTGTAGCAGTGTTAGAGAGTTTTGGTGAAAAATATTATTGCACGTTAAAGTTACCAATTAAATATATTAGAATTTAGATTTAGGTGCGAGCTTATTGTCTACAACTTTTAACAAATTGGAGGTATTTTAGTTTAGATTACAAATTGTATCACTATCTATGGCAGTTCTGGCATGTCTTACTCCCGGGGCAAATTCTTGATTAGCCCCCCCAATTTTCAGGCCAAATTAAAAAAAAAAGTTCCATTTCTTAACAGAATTTTCCATTTATTTATGTATGTCTAAAAAAATAAAATTCTGTCGGTCGTCATGTAATTACGCTCTTTGGTTAATAGGCGTGCAGTAATTTCAAATCAATTGAACAGAATGGATAATTATGGCCGGCAAAGGGCCCTTTGTGGTGGAAGCTTGGGTCCCCCTGGGAAATCTGGGGTGGGCATTTGCCCACCCCTGATCCCCCCAAATGGCGCCTCTGGGCTTACTGAGATATATGATTTTTCTAATGCTGCCTTGATTGCTTGGATCAAGTTTTAAATCTCTTCCGAGGTTACGTAGACCTCTTTCCCTCCAAGTATATCAGAAACGTAAGAAATATGATCCGTCGCATAGGTTGCAGGTCTTACATTGCTTTGCACTACCGAATTTTGGTGATTATACAGAAGCCAGTCGTCCATGTAAGCATGCAATGGGATGACTTTAAAGTGGCAGTAGCTCAAGATGACATAATTCCCAAGGCAGAAAACGACTGGACTTGGTGCTAGTCCCAAAGTAAGCACCTTGAACTGATAGATTTGGTTTCTGAAGGTGAACCTTAGGTATTTACAACGACTCTTGTGAATTCTGATATGCCAGTAGGTGTCTTTCAGATCTATTGACACTGCCCCATTTAATTCCTGCATTGCAGCTAGTGTTGTGGCCTGGTCTTTCACTTTGAAAGTTGTCACGTCTAAGAATTGATTTAGGCAAGATAAGTGTATCTTGGGCATCAATTCTTGTTTTCATTTTTTTGGAACCAGAAATTCAACTGTAGAATCCTGGAGGCGACTGAGTTTGGATTTCCTCTATTACAGCTTTCTTTAGAATTAAGGCAATCTCTGATTCCAAAATTAGCAACTGATTGGTTGAAATATTTTATTCAAAGATCTTGCCGACACCGTGGCTGCCGATGAGTGCGAGTTTCATGTTCGGATGGGAGTGCGGGTGGCGCTCGGATCGATGGGGGCGACCGCCAGGCCTGCAGGTTCGGGCGGGGTACCGGTTCGGTGCCTGGTCGAGGTCGCTATCCTACGGGACCGTCGAAGCGAGCCGGTGCCTGCCGTGGTCGCGTCCACGAACCATGCCTGGACCTGGATGTCCGCTGGGCAGGTCCGATTCCGTGTCTGGGGCCTCACGCCCCGTCGGGCCTCGCTCCGCGCCACGCGACCTGACGGCGAGGCCATCGCTCGGTTTGCGGTCGGGGTCGGTGAGGGTCCGGCTCCGAGTTTCACCGTCTATGACTACGAACCCGATCTTCCCCTATGAGGAACAGCCATGAAGATATCTCTCGACGAAGTGAACGAGCGCGAGCTCGTCCCCGGATTCCACGGTCGGTTCGTGCACTCCGAGTCGATGACCTTCGCCTACTGGCATATCGAGGAGGGATCCTCACTGCCACCGCATCAACATGAGCATGAGCAGGTCGTCAACATGCTCGAGGGCACCTTCGAGCTCGATCTGGACGGCGTGGCCCACCGTCTCGAAGCCGGCGACCTGTTGATCATTCCCTCCAACGTCCCCCACGCCGGGCGGGCGATCACGGATTGCAGGGTCCTCGACGTGTTCCAGCCGGTCCGCGAGGACTATCGCGAGGCCGTGGAGCCGTGAGCCGATCCTGCGTCCGTCCCGTCCTCCTGACGGTACTCCTTGCGTGTGGCGCTTCCTCGCTCGGTGCGCAGGTCAACACCGAGGCGCTGCGTCCCCAGGGCGACGCCGAGGGCCTGAGTGGGTGGGATTGTAAATTAAAAAAATTTTAGATTTTTGTTTTTTCCTGTTTTGATTTAGATTTCTCTATTGTTATGATCCCCTGAATCATAGCATTATGATTCTATTGTTATGACAACTATATCGAGAGTTGCAAGATACCATGTTGTAGATTGAAAGAAAATAAGGACAATTAAAAAATAACCCTTTACCCTTTAAAGTTTAAAGCCATCAAATGTCCTTTTTTTCGTTGAACATGTTATTGGTGCTGAGAAAACAACTGGTTACGGGTAGATCTTGATTTCAGGGCTTTTTCAACAGCTACCTACCTACTAAACAGTCACTTACTTTTCCGGCAAACTGTTCCATAGCATCAACCTACTTTATTTAGCGAGTTACTAGTTTCTCGTGAAAGTTTTCAACCAGTCTGGCGTAACATACGAGGTACAGTAGAAAAGTAATGATGCTGGTGATACTGTCAGCGATCTGGCAACCCTGCTCTGTTGTTCTTGAGGTAGCACGTGTACCAGAACTCTTCCATAGCTCAGTTCGAGTTCGTACTATACCCGTTAACTATGCGATTTGTGAGACTGCGATCAGTAAAGATGTGTTTTCGTTGTGTGTCCCGCCATGTCTCAATAGAGCCCTAAACACCAAAAAGCAGAATTTTGATATAATTAGACATATTAAAAGAATTAGCTTATTATGCTAATTCCGAATATATAAGATTTTTTAAGCTTAGTGTTACTCATCAAAAGCTAGGATCCTGGGAAAATTTGCCTGATTTTTGAAAAGGGGGAAACACGCCATAAAAGTCAAGGAATTTTAACGAAAATAACACCGTCATAGTGTATCTGAGAACCCTTTAGTCAACCGTTGATCAGGCTGATAGCGAATGAGCAGGCGACGGTGACGGTAGCCCTCTTCGGGTTTAAAGAATTCTGAGGTCATGCCGCCGTTGAGCGCGTAGTACGCCTGTATGGCAATTTGCGGAACGGCCAACCCCAATTCCTTGGCTGGAATTTCGGGATTGGGATCAGGCCCATACCAAATACCCATTCTCGACTTACTATCGTCAGGACAATCGATAAGGACAAGTGAAACCAATCCATCTGTCGCTCCACGATGCATATTCACTTCGCCCCGTTGCATCAGAAACAGGAAATCCTGACCATCCAGGTTAAAGACCCCGCGATTGATAATTTCTTGAACATTGATATCGATATTGTTCTTGCGCAAGACACTGACATCGTTGCTGCGCCCTTCAAAATAATCACGCAATTCTTGGTTGTCTTCGCCACCGAAGGAGAACTTGAAAAACATGAAGCCTTCCTCCCCCAGTTTTTCGGATTCGTCCATGGACCTTTCTTCGGTGGAGATAATGACCATATCCATCAGGAACGGGACTGAAAAAGCCATATTGGCGTAATAACCTTCGGGCAAGGTCTCCGTATTGAGCAATTCCATGGTTTTCGCTTCGGGATTTTCAATACCTTCCTTAAAATTTTGGGCTTGCTGATAGAAGAAAAACCCAACTGCAACGGCAGCAATGGTAAGAAGGCCACCACAACCCAAACCCCAAGCAAGGCATGTACTTTGTTTCTTTGTCATTTGTCCCCCCCTTTTGGTCTCCTAAAAAAACGAGAACCTGTCTCAAAAAAGCTCAGTGTCCATTCTCAGTGTTAGCTGGCGGATGATGAACCACGCGATTTGAAAATTCAATGCTCAACCGCCTCAAAAAAGTACCCAAATGGCTCAAATGCACCCCATATGGCAAACCTGCAGTGAATGGGTCCGTGACATTCTTAATTTGGTCTGGATTTTTGGTGTTATTCTTTCAAAAAAAAAAAAAAGAACTCGACTTATGCCACAGAACAACAATCCAGAGCAATTTAAAAATCATGATGTATGCGTAATCAAAAACTATTCTATTATCTCCTCAGAAAAGAGCTATCAAAAATGAAAAAATATTTATAATATGGGTTACAATTTAATGTGAAGGTTCACCCTTTTGGTAAAAAACAACATCCTCACAATAAAACACCTTTACATTGTGCTGTGGATAAACATCAAATTAGAGCAACTCAATATCTTTTAGAACAGAGAAAACATTTTTTTTTTTTCCAACTTGTTAAAAAAAGTGAGGAGGGTATCAAAATTCAAAAGGAAAAGAGATTATTTCGTATATGAGAGGGACTGCTCTCTGCTTTTTTGGTGGTTTAGGGACAGCCCAACGCGAGCCCCCACTCTTTAAACAAAAGTCTTAGTGTTTGCAGTCACTTTTAAGAAATTAATTTGATCGGAAAGGATTTCCAACAAAAAGTTTTGCTTGAATTTAAACAAGTCAGAAAAAAATCGATTTTTTGTTGTTGAAACAGTAGATTCGTGTTCAAGGTCCAAAAAATTGCTGAAATTATTAAGATTTATACACTTTTCAGTAGAAAAAAAAAATTAATTCTCAAAGTAAATAGGTTTTATTTATCAAAATGGTTTGGATTTCAATTTTAGATTGAAATTCCTTGTCATGGTGCCATTTAAAGCAAATTTACATGTGCGGTCTTATGGCTACGGCATGATGCTGCGCCGTGAACCGGTGAGCGAGCTGGCCGCGCGCTTTGCCGACGAGGCGGCCGCGATCCGGGACATGGGATTCACGGCGGCGAAGATGAAGGTCGGTTTCGGGCCCAAGGACGATGTCGCGCTTGCCAGCGCGGTGCGCAAGGGCGTCGGAGATGGCTACCGCTTCATGGTCGACGCCAACCATTGTTACACGACGAGCGATGCCTTCTACGTCGGGCGGGCACTGGAGGAACTCGACGCCTATTGGTTCGAAGAACCGGTCGCGCCGGAAGACCGGGATGGCTACCGCGAACTGCGGGCCGGGTTGAAAGTCAATATTTCCGGAGGCGAAGCCGAATTCACACGCTGGGGCTGGCGTGGCCTGCTGGAAGCGCGCGGCCTCGACATCGCACAGCCGGAAGTCTGCGCGCTTGGCGGTATTTCGGAATATCTGCGCGTGCTGGCGATGTGCCATGCCCATTTCACGCCCGTGGTCAACCACGTCTGGGGTTCGGCCATCGCGGTGGCGACGAACCTGCATCTGTTGGCAGCAATGCCACCGTTGCCCGGGGGCCTCAATCCGTGGGAGCCGATGCTCGAATTCGACACGACCAGCAACGAGTTTCGCGATAATCTCATAACGGAACCGCTCAATGTCCAGGATCAGGTCAGGCGGAATGGCGGACGGGTTTCCATTCCGACCGGACCGGGCCTTGGTGTGGAGCCTGACCGCGATTTCCTGCGTCATCACGAGATCGCCTGAACGGGGAGGGGAAAATGAAGCAAGATACCGGAACGCTGCTGGAGTGGCTGATCCCGTTTGCGGTCTTTATAGTATTTAAACTGCGATTTAAATGTTGAAGCTTTAGTCAGTGTGTGCGGTCGTCCAAAGTCAAAGCACATTAAGCTAAAAAGAAACAAAAAAAAAACTTGAGAAATTAATTAAAGTTACTTGCATTCGTAAATTAAACACAGATCGAAGAGATCATAGAACATTTGAGACAATGAGATAAAAGGAGAACATTTGAGAAAAGGACATTCCAAAGGCTTATTCATTTAACCTCTTTAATAAGGGGTTATAGAAGAAACCGCTTTGTTAGAGACAAATTGTTTGGGTTAAACAATAGTTCTTTGAAAACCAGATGTGATTTAATGAAAATAAACCTGAATATTTTTGAAAATTAGAATTTTGAAAAGTTTTGAGTTAATGGCGTTATTGACATTCTCATAAAAAGCAAGTCTATTTTAAATGGTTTAATTCGTTTAAGCAAAATAAATTCAACTCTATAGATACTAAATGGTGACTAAGTAAATAAGGATATAAATTCTCTAACTATAGGAACTTACAAGTGATCCCAATACAACTGTCCTTAATCAGTATAGGAGACAGATATTTAACATGAGAGATGTACATCATCCAATTTGTATTTCGTTTATCAATGCCACAAGATTATGTGAACAGAATGAAGTAGAAATTTAAAAGCAACATATAGTTTATTTATCAAATGCTAGTAATTACTATCGATCAAATGCAATGGCCAAGCTATTCAAATATGGTAAGATGTACATGACGTGTTTTGATTTTCATGGCTGCATACTAGTGTTGTTTTTTTGTTTGTTTTTAACCTCTTAACCTGGGAATTTATTATATTCTCCAGGTGTGTCAAATTTAGTGGTTTTGGGGCTCCAATTCCTCTAGACTTTCGTTCTATAATTTTCCTAGCGATTGAACTACTTTTCGTAAGGATTTTGAGGTCTACTTCTAAAATAACGCGAAAGTCTAATCAGAATCTGTAATCATCTGAATGGTCTTCTATTTTTAGGAAAAATTAGAAGTTTTGCATGAAAGGTTTCTGTATACAATGATTTTTAGGCTCTTAATCATGTTGAATTTGATTTGATATTTTTTATCACGATCGCACTTCTTTTCAGGAGGGTTTCAGTCCTGTATCTGCAATTATATGTTTTGTTTATATGCTAATAACAATAACGATCAACTTTAAAGTAATACCTTTTGTACATTTAAAACCAGAATCAATAGTAAATTCTGTTCTGTCACATATTGTTGCTCGAACTCCCTTTTATGAATTTCAGTTTCCTTTGAATAGGACCACTATTTACATACAGTTTGTTACTACGAAGTGTTTGATCCAAGGATCTCTTAGACGTGAAGGAAGCTACTACTCCCTCCTTCAACCCATGTTTTTAACGGTCCAGTCTAATTGATACTTGTATAATATACCTCCTACCGCTCAAGTTGTACATGCATTAACGTACTGTAAACCCATTTCATTCGTTAGTTTCTTTCTAATATAGCGCGAGAAAATACTAAGAGAAGTGACAGAATAGATGGGAAATATTTAATTAGGGCTATAAATATGTACATTATAATTAGAAAAATAAATAAATTTTTTAAAAGTGCCGAAAAACTTTAGCATGAAAAGTGAAGTGTTGAAGATGGAGCAATCCCCTTCCTGTACGTAACAATTTCTGTTCGTTTTAAGTTTTAATGCATAAATTTTCCCGATGGACAATGTATCTTCGGCTTGATTTTATTGGCGCATATTTATTTTCTTACTCCATGTGTCATAAGCCTCTGATGTATTATTACCTTCTTCTAACCACTTCGGATGGAAGTGGGAAAAACGGTCGAAAATTTAAATTCCAGCACGGTTTATCCTTGTTCAGAGTGGAAAGGGACTAGAGGCGAACAGCTCCTGTCCGGCCTCTGTAACCTCCATTTAATCTCGAAAGGTCTAAGCAATATCTCTCCAAGGATAACAAGATCCAGCAATACATAAGGTTAGCGCTGTAAGTTAAGAAAATATTTATGACCAATAGGGGCTATCAGAGGCAGCACTGCATAAGTAAAGAACCATATGCCTTCAATGTAGTATATTTTTCCCCGGGCCACTTCGTATGGAAAGGATGGTCATGTGCGCTTCGGAGTGGGCTCATTCAATCGGAAATTGAAAGTTTTAACATTTTTTTATAAAAGTTGAAAGTAATTGGAGGACAAGCTGCCCACTCTTTTGCCCTTTATAGCTTCCTAGTCCCCTCGTGATCCCTTATGACAAATAACCTTAATCTGACAATGCTATGTTCCCTGCACTAAGAAATTGCAAATGACTGCTGCCATCTAGGTGACTTTCAGCTGGTTTTCAATACAGACTTTCGATTCTTACATCTGGTCAAAGTTTTGATATGGCCACTTTGCTTAGTACAAATGAGAAGTTCAAAAAATTAGCCTCTGAGGATAACATTTCCCAGAAAATTTCAGGGATTTTTCTCTGGATCAAAAGCATCACACATTTTGTTGTGAAAAGGGGTAAGAGGACCCGGAAAAAGGTCAAGGAGGTGGCGCGTCACAATGTGCAGATCAATCTGATTGCCCAGAACTGGGTCGAAAACCCGTCCTATTATCCGCCTGAGATGCAAGCGAACCCGAAGTTTCAGGAAAACCTCAAGCGCCAGGTGCCGCTGGGCAGGCTCGCCAAGCCGGAAGAGGATATCGCCTTGGCTCTTTTTCTCGCTGGTGATGACAGCGACTTCTTTGTCGGCCAGGCAATCCCGTTTTCCGGTGGATGGGCAGCCTGAGAGCCTTGGACGTCATGCAGAGGCATCCTCCGTCGTCGGTTCGGCGCGGTCTCGACCGACGCTCACATAGGTGAAACCATACCGGGTGGGCTCCCGGCGCCGATGGATGTTCCTCAAGTCGATCATGAGAGGTTCCTCCATCGCCGCGCACAGCCGGTCCAGTTCCAACGCACGCAACAGGTTCCATTCCGTCATCAGCACAACGGCATGGGCACCGATGACGGCCTCATACGGATCGCTGGACCAGACAACCTCCGGATAAAGGCCCGCCGCCGCTTCCATCGCTTTGGGGTCGAACGCTCGAACCTTGACGCCATTCTCCAGCAGCGCCTCGAGCTCCTCGACCACGTGGGCGCGGAACTGGGGGCTGGTGTCGGTGTTGTCGAGGCGGATCAGGTAGCTGACCTGCTTGCCCTCGGGGTCGACGAGCACGTGCCGGAAGGGCTCGTAGCCGAGGACCCGGCCGCGCTCGTCCGCAAGTTCGCGGCGGACAAGGGCCTGACCTATCACCTCGCGCTGGGGACGCCCCAGATCAAGGAGCAGGTACCCAACTGGGGTGGCTACCCGACGCTGTTGTTCTTCCGCAAGGGGCTGCAAAAATTGCCTTCAGAGAAAATTGAAATCCTGAAAAAGAAATCGCTTAAAGTTTTATATAGTATCCCACGTGTACGTCGCCATTACATAATATCGCACGTGTAGACTGTCATTAAGTAACATCCCACGTGTGTGCTACCATTATGCAATACTTACGTGTGTGCCGCCGTTACATAACACGCATGTGTTCGCCATCGTTACGTAACAATCGCGTGTGTGCCATTCTATTTTACAACCGGGGATTCCCCACTTGACTGTCGGGTCCCTAAACATTTTTGCTCTCTCTCGTGGGTTTTAAAATTTAACTTAGCAATTGTAAAAACCTTGAAGATAACATTTTCATAAATAAACAAACAATTCCATATTACGCAACAATTAAAGAAATCTTGATATTGCGGGGCCGTAAAGTTTTTCCCTGGTCCTCGCAGGTTTTTAAATGTAACAACCATATAAATCTTGAAGAATATGTTTCCATAAGTAAAGACAAAAGGCCATATTGCATAACAATCAGGTTTACCATACCATTACAGGTGCAATATAGTATTGCTTAAAACCCAGGTTTGCGTAATAACGTCTTGAGGGGATAGTAGCTCGAACAGTACAACTCCTATGGGCGTCTTGGGACGTATTATGGTATCACTACTTACTTATATAGCATAAAATATTACATTCACATAAGTCCTGGCACAGAAATGGAAAGTCGAGGCGGGGTATCATTTCCTCGCAATAAATGTTTCTTTTGGAGATGTGAGGGGCGAGTGTTGCATTGGCAAATGCTACCAGGAGTTTTGTTTTCAGCCATTTCTAATGGTAAAATATTTGTTTCCCTATTCATACACAACGACCTTCGTACCTCTAACATGAAAAGCACATTGAAAAGCACATGAAAAGTACAAAGAACATTTTGTACTTTTTGGTGACGGAACTTATTTTCCTCGGTATATGATCAGCACTTACTGTGGTAACCATAGTTGCAATGTTCAAATTTGGATTTGTACAAACAAGGCTCTAAGATGTACCAGACACCAAAATTGTTAGCAGATATTGTGACAGCTTTGCATCTTGGACACAATTTTTACACACGGCAGATGTTTTGTTAACAAAATCTGGTGCAATCTTACCAACCATCCTAACGCTGGTGGTAAATGTCCTAACTGGTGCCTGTGTCCACACCAGTTTTTGGAATGCGTCGTAAAATGTCCGTGACATTTTTCAAAAAGGGCCTAAGTCCGCCTTTTTTTTCCGAAAATGAGCTAAGTATTTTGTCCGAAAGAGCTCGAAGAGATCTATCGATTATCAATGGACATAAAATGATATTAGTTTTTAACAGTTTTTTTGTTAGTTGCTGTACATTGATACTGAGTTGTTATGTATTAGTTGTATATTGATTTATTGTGTATATTGTATTGTAAATGACAAAGATTATAGTAAAGAGCTCTTGAAAATTTATATATAAGAAACTATAAAAATTTGAGAACATTTTTTTAGTTTAAGCTTAAGAAAAAAGCGCTTCTATGACTACCAAGATTCTAAAAAGTGTCACTAGCGGGTTACCCTGATACCTATCTTCGATGGTTGCTTCTTCAGTTTTGTTTTTAGATTCCAACCTAAAATATAGTGTTTCCTATTGACGATGAAGAAAACAAGCAACTTTGACGTCTTTTAATAACGACATTTTGCCGAGACTATTTGAGAAAACGTTTGGTCACAAACATCACACTTAAACGGTTTTTCACCTGTATGCAGTCTTTGATGTATAGTCAAACAGAAAACCTGCGAAAAACGCTTCTCACAAACATCACACTTAAACGGTTTTTCACCCGTATGCACTCTTTGATGTTTGTTTAAAGTGTCAGATCGAGAAAACGTCTTGTCACATACATCACATTTAAACGGTTTCTCGCCCTTATGCATTTTTTGGTGTTTATTTAAACGTGGTGCTTGAGAAAAGGTTTGGTCACAAACATCACACTTGAACAATTTTTCACGCGTATGCAACCTTTTATGTGAGTTTAGATTTTGTACCTGAGAGAACGTCTTGTTGCATTCGTCACATTTAAAAGGCTTCTCACCCGTGTGCAGTCTTTGGTGCTGGTTCAAATTTGCAGCTTCAGAAAACATCTTGTCACATACATCGCATTTAAAAGGTTTCTCACCCGTATGAATCCTTTTGTGCTTGTACAAATTTCCTGCTTGAGAAAAGGGTTGGTCACAAACGTCACACTTAAACGGTTTTTCACCTGTATGCAGTCTTTGATGTGTATTCAAACTGAAAACTTGCGAAAAACGCTTCTCACAAACATCACACTTAAACGGTTTTTCACCCGTATGCACTCTTTGATGTTTGTTCAAAGTGTCAGTGCGAGAAAAAGTCTTGTCACAGACATCACATTTAAACGGCTTCTCACCCGTATGCATTCTTTGGTGTTTGTTCAAATGACCTGCTTGAGAAAAGGTCTTGTTACATTCATCACATTCAAACGGCTTCTCACCAGTATGCACTCTTTGGTGCTGGTTCAAATCCTGGGGGGGGGGTGAGCCTTTGGACGTACGAGAGATAAGAGTATTAGTATAGTATAAGCACATTTTTTTTCATATTTTAACTGTAATTAATTGAACCTAATGACATAGCCTACTAACTTATGAAACCTGAACTTGAATTAATTATTTCTATCTGCAGTGTAGGTTAGACATACATACGAATACGGACTGTTGGGTTCATTGGGGTTCTGATCCATTTGTCTACCATTTTCGTTCCGTCACTGTTCCAGTGTGCAAGAGCATAATTATGCTCTAAAAAAAAAATGTTTATTATTCCTGAAAAGAACTCGAACAAACGAACTCGAAAACAATATGAGGAGTATAGGAGAATCGGAGAAATTTGGAAACAGGATGGAATTACAGAAATATTCCTCCTTTTTCCCCTTAAAACTATGCAAAACTGCCTAGTGTTGTAACTTCAGCTTCATACCCTTAGCTTCAGTAGTAGCGATAGTTGTAGTAGCAGTATGTACATAGCACCTTTGCCTTTTTTTTTAACACGTCCCTCAACACACGCTGAAAGTTTCAACTTCATACCATAAACATTTTCGGAGGCATTGCAGATGCGTCCTCTTGATAACCCGAATGCGCATGATGTGTTTTAATTTAGTTCAACAATGTTTTAACGTCCCCTAAAACTTTTTTGTTAATACCCTAAGCTTTAATAACAGTGGTAGTAATATCAATAGTAATAGTAGTCTCAGTGGTAGTAGTAGCATTATTAGTAATAGCCTTAGCTTTAGCAGCAAAAGTAGCAGCAGCAGTGGTATTAGCAGGAGTAGTAATAGTAGAAGCTGAAGTAGTAGTATTAGGATGCAAATATTACGTTAACTTGGTTTCAATTTTTACAATTTTTCCTCAGTTGCTTTGATACATTGATGAGTCGCTTCGTGACAATTGTATTTATTGTTATTGATGGTAGTTTTATTTGTATTTTAGTGTTTTTTCTTTTTATCTTGTGCTGAGGACGCATAGTTTAGATACAGGCGAAATTTCCGCGTTATTTTAGTCTTTCATATCTTTTTTCTCTACTGGCCACAATCTTGTTTGAGGTTTTTCTTGTTGAGTTTTATCCCTCTTTGGTGTTTGTTGTCATGTCTAGCCAGTTCGGCTTAATAACTTTCTATTGGTTTGAGGTCCTAAAAAGCATTAAAAAAATTAAATTGAGATAAAATAATAGTGCCAAGGCGAATCTGTGGTTTACCTTGTTGCTCAAGTTAGGAGACTGTAAATCTGGAGACTGTAAATCTCCAGTTTGTGGTTCTCAGGAATAGAAATTTCCATTTTGTATTTCTAATATTGATTTGACCTCCTACTGGCTTGACGTCGTAACAAACCTATTGGTTTGACGTCCAAAAATAACAATGAAATGGAGATAAATCCGCAGTACCAAGGCAAACCTGTGGTTTTCCTTGTTGTTCGAGGTAGGAAACTGTAAATCATCAGTTTAGGTTCTCAGAAATAGAAATTTCCATGATGTATTCCTAATATCCGTATGACGTCCTATTAATTTGACTTCCTGACAAAGCTATTGGTTTGACGTCGTAATAAATGATGAAATGAAGATAAATGAGTAGTACCAAGGCAAACATGTTATTTTTCCTTGTTATTCAAGGTAGGAGACTGTAAATATCAAGTTTGAGATTCTCAGAAATAGAAATTTCCATACCAGTAAATACAATCCTTTTCTAAGGGTTTGAATATATTCCCTATAACATTTTAAAGAAATGTAGGCAGATGTAATAGCTACCGGTTTCAAATAAGTTCATCGAAATCACCTTAATTTCTTGATAAAATACATTAAATTTACGTTTGAGCGACATGTTCACAGCTAGGTCATCTGAAACTACATTGAAATGCAAAAGAAAGTTTATAATATGCGTTATAATAGGTTATTTTCAAATTAGTGAGAAACCTATATTTTACTAATAAACCAGCACTCATCACCTCGAAGAATTTGCCGAGGCTATAGTGATCTATATACTGACTTTTTGCTGCCCGTTAAGAGGGGGGTGGGGTGGGTAGGCACAGGCAATGGCCGAAGAGAATATCATTTATTGATGAAATACATTGTTAAAGTTCGGCCTACAATTCCTAATTTCTAAAATGAAACTGCTGCAATTTTGAAAAACATTTCCAGTATCCCGCATTTCTCCCGGAAGAGAGATAGATTCTCCAAGTTCTCCACAATAATTAACATTAAAGAAAGTTAACAATGTGTGTTTCGTGTTAACGTTCGTGTATTTTCGAGGATCTTCCAGATGAAATAATTTTAATGCAGGTAAACGCCAAAAATCCAGGGGATATTCTTGTACTCTTCTTTTACGCGTATTTTACACTCAGCATGATGAGTAATACTCTCGCAATCTCTTCCATTCATTTATAAGGGAAAACAGAACTATTTGAGCGATATTTGGATTGAAAAACTTTGTCTGACGTAAAAACAAAGACGATATGCTCGTTATCCCTTTTATTTGTTCTCTCGTTCTCATACAAGCTCACATGATAGAAGACACTTTCTTCTATGCTAAGGCAGTGCTACTGTATTGACTATGATTAATCATACTGTGTTGACTATGGTGCAATGAACTGAGTAATTTTAAAATAAAGCTGACATTTTCCCCTCTTTCTTACAGGTCAATATATAAAAATATGGATGTTGGTGTAAGGGTCGTAAGAGGACCAGACTGGAAGTGGGGTAATCAAGATGGTGGTGAAGGATTTGTTGGTACAGTGATTGACAAAGGAACACATGGCAGTGAAAATCTCCCAGATAAAACTGTTGTTGTCCAATGGGATATGGGCTGGAGAACTAACTACCGTATTGGATATCAGAATTCTTATGATTTAAGGATCTGGGATAATGGTCCCACAGGTATAATACTTTCATAAAGGAGGAATATGGGAGCCATCCTCTTTAGAAAACTTAAAAAGATTGCCCAAAAACAAACTTTACTGGCATCAGACTTCGCCTCACAATCAAAGCCTTTTGGTTGGACCAGTCTTCTCCTATCTGTTAAGTATGGTGTATTATTGGGTAACAATATTTCAGGGTATTGGATGTTGCTCCGACTGGTAAAGTACTTTGAAAATAACTGCAGTTTCTCTTTATGAAAAAAAAGAAGCCTAAAACCAATTCTGGGGAGTTCAATCCAGCCTTGTTGTAAAAAAAAAAACAACAACAAAGTTTTGAATGAGTATGCTGGATAAGTGGTACTTGGCTTTCTTTGAGGCAATAAATCTGCAATGAACTAGAATACTCCTTCATAAAGGTCCACTTAAAATTAAATTTTGGAGCCACCAAATTTTTGTCAGGTTTAACAGGGATGAACATCTATCAAATAGCTCCACCATGGTTTTATTTTTTTGCTAGCATGAACATTTTCTGGAACGCGTCTACAACCTGTCTTTATTCCAGATTCTTTCAAATTAATTAAGATATGTAAGTGGTCAGACATAAGATAATCCAGGAAATTTTAGTACAGTGATTCATAGCGGCAGTTTATTTCACCACTTAGTCATCATCCGATGATTCAGCTAATAAGCATGCATTTTAAAACTATTGACCCGGGTAACACCCTCTGTTTTGTTGACGTTAAATACAGGGGGTTCCCAAAGGGTTGACGTGCGACATGATTTTGAGCCATGACAACATTACCGACTGGCAATTTTATGGCTAATATTAGCATAAAGATGTCTTAATTATCAGAAACCGATACTTTTAACTTTTAATGGCTTCTGATAATTAGGTGTAATGGTTTACGGACGCCAGAGGTCTACTCAAGTCTTTTGGATATGATATTATTTGGGCCTCATTGTGGAAACCAGCATGGGGCTAAAGGATTCACAAAACACGGTGATTCCTAGAAAATTACCCCCCCCCCCCAAATTGATACTTTCTAAAATTGATTAAAAGAGCTTTTCCGAAAGATTTTACTTTTAAAGGAAAGTAAAGAGCTATACTAAAACCTAATACGAGGAAAAATAGATTCAAATAATAGTTGAAAATCAAAGCTAACACAGATTACCATGAATGAATAAATGAAACCCAAAACGAACAGATAGTGCTCTGTGTGTATCCGACAAGTGCAAAATTACAAGTAGGAGCTAATGGTAGCTGCTTGATTGTTTAAAATATATAGTAACACTAATTGTAGCAAGTATCAGCAATTTCTTATATTTCCTTGTTCAGGAGAACTAAAGATTAAAATAAAGAGTATACTAGGAGATTGAGAATTTCTCCAGTGACGTCCCTCAGGGATCCCAAATAGAAACAACATCTTCTACAAAGTTATCCGATAGCTCAGAAGAAGGGTATTGAAAGCGGGGACGTAGATGAATTCCAAAAAGAGCAGCAGGCTAGCCACTTGCAATTGCCAGAGCCAGCAATGCAAAACTTTCCAAGGGGATCAGAAGCAGAACTCAACAACATTCCAAAAGCTGCCGACAAATTTGGGAATAATGGAAGCACCGGGATTTTCTGAAGATCTGCCGACAAATTTCGTTAGGCGATGAAAATTGTCAAGTAGGTTGGCTACTATGCTACCGCACTTTTTGCATGCCGGGCCAGAGCATTGGGAAATCTGATGAATCTAAAGTGTTTCAGTGATAAGGGAAATCTAAGAACTGCAGATGCAAAAAACAAAAACAGGAAAAGGGCAAGATTAACGAAAATGCCAGATATTGTGGACCGATTGTAATGGTCCGTCTTCTGGTCTAAAAAAAAACATGGAAGGGAGAAAAAACAAAAAGAATCAAGGAAATAAAAGCAAGAAGCTCAGAAAGAGGACGAATAAAGGGAGAAACTAAGAAAATAATAGCTACCAAAAGTTTATATAATGTAAATTTTTACCTGATGTTCCAATTTCTTTTAGTAACACTGAATTAGTTTCGAATTTTAAAAATAAAAAAAGCCGTTGGACTTAGCTAGGATTAAGACAGACAATATCATAATTATGAAAATATACTCTCCATGCATCACATTTTCCCTTTTTTCAAGTGTTTAAATCTGATTTGATATTTTTTTTTATTTCTATTTTGAATCCGTTGCAATGTTCGTATTTCTGCTGCTAATAGGAAGATACTTAGAATACAAGAGTCGCCAAAAAGCCTACACCAATGTCAACAATGCCAGCAAACATTTTCCTGTCTTGGCAAGAGCCATAGACAGCAACGATAACATTAAAGAGATACCAGCAAAATCGGTGCTTCAAGACCAATTACTACTCATCAAACCTGGCGATACTGTGCCAACGGACTGTGTCGTAATTGAAGGTAACTCTTCAGTAGATGAATCGTTGCTTACAGGCGAATCTGCTCCGATATCCAAACAACCAGGCAGCAAGCTTTTTGGTGGTAGCATAAACGGCAAAAGCGTTTTAAGGGTTAGAGCGCTTGGTGCACTGCAAGACTCTGCTGTACATAAAATCACACGCATGAAAGATCTAGCATTAAGTGAAAAACCTAAATTTGCTATTTATATTGATCAAATTGCACAAAAGTTTGTTTTAACTGTATTGATTTTAGCTGCTGCCAGTTATCTATTTTGGTCTGTATATGAACCGTCAAGAGCACTTTGGGTTGCCGTTTCAGTGCTAGTGGCAACATGCCCATGTGCACTTGGCTTGGCCACGCCGACAGCTTATATCGCTTCAATGTCAAAATTGAGTAAGCTAGGTATCTTGCTTAAAAGAAGTGATAGCCTAGAGGAACTCAACACTATAGACGTCGTTGCACTCGACAAAACAGGAACCTTGACAGAAATAGAGGCAGAACTGTCTTCTTGGGAGAATAAATCAGATTTTGATGATCACTTTGTTAAACAGGTTGCAAAATCTTTAGAAGCGATTTCCGAGCACCCGATTGCTACGGCATCAAAATTTTTTTAATTTTTAGATTTATTGTATATTTATGTTAAAGTATATGATGTTATTAAAGAAATGTAATTCAGTATTATTATCAAGAATTGGGTTTGTGCATATTGGCCAGTATTTACATTTATTTGTGGTCTTATACTTTATACCATCAGTTTGTTGATTTTATTTTTCTTTATACTCTCCAATTTTGGAGGTTAATGAAATTTTTAAATTCGAATAAGGTAAAACCAAATACTCGAAACTTGTCTTCTAGTACCAAAAATTTCAGTAGCAATCCGTGTGTGTAACTGTAACAGAAGAGACACACTTTGAAATCTGAAGGCAAACTAAGAAATTGATGATAGGTTTTGATCTTATTCTCTGAGCAACTTACGAAAAACTTGCCAGGGCTATCATGAAAGTCTCTACAAATACAGTTATTGGTACTGGTGAAAGCCGAGAATAAATTATAATATGGGAAACATACAAAAATAAAAATAAACGAAAGCGAGATTATAGATATTTGAAATAATTTTCTTTGCTAAAAAAAAGTACAAAGGCTTTTTATACAAAGGACCTTTGGTATTTTCCCCATAGCTTAGCATAAAAAAATTCAACTGTAGACTTTTAGAGATAAAACTGAAGGTTAAAAAAATTGAAGATTTGGTTTTGCCCCCGTACGGTAAAAAAGGATGCGGCACTAGACCCTCAAGGTCCGAACCCGCGTTGCTGATCTGTCTCAAGACCCTTCAGCCAGGAAGTGCCATGGGGGATGAGGGCCAGCCATCCTGTGCTTTTGCACACCCTTCCTATTTACCTTCCCCATATTTCTCCAGATACCCATTTAGAGCTGGGTCGATAAAAAATCAAGTCTTCTTCTTGTTGAAAATGGGAAGTAACATTAAATCATAAAACAAACAAAATTATTCTAAATATAAGGAGTTTATCCCTTCAAACCTCCCATTCTTCGTGCTTTGGTTTTATTATTGCTTTGCTGAGAGTAATTTGGAGTGCAGCTTGCCTCTTAAGATGCTTGAACCAGAGAGTTTACTTTCAAAAATATGTGCATCAATAAGCCCGCCCCTTGTTCAAGCACTGTGAAAAATAATGTTTTGTTAGTGAGAATTTTCATCCGTTATCTTTGAGGTAGAGCATTTGCTTTTGAAGTATTGGGGGGGGGGGGAACTTTAGTATGGATATCGGGGTTTCGGGGGAGACCATCTTCTAAAAATATACATAGTTTATGTTTTTTTAAGTTTTAACGTCTATCTTGTACATTAATGCCAGTCTTGAGTTACAGTGAAATAATCTACATGGTTAGCCATAATAAACAAAAGGATAAGATGGCTATATCAGCTTTAACAAACGAAGAATGATAGGTTGCTAAAAGCATTATTTTTCTCAGTCTTCTTGGGCCAAAGATCAGGCTTTGTGTCCTTGAATGGGCTGGGAAGAAGCCATAGAAAGAATTTTTTGAAAATGGAACTACATGTAAGGGAATAAAGAGTGATTTCTCCGAAACAAAGGGCGAGTAGAGGAGTTAGCCCAGCTTTATCAGCCTCAGGCGGCATGGCGCTTCAAATAGTTGTTAATATTAGTAGGAATATGTCATATAATTTCATGTTCCTTAGCCCTAAGAGATGAGAATCTCTTATGATCTTTAAAAAAATTTCTTTCCAAGACATACTGGCATTAGACCTCTTTCATAGCAATAGTGAATATAAACTACCTGTGTATGTTTATTATTGTCTGCTTGATCTAATGGTCATGACCCATTAATATGATCGTGATTAGTAAAACCCAGATGAGGTTATTTCACAATAAAAATTTAAGAAATTAATTCAGAGTCTAAATTATACTTTTGAAGAAGTTCTCACGCTTTTATCATTATCAGTTTCTAAGGCTTGGAAAATTGCATAGAAGACAGGTTTGTTTTGCATTTTCAGTAGGTTAGGCTTGCGAGAGAGGTTATCCACTCTAAGAAATTGGGTACACCAGGTGGCGCGTCCCATGTGTAGAAAGACTATGCCAAGCGTTTTGGAAGTGTACCAAACGTGTTGGATCTGCATGGCACACGTGGCGCTCCGTATTATACATCGGGTGGCGCAAAGTGGGCAACCCCTTGGACTTGCGCCTACTTTTCTTTGACTCTTTTTCTTGAAAACCCAATTACAATGAATTAAGTAGGATTCTAAGCAACATTAGAATTGTTTTAATTTGAAACGCATTTTTCTAATTCTTTAAAACCCTGAAAATTAAGTAAGAATTACGTATGAATTAAGTAGGATTCTAAGCAATATTAGAATTGTTCAAATTTGAGACGCCTAAATCTTTTATGCTTCATTTGTTTATCCACTTCAAGAAGTTTCGTAGTTAACACTCAGAGTTAGTCTAGGATCCCTGCGCTTGGAAGGGAAGATGGTGTTGTGATTGGAAGAAATTATGCAAAACTTCGTGAACAGATTACTGATAAGGAACCTTTCAAACTTAATGCCACATTTGCAAACAACAAACTTACAGTTTCAATCTTTACACAAGTGGATGTACCCATTCTTCTTGAAATTTAATAGGTTCTGCAGTCCACCGACTTATTACAAGTGACAATGCGGCCCATTATAACGAAATGAAAGATTGTTCATCCCTGAATTGGACAGTCGAATCAAATCCAATTTTCGTACAGTTAATATAGACATTACTTGCACTTTTTTGTTCCCTTTTTTAGTATATGGTTGTGTAGTACGTAGAACGTAAAACGTAAAAGACCTATAAGTAGACCAAAAGCACATTTAATTGGTAAATATACTTACGTTTATCTCTGTCTGGAGAAACTTAGAGATGTGAAATTCCATTCCATTTGAATAGCAATCAGCTCAAAAACTGTATCTTCAAATCCAGAAGTAGAGCTAGGTTTTTTCATGGGGGGGGGGGAGAAGGCGGGGAGCAAATGTAGACTTTGTCGTCCCCTACCGTAAGATCAATACTTAAATATTACCATGTTTGTCCAAAAATTTTACAATTCAAGTATGTTTTGCCATCCCCTGCCGTATCGCTTGGGAGCTTCCCCCCTCCCCCTAGATCCCCTGTCAAAATCTGATATTACCTATTTCAAGGATAGATCAGAAAAGACTGTATGTTGCAAATGAAATATCGATATAAACCGATACTACTGCTACCATTGCTACTGACAACTCATTGCATAACTAAGCCACTAACACAGCTACGCAAGGTCCTCCTCCAACCAAATCTATTCAAAGCCTCCCAGTTTAAACCTTCCCAAGAACTTTCAAATTCCCTCAAATCTTCCCTCACGAAATGCTCCCACCCCAATCGGAGACAACCTGCTTTTTATTGGACCCTTGACGGTTGGTCGACAAAAGCGATGGGGACGACCGGGGGCAGCTGCCCAAGTCGCAGTGGCGGCAGGGGGGGGCTGTGGCGGTGGAGTTACGTGTTTTAATTTTGATGTCCATGGTACTTCAAAGTTGATAGGTTTATTTTGTGGCTATTAATGGGCAATAGCATCCTAGATTCTTTAGACTTTTCGTGAGCAAACAAAGTCTCAATAATAAGAAAACAGTTCAATAGAGCAGTAGGTTTAAGAACCGCAAACATCATAAGAGGCTCAGAAGAACACCTTACAAGGTATCAAGAGAGGACTCTGTTTAAAGAAGTTTTTTTATGTGCTTAAATAAGATTTCTTTCGATAATAGACCTGAAGTGTCGGTTGAGTTACAGCGAGAAACTCGAGATAGTTTAGATTTTCCGTTGGCAGAATATGGCCAACATGATTATTCTGTCATGGGTATTAGCTCAGTCGAATATGTATAACCAAAAAGGCTGTATGGGCATCGAAAGTGTTTTGCCTTCTACGCCTTCCAAAAAATATAAATGGAGATCTGTAAATATATAGTTATTTGATGTTTATAAAACAATAATTTTTAAATTAATCTAGAGAAGGGAATTTATTTCGTACCTCTAAGGGTTTCTTTTTCTCTTCTGATTTAGATTTCCTGTTGGTAGAGGTTGTAGATTAGATATGTAGGTGCTCTGTCATAGGTATTAGCAGCTAATATATAAGCAGACAGTATATATTGAATACTAGCTGTTGGGGTGGCGCTTCGTGCCACCCCAACACCTAGTTGGTTGGGGCGCTTCGCGCCCCCCCCAAGCCCCCCCGCGCGCGTAAGTCGTTACGCGCCATAATAGTTACGCGCCATTGTAGCGAAGCTCGATGCGCGGGTGAGCAAAGCTGAGCGGGACCGGATCTTTGCGCATTCCGACCCCAGCGCGGTGGTCTTTACAGCTGCCTCCTCCGCGGCGGCCCGTGCCCATGCTGATCACTACGGCGCCCAGGATGTCCATGGCGGTTTTGGAGCCGCGGCGCTGATGCCAAGGACAGGCGCCACGCCGGAGCCGGTATCGGAGGACGGACGCGAACAAGTTGCTCTTCTGCTCTACACGTCAGGCACAACAGGCACGCCCAAGGCGGCCATGCTGACACAAGCCAACCTGATCGCAGGGGCCGCTGCGTCGGCCGAAGTTCGGGGTATTCAGCTTTCGGATGTGACCTATCTGGCCTTGCCGCTCAGCCATATTTTCGGACTGGTCACAATGCTGTCCGTCACTCTGGCGCGATCAGCAATGCGGATGGAGGCGCATTTCTCGGCGGAGCGCCTTTACAATGCTCTGCAAGAGGACGTGACCCTGCTGCCCGCCGTGCCGCAGATGCATGCCCATTTATTCAACTACGCCCGCTCGCACGGCAAGCCGCGCTATGACGCCGCCAAACTTCGTTTTGTGTCCTCGGGAGGCGCACCTTTGGATCCCGCATGGAAGCGTGAGGCTGAGGCGTTTTACGGCCTGCCGCTGCAAAACGGCTACGGGCTTACCGAGGGCACAGCGGGTGTTTGCGCGACCCGCAATAGCATTGGCGATCCGGACATAAGCGTCGGGCTGCCGATGGGCGATTGCACTCTCCAGCTCGATTTGGCGGCGCCGGGCGCCACGCCGGAGGAAGGGATCGGCGAGATCCTGGTAGGCGGCCCGCAAGTCATGAAGGGCTAGTTACTCCCGGTGTAAACGAAACGACGCTCGCGCGCGGTACCGGTACGGGTGCTTTTGACAATGGCGCCAACGTGAACAACGCAACCGGCACCACCTTGAACGTGCCTTCCACACTCTCCCTTGTCGGCCGTTCATACGGCGCGTCTGCCATTGTTGGCGTGTTCGAGTCGTTCTTCTTTTTCATCGCTGAATCAACGGAAGTCGACAATCAGGGTAATCCGGTATTCGCCCTGTGGCAGAAAGCAGGTTCAGCAGCCCCGGTTGAACTGGTGCAGGGTGTTGAAGACATGCAGGTCTGGTATGGCGTGGATACCACCAATGACAACCAGATGAACGTCGATCAGTACCAGACCATCGACGACGTTGTAAATGTTAACCAGATAGTGGCTGTACAGGTGCGCTTGCAGATTTCCAGCGTTGACACGTTGGCTGAGCTGAATAATCAGCGGTTAACACGCACCTTCACTAAAACTATTCACGTGAGAAATGGATAACGCCATGCGATCAGTACCTCGTTCATTGCCTCATTCGTTCCCACAAAATCAAGCGGGTGTGGCGCTGTTTATCAGCCTCATTCTGCTGCTGGTTCTGACCATCATCGGCGTTTCGTCCGTGCAGACGACAAGTCTTGAAGTCAGGATGACACGTAACGAACACGATTCCATGCTGGCATTTCAGTCGGCTGAGTCCGCGCTCCGAGATGCAGAAGCGCTGATCGAAACATTGGCATCAACCGCGGACTTTACCGACGCGGGGAACAACGGTCTCTACATTGTTGCCGATATGGGTGACGAGGCGCACTACAAGGATGCGGATGTTTGGGATGCCGCGAACAGCCGGAAATAATATCGCATAATAAAAATGTTAGTGGCAAGGTTTCTACTGACCAAATTTACAAACATATATGAAATGAACCCAAGCATTTACAGCTATTTCTTTTCGTGATGATAAATAGACTAGCTCATGAATGGTAGATTGCGCAGAAAATCAAAAGTATTATCTTATTGTTTTTATAAACGTGTATTAACCATACGTCTGCGTTTTAAAAGACATCCAAGCGTTCGTGACACAATAAATAAACTATGCAAATCTAGCTGATGAATGTTTTGAAGTCAATCTGAAACGTGATACATTTTTTGTGATAGATGGTGATACATGCTAAATGTGGGTGTAGCCAAATAATTATTTCGCCACAAAAATTGATCAGTACACTTTACAGAGTATTTGAAAAGTGATGGGTAGAGAAACTACAATAAATATTCACAATCTGGATTCTCTCATAAGGCTGCTTAATTGTCTATGAAACTACAGATATTTGTTGCAACTGCAAGATACCAACAACTTAATTATAACGAGCAAAACTGTAGATTGAAAAATCCTTTGTAAGGACACACAAGAGACTTAAGGGAGGTCCTTTCAGGTCCTTACCTTCAACCCCATATATAAAAATGCCTCGATTTATCTTGTGATTCCTTGTTTTTCGCTTTAAGTTTTTTATTTTCTAAACTTGCCCACGCACCAGGAAAAATTCTCTAAGGCTCCCTGTGATGTACGTAAGCTAGCAAAATGTACGAATCCACAATAAATTTTGTAAAATCGAAAAAAGTAAAAAAGGAAATCAATTTTTTTTTATAAAAATTCAAATTTATGAAAAGTAGGGCAGTACTGTCCAACAAGCTCCGAAACGCTTTGGCGTTATGTCTTGCCGGACTTCACAAGGATATTGAAACGATCGCGGATTGCACGGTCGGCGGTCGGTTCGAGGTATCGCGGGTGATGGGTCGCGAGCGTGTCTTGCGCTTTTTGCCGCGCCCTGGTCCAGAGATCGGGCGCGCCGTTTTCCTGCCAGACATCAGGCGCATCACGATTGGCCAGGGCCGGATAGAAATAGTCGCGCTGCATGGCGGCCATTGTGTGCGGTGCGCCGAGAAAATGTCCTTCGCCGGTGACGGCCTGCCGGATCGCATCAAGGCCGAGCGTCTCGTCGGTCACCTCGACGCCGCGGATCATGCGCTGAACGTGCGACAGCATCTCATCGTCGGCGACAAACGCCTCAAACGAGGCGCCCAGCAGGCTGGCCATCATGCCGGAGGATTCGTACACCATGTTGGCGCCGGAAAGGCCCGCGGCAACCGCGGCCATCGCCTTTTCCGCCCCCATCTGGGCGTCGACGGCCTTGGCGTCGGCCATCGAGGAAGCGACGCCCGACGGCAGGCCGAGATGATTGGAAATCTGCGCCGCGGCGGCGTTCAAAACGGAGATCTCGCCGCCGCCGCCGCAGAATGCCCCGGTGCGCAGGTCGATCACCAACGGCCAATTGGAAAAGATCATCGGATAGCCGGGCGCGAACAGATTGGTCAGGATCAGGGCCGCCAGGGTTTCGGCGGTTGTCTGAGCGAGCATGCCGGCCAGCGTTGCCGGCGCGGTGGCGCCGGACTGGGCGGCGATGATGGCGTTGATCGGCACATTGCGGCGGATACAGGCCAGTGTGACGTCGACCGCGTCCTCGCCGAAGCGCAGCGTGGTTGATGCGGTCGCGGGCCACCCCATCCGCTTCGCACTGCTGGGGCCGACCGACCACGACGTCGCCGCGTTCATCGACAAGCATCCGATGCCGGCGCCGGTCCTGGTCGTCACCGACGCGGTGTTCGACGCCTTCGATGCCCGCGTCGTGCCGCACACCGTCGTCGTCGACACGCATGCGCGCATCGCGGCAGTCACGCACTTGGAGTCACTGACAGCCGAGGCACTGCGTGCATTCGCGAGCGGCACAACGGCGCGACTTCCGCGCAAGACCAGCATCCTCGCCGACGTGGATTGGAATGCGGCACAGCCGGCCGACGAGGGTCGCGACGTCGTGCGAGTCGAAGCTTCGTCCTCCGACTCGGGCTGCGTGCGCTGGCGCCCCGGATCAGGCCGTGTCGACGGTGACGGCCTCGGCCTGGGCAGCCTGGTTCAGCTCGCGTACGACGTCAAACCATGGCAGGTCGACCACAGCCAGTGCCCCGAGTACGACACGTCGCCTCGGTACCGCATCAGCATCGTCGCCGCCGACGGCGAAGACGCGACGGTGCGCACGCACCTGCTGGCGATCGTGCACGAACTCTCCGGGTTCACCGCGACGTTCGAAACACGCGACGGCCCCATCGCGAGGCTGCGCCGACTCGACGGCGTCGTAGCAACCCACCTGCAGCCGAGCTCGCTCAGCAAGTCGGGTGGAATGTGTCACGCCGGAGCCATACAGATGCAGCGCGTCCCCCTGCGCAACGTCGCCAACTGGATCGCCAACCTGACCCAGCGCCGCGTCATCGACGAAACCGGGCTCGAAGGTCGCTACGACATCGATGCGACCTGGGTACCAGGTTAGGCAGCGCTGTTATGTTGCCTGTGAAAGAAAGGGTGGCCCCTGACGAAAAGCAACACTTCAACAAATATTAATTTAAAAGAAGCTAAAGTCATGTAGAAAAAAAGAGGGTTGAGTCGGTGGCAACCGTCTAATACTTAGGATAATCCTATTCTACTTTGTAAAGTAAATCTAGACAGGCCCTTTCATTGTAGAAGCACTCTTATGAAAAAGTTTACACTTGAGCGTACAGAGCCATTGTTTTAAGGGATTACCAGATGGTGCTGATTGAGTAACCTCTTTTTTAAAATGGACATTGTTTATCGGGAGTTTACAACCCCTTGCCAACAGTATTAAGACTCGTGCTGTATATAGCCTTTTGAATTAATAATCTTATTAATTAATTAAACAGATCCTCGCATTCCTTTTTTATTAATTTTCTAACAATCTCATGTTTGCATGTTTATGTGAATTCACAATTAAGGTTTTTGATCTTTTAAATTTTCCCATGGAATCAAGGTTTTCCGTCAAAGAAATGACCTGTAACAAGGGATCATAAAGATGTAGCAAATTTTGGCTAATGAACTTCAAAAATGGCATGAAAAAATTGGTAATATAGTAGCTGATTCGTTCTGCATAGGAAATGTTCAATTTCCGAATCTCTGTATTTCTATTTATCTATCTCAGCAGGTCGTGAGAACTCAACTCTACCCCGCAAAAATTGCGAATGATTACTGGGAATGGAACCGTACCGTTTATTTGATCACACTTCTGTTTTTATTTGCCGTATGTTGAAAAAATGAAGATATTAGACAATTTTATGATTGCACATGGTAAAGAATGTGATTAAAGGCTCTTTTCTTGTTGTATTTTTTTTTTTATTACAAGCCAACAGTTAAATCACTAGTTTGTTAGGCTGCGGCATTGAAATACTCCATGGAAATCGTTTTCCTTAGCTTTCTAGGATTTTTCAATGTAAGTTTTCCGTTCTTCATTTCTGCTAGGCAGTGAACGGATCTGGGCTTAAAACCTACGCAAACACACAAAATTCCTTTTGCTCTGAAGAACGGTGGATCAGGTTGAAAAACAGGGCATCGTTTGAGGCTGCAAGCTATATAAATATAGAATAAATATTAAGGTATTTTATTTACTCTAGGATAATCAATATCAGGTACTCCTCAACGTAAAGCGCGCTGATAACTTGTGTGGGTTCATCCATAAACAGGTCGATCACCTACAAATTGGGAAGCACAGCCACCAATATTTTGCCACTTAAGACGTATCAGAAGGTCGATGCCAAGGGTACAACTTACCCATGGGATGATGGAAATTCTTTGGTGGCACTACCAACAGTATTTTTTCTGGGATTGGCCAATCATGGACTAGATAAGAACAATCGCAAAGACCAAAAGAATATTAAATATTTCATGGATTATCATTGCAAAATATTTCCAAATTGAAATTTTACACCATAAAACGATCTCCAAGAAAGCTTTAAGTGGTGCAACACAAAGTAATGCAAAGAACAATTGAAACAAGTGGAGTAGCCTCTCGAAACGGCCTCAGTGGCCCTAGTGCCAGTACGAACACCAATGGGGCAATCCCTGTAGGAAGGGAGTGTCATGGGTTTTAATCATTTTTATTTGATTACATTTCAATTATTTTACCGATTGTTGCGTAATTCCCGTGGCATGACTGGTTCCTAAAAAAACTTGTTTTTTATTTAATTCTTTCCTAAACGCATGTTATGTTCAGTAAAAAGAATATGCAGTTGATAATTGTAATAAGCTTGTACTGAAAATTCCATTGTTCGAATGCAACATACTGAAACCGTTACAAACCGAGATGAAAAGAGTTATACTTTTGTTACATTGTTTTGGCGTTACAATATATATTTCTGAAGCATGGAGATGCAAGAGCCAAACTTTATTGCTAGACGGTCTAATATCCGAAGAAGGAGTTAGAAAATTAACTTTTTCTTTACCTGAACAGTGCTGACGTTTCCATCAATTGCGTTGACGGTTTTCAAAATTTCATCAAGTCCTGAACCGACACCGCCGAACTGTAGCTGCGGTATCTTTTCCAGATTCGAACCACTTTTAACCGTCTGTTCATAACTATGAATGTTTCTAGTGGCATTTCCAGTTGATTGATTACTGAAACTCATAGGTTCTCTGGATGGAATTTTTATTTGCTGAGCTGGCTCGGACCCACTAGTACTCCATTCCTTATATATTCTTGTCTCGGTTTTAATCCCCGATGGTGTTGACGTTAACAGTGGAATATCCTATAATAAATTGTAGATGTTTTAAAGGATTGTAGATAATGGAAATATTACACACGGATATATCAATTGACATTAAATAGCTGCGTATACTTCTGGTTTATCTCAGGGACATCAATTGGCATTTTTGATATTTTCTTTTTGAAGAACAATTGCCCCATCCCTTAAATTTTGAAAATACTTGTTTTGTATCTTCACGAAAAAAATTAAAAAATCTAAAATCTTTACTGGTCTTACATTTTTGTGAACTAGTGCCCCTGTAATTTTGTTAATTATCATAAAATAAAAATTTTATGTTTAGGTGCGATGTCTTCACATGACAAAAAGCTAGTGTTGAATGGTTAGGATATGTATGTGTACGTAAAACCGTCCGGAAGTTAAAGCGACTGACTGTTCTTTTAGTCGTAGCAGTTACATACAGACGTAACTGATTATTCTTGGTGGAGCCTCAAACAGAAGCAGAATTGCCAACAGAGCAAAAAAAAATCAACAACGTCCCGACTAAAATCTCCAAAAATGCAAAAAAATCCCCAAGGCCTGATTTTGCTTTTCCTTTGACAATTCGCTAAACTCGGTGGCCAATGATGATGGGTTATATACTTATATAACACGTTGGACACTATGACGTACAAAGTTATGTCTTCCAAAGGTTTCCAAATACTTCAAGAAGAAAGAGAATCTATAACAAAAAACACGTTTTTGACGAAAAACTAAAATTTTGGACTTTAACCTTTCTTTGGGATTAGAAAAGGCCTTTTTATTTATTCCCCTGCCATTTCATATTTTACTTGACTTAATTGTTAATTTCATTTTTTTTCTGGTTTTTCATTAAAACAAATGGTCGTAAGATTCCGATTCCATTCACCAATCAAACTCCCCTTTGCTTTTTAGCCTTTTCACTTCTTGCTCCATAGCTGGCATCTTTAATGACAAGCTCTAGCTTTGAAAAAATCTCTCAAATGGTGTCATTTTTTTGTTTTTATTTTTATTTTCTAGAAAAATGTTGTGGGTAAGTCTAAGCAGAACTAGACCTCCGTTGCCTGTGCAACGGGAAGTGTTGCAGCAACTGTGCCCTGTTCCTTAGGGCACAGTTGCGGAGCCTAGGGAAATCACATCACCTAAAACAAACAACAACGTGAAAAGACTTTAGATCAATCACAAGATGGAAAAACACCTCACCGTTCCTGAAAGTTTGAAATCAGTAAATATCAAATTAAGAAAAACAGAAGAAATCAATTACGACCAAAAAAAAAAAAAAAAGATTAACATACAGTTTTTGTGACATTTTGGCGAGCATCCACAAAAAAGAAAATCGTATTAGGCAAAGCAAAATCGACATTTCATTCCTTATTCAGTGAAGAGAGGGATTCTGAAAGAAGCACAAATCGTCCATTTTTATGAAGCTGCGAGGCAGCAAGAGAGCTCTAACCTTCCTCTCTAGTTTGAGCCCTTCAATTATAAAAAATAAAACAAAATTACATATACCAAAGAATACATCAATCTCTTTTACTAAAATTTATCTTTAAAGGCTTCATTTTCAAATAGGCCATTTGTATAACTCGGGCAATTTCCCTACAATTTATCCGTATTATAATGCCTCTGAGCGTGTATCTTTTGTGTCTGCTGAGTATTCTCACTGAAATGACCGTCTCAAAAAATCCAATTGGGTAGCAGGAGCATCCGAGGGCACAAGGATCGGTGATCGACATCTGAGCTTCTGATCGAAAGAGTTCTCCCCCAACTGTGTACAATGGTCTATTCTATGTGATGAGGTCCGGCAGAAATAAACAAAAAATACATAGGAGAGACGTCGCTCCTTATTAAATCAACACTATTACACTATTGTGTTGGGTATGAATTGAAAGAAGAAAACGAAAAAAAAAATATCATTTTCATTTACTAACTGACAAAACAACTTAACCTAAAGAAAATTTACACATGGGATCATCGGTCTCTCTAACCGGCACGGGGGAAAGATTGGATAAGGGGAGGAAGTCGATAAACCGACGAAGATTCAAAAGGGCATCGATATCGTCATCGAATGCCAAATCCGCGACTCCCGACCGGCCGGAATGCGTGGCCGCGCCGCCTAACTCTTCTGCCGAGACAACTTCATGCGTGACGGTTTTGACTACGTCCGGGCCCGTGACGAACATATATGAGCTGTCGCGGACCATAAAAATAAAGTCGGTCATCGCCGGTGAGTAGACGGCACCGCCGGCACAAGGGCCCATCACAAGAGAAATCTGTGGGATGACACCCGAGGCAAGAACGTTGCGCTGAAAAACCTCGGCATAGCCGGCAAGGGAGGCGACCCCCTCCTGAATTCGAGCGCCGCCGGAATCGTTCAGGCCAATGACAGGGATGCCGGCTTTCATAGCCTGATCCATGATCTTACAGATTTTTTCGGCGTGCGCTTCCGACAGCGAACCGCCAAAAACCGTGAAGTCCTGACTAAAGACGAAGATTGGGCGGCCATTGACGGTGCCTTGTCCCGTTACAACGCCGTCTCCAGGAACTGTGGCATCGGCCATCCCAAAATCACGGGAACGATGTTCGACGAACATATCCCGTTCTTCAAAACTTCCGGGATCGAGTAAAACCTCCAGCCTCTCTCTGGCCGTCAGCTTGCCCTTTTTGTGTTGCGCATCGATGCGTTTCTGGCCGCCGCCAAGACGTGCAGCTGCGCGTTTTGCTTCGAGCTGCTCAACGATTTCGCGCATTCCCCCGCCTTGCGACCGTTATTGATTTATCTGCTGAATAGCATGGGTTCCGCGAGTATGAACACCCCGGCATTTTACAAACTTTTAAAACTATGAAAAAAAACGTTGAAATTCTTGACTATTCTACTTAAACCATCATTACTGCACTAACTATCTTTACTAATAATACTACCAAGGTAAATGAAGCTATCCTTCTCTTCTTGTTACCCAGCGTTCTTCAATACCTTTATTTATTCCCAGTCTAAACGACTTAGTATTCTTTTTATTGTATGCACTCAGAACAATTTATTGTTGCACTCAGAACTCTTGAAACCTCCAAAAAATAATTAATTTGGTAACATTTTTGTCTAGAAAGCTCAAATTATGAGCTTTCTAATCTAAATCTAGAAGAGTTTTACTCTTTCATTTGATTCCCTACTCACCCAACACCTTTGCCGTGTACAGGGAAAAACTCCAACAAATCGATCCATATAAATGGGAATAGAATGCAACACCGCTGAACTCCTGATCTTATACAAAACTAGCTACTAACCTCTTTTCCTAAAGTGCAGCAATGTTATTCTTGTAACTAGCATCACATTAATGTATTTATCTGGTATACATGCGAGGATCCTCGCAAAAGCTCTTCTGTCGGCGGAATCAAACGCTTGCTCATATTCTTTGAAACTGAATACGAAGTGAGTTTGATGGTTCAGGTACTTCTCGAGTTTATTCCCCTAAGAGAAAAAATTCAGTCGATTTATCTTCTCACTTTCCTAAAAACTGTTCTTCTCTGAAAACCTTATCTACAGTATCTCCAAGTCTAAAAAGTGCCATTACAATAAGTAATTTGCTTCCTACATTAACCAAGTTAATTTCCCTATAATTACCATACTCCCTCTTTTTCACTTATGTTTAATTATGGCGTAGTCTCAGCCGCAACAACCTGCCCCAAGCCTAACTTCTCAGGCAGTCCATTAAACCCCATTCCGCCTAACAGATTACTCACCAAGGATGAGACCAGTCCCGCCACAAAGTAGGCAATGGCCAGAATGATCCCCGCGGCAAATATATTCGGGATAGCCGTCATCATTGCGTTTAACATTTCGACGGCGGGTTCCGTGAGCGCCTCAATTTTTAGAGCCTGTAGCGCCGCAACGATTGCAGGTACGAGGATAAGGATATAGACCACAAGCGCCACAAGACGGGAGAGACTCATCGTCCCTCGAAGGCCCGCATTCTCTCCGAGACGGTCAATGCCCGAAGCCGCTAAGAGGTTACTCACCAAATCCCGCAGGATCTTGGCAACCAACCAACCCACAAACCCAATTATGGCTGCCGCTACGACGTTGGGAAGCATGGCCAACATCTCGTTTACCATACCTTGTACAGGATCTAGGAGACCCTTGAGTTCCAAGGCCCCTAACACCGCTGGCAGGAATAACAAGAAAATCAACCAGTACAGCACATTCCCCAAGGTATCACTCATGGGGCTCATTCCGGCACCAGCCGTCAGTTGTTCATCCAGCGTGGTGGCACTCAATGCCTTAGTCACCAAGGTACGAACGATGGTGGCCAACACCCATGCCACGAGCAACAACACTCCCCCCGCCACAAATTTTGGCACAAACTCAAACACTTGCCCAACCAGTCCATGAAGTGGACCCGATACGGTTTCGAGCTTGAGGGCATTGAAAAACGCCATGATGACCAGCAGGAGAATGACATAATACAATCCGGTTGCCACACCGGACTCAAGGTCTGCCAGTGAAAATGCAAAAAAGTCTCTACAAGAAAATACCATCTCTTATAGTATCTGACACCACAGTCTGTTAGTGGCTAGCACTTTCTATGAACCTTTTATCATCACAACTTGTAAGCAACCACAGAAATGCTAACAGAACCTCTTGAAAAGCAAAAATTGACTATATGTCATTCCTTCAAGAAGAAATAACAAGAAAAATGAAGCATCAGAACTGCTAGGATATGAGACAATTGAAAACAATGTCAAAAGCTCATTAGAATCCAGAACTGCCAGTCTTGGGTTAAAGTATGCAAACCTATTAGCAATATTGAGAAGGAATCTTAGAGTGAAAGGCAGAATGGAGCCTTGAGGTGTAAGTCCAGTCACTGATAGTCTTGACTGTTTGTGCTATTGACATTCCAGCTGTAGTGATAATCTGGAGCAATACAACAAGTTACTGTTAATATACAGGACTGGGCGGTATTTTCTCTTGATTTGGTTATAATTTACAGCTACAAGCTGCAGTCTGACAAATAGTAGAGGTAGGAGTAAAATGTAATAGACAATTGGAACTAATGCTATGGCTACCTTGGTTCTAGTCAGGAAATTCCTTCTGTCTGACTGGGCTTGTGAATCTAAACAATTGCTTGAAGAGGACTAGAGACTTTGCAGAAATAGAAAAGACTGTTATGTACACTACAACACTGATTTATTTATAGTCCTTTAGTTTATACACTCTCACCAGTTTATGACAATACAAACTACATTGGTACCTGTCCATATTTGTCATTCCTTAGTAATATTCATTGATTTCCATTTTTTTTTGTTGCCTGTCAAAATGAAGTAACATTTCAAGATCACCTTCGGCAGAATGAAGGACGATCAATTCATCGGTCCCGCCTTTACTTTTTGCGTCTATCTCAAGGCGGCGGAAGATCAAGATGCCCATTTAACCCTTATCGGCGAACAACTCCCTCTATGGTTTGACTTATTGAAGAACCATGATGAAGCCCAAATCACGGCCCAAACACAGCCATAGGAATCTCACATGAACATTCCCTTTCTCACTTTGGAAAAATATGCGGGTCAGGTTTTGACACTGGACAACAGCGGTTCCGGTTCTCCCGGTGGAGATCATCCCCATCAATGGGAAGAACCCGACCAGGTTCCGTCTTGGATCGCTGAAGGCGTTCGTCATTTGTTCGAGGCAAAAAACGACCAGCTTCATAAAGTTTGGCGACTCCAATATCCCGATGTAAACGGGTTGGGCAACGTCATGTACCGGCTTGATGGCCAAACGGAGCGATTTTTCCTGAAAACCCTCGGCGACGCGCCTGGCAATCAGCGTGAATTGTTGATTTGGGAACTTCTGGGTTATTGGCAAGAACAAGATGCACCGCAAGCAGAATTCCGTTATATCCGAGGCCTGCCACCCAAACAATTTCTGATTGTGGATCACCATTTGGCCAGTATCCTGACGCCTTTTTATTCTGGCGTTTTGAAAGCGATTAGCGGTGGCTACTATGAATTCCCACTTGTGCTTTGTGTCCTGCTGTACCTCGAACAGACCTTGAGGGCTTTGCATGAACGAGGGTTGGCCTACATGGATCTGTGTCCATCCAATATCCTCTTCAAAGAAACGGAAGGCGGGTTTCTCCTGTTCTTCCTCACGGATTTTGGTGGTGTGACGCCCTTAGATGGTAGCTATTGGTACCAAAATTCCATTTTTTAGACTTTTGGTTACTATTGAGCCGGGTCGCTCCTTACTACAATTCGTTACCACGAACTATGGTCCTATGAACTTCAGAGGGAGCTTATTATATTAGAAATCGAAAGATATAGTGCTGTAATTAAGAGTCAAAACTAATTGGAGGGCAAAAATTCCCCCCACCGGCCAACCTTTTTTCTCTTGATACATTCGATTAAAATTTTGAAATAGATCTTTTGTTCCAAATAGTCTAAAGGTCAAACAACTATGCCTCCAGGGTTGAGAGTACCCCCAATAGTCCCCGAGGCGGAAGCTGCTAAGTGTTATCATATAAGATTTTTAACGGGAAAAGAGTGAATGTTTGATACTGGGTCAAAAGAGTACTTGTTTGAAATGCATTACGTCTCAGTTTAGAGGTAGCCATTTTGTTAAAAATAGTTCAAAGATCAGATAACTATGCCTCCAGAGTTGACACTCCCCCCCCCTCAGCATTCGTTGCAAGGGTCATGAATTAAAAAAACTAAATATCGTTATAATATATGCATTATTCGGAAAAGAGGACATAAACAATTCTGGGTTTCCAAATAGGCTTAGGGTGTTAAGGTGAACTTTGAATAAATACTGAGAGGGATTCCGAATAAAATCAAAACGCACTAAGAGCTAGCTGGTTGTCGAAAGAGAATATAGGTAAGATCATGAAACGGCTGAGGCTAATGAATATTTCAAGGCATGTTGAGAGGATTCTGAAGAACAAAAAACCTTTTTGCCCCCACAGAAATTCAAGTTAAAAATCCTTGAAAAATTATGGAGCTGGGAGTCAACTAAAATAGAAAGTTTTTAAAAGTTTTCTGTTTTAAGGTTTTACTTTTAAGTTTTTGTTTAGGCCACCTTGTTTTAAGTCTGTGTTTCTAGACCCGGCAACAGCAAGTGAAATTACTAATATTGTTATTGACTTGAAAAACTTGTCTTCATATAAATTAGGCAAATCTGTTCTTCCTTTAATAATTTTGCCTCTAACATAATTTGTTAGTCTTTCATTTAAATCCGAAGTATTTCTGGATGCTCTCAAGGTACTCGGCTTATTGTTTTGCATAGAGGTCGATCAAAAAAAGACCCAGCAAATTATCGATCAGCTTCAATTTTATTAATATTTTGTAAATTTTTGAAAAAGCTATGCTTTCTAGTTTCCTCGCTTTTCTAAATTCTAAACATTTTCTTCACGATTTTCAATTAGGTTTCCGAATGAAGCATTCCACTGAATATTCTTGTATGAACCTTTTGAATTCTTTACATTCTGCATTAGAATAGGGATTAATTCCTGTTGTTATAATTCTGGCTATTCGTAAGACATTCTATTCTTAACCGTGAAATTCTTCTGTCAAAGTTGACTCATTTCAGTTTAGCTAGCTAACGCACAAGTATTGTCCAAATTGAAAGTGAGACTCCTGGCCTGAGACTCCAGGTAGGTGGGCAAACCCTGTAAGGCTTTGTACTGAACGCTTGTTTGCCTGGGATTCCTGGTGACTTAACAGTCATGTGTCAATTCTCAAACTTGGTCAACTTGCCTGAGACTTTATATACACTTGCCACTCCAAAAGCTAACACACAAGTATTCGTCCATTCAGTCATAGCTATTCCCGTGTTGTTATCAAACAGTGTATAAACACTCTCCAGGATGGCTAGAACATGTTGTGCAGATGAAGGATGACAGACTGCCAAAGATTGTCCTTGTCAGCCAACTGTCTAAGGCTGAACAAAAAGCTGGTTGTCCCCGTATGGGGTGGGAGGATGTCGTAAGGAAAAATTTAAGGGAAATGGTAACTTCTTAAGAGGATGTAAAGAGGAAGGCTTTGAACAGATTGGGATGAATGACGAGCGTGCGTAGCTGTGTTGGCCTCAGGCAGCTTGGTGCTGCAGTGAGTTGTTATTAGTAGTAGTAGTGTAATATCAGGCAAAAGGTTTCAGATTTTCGCGCTCTTACTTGCTCATCCCCTTTATAACACTAAATAATCACAATCTTAGAGAACTATTGGGTATAACTGTAGTTTGAGTACTTTCTACTCTCTTAGAAAGCTATTGATTTAGGTGAATAAAAATTTCTGGGACACATTTACAGTCGAAAGGATGGTCAAGAAAGATGTTTTAAAGAAAACCCCTTCCCTCTCCCAGGCACTGACTTTTCATAGACTTGGAAAGTTCTTGCCCTAGGTAAACCACTGCTTTTTCACTTTAATGCAAACTAAAGAAATGGGAATGAAAAAATACTTATATACCTCTTAGTATTGTAGCCTCTAATATCCACTTTAATGGTCAATTTTAACTTCAATAGTTTTGACAAATTAAAACACTATTTAACTAACATTAAATTGCACTTGCTATTGGGCCAAGATGTCAGAGAACTTTCATGAATGGATTTACAGTCCAAAGTAAGGCCAAGGAAGGTGTTTTAAAGTAACCTCCTCCCCTTACCAGGGAACTAATTTTCATGAATTAAATTTTTTTTACCCTAGGTAAATGTCGATAAAAAATTACTAACCGCTAAAGGCATTTATGGTTTTTACCCGGCAAACAGTGTGGAAGATGACATTCAGGTATTTGCTGATGAATCACGGACGCAAGCCGTCACGACCTTCCATACGCTTCGTCAGCAATTGGAAAAACCGAAGGGTGATGCGAACTATTCCCTTGCAGACTTTATTGCCCCACAATCAACAGGTTTAAGAGATTATCTAGGTGGATTTGCTGTCACAGCGGGGATTGGGATCCAAGCGCTCTGCGAACGATTTGAAAAAGACCATGATGATTATAATTCCATCATGGCAAAAGCCTTAGCCGACCGACTTGCTGAAGCCTTTGCCGAATGGCTCCATCGAGAAGCCAGAAAAGAATGGGGCTATGGAAAAGATGAGACCTTCTCAAACGAGGAGTTGATTAAAGAACAGTATCGAGGCATACGTCCGGCACCAGGCTATCCAGCTAGTCCTGATCATACTGAAAAGCAAGTCCTCTTTGATTTGCTCGAGGTAGAAAAACACACAGGAATTAAACTCACCGAAACCTACGCCATGTATCCGGCTGCTTCCGTCAGCGGTCTGTACTTTGCCCATCCTCAAGC